>CM060383.1:55032871-56282871 GCA_030545235.1 Helianthus tuberosus
GAGGGTAGATCAGAAAAGGTTGACGGTCGTGAACGTTTGCTACTAGGTCTCTCATGAGAAACTTAGCATAGTTGTAAGGTTTTTCCTGTACAACTGCATGAACCACTTCCATCATCCTATTGGACAGCTCGTTGAAGTGTCCAATCTTCTTGGAGAAGCAGACACTTAGCTGTGTTACCAAAAACTGGAAAGGTGGTATAAACCCAGATTTGCAAACCGCCCTTGACGAGTTGAGTGTATGATAGCCCATTTCAGTCAAGGTCTGTTGCACATCTGCCTTATCCAGGAATTTGATTTCATGATCATTACCCAGTTTGAGGACATTCCTGATTGTTTCCTCTTTTAGGGTAATTTTGACCCCCATAACCTCACTCTCAATCCACATGGAAGTACCACTAAAAATGATTTCAGAGTTCCACCAGAACTCTTGAAGAAGTTTTGGATAAATGGTGACATGTGATGATACAGCAAAGCCCAAAGGACTTCGCATGATCATATTGTACACAAACCTGCAGTCCTCCCGTGCAGGTCCTTCCCAGTTGGATCTTAATCTAAGATTATGAAGTCTGTGAAATGGGAGAGGGAATTGAGTAGCTTTCATCAATTTTGGGCGACCCATTTTAAGATAAGAAAAGTTCTGTCGAAGGGCTTTTGAATAGATGATTTTTGTAAAGAAAGTTCTTTTCAGGTTGTTAATATATATAGATGAAAGTGATAGTTCCTCATGAATGATATTAACAGCCAACCCCCCCTTTTTTTTATTTTCATCTCTTCAATTAAGACGATATTTGTTGCAGTGAATGTAACAGTGAATGTAACAGTGAATGTGATAGTCTACTAAGCCCCATGTGTGAGTAAGCATTTAATGACTAGGCGGCTACTTTCATAGCTCCTAATCATTTTAGTGCCTACGTGTCACTTAAGTTTCTTATTAAAAAATGACGTTGCATGCATTTAATGACTAGGCGGCTACTTTCATAGCTCCTAATCATTTTGGACCCAGTATGGCCTTAAACAACTTCTTTTCACCTAATATGGCAAGTGATTTCAGTAGATGTGAAAAAGATGTGCGGAAATGGAAATCAGACTTTCAGAAACAAGACCTACAGAATTATCAAGTTTATATCACTTTGAAACAAAATGGTTTACAAGGTGATTGTAAGATTATTATCTAGTACAAATGAATCTTGAATTTTGTGGGTGAGAGGGCAATGGAGTTTTGATGTATGTGTGAATGCTAAGCTTCGAACTCAATTATCTTCTGCTGGTTGGGCATTCTATTTATAGAAGGTTGGGTGCATGAATAAACAATAGTTTATTCATGCAATAAGTCTTGCAAAAAGTGGCCAATTAACATATTCATTGAATCCAACATTCAAGTTGCCTTTTTCATCATGATATCCAATAATGTCAACTTGCTTCAGTAATTGTGGCAGGATAGAGCTGATTTCAGAACAGTGGGGTACTTCATCAGAATTTCTGATAAACCACTTCATCAGAAATTCTGGTGAACAAATCATCAGAAAAATCCTGATGATCAGAATCGTCAGAAACTGATGATATTTTATCAGAAATATCATCAGATCCATCAGAAATGACCTTCTCTAATAATCCAATTCAGCTCTTGATCAACTTATGATTCTTTGAAGTAGATGCTGTGCATTTCAGTTGTCCTATCTGATCTTCTTCTTCTTGTTTGTGATCTTCAGGACTGTGATCTCTTCATAGATCTAGTTGATTGTGATTTTCTTTAATACTTACAAATAAAGTTTCCTAACAACATCAAACTGTACTTTGGTAGTGTATCAAAATATACAAAAGAAACTGTGATTTAGTATTCATTCAAACCTTAGTGTATCAAACTACACTTTGGAGACTATAGAAATACCACACAGGCAATTTCTATTTGGTTAAAATTTGGTTTCTGACATTCCATACAATAGGAATGGGGTGTCTAGTCTTATAGCGCTATATCATACTACCAATCGGCTTGGTGAATGTATAAGGAAAGTACAATCCAACAATTCGTTTTAAAATCTTTGAAAATTTGTGTTTAAACCATAGATAATTGTTCAATTTGTCAAAAGACAAGTACTAGCATGTATAGTCATATGGTTGAAATCATGAAAATAATAAATAGGCACATATGTTTCACCCCAAAACATTTGAAAGTGGTAAAAGAGGGGACTATGTACTCACTTGAGATTGCAAGTATCCTTGATTAAGTGTCCTAACGAAGCTCGGGAAATCAAGGAACCAAGTGGCACCTAGTATGAATTCACTATGTTAAATAATCGGATCCTAAATCAGGAGATAGGATGGAATGAAGTTCTATAAATCAAATGAGTATTGGAACTCATATGGTATGATTTAATAGACCTAACATTCTGATTTGGAAGTCTACCTAAGTGCTTTTGACCCGTTTCGACTCATTATGGTAGTATAAGCTACTATAACGCGTCGTTTGCGTAAAACTATGGTCGGATGGTTAACTATGTGCTATGTCAAGTCTTACATGCCCAATTATGCCTAAATATGTTACTAAATCAGATTATATGTCAAAAGGTTGATTACATATGCAAAATATGGATTTATGCTTCAAAAGGGCATTTTGGTCATTTCCTATGGGCATATAAACTACTTAGCAAATAACTAACCAATCCTAAGTGATCATAAGGTATAACCTTAGAGGTTATTCCCTATGCAACTATGATCACTAAACATGCTTGGTTGGATCCTAATGATCGACCAAACGGGTCGGGTTCGAAAGTCTAAGCGGTTGTCTAGACCGCTTAACTTACGACCCTAAACAAGCACTAAACTAGTAGTGACGAGTTAAACATGTCATAACATGTTTAACTAACTTTAAAAACTGACTTGGTATCAAAACAAAGTGTTTTGATACCTAAAAGTAGTTCCGTTGCAAAATGCGCGCTAAAACGCATTTTGACCGAAACTTTGACTCGTCACTACACCTAGTTAACATGGTAATCAGTAGGTATAATCACTAAGTATTATAACCATCATGATTACAATCACGTTGCAAAGTTCAAACGAACTTTGCGTTGACCATTGACTGGTCAAAGCTGAAAGTCAAACACTGTTTGACTTTCACGCTAGAAAAGCGATAAAAGCACGAAAGAAGCTTACAAAGGGTCCAAGCTAGGGAGAACTTGATCTAAAATTCTCAGGTATGAAGTTTTTTTAACCTCAACTTAGAGAAAATCAGATCAAGGGTGAAGAAATCAAATGAGGAGCTTGGCTATTTATAGTGATCAAGAAATCACAAGATGATGACAAGTGTTTGTGTAACCTCCAAGGAAAGATCATGACCTTACAAGTGTGTGGACATGAATTAAAGCCTTGGTGATCACTTAAACTTGGCCAATACACAAAGAAATGGCAAGAACAGTCCCTGAATTTGCAAACAGTTGCTGAAAATCAACTTTCTGGAACTGGGCCTTCTGCCACGCCCCGCGTAGGAATGAGGGTAGGTCTACGCGACCAGCGACCTCCCTGCAGATCAGCAACAGTTTTGTTTTTGATAGGTTTGGCCCATGCACTTGATTAAGCTGATTTTTGGCACTTTTAACCCCCGTTAAGCCATTGTCAAGGCTCTACAAGGTAGTAAAAGTATAGAGGACACAAAATATGCTTGGAAAAGTCTCGGTTGTCGGTTCGTTTGGTCGTATGGTCACGTTATTCGTCAAATTACGACGAAACTCGAACGAATGTGAAAACGATCCAAATTAAGTGACGAAAGGTATTTTTGCATGCCGATCACTAAAATAAAAAAATATTTTAGTGTCTACAAAAATTTCGGATGTCCAGATGTGGTTAGAACGTAAGATATGCGCGTAAATGCAAACTTACGCCGTTTTTGACACTTTTAGTCCCTGTAAGATCAAATAAGCATATTTTCGCACACCGAACCACCCAAAGCTTATTTCTAAGCTATGTTAAGGTTACTTATGGTATGTTTAGCTTATGATCATATTCTGGACTATACGTTGCCATACGAAACGACAGACTTTTGTAGTTTGACGTAAATAGTCCCTATGAGCGAACAAACTTGTTTTTGCCATACCAAACCCTTTAAAACTTATTTATAAGTTATGTAAAGGTTATTTAAGGTATGTTAAGCCTATTTCACTATTCCGGAGTGTTTGTTGCATTAAACTGATCGCGTTTACGCATCAGTTCGCGTATAACTCTCTAGAATGCGATTTAAAGCTCGAAATTGAACAAGAATTGATATGTGCAAATGATACACATATTTATACAAATCCCAAGTATTAAACAAAATATTTCATTGGTTTGTATTAGTTTGATGGTCGTAGTGACACAGGTGTCACAGTCTCCCCTACTTTAGGAAATTTCATCCCGAAATTTAATTTTAGAGGAAACCTTTGAAGACAACTGTGATTGTTTCGCTTTCGAATGAATCCTCCATTTCCCAAGTAAAACTCTAGGCCACGTTTGGATTCTTAGCGAATTTGTTAATTGCCAAAATGTTGTCGTTGTTGTAACAAAAGCATGGATCTTTGAACAACGGATAGGTGAATGTTTCCTATGGAGACTATTATAGGAAACTTGTGTGTGCTCGAAATCAGTGTCGGAGAGTGCAAGATAGCATAACAGTGGTCAAGGTCCAGGACTTCTAGTAACTTAAATAACGCTACACTCGCAATGTAATAAGGAACACTTATATATAGGAAGTACCAGCGGCGTATCCACCATGCCCTTTTTGCATTGTTCCCGTCTCGTTATTCTTATCACTATAGGTCTTAACACATGACAAAACTTGTTGTGGTTTATGTGCACTGAATTCCATAATTATGTATGCATCCATAATTACGTAACTCCTTGCACAGTCCGCACAGTTCATTTTATAATGTGTGGGGGAAAAATCAATCGGGCATACATGAAATGACTTGACTAGACCACCAGAGGATCTTTTTTAACTAGATCAACGAACGATCTTTTTAACCAGATCAACACATGATCTTTTTTACTAGACCGACGTACGATCTCTTTAAATAGACCACCAAATGGTCTTTTAACTTTGAACCAAATAATCGTTTTGAAACAGCACTTTGGAATCCAAGGGTCTGACTATTTGCATAGAAAACACCTTAAGGATTTAAGATAGTACTTTGAGTATCCTTTTGAGAATCTATCATATGGAAATACGGAAGATTCTACCAGGACTTACATAGCGAGCTTTAGAAATTACACATAGACACAAAGTCACAAAATTGTGCATTCGTTAATTTAGTTATTAGCTCGTTTGTTAATTTGAATTATTGTATTTAAAGTACACCTGAAATCCAATCACGGATTTCAATTAGTACTTATAATATCCTTAAGAATCTATCTTATGAAGATAGGAAGATCTCATAAGGATTTGGAATTCGTTTGGTGAAAATGTTTTGAAACCCATGTACTAAGCATGTTAAGGCAACACACACGAAGCAAGATGTACTTGATAATCGTTGATGCGTGTGAAGTGTTGTTAGTTTTTAATGTATATATTAAGCCCTTTTTAACACTTTTTAGCCAAGTATTAAATTTATAAAACACGATATTTACTAACACTAAACACACATATGGGCAAGTGCACCCATCGTGAGCGTAGTATAGTGTTGGTAAGATACCGAGGTCGTCCAAGGACACAAGAGCTTTTAGTACCGGTTTATCATCAACGTCTAATCAAATCAAAAGTTTAGAAAAATGTTTTAAACTAAGAAAAATAAAAACTAACTAAAAATGCTGAAAATAAAAATAAAAGAAAAACAGATAGACAAGATGAATCACTTGGTTCTGACTCGTGTTTAGTGTAACCTTTGATTATTTCCGCACTTTTGCACTATTTAAGAGATTATCTTAGTTATTGTAGTAGGCCCCTCTTTTGGAGGTGACGTTACCCTCAACCCAGTAGTTTGAGTCAGCAAGGATACAATCCTAAAGGGTCGGATTATTGAAAGATAATTAATTAAGTTATTAATGCATAATGTGGTAGGCCCTTCTTTTGAAGGTGACGTTACCCTCGGCTAAGTAGTCTGAGTCAGCAGGGATACAGTCCTAAGTAGCCGGGTTAAAGTTTTAATAGTAGTTTAACTTATGAGGGGGTCAAAGAGTTTGGACCCCCGCCATCCAATACCGTTAAGTATTGAAGGAGGTCCTACTAAATTTGACCCAGGTCATTTGCAGGATCTATACACTGAACAATGGCAAGACTCTTACCAAACCGTTCCCTTAACCCCCGACCAGGTAGCCAACATACCTCCATATAGACCGTGGAGTTATGAATGGTGAAAATCTTTTATTTTATATAGACAGTAAAATAATGCCAAGACACCACGGACAAACGATAAGGAAGAATCACCTTCAACATAAGAAACTAGTTATTAAAGTCATTAATACATAACCAATTAAAAAGTGCGAAAAGATTAAAAATAAAAAGTATTACACTAGACACTTTGTCTTCACCGATGTAAGAGACTTAGGCAAACATGGCCTTGATTGTCAAGAACTCTTACGATCAATCTTGGAACCCGAGACAACTCACACACTCTATGATGGACAATGGATGATGGTGGTGGATGATGGTGTTATGGTGGTGGTGGGTGGTGGGTGAAGTGTGAGAGAGGTGATGTGCCAACGGATGGTTTGAGCTTGAGCCAAGCACTCCTATTTATAGGCTGAACAGAAGCTCGGGCACGGCCCCGTGTCCAGTGGGCACGGCCCCGTGTCCACATCCTTCTCTTTCTTCATTAATTGCTCTTGTCTTTATTAGTTGACCACGGCCCCGTGTCCGCTGGGCACGACCCCGTGTGCAGAAGCATATCTGTACTATCAAGATTTGCCTGGATTCTGCGAATCTTATAGTTGACCATGACCCCGTGTCCACTGAGCATGGCCCTGTGGTGGGCGATGGAAGCTTCTACAACTTTGTCTTTTATGCTGACACTTGGGCACGCCCCCGTGCTCACTGAGCACGGGGCGTGTTCACCCTCTTGTCTTCTTGTTTTGCTTGGGAAGATGCTGTCGTGGGGTCAGGCATGTCACGTTTGTTCCCTTTCTTGTAATTATGTTAGATTTTGCTGTCTTTTTGCTTCTTTTGTTAATTTGAGCTCATTTAATCCTGGAAATACTAAAGGAAGACAAAAGCACACTTTTTCCAACATTAGTACTAAAAAAGGGTTAGTTTTATGCCACAATTGATGTAATTTATATGTTGCATTTTGCACACATCAAATACCCCCACACTTGAATCTTTGCTTGTCCTCAAGCAAAACTCTTTATACTGTGGCTTTACACTCCCAAATGGAATGGGTAGAAAAGAAGGTTTTTGGGTTTGTCATAGAGTGTCGGGATTTCCAAGATTCTTTATTTAGTTTTATTTTTATTTATTTACAATTCTATTCGTCATGATTTATTTAAAACTTTTCATAAGATAAATTACTTATCAGGGCATAACATGCCTCTTTAAAATTCTATTTATATACAAGTTCACATACCTCACGGGGGATCACTCAACACTCGGCCGAAGATGTATTTTAGTGAATCACTCGAGAGCGGCATGGAACTTACTCCTACCATATGCTTGCCAAGCAATCAATCCTCCTCCTTTTTAACTTTATACATTTGTAAATATCAAGAGGAATTTTGGGTGAAGGGTTAGGCTTGGGTTAAAGGTAGGTGGTTGGGTTAGTGGTTAGTAGAAAAGGGCGAAAAAGCGTAACAAGCGTCGGTTTTTTTTTGAAAGACTTTTTATTATTATTATTATTATTATTATTATTATTATTATTATTATTATTTTTTTTTTTTTTTTTTGCAATTTTTATTTTGATGAAGCTTTTATTCAAACAAAGTTATTTTTGATGAACTTGTTTGTTTATTTCTTTTGCTTCATCATCAACACATTTTTTTTTCAACGTCAAACGAAAAACCGAGCTTGTTACTAAAACAAAGGGTTAAAAATAAAAAGGTTTTGGTGGGTGAAAGGGTGTTTGGTTTGGGTTAAGAAATGAAAAGGTTTAGGCTCAAAGGGGTTAACTAGGGGGATTTTGGGTAGGTGGTAAAAAAAAATAATAATGGTGTAGAAATAAAAAGGGTTAGTCCTAATGCCTCCATCATTTACTTACTTGGGTTTAAGTTGGTAAGGACCGGGAATGTATCGTCGTGGCAAGTTCTAGAGTTGTAAGAACCAAGCGGCTATTCACATAAGAAACGAAAAATGAGCATTTAATTTAAAGATATGTTTTTGTATGCTCAATAAAGGCTCAAAACTCACTTTTGTGGGAATAGGTTTTTATGTGATCAAGTATATATAATTAAATTTTAACTAAGCTTGTCATGCCTTTTCATAATTCTCTTATGTTGGTTCTCTTTATCACGACGCTATCGGTTGTAAATTTGTAAAAATATAACCTTTTTAGAATTTTGAAATTCCCGAATTAAACCTAGACAAGTAAAAAAATTGAAAATTTTTGAAAAAAAATTGAAAATTTTTGAAAAAAAAATTGGGGTGATTAGCGGTTCCAATAGAGTTTTGTGTAAGGCTTGTTATTAGGACTTGCAAGATTCAAGGTTTTAGCATCCCCCCCACACTTAAATTACACATTGTCCTCAATGTGTCCCAAAAATAAATTTTTAGGTTGATTGAATGTGTAAAAAGGCGTGAAAAAGCAAAAATTAGTGTTACTGGGCGCTGGACACGGCCCCGTGCCGAGTGGACACGACCCCGTGTTTAAGTGCCAGTAACGAAAACTTAGAGAAGGTGAACACGGGGGCGTGTCGGCTGGACACGACCCCGTGTCTGGCAAAAAGTCTGCATATTTAGACAAACAGCAGGTCTGGGGTAGTGGGCACAGGGGCGTGTCGGCTGGACACGACCCCGTGTAGACAATCTGCAAGGTTGAAAAACAGGTTTCTGGTTCTGGTTTTCTTGTCCCGGCTTTAGTAGCACTAAGGTTTAGTGCTCTAAGCCTCGTATGTACCTGTTTATTCAATAAACACTACTCCAAAACATAGCAAACATCCTAGATTACCAATGTTCAACATCCCATCAATCACAAAGTTAGAAAAAAAATAAAAGCAGAAAATAAAAGAGTTAAAGGAAAGTAAATTGTTTGACACACGGCACGCATGCCGGAAATTGTTCAAGATAAAAGGTTAACCTGGGGAATCACCAACCAACCGCTTCTTCCTCCGCTCCTCCCTCCTAATCCATGTCCTCGTCCTCATCATCATCATCATCTCCACCATGCCTGGCAATGTACTCCCGGATATTTCCAATATCATCTTGGATATCGGATATGTTTCTCTCGATCGCCCCAACCCAGTTGTACGTGTTGCTTGCCATATTGTAGGTGTTCCTGGTGCACATGAGGTTTTCCTGCAACAAATCATGTAAACTTTGGAAGTTAGGAAAACCGCCTCCTGAGGAGGACTGGCCTGGATCACCATGGGGCTGGTACTGGTACTGATGATGTTGTGGAGCGTGGAGGACAAGTGCTTCTTGCGGGTTCCATGCATGCTCTTGCATCCTTTGGAAGCTAACCGTCCCGTCTTCAGCCTCATAAATTAGGTTCATTGAGCGGCAGATGTGTATATCTACCCTACCTGACCATGGGCTCCTTCCGAATGACCTAGGTATGTTGGTGCAGTGCTTGAAGAGACGGTACACCCATCCCCCAAAGAAGATAGGGGTCGGTGCAGTAGCAAGGCGGTTATGATGCATGTTTCGGAGCATGAGGAACGGAACATCGAGGTGCCTGCGGTTATGGATGCAGTGGAGGACAACTAAATCTCTTAACCCAACGACGCCACCGCTATCGTGTCTTTGACTAAGAGAGTAGCCGAGGAGCCTATGGATGTATCGGTATAGCGGATCCCTCAATTTTGTGCTCTTAGTGCTGCTCGGATTGTAATGCCCTTCACCAATCTGAGCCCACGCGGCTTGGCGATCGTTTTCATCTATCTCTCGCATCCCTCCAGTATTTTCCTCGTTACCTGCATCTTCTTCCGCCTACAACCCGACAATCGACCCAAATTGTGCCATAGAGATCGAATACCTAGTTCCGCCACATCGGAATGCTACCCCATCATTGTCGAATGGGTCGCACCTTGAGTTGAACGTGAAGGTGCTATAGAATTCCAAAGTGCATTCGTGGACGGAACGGAGTCGAGTTGTTAAAGCGACTCTTAGTGGTCCTGTGACAAGGTTGTTGAGACGGTCGAGTTGGTTCACTAATGCTAACAAATCCGTGCATGCTTGCATTGGGTATTCCTCCGGCCTTGTTTGAAGTATTTCGTATCTAGCCCTAGCATCGAGCTCATTTACGTTAAACCTTGTGAACTTCTTTGCCATCTGAAAGAATAAACCAAAAATCAGCACGAAACATTAGAGTTTTCGGAAAAAACTGCAAACAGTGTGCTGGACACGACCCCGTGTTCAGCGGACACGGCCCCGTGTCCAGGCGTCTGTTACACAAAAATATCAATTTTCGACCCGGTTTTGAAAACTTGAAAATTTTTGGTCCAATAGGTGCGGTTTCCCCCGAAAATGAAACCCCAAGTGCCGTTTTTCCCAAAACAACCCGTTTACCCATTCAATTTTATCTTTTTCGGTTCAAAAACAAGGGTTTGGGGTGTTTGTGAGAAAACGGGCGAATCTATGAACAATACAAGTGGATTTACTTCCTTTAACACTAATCTAACTAAATGCAAACAGATTTAGGTAAAAATTTGAGGTTCGATCCGTATGAAGTTCAAGAACCCTAGATTTTTCCCCAAATTTGTTATGTTTTAACTACATACAAAAGCTAAATCTAACTAATGATAGTGATAGAATCATACCGTGATGTTGTTAGGATGATAGGAGACGTTGAAAATCTGCGGAAAATCGCCTGGAACCAGAGCGTTTTCGGGGAAACGGGGCGTGTGGAATGAAGTAAATGTTATGAAAAGGGGATATATCCCGACAGTTGCGCGGACACGGCCCCGTGTCCAGTGGACACGGCCTCGTGCCGACCAAAGTTTTTGAAATTTTTTTTTTAGTGCTCGTGTGAGTGCCCTTGATTCCCATGAACTTTGATTAGAAAACTTACCGCTTTAGATGTCGTCCCAATCGTTCGTAACTTACCAGCTATGATGTTGATGCTTTCATTCTTCGATCGTTTGAAGCGAGATCTCCTCCTCTTCATCCTCAATGAATCCTTGATAGAGTTTTAGCCGTTGGCCATTGACTTTGAATGGAGGTCCATTCCGAGATTTAATTTCTACTGCACCGTGTGGGAAAATATGGGTGATGGAAAAAGGTCCTAACCACCTAGACTTTAATTTACCAGGAAACAATCGAAGTCGTGAATTAAACAAAAGAACTAGATCTCCCACTCGAAATTCATTAGGTTTAATATGTTTGTCATGCAAGTTTTTCATTCTTTCCTTGTAAATTTCTGAGTTTGAGTATGCATAATTCCTAAGCTCGTCTAATTCATTTAATTGACAAAATCGATTTTTTCCAGCAAATTCTAAATCCAAGTTTACATTTTTAATTGCCCAGTAGGCTTTGTGTGCATTTTCTACTGGTAAGTGACAACTTTTTCCATAGACAAGCTTATATGGGGTTGTACCTATTGTTGTTTTATAAGCAGTTCGAAAAGCCCATAAAGCATCATCTAATTTATCTGCCCATTCCTTTTTTATTTAACCCTACGGTTTTTTCAAGTATTTGTTTTAAACCTCTATTAGTCACTTCGGCTTGTCCGTTTGTTTGAGGGTGATATGCCGTTGAGACCCGGTGATAGACCCCATATCTTGTTAAAAAATTTTCAAGTTGATGGTTGCAAAAATGGGTACCTCTATCACTTATTAATGCTTTAGGTGTGCCAAAACGAGAGAATAATTTTTTCAGAAATCTTACCACGACTCTTCCATCATTTGTTGGAAGTGCCTCGGCCTCGGCCCATTTAGACAAGTAGTCTCCTGCCACAAGTATATATTTGTTTCCTTTTGACGGTGGGAAAGGTCCCATAAAGTCGAGTCCCCACACATCAAAAATCTCACAAACAAGAATGCCATTTTGTGGCATTTCGTTTTTGGAAGAAATATTACCTGTTCTTTGGCACACATCACAAGTCTTGACAAGACTTTGGGCGTCTTTGTAAATGGTTGGCCAATAAAATCCTGAATCAAATACTTTTCGTGCGGTACTTGCGGCACCATGATGTCCTCCATATGGACCTTCATGACAATGGCGGAGAATTCTTCGTGCTTCACTACCATGTACGCATCGTCGGATGAGTTGGTCGGCACACATTTTGAAAAGATATGGATCTTCCCAAAAATAGTGTTTCACATTGGCAAAGAATTTTTTTCTTTGATGATGTGGCCAGCCCTTAGCGACTATACCGCTAGCTAGGTAGTTAGCATAGTCGGCGTACCATGGTTCTTCTTTGTATTCCACCATTTATAGGGACTCCGTTGGAAATTTTTCGTTGATTTGTTCGTCCCTGGTTGCCTCCAAAGCTGGGTCTTCTAAGCGTGAAAGATGATCTGCTGCGGTGTTTTCTGCTCCTCTTTTATCTTTGATTTCAATATCAAATTCTTGGAGGAGTAGAATCCACCGAATCAAACGTGGTTTTGCGTCCTGCTTTTTGAAGAGATATCGAATGGCTGCATGATCTGTATAGACTATAGTTTTAGAAAGAACAAGATAAGAACGAAATTTATCAAAAGCAAATACCACATCTAGTAATTCTTTTTCAGTTGTTGTGTAATTTTCTTGTGCATCGTTAAGTGTTTTACTAGCATAATAAATTGGGTGAAAATGCTTTTCTTTTCTTTGTCCCAAGACAGCTCCAACTGCAAAGTCACTGGCATCACACATGATTTCGAAAGGAAATTTCCAATCAAGCGCTATCATGATAGGTGCATTGACTAGCATTTCTTTTAAGGTTAGAAATGCTTGATTGCAATCCTTGTCAAAGATGAAAGGGGCATTTTTTCAAGTAATTTTGTTAGAGGCCTTGAAATTTTAGAAAAGTCTTTGATAACCCGCCTATAAAATCCGGCATGCCCTAGGAAACTTCTGATAGCTCTTACGGAGGATGGAGGAGGTAGTCTAGAAATGGTATCTATTTTGGCTCGATCCACCTCCATTCCTTCGCTTGAGATTTTGTGAACGAGTACTATTCCCTCCGTTACCATGAAATGACATTTTTCCCAATTAAGGGCGAGGTTAGTTTCCTCACATCAGGATAGCATTCGTTCAAGGTTATCAAGGCATTGGTCGTATGAATCCCCAAAGATAGAAAAGTCGTCCATGAAGACTTCCATTGTCTTTTCTATCATGTCATGGAAGATGGCTACCATGCAACGTTGGAATGTTGCGGGGGCATTACATAGACCAAACGCATGCGTCGATAATCAAAAGTTCCATAGGGACATGTGAATGTTGTCTTTTCTTGGTCTTCGGGTGCTATCGGGATTTGAAAGTAACCTGAAAAACCATCCAAGAAACAATATAATTTGTGACCGGATAATCTTTCTAACATTTGATCAATGAAGGGTAAAGGAAAGTGATCTTTCCTTGTTGCTTCATTTAATCGTCTATAATATATACATACTCTCCATCCTGTGACGGTTCTCGTTGGTATTAGTTCATTCTTTTCATTAGTTATTACCGCCATACCTCCTTTCTTTGGGACTACTTGGACAGGACTTACCCAAGGACTATCGGAGATAGGATAAATAAGTCCAGCGTCAAGTAATTTGATGACTTCGTTTTTAACCACTTCTTGAACATTTGGATTTACTCGACGTTGTGGTTGTATTACCGATTTGTAGTCATCATTCATTAAAATTTTGTGCGTACACATGGAAGGACTAATTCCTTTTATGTCTACAAGTTTCCAAGCGATCGCATTTTTATGTTTTTTCAAAAGACTAATTAATTTTTCTTTTTCTAAACTATCTAATTTAGATGAAATAATTACAGGTAATTTACCATCTTTGTCTAGAAAAGCATATTCCAAACCTTTTGGAAGTTCTTTGAGCTCAAGAGGTGGGTCTTTAGGAGACTCCTTATTTGGTTGCTCATTTTGATCAAGAACTTTAAAAGTTTGTTCTATAGCGACCTCTTCTTCAATAAAGTGGTCAAACTTTTCACTTGTATCGGGTGGTTCATCTTCATCTTCAATTAGGGGGTCATTATTGCCGAATGGATATTTCATTAACCGCTCAAGATCGACACTCTTTTTAAATGCCCCTAATTGAAGAGGTAGATTGTTGAACTTTCGTTTTTTCAAAGCTTCGTGAGTTTTTACAAATGGTCGTCCCAACACTAGAGGAGCGTCATCGAGGATGACAAAGTCGGTGGGAACTATCATTTGATTTGTTTGAACCAAGACATCCTCAACTACACCGATTGATTTTATTACCTTCCGATTGGATAGAAAAAATGGGTATTTGAAGTGGAGAAAAATAACTAATACTTAATTTTTCAAAAATGTAGTTAGGCATTATGTTAACACAAAGATCTTTATCGATTGTGACATTACTAATAAACGAATTTTGAAAGAAACATGGAACCGGTGTAATGTTAATTTCAAATGGGTCTTCTTTTATTAGCGAGGTTTGATCAATAGTTAACTTAACACTTACCGTTTCGTCAATTTTAGTGTTAGTGTTTAACTCTTTTAAAAACTTAGCATGAGTTGGAACTAAACAATGATTTTCAAAAGAAGGTGACAAGAGATTAATTTCTTCAAAATTAGACTCTTCTTGAATTTTAACGTTGTCGGACTCACCTTTTTCGTTGTTTAACTCATGTGTCGGTTTGTCACTTATTTGTTCTTCCATTTTTACACTTTCAGTTATCTTTTCTTTATTTAATTCTTCTCTTGCGCGGGACTCCTCTTCCCTTGCGCGAGATTCTTTTATATAGCGATCGATAACTCTAAGGTGTTCTAATATCCTATCGGTCACTTCGGTTATAGAAAAAGGATCGGGATTTTCAAAACTCGAATCCGGTTGTTCGATCCTTTGTTCCTCATAATACCCATGTGAAGTAGATGGTTCACACCATTGTTCTTCATTGTAAGCATATGATGGATAAGGGTCGTAATTTTGTTCTTTATAATACTCATATGAGGTGGGTTGTTCACGCCATGGTTCCTCATAATAAGCATACGAAGGTGGTGGCTCATATCTTGGTTCCTCAAAGTAGGAGTAAGAAGGCTCATACCTTGGTTCGTCAAAATATGAGTATGAGGGAGGAGGTTCATACCTTTGGTCATCATAGGAAGTGTATGAAGTTGATGGTTCGTACCTGGGTTCCTCATAGTAGGAGTATGAATTGGATGGTTGATATGAGTGACAATATTGAACCGAGTGTGGGTTACTACAATTAGTGCAATAATTACCCCTATAATCATCCTCCTCATAGGTGTAGTTGTAACCTCCTGAGTATTGATCCATAAGAATCACTCAGCAAACCACAACCAAGTCTCGAGATCAGAAAACAAAAATAAAAATGGAAACAGAGGCTGGACATGGCCCCGTGTTCAGTGGACACGGCCCCGTGTACAGAACCTGTATCTGGGCGTTTTAATTAAATTTACTGATTTCGTTGAGCACGGGGCGTGTTCAGTGAGCACGACCCGTGTTCAAGCTACTGTTACTAGGTGTTTTATGAAAAATGTGCAGCACGGCCCCGTGTTCAGAGAGCACGGCCCGTGTTCAAGTTACTGTAAATGCTAAACTAAACTAAAATGCAGAAAAATGTGCGCGCGTTTTAAAAAGGTTTTGAAAAACTGATTAGGCCGTCGATTTTAAGCTTTCTTAAAATCCTTGTGTCCCCGGCAACGGCGCCAAAAACTTGATGCGTGTGAAGTGTTGTTAGTTTTTAATGTATATGTTAAGCCCTTTTTAACACTTTTTAGCCAAGTTTCAAAATTTATAAAACACGATATTTACTAACACTAAACACACATATGGGCAAGTGCACCCATCGTGAGCGTAGTATAGTGTTGGTAAGATACCGAGGTCGTCCAAGGACACAAGAGCTTTTAGTACCGGTTTATCCTCAACGTCTAATCAAATCAAAAGTTTAGAAAAATGTTTTAAACTAAGAAAAATAAAAACTAACTAAAAATGCTGAAAATAAAAATAAAAGAAAAACAGATAGACAAGATGAATCACTTGGTTCCGACTCGTCTTTAGTGTAACCTTTGATTATTTCTGCACTTTTGCACTATTTAAGAGATTATCTTAGTTATTGTAGTAGGCCCCTCTTTTGGAGGTGACGTTACCCTCAACCCAGTAGTTTGAGTCAGCAAGGATACAATCCTAAAGGGTCGGATTATTGAAAGATAATTAATTACGTTATTAATGCATAATGTGGTAGGCCCCTCTTTTGAAGGTGACATTGCCCTCGGCTAAGTAGTCTGAGTCAGCAGGGATACAGTCCTAAGTAGCCGGGTTAAAGTTTTAATAGTAGTTTAACTTATGAGGGGGTTAAAGAGTTTGGACCCCCGCCATCCAATACCGTTAAGTATTGAAGGAGGTCCTACTTTGACCCTGGTCCTTTGCAGGATCTATACACTGAACAATGGCAAGACTCTTACCAAACTGTTCCCTTAACCCCCGACCAGATAGCCAACAATCCTCCATATAGACCGTGGAGATATGAATGGTGAAAATCTTTTATTTTATATAGACAGTAAAATAATGCCAAGACACCACGAACAAACGATAAGGAAGAATCACCTTCAACATAAGAAACTAGTTATTAAAGTCATTAATACATAACCAATTAAAAAGTGCGAAAAGATTTAAAATAAAAAGTATTACACTAGACACTTTGTCTTCACCAAGTGAGGTAAGAGACTTAGGCAAACATGGCCTTGATTGTCAAGAACTCTTACGATCAATCTTGGATCCCGAGACGACTCACACACTCTATGATGGACAATGGATGATGGTGGTGGATGATGGTGTTATGGTGGTGGTGGGTGGTGGGTGAAGTGTGAGAGATGTGGTGTGCCAAAGGATGGTTTGAGCTTGAGCCAAGCACTCCTATTTATAGGCTGAACAGAAGCTCGGGAACGGCCCCGTGTCCAGTGGGCACGGCCCCATGTCCACATCCTTCTCTTTCTTCATTAATTGCTCTAGTCTTTATTAGTTGACCACGGCCCCGTGTCCGCTGGGCATGACCCCGTGTGCAGAAGCATATCTGTACTATCAAGATTTTCCTGGATTCTGCGAATCTTATAGTTGACCATGACCCCGTGTCCGCTGAGCACGGCCTCGTGGTGGGCGATGGAAGCTTCTACAACTTTGTCTTTTATGCTGACCCTTGGGCACGCCCCCGTGCTCACTGAGCACGGGGCATGTTCAGCCTCCTGTCTTCTTGTTTTGCTTGGAAAGATGCTGTCGTGGGGTCGGGCATGTCACGTTTGTTCCCTTTCTTGTAAGTATGTTAGATTTTGCTGTCTTTTTGCTTCTTTTGTTAATTTGAGCTCATTTAATCCTGAAAATACAAAAGGAAGACAAAAGCACACTTTTTCCAACATTAGTACTAAAAAGGGTTAGTTTTATGCCACAATTGATGTAATTTATATGTTGCATTTTGCACACATCAATCGTGTACATAGTCGCATAACATGGGTCCAGTTAAGCACTTATAAAAGTACCTTTAGATATCAAATCAAGGATTTGAAATGGTACTTCAAATATTTGTTTAAGAATTTGTAATTTGCACCTTGTACTTTGTTTCTTTAATAGAAACGAGTACTTGGGGTTTTAGGGGAGATCACAAGTGATCATAGAATGAAAGAACCACATGAGTAGCTTGTTCTGCAAGGAACACGGTTCCTTGGTGTCGGTATCGTAGGGGCATGTCATGCAGACACACAATCATAACAGCTTCGTAAAATAAAATTGGAACAACAATTTTATTTATATAATAGCTGAATTGTTTCAAAAGATAACAACAAAGGAAAAATACAAGGTCTAATTGTTCACTGCTGCATTGTCGTTTGCGTTTGCCTCGTTTATGTTAAACACTCGTCCACGCGTTGGATTTGCGTTAACAAGTCTTGGGCAATTGTTTCGGTAGTGAGTGAGATCACCACAGTTGTAGCACGATCCAGGTGGATATGGTGCTTGAACAATAGCAGGATGTGCAACATTTTGATTTTGGATAACATGACGGCATGTATTGACCAGATGTCCCAATCGAACAGTGAGTACATTTGTGACACGGTGTCTGATTCACATGATGACGGTTGCATTTGTTGCACAAGGGTGCAGTGCCAATATAGTTTTTCCTAGCACGAGGCTGTGCTGGCTGATTTGGTGCAACCTGATCATTTTGAGCAACTACTGCGAAGTTTTGTGAAGCCTTACGCTTCTTCGACTTCTTAGAGGACTCGGTCTGCTTATCCTTTGGTTTCTCTTGTGCCGACTTGTCAGAAGGTTTCGGGTCGCCTTTTCAGAAAAGCTTACCCTTCCTGATTTGAGATTCAGTCAGGGTAGCAGATAGTGCGATGGCTTGTCTGACAGTAGTGGGGTTACTACTAGTAACAATTTCCTGAACTGGGTCAGGAAGGCCATCGATGTACTTTTCAATTGCCTTCTCCAAAGGCGTAACCATGGTAGGACATAACAGACTTAACTCCTCATAACGATCAGTGTAGGCTCGATGTTCACCGCTGTCTTGTTTAAGATCGTCAAATTCCTGTTCCAAAGCCCTGAGCTCATGACAAGGACATAATTCCTTCATCATTAGAGCCCGAAGCTCTTCCTAGGTTTGTGCCATTGCCACATCGGCACCTCTATCACGCATCACACTGTTCCACCATGTAAGAGCACGCTTCTCAAACGCACTGGATGCAAACTCAACCTTGCGCTCATTTGAACATTGCACATGTCTGAATGTGCTCTCCAAACTTTCGAACCATTTTAGGAGCGCGGTTGCTCCTTGAGACCCAGAAAACTTCAAAGGTTTTGAAACTACACTGAGCATTGTTGTTGTTATTGTTGTTGTATAACTGATGGATCTGGGTTACTAGGTTCGGAAGCACTGCAGCCATTTGCTGAGAGACAAAGGCTGCGACTTCTTCGTTGGTTAGAGGTTGTGCATCTCGTCGAGGAGGCATTGTCTAAAAGAAATAAGGGATCATGAGAAACGAGTGAGGTTGACAATTGGAAAATCCAATTGGGTATTGAAAACATCGACAAAACACAAGGAAGGCGATCATTCGTTTGTTACCTCGAACAAACAAACGACACGCGGTGACTAATCAAAGTAAATGGGTCAATATAATGTATCACTGAAGACATGCTCGCCTATAAGTGAACACTCACCCCAAGAGTTCCCAGGTAAGAGTGACTGGTCCGATCCTGTGGATTTGTACGAACACTCTAGCCTTAGACAGAAAACTCAGGGTACGGGCATTCACCCTTCCAGTTTGCACGTGTTCACATTATTTTAGACCCAAACTTTGACGATATTTTGAAAACTTTGAAGGTTCAAAACCTTATAATAAATCATCCTAGAACAGATGATTAGTTTTCAAAGCAGATTCGAAATTTTGTGTTCCTGTTGTGGTTGTCACTTAAGGATAAGTGACGGTATTATTTTAAGATCTAAACACAAGAATCTTGTGTTAGGGTCCTAGGAAGGTTATAGTCTAGGTCAAAGCATTACTAATAAACTAATTCCCTATAACCATTGGCTCTGATACCAACTTTTCTGTCACACCCCAACCACGTAAAACAACAAATCATGGCGGAAACGTCGGGGAGTGTTGTAACAGAATCATTGTTTCACAACCATGGATTTAATTGTTTTGTTTTATTGAATAATTGAACTCATTGTTTTATTTCAATGAGATAGATACAAATATAGTCTTTCAAATTTTAAAGTCACTAAGGCACGAGTCCATCCTATGTATAGCATGCGTCAACAATCATCTCATATCAGCACCTGAAACATATATGAAAATATGTACGTCAACATAAAAATGCCTGTGAGTAACATAGGTTTTGTGAATTAGATTCATGTCTTTGGTTAACTCAAGAAAAAAGGTTTTGTTTACAAAATAATAGCCATGAATCCTTGTAAAAAGTTTTGTTTCTAAAAATGTATTGTTTTGATAAAAGGTATATAGTATATGCAGAAATATACTTTGGTTTTGAAAGATCGGATAAATAGTATATCAAAGTATAATTTAGTTTTGAAATAGTTAAATAGATATGTAGTATATCAAAATATACTTTGGTTAATGAAAATAATAGATTTGGTAGTATATCTCAAGTATACTTTGGTTCAAGAATGAAAGTATCGGTAGTATATCAAATTATACTTTGGTTTGAAAATAGCATATTAAACTATGCTTTAGCAGTATATCAAAATATACTTTAGTAAATAGTAGCATATCAAACTATGCTTTAGAAAATAACAAGGTCAATAGTGTATTAAAACATATGTTGGATTTTGAACATAGTATATCAAAAATATACTTTGGATAATATCACATTTGAGAGCACATCAAACTGTACTTTGGTAGTGTATCAAAATATACAAAAGAAACTGTGATTTAGTATTCATTCAAACCTTAGTGTATCAAACTACACTTTGGAGACTATAGAAATAACACAAAGGCAATTTATATTTGGTTAAAATTTGGTTTCTGACATTCCATACAACAAGAATGGGGTGTCTAGTCCTATAGGGCTATATCATACTAACAATCGGCTTGGTGAATGTATAAGGAAAGTACAATCCAATAATTAGTTTTAAAATCTTTGAAAATTTGTGTTTATACCATAGATAATTGTTCAATTTGTCAAAAGATAAGTACTAGCATGTATAGTCATATGGTTGAAATCATGAAAATTACAAATAGGCACATATGTTTCACCCCAAAACATTTGAAAGCGGTAAAAGAGGGGACTATGTACTCACTTGAGATTGCAAGTATCCTTGATTAAGTGTCCTAACGAAGCTCGGGAAATCAAGGAACCAAGTGGCACCTAGTATGGATTCACTATGTTAAATAATCGGATCCTAAATCGGGAGATAGGATGGAATGAAGTTCTATAAATCAAATGAGTATTGGAACTCATATGGTATGATTTAATAGACCTAACATTCTGATTTGGAAGTCTACCTAAGTGCTTTTGACCCGTTTCGACTCATTATGGAGTATAAGCTACTATAACGCGTCGTTTGCGTAAAACTATGGTCGGATGGTTAACTATGTGCTATGTCAAGTCTTACATGCCCAATTGTGCCTAAACTTGTTACTAAATCAGATTATATGTCAAAAGGTTGATTACATATGCAAAATATGGATTTATGCTTCAAAAGGGCATTTTGGTTATTTACTATGGGCATATAAACTACTTAGCAAATAACTAACCAATCCTAAGCGATCATAAGGTATAACCTCAGAGGTTATTCCATATGCAACTATGATCACTAAACATGTTTGGTCGGATCCTAAGGATAGACCAAACGGGTCGGGTTCGAAAGTCTAAGCGGTTGTCTAGACAGATTAACTTACGACCCTAAACAAGCACTAAACTAGTAGTGACGAGTTAAACATGTCAAAACATGTTTAACTAACTTTAAAAATTGACTTGGTATCAAAACAAAGTGTTTTGATACCTAAAAGTAGTTCCGCTGCAAAATGCGCGCTAAAACGCATTTTGACCGAAACTTTAACTCGTCACTACACCTAGTTAACGTGGTAATCACTAGGTATAATCGCCAAGGATTATAACCATCGTGATTACAATCACGTTGCAAAGTTCAAATGAACTTTGCGTTGACCATTGACTGGTCAAAGCTGAAAGTCAAACACTATTTGACTTTCACGCTAGAAAAGAGATAAAAACACGAAAGAAGCTTACAAAGGGTCCAAGCTAGGGAGAACTTGATCTAAAATTCTCAGGTATGAAGTTTTTAAACCTCAACTTAGAGAAAATCAGATCTAGGGTGAAGAAATCAAATGAGGAGCTTGGCTATTTATAGTGATCATGAAATCACAAGATGATGACAAGTGTTTGTGTAACCTCCAAGGAAAGATCATGACCTTACAAGTGTATGGACATGAATTGAAGCCTTGGTGATCACCTAAACTTGGCCAATACACAAAGAAATGGCAAGAACAGTCCCTGAATTTGCAAACAGTTGCTGAAAAACAACTTTCTGGAACTGGGCCTTCGGTCGTGCCCCGCGTAGGAATGAGGGCAGGTCTACGTGGCCCGCGACCTCCCTGCAGATCAGCAACAATTTTGTTTTTGACAGGTTTGGCCCCTGCACTTGATTAAGCTAATTTTTGGCACTTTTAACCCCCGTTAAGCCATTTTCAAGGCTCTACAAGGTAGTCAAAGTATAGAGGACATAAAATATGCTCGGAAAAGTATCGGATGTCGGTTCGTTTGGTCGTATGGTCACGTTATTCGTCAAATTACGGCGAAACTCGAATGGACGCGAAAACGATCTAAATTAAGAGACGAAAGGTATTTTTGCATGCCAATCACTAAAATAAAAAATATTTTAGTGTCTACAAAAATTTTGGATGTCCAGATGTGGTCAGAACGTAAGATATGCGCGTAAATGCAAACTTACGCCGTTTTTGACACTTTTAGTCCCTGTAAGATCAAATAAGCATATTTTCGCACACTGAACCATCCAAAGCTTATTTATAAGGTATGTTAAGGTTATTTATGGTATGTTTAGCTTATGATCATATTCTGAACTATACGTTGCCATGCGAAACGGCAGACTTTTGCAGTTTGACGCAAATAGTCCCTGTGAGCGAACAAACTTGTTTTTGCCATACCAAACCATTTAAAACTTATTTCTAAGTTATTTAGAGGTTATTTAAGGTATTTTAAGACTATTTCACTATTCCGGAGTGTTTTTTTTCATTAAACTGATCGCGTTTACGCATCAATTCGCGTATAACTCTCTAGAATGCGATTTAAAGCTCGAAATTGAACAAGAATTGATATGTGCAAATGATACACATATTTATACAAATCCCAAGTATGAAACACAAAATTTCATTGGTTTGGTATTTGTTTGATGGTCGTAGTGAAACAGGTGTCACAAAACCCATGTGCATGAGTATGAAGATGATTATGATGAACATGTAGATGTGAAATTGTGATTGTGTTGATGTGTAAGATGTTATATGATAATTTTGATAGTTAAACAAGATGTAGAACTCATGACAATATGATTTTGTTTGAATGTAATGGTTCGTGAGATGAATTTGGGAAGAACATGCATAAACCACTTGTACATTATGCTTAAAAAGTGGTAAGCACATCAAGTGTTTGATGAAATGCTTAGGTGAAAATGATAAGTAGAAATTGTATGCAAATAGCAAAGATAATGGTTGAATATGATAATGAGAAATTTGATGATAGATTAGCATGAGGGATGTGTCTTTGAGGGAAGTCTATTTTTGAATTTAGTGCATGGGTCAAGTTTACGCATTAGGGGCTTGTACATTGTGCTTGAATGAGTGATGCTCGCCATATGTTCTATTAATATCCTAATGTGTAATTAAGAAGTGAATGTGCACTAAAGGTATTGCTTGTGGACGTACTAGCAAAGTATGATGTTTAGATTATGTTAATTTACTAGCTTGAATGTGGTTGACAATTGTAGGATCATAAGAGCTTTAGTTTGTATTGATTTCGCTTGGTTGTACTTCTGTAAGATGTAACTAGGCGATCATGTGGTTGAATGCGTATTTCATCATGAGTATGAAATGTATATGATGACACTTGCATAGTCTACTATGATGACACGGACGTATGAGATTAAGTCGAAGTTCATATGATAAACCGTTGACTTCTATAAGTCAACTACGCATAAGAAACATGGTTAGACTTGTTATCATGATTGTAAGATTTTAGAAAGTCATATGGTACGTAGTATATCATTGTGTGTATATGTGATAACGTGATGAACTATATGAGTTTGAAAGGATGTGATTTCAGGTATATGCTTTATGTTTGTTAGAATTGACTAATGAGAGTCAAATGTGAGATATGCATTTGGTATGATCATTGATAAGTACAATCATGTATGCTAACAAGAATGTGATTTCGATGACATGAAAGTATAGGGATCATGTTGAGATGGACTCAAGCACGAGAAGTTAATGGGTCGAAAGGAGCCAAGGAAGCGGATGCGAATACAGACGTTTAAGGTAAGTGATTTCTAGAATCACTTCTTATTTTATAAATGAAATTTGATATGTTGAACGTAGGAAATCATGTGAGAAATTATGAGAAAATGTAGGTACTAAAGTAAGTATTGATGAGGTAAGTCGTAGGAAGTCATATATGTTTAGAATTACATGATAGAAGTGAACGGGTCAAGGATATAGAAAGTAACATGGGGTAATGTGGTAGTTAGTTTGTTTATGGGGTTAAGCGTTAAAAGGATTTCGGAATTTGTATATGATTATTTTACATATTGGAAGAATGAAAAACGGAGAAGAAAGAAGTTCGGGGGCCTAACGGGGTCGTTTATGAAAGTAAAAAGAGAACAAAGGTTAGCTGAACTGGGCTCTACCGTATCTTACGGTAGCCACCGTAAGCTACGGTAGGTACTGATAGCCTTTTTTCTACCGTAAGACAGCTAATCGTCACCGTAGCCCTTTTCCAATACCACCGTAAGCTACGGTAGCCGCCGTAGCTTACGGTGGAGACCAGATAGATGTGTGTATTTTTGGTACGTTATTAAGTTCCAAACTTCCTATCCTCCTAAGGGGCTGTTTGGTAGCCTCTGAATGGTCATTAAGAGGCTGCCTCTGAATGGTCATTAAGAGGCTACCTCTTAATGGAACCATTAAGAATTTTACCAATGAGAAGGTAGAAGAATGTGACATGTGATGATTTACCATTCAGAGCTTACCTCTTAACCATTCAGACTTGAGGTGACCTCTTATTCATTCAGAGGTTTTAAACCATTAAGAGGTAGCATCTGAATGGTCATTAAGATGCTACCAAACAGCCCCTAAGACTTATGTTAAGCCCCCGATGAACTTTCGGGAAGTGGTGTAACCTACATGAAGATCATAAGAAACTTATTATATCTTATGAATTCAAATTATGATTTTCGGGCTCGCAAGGGATATGAAATCCATAGGTAAGAATGAACAGTATGAGCATGAATGCATGTTTGTTGGTATGAGACCTATATATATATATATATATATATACAGGGCAAGGAAAAATTGAAAACCCACTTGAGTTGAATAAACTCTGAAAACCCAATAACAACCATTTATCATACTTAATGGATGGCTAGGATCCACTTTTGCCCATCAGATGCTTTTGTGTCCTTTTGTCTCAATTTTTTTAACATATTTCATGTACTGAAGGGTAATATTGGAACATTAACATAATTTCTCTTACAATCAGACAAAAGTCTGCATGTTGTAAGAAACCCTCACATCAATATTCATCATTACACTTCTTTTTTCTCCAAATATGATATACCAACTACTTTTCAATATTCTTTTTTGCTCGTATATCTTTTTTGGTTTTGTTACATGTTTATATGACAATATATTTTTGTAACATATTATTTTTTTGGTTTTGTTACATGTGTTACATAGAAACGTAACATATAATTTTTCTATGATCAAATGTTACATAGAAACGTAACATATAATTTTTACATTATTTCTGTAACACAAAAAATGTAACATGCATTTTTCTTTGATTGTTACATTTTTTATGTAACACAAAAAAATGTAACATGCATTTTTTCTTTGTTTGTTACATTTTTTATGTAACACAAAAAAATGTAACAGCCATTTTTGCTTTGATTGTTACAAAAAATGTAACGGGCATTATTTATGTAACACAAAAAAACGTACCTGGCATTATTTATGTAACACAAAAAAGTGTAACAATGCACTTTATTTTTAGTAACATACATTATTTATGTAACACGAAAAAATGTAACATGCATTTTCTTCTTTGATTGTTACATTTCGTAACTAAGATGCAAAGAATTGTTACATCCAACAACACTAGATTTTTTAGATTCAACCATAAAATCAGTAATAAAAAAATAACATATCCATAAAACAAGAACTTAATAACATTAATCTTCTTAAACAAGAAAATAAAAAAAAAAGTTGCAAATCTACAAAACACAACAAAATGAAGATCTAAAAAACACAAAAAATTGCAAATCTGAAAATTGCAAATCTGGATGACCCTTTAGATCTGGAACACAAAAAAATTTCAACTCTGAAAATTACAAAAAAGTGAAGATTTACAAAACACAAAAAAATGAAGATCTTAAAAAACACAAACATACTTATCGATCTGGAGGATCTTATAGATCTGGAACATCATGTTCAACATCAAACATCTTTTGGATTATCTTCAACATCGAACCGTCATCTGAAACATCATCGAACATATTCAACCGGATCTGGAGCATCTTTTGGATCTGGTAGCATCTTCCTGGAGCATCTTCAACCGGAGCATCTGGAGCATCTTTTTTTTATTTGGATCATCTTTTTTGTTCGGAGCATCTGGAGTTTTGGTGGTTGATTATGAAGGATTTTGATAAGAAAAAGATTTTTTTTTTGTTTCAGATGTTAGATCTGGAAAATGGTTATCTAGAGAGAGAGAGAAAGAGAGAGAGAAGTGTGTGGGATGAGGTAGAGAAGTGTGAGGGTGATGAAGATTAAGGGGATGTCAGCACAAAAGCTTCTCCATGGGTGGTGGGTTTGTTCCGAATTTCTTTGATCTGAACAAAGTGGTGGTGGGTTTTTTGGTAGAGGCGAGAGATGAATAAGGAGAGAGGTAGTGTTAATTGAGATGAATGAGGTCTGATGGGTTTTTTTAAAGTGTTGCTCTTATAAATTCAAGAGAGAGAAAATGTACAAAAGTTGTCATCATTCTCAAAAAGGAAGACCTGTTACATTTTCAGGCTATGGGTAAATTGACGTAAATACCCCTCTCTTCATCTTTATGCATATGTGTCGTGGCTGAATCCTAGCCACACATATGGGTTTCTTGGGTTTTCTCATCTGGAGTGCGTTTTCTCATTATAATTAGCCTATATATATATATATATGGATGTTTGTGTTTAGGATGTTTTAGTATATTCATATGGGAATGTGAGAGGTATATAAGAGTTTGATTATGGATGTATGTATATATGTAAGCATGTATGTATAGACGTAAATATATATGTATGCATGTATTTATTTAGGTGTTTCTGTATAAATATATGAATGTATGTACGTATGTATGAATTGGAATTGAATGTACACGAAAAAAGAAGGCTTGTATATATGTATGCATAGCTTCAATACGTTTGAGGGTTAACCTTACTAATCATGTGTCACACCCCGACCGCGTAAAACAACGAAACCGCGACAGAAACGTCGGGGAGTGGAGCGATAGAATTATTGTTTCACAACCATGGATTCAAAAGTTTCGCTTTATTGATTCATTAAATATTTACATTGTCTTAAAGTTAAAACAAACAAGTTCACATATCGACTATCATCGGTATTAAGTCACTAAGGCCTTGTCCAGTCCTAAATGAGCATGCATCCTTGTCGCAATCAACATCATTCAACACCACCTGAAACATATGAGAAAATTAAGTCAGCAAAGAAGTGTCGGCGAGCACATAGGTTTTGTGAGAGTGTCAAATTCATGGCTCGTATACATGTTGCAAAATCTCGTACTACTACATAAGTTGATATTTGAAAACCTTGTTTTGTAAAACATTTGTAATGTAAAATGATTAACCAACATAAAACAGATTGGTTATAGTTTATAAAACATCGATGCCAGGAATCTTAACTCAAAACATTTGTTTATGTAAACCCAAGTCGTAAATCGTTCTCGTAATAAAACTCGTATGGTTTTTATCGTATAGTAAACATCGTTGCGTGACATCGTTTAAAATCGTTCGTCCAAGTGAACTAAATAACGCCACGGAATGTAATATGATAAAAGCACTTATATATAAGAAGTACCAGTGGCGTATCTACCATGCTTTTATCACATTACCCCCGTCCCGTTATCTAATCACATACGAAAAACCCATCGTTTAAATCGTTTAACTTGTTCTCGTTATAGACCATCGTCCATTTGTTTAAATCATTCAAATCGTTCATAATCATTCAATTGTTCAAAATCGTTCAAATCGTTCTTGTTTTAATTGTGAAAACTAACTTTTGGTCGTCTCGCTTATAACATTCAAACCTTCGCAACCCGTCCATCATTCAACTCGTATGGACAAACCACCAAAGGGTAAGTTAACAATCATCAGGTTCAGTCGTTACCCATATAACCCCCATACATAACCATGGTGGCAGTCCGATAACGGGATTTGTCAAATCCTATGGTACCATAACCTAGTACTGGTCGGCTTGATCATTGTTAATGAATGCTATTCGTTATGTAAATACGTACCAAAAAGTTTGTTCACATTATCGAAATCGTTATTGTTTAATATAAATCATAGTATTCGTTTTTGAATCATCGTTAAAAGCAACGAAATCGTTTAACACATATGAATCAGCCCAAAACAATTGAAAACAGTAAAATAGGGGAACATTGAATTGCAAAGTATCCTCGATCTAATGAACAAACAAAGCTCGGGAAAACCAAGGAAATCAAGTGGCACCTAGTAATCGGGTCGCTAGTTAATAAATCGACACCTAAATCGGAAGATCGGGTAGAATGAGGTCTTGTAAACCAAATGAGTATTGGAACTCATGTGATATGGTTTAACAAAGCCTACATTCTAAATCAGAACCTATCCTAAGTGCTTTCGACCCGTTATGACCTATTAAGGTAGCTTACGCTACTTTAACGTGTCGTTCGTGCGAATGCGCGTTCGAGACGCCTAACTAGTCCTATGACAAGTATTATATGCCCTAACATGTTTAAATATATTGCATAATCAGTTTAAGTGACAAAAGTTAGGTTACATATGCTTAAATTTAAATTATGCATGAAAAGGGCATTTTGGTCATTTTCCTAAGGCATATAAACTACCTATCATACAACTAATTAAACTAAGTGACCATAAGGTATAACCTCGGAAGGTTATTCCCTATACAACTATGGTCACAAAACATGCTTGGTCGGATCCTAACGATCGACCAAACGGGTCGGGTTCAAAAGTCTAAGCGGTTGTCAAGACCGCTTGACTTACGACCCTAAACAAGCACTAGACTAAAAATGACGAGTTAAACATGTTAAAACATGTTTAACTAAGTTAGAAAACAGGTTTGATATCAAAACAAAGTGTTGTGATACCCGAAAATAGCTTCATCGCAAAATACACATAAACACGTATTTTGACCGAAACTTTGACTTGTCACTTCGACTAATCAACGTGGTAATCAGTAGGTATAGTCACAAGGAACTATAACCATCGTGATTACGCTCATGTTGCAAAATTCAAACAAACTTTGACTTGACCAAATCGTGGTCAAAGCAGAAAGTCAAACACTGTTTGACTTTCATGCTTGAAAAGCATAGACAAGCATGAAAGAAGCTTACAAAAGGTCCAAGCTAGGAAGAATTGATCCAAAACACTCAAGTATGAAGCCTTAGCTTCAACTTAGATTATATTTAGATCAAAGTGTGAGGAATGAAGTGAAAAACCTAAGTCTATTTATAGTAAGTTTGGTTTAACAAGATCATTCCAAGTGTTATGAGGATCAATCTTGGCCATACACTTGTGGAACATGGTTTCTAATACAATGGGAGCTCTTAAAACAAGTCCACAGTATTGAAAAATTGCACAAAAGACCCTGAAATTCGAGCTGGTTGCTGAAAACAGATTTTCTGCACAGAGGCATCTCAGGTGACACACGGAGCTGTCCCCTGATTCTTCCGCAACACTCCTGGCTGAACCAGCTGAAACTTGTTCAATTTTTGGCAGTTTTGGTCCCTGCACTTGATTTAAGGCATTTTCGACGCGTTTAACCCCCGTTAACATCATTTCAAGGCTCTACAATGATGTTAAAGCATAGGGAACATGAAATATGCTTGAAAACATCTTGGATGTCGGTTTGTTTGGTCGTACGGTCACGTTATTCGGTTAATTACGATGAAACACGAACGGACGCGAAAAACGATCCAAATTACGCGACGAATGGTATTTTTGCATTACAATCACTAAAATAAAATATTTTAATGATTACAAAATTTTTGGATGTCCGGATATGTTCGGAATATAAGATATGCGGGTAAATGCAAACTTATGCACTTTTTGACTCTTTTAGTCCCTATTGATCAAATAAGTTTATTTTCGCATACCGAACCCCTCAAACCTATTTCTAAGCTATGTAATGGATATTTATGGTATGTTTAACTTATGATCATGTTCCGGAGTGTTCGTTGCGATACGAATCGGCATACTTTCGTAGTTTGACGTAAATAGTCCCTGCGATCGAATAAACTTGTTTTCGACACACCAAACCCTCCAAAACTTATTTCTAAGTTATGTAAAGGTTATTTAAGATATGTTAAGCCTATGTCACTATTCCATAGTGTTTTTCGTGTTAAACTGATTACGTTTACGCATCAGTTTGCGTATAACTTTCCAGAAAGCGATTTAAAGCTTAGAATCGAACTAGAATCAAATCGTAAAATCGTCAAACACAAATATTAATACCAAATCACATCGTTTTATTGATAATTGATATTGTTTTCCATCGTACATTGTTTACAGAGCACAGTTGTCACATCATGTGTCTTGAGAATGAAATCAGAGTGCAGGCACATTATTGTTGACCCACTAAAGATTAGATACCGAGATGAAATGCTGGAATTCCGAAAGATAACCGAATAGAATGTATACTGGAATGGAATGAGACGAGACCATATAATTATGAATCTTAGACATGTATATACATATATATATAATGTGTACTAATGAGGCGAATGTATGTGGTAAGTGCAGGTTGTATGAAATCATGGATCGTCATCATGAAGAACAAGTGATTGAAGATCGAGTTAGAGAGAAATGGATTGTACGGAATGGGTGGTCTAACAAATTTTGTATTTATATGTCATATTTGATACACAAATGAAGGATGAATAAAGTAATTCTTTTAAACAAATTGTTTCTAAATGTCTTTCAAGTATGAAAGGATATTTGTAAAGAAAGAAATATTACGGTACGCATTTCCGCTGCGTATTTTCGGTTAAAACGTGTTAGGGTGTTACAGTTGGGGTGTGACAAGTAGTCTCCTTCTAACTTAACATGTATAAAGTGTCCTGTTAACATGTACGAGTGTCATCGCTTGAGATCGTGGCTCTTCAGGGGCATCCAATAACGGGAAGAAAGTATAACTCTCTTGAATGCTTAGCACGTGGACGACGATATTATACCTTTGCGATAGGAGAAGCCCTTCGTGGGGCATTTCCATCTAGTGTTTTTCGAGGCAAGCTTTCATTGAATGCTAAGAGATGCTTCTACGTATCTGGTTAATTTATCCTTCGCCGCCCAATGCTTCGAATATAGGCCTCCATAGCGATACGTTATGATCAATCTCCAGTACTAAATCCTTTCGAACATGGGGCCACACGTGTTCCCCAAAACCTAACCCGGCAGCTGCAAACCGAAACCCACAATGACCGTCTAGCGTCACATCTTGTATACATGATATGTAAGGGTGTAACTTTGATGGAATCTATCACTTAAACCTCTTAATGGTTAACATGTTCTCGTCCCCCTTTATTAATGGAAACCCATGATCATCTCGCGTCTCCTTCTTTTTAGAAGTCGTTGGACGACTTCGTTGCATTTTAGGTTTTTTAGACTTTACAACCGACCCAGTTCCATGAGAGCCCTGTGATGGTACGTATGAGCTGTGTCAGGGTAAATCATACCTATGTTATGGGGAACCTACATATACATTGCTTGCCTCACCGAAGGAGCTGTTTCTCGCAGCTTCGTCCACCCTCGCAGCTTCTTCTAACCTTTGTTGTACTTTCTTTGATGTAGACTGATCGTGAGTATCTTGCTGGACAATTGGTGGTTTCTTAGTTGATTTTGTTGGGGTCAAGACCGCTTTTATCTTTGAAAGCAAGCTTTTCCTAAGCGGGGGATTGCGACTCTAATTGTTGCCGCACCATATTGAGTTCTTCTACAACATCGACCTCTTCATCTATCAGTTTACACAGTAGTAAGTCAAACTTATGCCAGAATAGATCTACATCTTCGAGTTGTATCTTACGCTCTGCACAGTTAAATCAATACATTGTATAACCTTCTAAAATCGTACTAAATAACAAAAGGTTTGTAGGTTTAAGATTTTTTACCTGTACGTCTGTACTTTTTCCAGCCCACAAGCACACGGCAACCCACAACTAAGCCACATATGGCAACCACATGATGCGTTAAGTTTCTGTAACACCTCTAGCTTCCTCGTTAGCTCTCCCTCCAGCAAATCAAGTGTTGTATGGGAAACCTTTCCACGCAGGTTGTCCAACAGTGGTTGTCTATGGTGGTTCATCGTTTTTTGATGCTTTCAGTGAAACTTTTTTCTATTTCCCCTATCTGAGTTTCAACTATGTGGCGTGCATTCCCGCACGTGATGTTGATCGACACGACGTACAAAACAAACATCTACAACATGCCTTTTGTCCAGGTTGTGGGTTTGACGTCGACTAAAAAGTCTTTTTGTATCGCACATGTCGTTATTTGCAAAGAAAACATGCTGATGAAAACCAATGGGGATGAACAAAGAAAATCTTTGTTACGACATGAAAACCAATTCATTTATGTCGAAGAAAATCTTTGTTACGCTAACGGCATGTGCGATACAGATGTCGTAATCAAATGGGGATGAACAAAGAAATTCTTTGTTACGACATCTGTTTGGTTCCTATCGAGTGTCATAAATGAATTGGTTTTCATGCAGCATGTTTTCGATTAGAGACATGAAACGCTAAAAAATAGTAACGTTAGTAACAATAATAATATTAATAATATTTTAACAATAATACATATTTAACAATTATACAAATATAATATTAACAAAAAAAATTAATAATTATAATTTTAACAATAATAATAAGAAGAATTCTAACAAAAATACAAATATTAACAAGAGTTAATAGCCAAAATGGTCCCTGAGGTTTGCTCACTTTTGCCACTTTAGTCCAAAACCCAAATTTGTTACATCTGGGTCCCCGAGGTTTGCATTTTGTTGCTATTTTAGTCCAAAAATGAAATCTGGTCAGATTTCTCAAAAAAATCTCAAGTTTTGTCCTTTTGCACAGGGGTAAAATGGTCATTTTGCTTTTCATTTAATATTTTCTTAAGTCACAAATTAATATATATATATAATAATATACACACATCATCATCAGAAGATGCAGTTCATCTTCATCATGTTCTTCAACACTCTCTCTCTCTTCTCTGAAATACCTTCACACCACCACCGCATCATCCCCACCACCACCATCCCACTGCCGCCACCACCACCACCACCGTGATGAGAACCGACATCGGAAAACGACACCCATCTCTCTCTTTCTCTCTCCAAACACCCATCTCTCTCTCCTCTCTGTCGAACACCACCACCACCGTGATGAGAACCGACATTGGGATTAGGGTTTTCAGTAGGGGTGGTGGGTTGAATCGTGTTGGTTGCTGATTTGGGTTAAGGTTCCGTTGTTGGTTGCTGAATCGTGTTGTTGCAGGTTTGGGGTTAGGGTTCCGGTGGCTGAATCGTGTTCTCTATCTCTCTCGGTCTCTCTCTTTATGCCCTCTGGAACCAGCTATCGCTCATCACCACCACCCATCGATGGTGGTGGTGGTCCGATTGGACAGATCGAACAGAAAGGGGGGAGGGGCGTTCAGGGGTGTGGTGGGTGTTGTCGGAAAGGGGAACCGAGGAAGGGGGTGTCTCGCCGGAAAGAACCACCACCGTAACCGGAATGGGGGCGTTCAGGGGTGTGGTGGGTATTATCAACAGGCATTTTGTATGAGTGTGTATTGCTTGAATATGCAAGGATTGAGGGGGGGGGGGGGGTCAAGACAGACTTTAAGTCTGTTGTTGTTTGTGGAATGAGAACAAAGAGGGATTAATGGTCCCTATTTATAAGCAAGGTTAATGTTGTGGGTTTTCATTGTATTTTATACATTCAAATTACATACTGCACTAATGATACGGAGGAATGTTAGTGTCGCCGGCGTGAGGAGGTGGTGGTGGTGGCGGTGGTGGCGGCAGAGAGGAGTAGAGGGAGAGAGAGAGAGGTGGTGGTAGGTTTATTATTTTTAATTAATAATTAGGTATAATAAAATGAAAATGACCATTTTACCCCTGTGCAAAAGGACAAAACTTGAGGGTTTTTTTGAGAAATCTGACCAGATTTCATTTTTGGACTAAAATGGCAACAAAATGCAAACCTCGGGGACCCAGATGTAAAAAATTTGGGTTTTGGACTAAAGTGGCAAAAGTGAGCAAACCTCAAGGACCATTTTGGCTATTAACTCTATTAACAATAATAATAATATTAATAATATTTTAACAATAATACAAATTTTAACAATTACACAAATATAATATTAACAAAAATATTAATAATATTTTAACAATAATACAAATTATTATATTAACAACAATAATAATATAAAGAATCCTAACAACAATACAAATACAATTAACAATAATATTTTAACAATAATACAAATATTAATGTGAGACCTGATTAATTTGAAAAGGATTGCCCGGGTTAGAGGGTTGATAATCATCATACAGTGGTGTGTTTGGAGGCTCATCACCGTATCCTCCGTGTCTATCCGAATTATCTTGTTGCACGTAAGAAACGTCACAACTGTATCCGTAATCCGGATACGATTGCTGTGCCGGGTAATATGGTTCATCAACAGGGGCATTCTCAGCACCGTATCCTACGTATCCATCCGGATTAACTTGTTGCACGTATGGAGATTCACACCCGTATCCGTAATTCAGATAAACTTGATGCACCGGGTAATATGGTTCATCAACAGGTGGAGTCGGAGCCTCGTTCAAGTCTGGCAGCTGTATGTTTTGATCAACACGGACGCTAGACACAACCTCCTCCTCCTCCTCATTAGCATCATTCACTCCCCACTAGTCATTAGAATACTGTGTGAAGAAATAATTGCCGTCCCAAAATGATGCCATTTTAGCTCCACAGTCGTGCGACAAATTATAACCGATGAAGTAATTAACTGAGGAAGTGAAGAATGCGATATACTGTTTTGAATTCGTAGGCAGATGGATGTCTAAATATTGTTTTGAATTCACAATTATCGGCCTCGTATAGCTCTATACTCGGCGTATACCTTTATTCACGCGCCTAGAAAACATCGTATCAATGTCAAATCTATCTGACATACGCTACGTATCTATACACAACGTATAGGGGCCTCGTATACTGGCTCCGTATGGCTCTATATGCAGCGTATATCTGCATGATTTGAAAGTGTACGAGGTTGACTGATTGGTCGTGTACCTACGCTGCATATAGACCTATACGCAACATAGGTACAGGTAGGGTTGGTGTGCAAATAGGCGACTTGGTGTGCCAATATGTACACCTTTAAGAAAATAAAACGAATAATATTATGATGGATGTGTTGGAACTTTCTTATTGGTCATTTAAAATGAAGGAGGTGTTTTCATAAACACGCCTGAGCTTTTCTTGATTGAATCACGCCGGGGGGGGGGGGGGGGTTGTACGTGGCATTATGGGGCGTTATGGGGAAACTTCACGCCCACTTCACCTTCCCACTACACATGATCTAATCATCATATGTTTTTATGTAACTGCACGACGGTTATATGTATATATATATTTAGATCGTGGGATGAAGTCAACATCCCAAACTTAGTGTAACTATTCTTTCTAGAAAGAATTTTTCATTATAAACGGCTGCGATTTTTTATCTCAGGTTGATTATACGGCTAAGATTGGTTATTGTTTCTTTAATGAGAACATAAGAATATATAATTACAATTTTTTTCATAATATCCAATTTGACGCAGTCAACTCTTTAGATGCGGTAGTGTACACTGTGGTCGCGGTTCATCCATTTTTTGACGTCGACTTCTTATAAGATGCGATCAGAAACTACGTCTTATGCTCTCTATCACCGTGTCTCATAAAGATTTCTCCACTAGTGTAATATAGTGACTGCAGAAAGTTATTGTTCCTCAAAGATTATGAAAACATTCAACCTTTTTATAATAGAAGTAACGCACGTAACATTAGTTGCATATATATTATTTAAGAGTTCTTTTTTTTTTTTTTTTTTTTTTTTTTTTTTTTTTTTTTTTGCCATACTTTAAGCTAACACACCACGACAACCACAGAGAAAAAGTACACACATTTGAACTCCATAACGATTTAAAAGTTTTCTTTTGAGGACTAGTTAGAGGTGGAAGAACTTCAGAAAGTTGTCCCAGCTTCCATACTTTTCACTGAAACTTTTTCCACCTTTTTTCTGTAGGAAACTATTCACTACAGCTCGAGCACTAGCATCCCAATTTCTTGCCATATCTCCAAGAGAATGTATTCCAGTAATCCCGCAAAGTGAAACATTAAACTTAATCAGCATTTCGTCATACAGCGTCCCCCAAGGTTCATTGCTACGACATTAGTACAAAAAGATTCACATATATTAATTTCTCTACATCAATACATATTTGTTAATATTAGGTATTAGATCGAATATATTAATTAGTAAGCGTTAATTGTATTTATGTTTACCAGAAGATATGATTTAAATAGGATGTATATTTATATATAGTTGATTAGTAATACATAATACCTGAGAGGCCGGGTTGTTATTGTTTTATATATGGTCTAGTTAATCCTAACTTTTCTCTTGAATGCTTTATTGTCACTTACTTCAATACATCAAGGCTCGATTTAATCATTTTTGGTGAAGATGCTGGATAATTATCCGGAACAAGAAGCAGTATGACAAACTCCGGCATCTGTATAAAGAAGCAAAGGGAATTTTTTAGTATAGAAGCCACATGTGTACATCAAATGCAGATATAAAATGTATTCTTATTTATTCTCCTTTTCTTGTATCAAGTATACGAATGGTGTAATTGTGCACCTGATATTAACCAAGTTTCTCAGTGTAAAATTCGTAGTAACGTGAGTAAATAGCTACTTAAAAGGAGACTTTACTTGTTGAGAAACAATTTAAAAATTCCTTCTTATCAAATTCCATAAAATGCTTTGGATATGTGAATTTAAGCTTTGAAAACTGCATTTAGTAACGGATGTCAAGTGCTGCAAAATTTTACCTTTTCAGATGAAGCACCTTTCTGTGGACCGAGTAGGGAACAAACATTCCTGAACAAGCACTTCACTATGGTCCCTTCATGAGCTCCAAGTATGTTAATACCATCTTCAGAAGGGTCTATCTCCATCGATGTCTCAAGTAGCTTGCTGTTAACCTCTTTGATCTCCTCCAATATTGCAGGATTCTTCAATTAGAAGCACATACATTGCAAGGAGATTAACACAAGAAACATGAAGAGAATCAAAATAGTAATAAAAGTAATAAATGCCACCAAGGAGACATCAAGTATAAAAACATGATATGAATCTCCATGAGAAAACTTGCAAGTTATTTAGGCAATATAGTTACCTCAATCTTCTTCTTCTTGTTCGTTGATGATTCTGTTGAGCATTTGTCCCATCCTTGAGAAACAAACTGATCACTATACGCTAATGGGACACTTGACTTGCGTTTCCTTTTTTTTAGTGGCTCATGATCATACTTAACGTTCGCTTCATCTTGTATATGGGTACTAACTAGATTTGGAGGTACACAATGTGGTATGATATCAGTCACCTTTTCAGTTGAGCTAATGTCAGTCAAGGAAGAAATCAGTGCAGTTGATGGTTTCACCTGAAATAGGAAAACAACTATAGCAATCAGCACCAAAAGAAATATAATCATTCAAGGACATAGTTAAAAAGTGTTCTCAGATCATATATTAGCAACAAGTGTACCACTTCGGTCAAATGAAAAGCCTGATCTTTTGAGGTTTCTGGTTCTTGTGAAGGTGGATCCATGGGTGTTTTAGATGGAGCTGATGTATTAGAAGAAAGTAAAAAAGGAGAACTAGCTGTTGAGTGTGGAAGAGAACACTGAGTGGATGTACACTGGTTCCCTAATCCTAAACCCAAAGGAGACATCTCATGGCGCACTTTTGATCCAGTAAGCTCATCCGTTTTGTGCATTGGTGCTTTCATTTTTTCAAAGTTGAAATTCTGATTCGCCACAGGTGGTTGGTGGATAAGTGGACCAGATGGAAAATTAGTAGAAGTTGTGTTTGAAAACACACTGATTGGATAACTGGACCCGATAACACTACTAGTCATTGATCCCAAATGTATCTGTTGTGTTGTGCTTGGAACACTTGGATTTGGAACCATTTGGAAAGATGTAATGGTTGGTAAACTTGGCATTATTGATTGTGATGGTTGCGGGCGTGCTCTTTCCAAAGGAAAATTATGATTAAAATTCCACATGTCGACTTCTAGATTTGTAACCCTATGAGTTGGATTTGGGGATGGATTGTTTTGCAACCTCATGGCTCCAAGGGGCTGCACCTGTGGTCCTTTAAGTGGCTGATAGGCAGGTTCACGGTGCAGAGAATAACAACCGCGGTTGTATGTATGGTAGCTCACATAGTTAACAATCGTATTCATGATATTATAGATCATCTGTTCATTATTGGGAAGCAAATCTGCTCTGGTGATATTCAAAAATGTCATGATCCTTCCCAGATCAGTTATGAGGCTTTCGTAGTAATTTGATTCATCCATATTTGTTGCCTGCAAAGGATAATCACGCCTCAATAAAAGAAGAAATTAGGTGTAAATAAATGGTGTTAAAGATGGTATTATTGAGTTGGACCCAAGTGCGCATCTCCGCGGCCTTGTAGTGCATTTTCAATAGTTCGTTGTGGTATCTCTCCTTCAACATTTTGATCTATAAATATTAAATAACTTTGAATTAAAGATATGATAAAGATGCATCAAATGAACAAATAACACAATATATGAGCAAAAGGCAGGAAATCATGATAGATACCTGTCTTAAGATGTAATGATGATATTCAGTGGCTGAACGAAATTGTCCATGGGTGGCGAACCCCACTGGATCTGCTGATTAAGATCAAAATTCAATTAGTAATCACTATGATAACAAGGATTAATTAAAATCACGCGAGTATAACAGGACCAATAATATACCAATCTAATTCAGTTATGGTTCTTAACTTGGAGTGAGAACCAAACACAAACTTGGAGTCTTCCAATCTTAAACAACAAACGATGCCGTGTACTAAAATGTTGAATGCAACCAATCCTAGCATGCACTAAAAACTAGGCTAGACCCTGTTGGGCGGGCCCATCGGGTCTTGACCGGACGCAAATCATTTTCTTATTTTCTATGTTAAAAAGTTATTTTTTTATTTGTTTTAAGTTATAAATAATTAAATTTAATAAATAATATTAATCGCTCACAAAAAGAATACCTTAAGTATATTTTATTTTAAGAGCAATAAACTAAAATTTAACTACAAATATGGCCTTGATCTACAAGGACTAACGACAAGGTCTTTGGACATTTCGGCCTTAATCAGGGTTTTGGCCTTAAATCAGTCTAACAGGACAGGTCTTAGGGTCAGGCTCTCCAGAAAAACATTGGGACGATACTTAATTGGACTATGACCATGGGCCTTTTCCAGATTAACAGTCTCGGGCCTAGGACATACCTAGTGTATATCATGCAATCTACTGTGTTATTGAATTTTTCAAAGATAGCCGTTCTTCAATTTATGATGTAGCCCACAACATGAACAAAAACAAGTATTATAACATAACTATATGAAAGAGGTATCAATTTGCATGGTATACCACCAAAATCATAGTATGTGCAAAGAATGTCCTGCATATGCATATGCACATGTTCTAAGCTAAAAGCTTTCTGAGTTACCTGGGAAGTTGAGATTAATATAAGTCTCTTGTTGTCGCCCTCCTGCTGATATCAAGTTACCTGAGCTTCCTGTCACCTGTTGTAACTACAACAGATTTTGGTTAAGGTTTTTCGGCATTTGTACTCAAGCCATAATATAGTTTTCCATAAGAAACTGCTTAAGTTAGCATATAGTACATATTTGTTTATGTTTATAAAGCAATCTTTTAAAATGGAAGTTATTTGTTGATAAAGTTCAACTTGATCATATAAAGATCAACAACATTTGTGTTTTCCAATTTGTTAACCATAATAATGGCGTTGTAAAAGAGATTTGTATACTGATACATACAATTATAAGTGATAAACCATCTCTTTCAAAATCCATGTGACGCAAAAGTAGAAACATGAAGCTTGAACAGTTAAGACAGTTACAAGCATTAAGTGAATAAATGACTAAATCAGCATACCGCATTTGAAGACTCCCCTCCCAAATTTGTACTGGCAGTTATAGATGGTGTGGAGGGATGACTAGGATTATTTGGATTTATGGTCGTAGCATCCTCGCTAGCCAAGAATATAAGCAAGTTAACATAGATCTTACTTACAACATCAGTAACCGAAAAGAAACATTAGTACTAAAACAACAAATGAAAAACATTCAAAATTTAATGCCAACCTATTAACTGATATGTTCACATTCTTTTGCAAATATACAACAATTGGCAATAAACACCAAACAATTTTACATTTTTAAAGCCACACCTGGTGTCCATTGTCCAAATGTAAGAATACTAGGGGCTCAGGTTTATTGTTGGCATGCATTGTCCCCTTTTCCATTGGGAACTTACAGGACTCACGCGAGGACCTAAACACCACATAAATACACACGCACGCACGCAAGCAAAGCGTGTTCCATGATCCAATGACAGATATATAACGTAGATGACAAGTTATGTTCACAATTAAGATAAATCCAAATTGGTCACATACATGTGCATAGTAAAAGCATAAGGAAAAAATGTGATTAAGCAGACGACAAGCAAAGTGTGTTTCATGATCCAATGACGTAATTTATGCTCGCAATTAAGGATATTCCAAAAGATAATCGGTCACGTGGATGTGCATACTAAAAGCATATGTAAAAAATACGTGCGTAAGCAAGCAACAATAAGTACACACATAAATCGAATATAAGATAATTAATAGAAGTTATATCTGTTTTTGGTGCAAATAAATGACAAAAGAATGCTGCCATATGACCTATAGGGGACAAACGTGTATCGCGTGACGGACTTAATACCCATCTAGGCCTTATTTACAATTAAGCAACTGTATACAAATTAACCTACAAGACTGTCATTTCCTAAGAACTTTCTCAAATGTCCATTGTTGGCTATAACTCTTGTTGTTTAACATTACTAGTGAATGATGTGATTATATACAATATAGTATAGATCACTAATAATGGTGACCTTTTGATGAAAGAAATATATTGAAGCCCTGGCCACAAACCTTATCAAATGTTATAAAGGTCAATAAAGATAAGCTATTACATCTTTTTTAAGTAAATGGTTGCATAAAAAAAGTATTAAAAAAACAACAGATACTGCCATGTTATAATAACTTCTTTTGTGGTACCTTCTATCTTTTTGATTAGAATTCTTCCCAATATATAAAGAAAATATTCAACTTTTGTTAATTCTAGAATAACCATCAAGGAAGGCCGTCAATGTCTATAAACTACACACTTCTGAACAATCTTAATACCATAGATTCAGCAATCATATATAAGAAGTAAATTTGGCACGAGTAGCGATTATAAGATAATTAAGTAAAACCTTAGAATAATTTAAACTAATTTATCATAAATGTTGTAACATAACCAAAAAATGACAAATTGACAGCTTCTCACACAACAACAAAAATAACAACAATAAAAATAGTAAATACAACAATAACAATAACAATAATAATAAAATTAAAATAACCAATGGAGTGGTGATCCATTGTGAAAGGCAAAACCTTTAAACACTTTGAGAGGAGATCTTGGTTTCAAGTCCCACAAATAGCAGGGAATAAAATAAATTTTCCATTAAAAAATTAAAATAATAATAATAATAATAATGAAAATGTGGATAATTCAAATGAAAACAATTTTTTTGTAAGAATAAAAAAAAGAAATTTCAACTAATAAGAATGTTTTATTTTACTTCATTTAAATTTTTTATTTAATATTAGTGTAAGAGTATATTGGTAAACTTAGATGTATCATTAATTGGTAGTCTTCCTTTTTAATAACTAAATTAAATTTGTAACTTATTTTTCAAAAAAAAGAACATATTTTTTCAAAAAAAATATATATATATATAAAATTTAAAGTGTAGCATAGATTACGAGATGTGTAGGATGAATTACGAGCTATATTGGATAAATTTCAATATGTGTAGGATAAATATCAAAACGTGTAGGATAAATTTTGATGTGTGTAAGTAAAAATTTAAGTGTGAATGATGATAGTGTTTATAACTAATTAATTAGTCAAAGATAGTAATAAATGAGTTGAAAGAAAAAAATATTTAATGTTTTACATTTGTATCTTTTGTTCTTTTTCTTCTTAATTTAATTTTCTTCTCAAATAAACTCTCCTCTAATTAAAATAATAAAGAAAGCATAGCCGATATAAAGACAGAGTGACAATTGAAATTTGGTAAAAGCCTCCATAACAAACCCTTGGTAAATTTATGCAAACAGACGTACGAATCGATCAGTTCTTGAACACACATATATGTGCTAAAAGCAAATGCCTCAAACATATATAATCAAATTTTTGTTTAATGATACCATTTGGAAAAATTTTTGTTCAAAGACAATTCAGTAACCTCTTTCAGAAATTAAGTTTATTTATTATAAACTAAAAGTACTGGAAAATAATGAAAATTTAATTTAAACAAAACATTCCATTTAGACATTATACCACAATCACTCAAACAAGCAAAAAGTTATATCAAGAAATTTATTGAAATTAAATAATCAAGAATTTACCTAGAATTAGTCAAAGCATCAGCCAGTTGGTCTTCAAACAAGCTCTCGAAATCAATACTATCCAAATCAAAGTCCCAATCAAATGCCGGTTCACTGCTGTCGGTATTCATCATGCAAAACCTGCAACTTCAGCCAAACAGAAAAGAAAACAAAGATTAAGTATTCTGAGTACAACCCAATTGAAAAGAACTTGGGTCTGTCAAACCCTAACAATATCAGTCTACTATGATCATTTTATGGTGATGTGATGGACAGCTGATGCTAGCAGAAATTAAGTTTGATTCTACGTGGCATTAGCTAATTACTGCTGTCGGTGTGGTCAATTCTAAATTTAGAAAGGTAGGAGAAATCTGATGCAATCAACGTTACAATTTGGTGAAGCTATATGGAGTTTATATATATATGTATATATATATATATATATATTGATGAATTTAAAGTGGTTTTTTGCATTGTGTTTGGGTATGAAAGTTTGCATATATACACCTAGCCTATTTTTAACGGCAAAACTACGATACTCCTAGTTCGGCTTTACACTGGATTTGAATTATTCACCTATATGATAAAGGGATTTAGCTAGGCTCACACGCTTAAACGAGTATATCGTGTAAGTACATGCAATTAATCTTATTAAGTATATAAATATGGAGATACATAAGTTTAATATGATAAATATAACTAAATATTATATTACACTACACATGCATAAAAGTTTAACTATAAATAAAAATATAACTGTTATATATGTGTGTACAAAATATAAAAACCAGATGTATATATATTAAATAATAAGTTTATTTAACTCAAGTTTGATCCACGAGCCAAGCTCAAAACTTTTTAAATGAGTTAGGCTTCAGCTTAGATGAGCACGGGCTTGACTAAACTAGTTAAAGAGCAAAAGGCTCTAAGCTTTAAGTTAATTGGGATGTGATGAGTATATGTATAAAGTTGAAGGTATTTTTTTAAAGTTATGAAGAAGATTTTTTTTACTAACAACTAGTTGATTTTCCGCCCACGCGTTGCGGCGGGGACCCAATGACTACAAAAGGCGTGTCAGCAACGGCAAGCAGATACCGAATATCAAAACATAAATAAAAATGACGTGGAAAGGATAGTCACTATGTCCTAAAAAACGATTTTAAATAACCTAATATATAATAATAGGACCTACACGTCCTACACGTTGGAAATTCGGTTGTTTTTCAGTTCAGTTATTACGGTGCTAACACGTTAAAATATGGATGAGCTCGGTACCGGTAACGGCACCGAAAGTATCGATCCGGAAAATCATCGAAATTAGGTAACGGCACCGAAAATGCTCGGTACAATACGGTATGGTATTTGAAGGTAAAAATCAATAAATACAGGTATGGTGCTAGACCAGTGTCGAATCGAAAGTAACGATTCTGAAAACGCCAAAAGGTGGGTACCAAATTGGTACCAAAAATGATTTGGTATAATAAATTTGGTACCGATACGATACCGGTTTGATTATAGGATTTGATACGATTTGCTCATCAATATTCAAGTTAATTTTATATGCTACAATTCATTCATTACAGAAAAAGACAAAAACGAAAACAAAATAAGTTGTTGTGTATATAAAACCTCATTCAAACGAAATACAGTTTACTTACTGTGTGTATAAAAAGTAATCTAAATGGTGCAATTACTTGCATTGCTGCGTTGCTACAGGATTTGATGAGCTCGGTATCAACCGGTACCGAAAATACCGTTACTGAAATCCCCAAAAGTGGCCACCGGTACCGAATATACCTGGTACGGTACGGTTCGGTACCAATCGGTACTAGTACGACACCGGTATTTGAGGGTAAAAACCAGTGAATACCGGTGCCGAACCGGTATTGAAAATATACCGGTTTGATAAATCTGGTACCAGTACCGGTACCCGATACCATTTGCTCATCTGTTAATGATGTTACTATTCATTCCATTCTAATTTTAATATATAAAGATGTAAACCAAATTGATATTACGTCTAAAATGTGTTAATGTAATAATTGACTTTGTATATAAAGACAAATGTGCATAACAAACTTTTGCTTTTTTATGTTTAATTAGTTAAATTAGGGATGGCTTTTTTTCTCAAATACCCGTATTCGTACATGTATTTGTATCAATTTTAGATATCGTTACATGTATTGGTACCCAGTTTTATTGATTTTGGTATTCGATACTTTCGGTATTGCTACGGACACGGATAAAAATGGGTACTGGTACCGAATATTATATAGAACTTTAAAACTTTTTTATATTATGTTTATTTCGTATTATGGTATCCGTATCGTATCGTATTAGTACTCGTACCAATTTTATCTATTTGGTACTCGTACTATATTGGTACCAATTTTATCTATTTGGTACTCAAAAACTAAATAAAAACAAAATGGTACCAAAGCGGGTACCGTACCCAAATACCCGCATCAATACCCGTATACTGTACCAATATATTTGGTACGGTATTTGTTACCCAATTTTGTTCAAACTTATTATCGGTACGGGTATAGATACAAGTACTGTACCAATCTCATCTCTAAGTTAAATGTTGAAACTTTTGTACCAAAAACAATATAAACAACTTAAAAAGAGATATGAAAATTAGATTATTATTTCAAAATTTAAACTTGTGTCATATATAGCTAATTATCCAAATTAATTAGGTTGTTAAATGTTACATGTTAAATCTTAATCATAGCATTAAGTAAATCTTTTCTTAGCTTTATGCCTTGTTAGTACGTAAAATCTTTGTCTTAGTGGCATGATCGATATTTGGTCAAAGTTGATTACATGGTGTTGATACATATTATGTGGACGCGACTTGGTTCGGTTCGACTCGGGTCGGTTCGACCCGGTTAGGTTCGGCTCAAGCCCGACGTCACGACATTCCTCCGGTTCGACACGCGAAGCACGAAGCGCCGCGAGCCATTTCCCGTCGCCACATCATCATGACATCATCATGATGATGTCATGATGATATCATAAGTTGGCTAATCTATGCAATCTTGATTTTGTGGAATTCATGAACGTACATGTGCATTGGGCCGAACCACTAAGATCTGCATGCATGTTGGGCCAATCAAATCTTTGGGCCGAAACCTTTATATTTGCACATGCATGTCGACGAAACAAGGAAGTGTTTCGTCGACTTTGAAGACTTTAATTTTGTTTCGTCATGCCATTCCGTTTCGTCAAAGATGTCGACGAAACTTAATGAGTTTCGTCGACCAGCTGTTGTTTCGTCGAAGACAATTGTGTTTCGTCGTGTCTGTGACTATATATATTCAGATAGAACTCAAAGAACACAGAACACACACACGAGAGAACTAGAGAGAGTTTACAGAGATTATTTTGTAAACATTGTATTGTAACCGTTTCAAGTATTAATACAATGGAGTGTTAATCGTTGAGTCTCGTGTTTATCATTTACGTGTTCGAACTTGGTTTAACTTACCCGTTTGGATTCCGCACTTTCGGGTTTGTCGGAAAACAGGGAATAGAGGTTACTCGATCCTCCGGGTGGACCTACAATTGGTATCAGAGCATTGGCTCGATTCCGTGTTAAAACCAAGTTGTTTTTCTTGTGTTTTTGAAAGATTTTTTAAGTGTTTTTCTGAATTTTAGAGTTTGAAGTTCATACATTTCTGGAAAAACAGTTTGAAAATCGTGAAAAACCTTGTGTTTTTGCTATTTGTTTTACTAAAAACCTTGTTAAATCTTTGGTATACATGTTGGGATTGGGTTTTTATTAACTTTATTGCAAAATCGTGTTTTCGGAAATTTCTCCGGTCACCGGAATCATCATATATTTCCCCGGATTTCTTGGTGTTCTTCATATCTTCATCAGTTCTTCATACTTTCTGAGTTTGTTTGAAGATTTTCTTTGTTGATGGTTTTATTATAATAATATCACTGTACAAGTTGGTAAACAATGATGGTTTGAAAATATGGACAACATGGTTCAAAGTATGGGTATTTGACAAATGGGTTTACCAACCACATTTTGTGTCAGGATAAGATTTTAAATTATAAAATATTGTCAAAATATCTAGTTGGTGAAAATTATTTGTCAACGAAACCTCTAATTTTCATTACTTTTGACCTTGACAAAACTTCTAATTTTCGTCACTCTTGACTTCGACGAAACATCAACTTTTGTCAATAGAGGTTTCACCAAAAGATAAATTCAAGTTTCGTCGTTGATCAAATTTTTTGTCATTTATCGAAGGATTCGTCGAACATAGTGTTTCGCCAAGACCCTAAGTTTCGTCGAAAGTTGTTAATTTTTTTTAAACAGAGTCTTTGCAAAACTAAATTACCAGTGTGTTTTCAAGTGATTTATTCAGGTATCCATTTTTATTCATTAAAAATGAATCCAGATTGGTGGGGTACTCCGTCGACTACAGAAAGTAAGTATAGAAGCACGGGTTTATCTCCATCATGGGCCGAACCTCCCACACCACCTCGAATTACGGCAGAACAATGGGCATCGGTTACTAACCAAAATCGAAGTGAACTGAAAATGACAACCGACTTGTATGGAAATCCAATACAATCAGTTCCTCAACCGCCAAGAACAACAGACCTGTATGGAAATCCACTACAACGAGTTCCTCAACAGCAAAGCTATAGGTCTACTGTAGCACCATCATCTCTTGATCCAAGGAACTGTAGTCAGATGAAAACGGCGTTTTATGCCAAAATTGTCAAAGATGCCAGCAATGGTGAATCCTCGGGAAATGATGACAGTTCTAAACATGACAGTAGTTCAGTTGAAGACGTTTCAACTTCAGTTGAAGATGTTACAACTTCAAGTTCAAGTTCAAGCGAGGATGGATCAGAATATGAATCAACAAGGGAGGTTGTTGATTCTGAGGCAAATGAGTCAACATCTGAGAGTGATTCCAGTCAGGTACGTGTCGATGAATCAAAATCTAATAGTTGTGATAGGTGTGATATGTATGTTGGATTAAATGTTAAATTGTCTGATTTGCAAAGCAAATATGACGATTTGCAAAGCAAATATGATGTGACATTTATCCACAATCAACATTTGATCGTGGAACTTTCGAAATGCACAGAGGCCAACATGTTTCGTGAAAATTATGAAAAGGAATTTAAAAAGATAATTGAAACATTAAAAGAAGATAAGACCGAGCTAACGAAACTGGTTTCAAGAAAACAAACTGAAATAAACCTTTACATCAACAGGCTCGAGTTAATGCAAAAAGAGTTGGCCAGTGCTAAGTGTGAAAGTGAGGCGATCCAGCTTAAGCTGAATAGTTATTCAAACTCTAGGTATGTGCTGGATCACATCATTGACATACAGAAAAAAGAAAAAGGATGTCACGTGCATAGGTTATAAGAAGTGTCCACCACCTGTTAAACACGATTATTCTTCGATGCCTGATGAGGAAAATAAACCTCATTTTGAGCCCTCAGTTTCATTGAGCCTTGATGAATTCACATTTGGGCTAGGTTACAAAAAGGAAGTATCCTCAGATTCGGATGAATCAGCAGATGCGAAAGTGTCAACAGCTGAACGAAATCAGGATCCTCCAGTCATTGTTGAGGATGCTGGTTCGTCAGATGATGAATCCGAGGATACTAACTCTGAACAGTCAGAAACAGTAACAAAAGAGGAAAACATACCTCTCGAAAATTACATTCTTTGTGATCCACCTGCAAAACCGTTTGTGACTGCTACAGCCAAGTCTGTTGAATCCTCATCTGGAAGTTGTGAAAGCATGAACTTGCTTTACACGTTGATTGGATCTGATAAAATATACTCAGACAATGATTTTCCAATCAAGAATGTCAATCAATCTTTGATTGATAAAGTTTTCGAAGATTCTACCAGTAAGTTTTTGGGAAAGTCGAGCCCAGGAGTTGTAGTAACTCAGTGTGCTCCTATCCCAAAATCCGAAGTTAGAAAGAAATATGGGAATCAAAAATTGCAACCACAACACAATCAACGAAAGCAAGGTCACGTTCACCAAAGAAATGGAAAAGGCAAACAAAGCCAAAACAAGAAGATGATTCAGAAGATAAACTTCGTGAAATCCAGAGGGACTGATAAAATTGAAACTTTCGAAAACAAATCCAACACGGATTTTGTTAAACAAAGTAAAATTTTGAAAAGAAACAGTCAAAACAATTACACACAACACACAAACGGTTGTGATGTAGGACTAAGTACCTCAAGATCACAAAGTTCATCATCAAGTTCTTACAGTTATGATACTCCGAGGTTTGTTGAGCGGAGATCATGCTTTGAATGCTGTGAGTATGGACACATTGTTAAGAATTGTCCATATCTCACCAAGGGAAAGTCAAAGGCTGATGCCCCCCATGGTAACAGTTACCATAAAAGATCTGTTTCACCAAAACAGTACCCTCGTCTTGTTAAACAACGGGAAATGAAACAGAAAAGGAAACAACGAAAAGAAGTTGAAAAGGTTTTAAAACAAGAGGTTGTCCAAACGCAGTCTGTTAAATCAGATGTTAAAAATGAAAAACAAAAACAGATTTGGAAACCAAAATCGGAAATTGTTTCAAGGGGAGCTACATCAATTCCGAATCATCGAGAAATGGATGTCACAATTCTCGATGATGACGGACGACCCAAGTCTGTGAAGGCTTGGGTCCCCCTCTCCAACTAATCTCTGAATGAGTGTGTAGGATGTTCCAGGAGGAACTATTGATAGTCTTAGGATTGTTGATAGTGGAGCGTGCATGCACAAGATCGGCGACATAAGGCTCCAAAACATTGTTACATCTAGGAGAATATTGTTACCATTGATGGAGAGAAATGAAAAAGAAAAAAGAATGTGGTTGAATGAAGTTGAAAAATTCGACAAGTTGAAAAATGTGCCAAAATTTTGGTTGTTATGGTTTTTGATCGGGTCCTCAGGAAAGATTCCAATGAAAAGTACGCGCCTGCAGCACGTCTGAAGTTCAAAATCAACAAGATGAACGTGTAGTGTACATTTCTTAGCGGTGTGATTGAAGAAAATGTGTTGGTTGATCAAACCACACCGGGTGTGCGGATGCCTTGGAGTGAAGTGAACAACCGCACACTATTTCTAAAGGAGAAAGACGAAGACCTTTGCTGGTGCAAAAGAAAACATGTGGAATACATCATACATGGATCAACCAATGATGATGTGTACAAGCTTTCCCACATGCTCCATTTTCCACTTACCAGCAGGACCCGAAGGTTTATCATCTTGTTGCTGTAAAGAGAATTCTCGGTTCATTGAAGTAGCTGCAAAATCGACCTTGAAATCCACACCGAGTGGATATTTAGTTTGGGAGAGCACTCAGATTCCTGCCAATGCACGAAGAAGTTGCAGGATACGGTTTTAAATTTCTAACCTCTCCTATACTTGTCAATATTTAAGCAGCTTTATAGATAATTATTATCTCGTACAGCACTCTTTGTCCAGACACATTGATCTAGAATATCATCTCACACGTGATTGTTTCAGTATGAAACTCATCAATGTTGTCATGGTCCGCACCGATTACCGTAATGCTAACTGATTTTTCCAAAATTCGATGAATCATTTCTGATTTAATTATTATTGGTAAACGGCATTAAGGTCAAGCAAGAGTAATCCGCATCGGAAAATCGTTTTTGTAAATATATTTGTGTTTTTTAAATTATTGTAAGTTTGTTGATTTTAGGGGGAGTAAATCCAAAATTTGAAAATTCAAAAACATCGAAAAATTTCAAAACCCAAAAAACAATAGAAAAACAAAAATGAGTTTCCTGGCGAGCAAAAGAGAAAATGATAGTACATCAGTGGTCTGTCTAAACCTCTTTTAACTGAAATGCAAAATGAAAAACGATAAGCAGCTCTATATAAGATGTATCGGTAGGCTCACAATCATCTTAAAGTGTGCAGGGTGATATAAACTTAAATCGACTGAAGACCAGGTGGGAACCACTCATTGGCATATGGTCTTAGTACCGAAATTTCATTTGAGAGATTGCCGAGGTTCTGAGATATGTGGTTTTTATGCTGTTTATCATCTGGGTATCATGGTTGTTTCTTTTACCGAAACAAACGGAGACGAAGTCTAGATCTTCCATGATATCATACATACGTGTACATACTGCATACGACCTCAATAAGTGATCAACAATCACATGTCCCTCAAATAAGTGATAATATATCACATTTATCCGGGAGTCAAGTTCGTCTCTTTGCTGTACGAAAGTACTGACCTGTTCACGGACTTGCTCTTGTGCCCTCATGCATCTGAAAATCAAGTTCCTCATCAATAAGTGATTCTATCACATAGGGCTTGTTTTCAATCAAAATAAGTGAGTTTCTCACATCTTTTTATACGTCAAAACAGATGATAAACGGTATACTCACCAGTAAGATGAACTCTCGTGTATACCTTGATACGGGAATGTGTCGTGATGTGGATGAACACCGGTCGGTAAGTATAAATCATACCTTAACGTATCCCCTCGCCATGATTACATCTGATAAGTTGAGCTTATGTGGATAACAATACCGATGATCGTTATAGGATGTTTATCTATACGTTAACAAAAAGAAGAACAAGAGCGTTTTGACATGACCGTACACTGATATGATTCTCTTACCCTCGAAACTCGCAAAAAGAATGTTTGTATATATTTTCTATTCTTAGTTTCTGCAACTCTGTATATATTTATTTACTGCTTTCAGTCTTTAAGTTTGAAATATTCAAAATACCAAAAAGATTTTAGGTGTGTTTTAATATAAACTTTTTAAAAGTCAAAAAGATTTTATTTCTACTTTATTTTTGATTAACCGATGTTGGAACTCAAGTCTTCGTTACCTGAAACCTGAACGAAAACCAAAACGACTGATTCTTCATAAACGGTCAGAGTTTGCAAGTTTTGAAAGTTAATAATCAAAATTGAAAAATCTGTTAACTTTTCAAACTAACTGTCGGACGGTAGTTGAAAACATGGTCACATGTGTCGTTTGTTTATGTTAACTATATTCCAAGCGTTTGTTCTCATTACGTGTTTAGCTTTCTTGCATGTGCAGATGCTAAAGGCGAGGAGAACATGTTCGATGACAAGCTTCGGAATGAAGACACGACGTGAAGGCACTCAAATGAAAAAGATGATCAAGTTGCCGCTGATCACTCACCAACACCACAAGGATCTCAAGTATTGAAGATCAAAAAATTCACTAGCATAACTCAAAGGAGAGCTTATCTTAAGGGGGAGTTTGTTAACGCACTTCCTAAATGAAATGTGGAGTTTGTTGATACACTTTCTGCTTACGACGCGTAAAGACTTTGAAGATCCTCCGACATGGAAGACATGGAAGACGAACCTCACGAGTAGCGTCCAAGGGGGAGTTTGTTGATACATATTATGTGGACGCGACTCGGTTCGGTTCGACTCGGGTCGGTTTGACCCAGTTAGGTTCGGCTCAAGCCCGGCGTCACGACATTCCTCCGTCATGCGCCCCAGAGTTCGACACGCGAAGCACGAAGCGCCGCGAGCCATTTCCCGTCGCCACATCATCATGACATCATCATGATGATGTCATAAGTTGGCTAATCTATGCAATCTTGATTTTGTGGAATTCATGAACGTACATGTGCATTGGGCCGAACCACTAAGATCTGCATGCATGTTGGGCCAATCAAATCTTTGGGCCGAAACCTTTATATTTGCACATGCATGTCGACGAAACAAGGAAGTGTTTCGTCGACTTTGAAGACTTTAATTTTGTTTCGTCATGCCATTCCATTTCATCAAAGATATCGACGAAACTCAATGAGTTTCGTCGACCAGCTGTTGTTTCGTCGAAGACAATTCTGTTTCGTCGAAGACAATTGTGTTTCGTCGTGTCTGTGACTATATATATTCAGATAGAACTCAAAGAACACAGAACACACACACGAGAGAACTAGAGAGAGTTTACAGAGATTATTTTGTAAACATTGTATTGTAACCGTTTCAAGTATTAACACAATGGAGTGTTAATCGTTGAGTCTCGTGTTTATCATTTACGTGTTCGAACTTGGTTTAACTTACCCGTTTGGATTCCGCACTTTCGGGTTTGTCGGAAAACAGGGAATAGAGGTTACTCGATCCTCCGGGTGGACCTACACATGGGCTGAATAGTGGTATTATGAATACAACGCAAAAATATTCGGTTTATGTTTCACCAATCTATGAATTATTTTAGTAAGAAGATAGTGTTTTTTTTTTTTAATTCAGATGCTTAGTTACAATTTGTTTCGACTTGTCTACCCGTTTAGATAAACAACTTACATTGTTTTAGACGGGTTTAGTGTCTGTGATTTGGGTCATTTTTTTAGTTTAGTCCAAATGTTTCATTTTTCGTCTGTGGGTCCAAAAGGTTTCACCGTTGCAATTTTTGTTCACTGGGTTAGCTTCATCCATTTTTTCTAGTTAACGAGAAGGGCAATTTGGTCATTTTATATGTAATTTTGTTAACTAGAAGGGCAATTCGGCCATATAAAATGACCGAATTGCCCTTCTCGTTAACAGAAAAAAACTGTTGATACACTTTAGTGTGGATGTGGCTCGGCTCGGTTCAGTTTGGTTCAAGACCGACATCGCGACATTCCTCCGTCATGTGACTCGGTGAACAAGCTATGAACGACTCGATTGAGTGTTGATGACATCATCAAAAGCTACATATCGATTGCATGCATGTGATATTTCGTATATCGATGTATGTATATAGATAATTATGTATTGATATGTAGTATGTTGATATCGAGTAAAGCAATCTGTCTCTATATTGATATATTATGTGTTGTAGTGTATTGATATACATGTTGATGTATCGATATAGTATATCGATTGATCTTTAGTGAGTTGATGTCGATTGTGTCTATATCGATGTATATCGATGTCATAGTTCTATATCGTTGTGTTTGTGTCTTGTGGCGACGTAAGTCTACTAGTTTGAGTATAAATACCAGCAGACATCTCTGTTTTAGATAGAGAGCACGGTTCAGAGATTTGTGAGCTCGTATAAGCAAGAGAGAGAGCGTAGAGAGAGAGAGAGTTCTGATGTGTTTTGTATGTGCGAATATACTCTATGCAAGTGGCAAATCCTGAAACAGCGCCCAAAGCAACCCTGTCTCCTGAAGAACAAGCCGCGACACACAAGGTTTGGATAGTCGAGTTTATTAAAAGTGTTCAAAAGCCAATAACCACAACCTTTGACAAAACAAGCAGCATATATGAAGTTGGAAAAGGACCGATCACAAGGAAATATCCTCAGCTGGATCTACATAAAATAATTAAGATGTATTGTAGTAAAGCATGAACGAAGAATCCAATACTTTCGTACTTTCCTAAAGATCTTGACCTTGCCACACTATGATGTCTATGCGCTTGCAAGGATCAAGGTGATAAAAAGATCTGAGAACAAGTTGATGGAAGAATTTGAAAAGCAGATCCGTTGGAACAAAAGAATAGGATGGAAGAATGCTACCTACAAGCCTCAATTTCTAGACCGTATGCAGATTCGATTCACGTTTGATAAGGACACCAACACTGGGAGAAACTGAAGTACAGAGCACCAGATGTTTTGAAACACATTCCGCTAATGAAGATGCCACAAGATTTCCTCGATAACATGCAGTTGTGGTGTTATTATTCAGATACTACAAAAGCAGTGCTCGTCTTCTGAGATGGCACGCCTAACTTCCGGATCTATGACAGTATATGGATTGTGAACCTGTCAGAAAGAGACATCGCTACTTTGGTACGTAACGAGATATTCTTCGAAGATGATCAAGCGCGTCAAGCTATGAAGTTTCAAAAGGTTATGAGAATCTGCTTTTATTATGGGCTCAACTCCGGAAGTCAATGGACGGAAGCCCATCAAGAGATTTTGGATGACCCACAAGAATGAAGACCGAAGCTAACAAGCTGCGGACAAGGGGGAGTATGTTGATGTATTTTGTGTCTTTTCTTGTAATTTTGTTAATCATATATGAACGGTCTTCGTTTTGTTTATATTGTTGCTTTTTGGTTGTAAGTTGACCAAGTCAAACATCCTCATGTTTAACTTGGCAACACTCTATAGTTATGTTGTGTTCACACGCGAAAGCATCCTTCGTGTTCATCATATGACACGAAGGAACTAGAGTAAGACACGAAACACTCATATGACACGAAGGAAAATTTGGTTCGTGTGATTGCCTTCGTGTCTACTTGACACAAAGGAGATGGTTCGTGCGGCTGAATCATGTTTCGTGTGCTTTCATGTGTCCACCTATTGTATTACCTATAAATACAACAGGTTGGGATTCATTATGTAAGAGTGCATTTTTAGAGAGTTTTGGAGCTTATTTTGGATATTATGTATTGTTACTCTGTCAAAATCAATTGAGAAACTTTTGAGGGAAAAAAGATTTTAGGTGTGTTTTAATATAAACTTTATAAAAGCCAAAAAGATTTTGCTTCTAACTTATTTTTGATTGACCGATGTTGGAACTCGAATCTATCCCATCTAAAACCTAATTGAAAGCTGGAAAACAATCCCATCTTCAAAATGGTCGAAGTAGACAAGTTTTTGAAAGTTAAAGATCTAAAATTGAACAATTTTGAAACTTTCAAAGTGTTGTGGTTGGTAGTTGAATGAGAGTTGTCTCATGTGTGTCGTCTGTTTATATTGTTTAAAGTCAATCCTTAGTGAGACTTTCATCTAAAAATTCTCTAAGATTAGCTAAATCCTTAGTGGTGGTTCTCATTATGCGTTTAGCTCTGTTGTATATATAGATGTGGCATTCGAACCAACTAAAGGCAAAGAGAACATGTCAGATGACAAGCTCTGGAGTGATGACACGACATGGATGCAATCAGAGAATCAAGATGATCAAGTTGAAGTTGACCATTCATCAACACCACAAGGATCCGAAGCTTTGAAGATGAAAGATTTACGAGCAACATCCAAGGGGAAGTTTGTTGATACACCTCCTTATTGTGACACGTGAAGACTTTCGAAGATACTGCAGTGTGAAGAACGAACCATCACCAGCAACATCCAAGGAGGAGTTTGTTGATGCATTTTTGTGTACATGTGGCTCATTTCGGTACAGTTCAGTACAAGACCGACGTCGCGACATTCCTCCACTATGCGACCCGGAGAATAACACGCTATGTATGATGAAGACACGAGAACAAGATAGTTAGTTGATGACATCATCAAGGCATCATCATGATGATGTCATCATGTGAATTCAAATGCATTCCTATATCAATATGTTATAAAGTACCTATATCGGTATTATATAGATGTATATCGATATTATAAATATGTATATCGATATTCAAATATGTATATCGAAATTCATACATGTATATCGATATATAATATCGATATGGCATCCATCGATAGTTAAGTTCTATGTCGATGTCTATTGTTCTGTATATCGATTTAATATGTCTTGTGTCGACGTAAGTCTGCTGGTTTGGGTATAAATACCAGCAGACATCCCTGTTTTATAATGAGAGGAGGTTCAGAGATTTAGGGAAAATATTTAAAACCTTGTAATGTTACTCTGCTGAAATCAATACTTGAGCTTTGAGTGTTATATATTTCTTGTATTGATCGTATTCTTGCTTCGATTTGCATACAAAATTGGATTCCGCACTTGTTTGTGTGTTCAATAAAAAAGGAATAGGTTTCTCTAAAATCCTCATTAGGGACCTACAAAAATTAATATAAACTTTACATTTTATTTGTTACTTTAAGGGAAAATGTCACAAAAATGTAACCAAGTTTATTAAATGTTCCAATTAAGTCATCCAAACATTTCTTGTATCTTTAAAATAACTAACGTTTAGTTTTATATTCTAATAGTGTGTAATTACCAGGTCCCCAGGTTACCATTTTCTTTTTTTTATCTTTTATTTTTTAATACTTATAATGAATATTATTTATATGAGGTATGGATTTTATAAAATTAAAACACTTTAATCTTTGAGGTTTTATCCTCCAAAAACTGGACGATGACTTGAGCAGCAAGACGATAAACCTTCAACCTTCGAGAAAAACCTTCAGTTATGACAAGAAATGACAACCAGACTGTTTTGATGGCCACTAGAATTCCGTTTGATGGAGAGGGTGAAACCGAGTGTTAATGTGTGTTATCTTACATATTTTGTGTGTTTTAAGTGATTAGATGTGTTGATTGTGATAACTACGAGTAATTGTGGTTTTACAAGTTAATCTCTTAATTCGGTGAAGTTAGGATGCTTGGAGATGAAGCGGAACAACTGTGGATGGAAATCAAGACATATTACATCATTCGGTAGATGTTTCGGGTCGAAAATATAGCTCGAAAGTGTGAAAAACATGAAAGAATGAAGTCTAGGGGCCTTTAGGTCATTCATGGGAAGTTGAAATGCAACTAAGTATAGTATGGTGATGTGCGACGTAAGCTACGGTCACCCGACTGTAGCCTATGATTGAATCAGGTTAAGTTAAATGTCTCTAGCAGGTCGTGAACGTAGCGTACGGACATCAAGCGTAACCTACGGTGTAGGATACATGTATTCCCAGTACATACGAAACGTAGCTTATGGTCCGTAAGCATAGGCTACGGTGAGAGCCTTTCAGCAGCGCGCGTTTGATTGATTCAAGGGCTTAAAAGGATTTGGAAACCTAATACACGAACATAGACATTGGGAAACAAAATTAGGAACACAAGATCACATCCTTAGCATCTCTTCACCTTAAATCATCATAATTCTCACTACATCCATACGATTGACGATGATTTCAACGATTGTTCAAGCTTGTGAAGATCGATCAACCGAGATGAGTGGCTAATTCTTTTTATGGTGTCCTCCGGGTGGAGGATTCTTGTAAGTGAACAGAGTTTATGTGTTTAAACTTATTTATGAACTTGGTAATCTAAGCATTCGATGATTATTACCTATTGATTCAATTGACTGTGTTGCAACCCCCGTCCCCTAATTACCCGGGAACGGGCGGCCGCGGCCAGTTTCGGTGGTATCAGTGTTTATCAATTTGGCAGCGGAAATTTCATCAGGACCGTAGTTAGGAAATATTTTATCAGAGTAAAATACCACGCTTTTATAATATTAAACACATGGGAAATTCCCAAGTTTTAAGTACACACATTTTCATAGGGATCAACCCTATTTTATTTAAATAAAAACATCTCTTTATTTAGGTAACTTTTATTGCCACTTTTCCAAGCCTTCAGTGCTGTCCAGCTGCCTTCTATTTGGCTTTCACATTTTGTTACCTGAAACGCGTTTAAAAATATTTTGTCAGTGGGAAATACTGGTGAGTGAATCCCAGTTTAATCAAGACAGGTAAAAAATGTTTTACAGTATTGAGGGTGGTCGCGCAATTACATTTGTTTCCATCTACTTTAATTACCACCCATGGTACTGTCAACCCGACTTCTGGTCATGTTACTACTCACAGTGTCGTAATATATTTTGTATACAAAACCCCAACATACCGACGATAATTGTAGAATACAAATACTCAATCACTGTTAATTATGAATTAAAACAATTGAGGTTTTGTAAAACCAGTTTGCAAAAAGGAGGATTACTCACATTGCTGTCTTAGGGTTTTCCTTAAGGATTTCCTGGTGATTATCTATTAATTACACAAATACACACGCGTAGCATAATAACCTAATATTTACATTAGTAATACCCTCCCCGAGACGGCATTCCAACGACTACGTCGGGCAGAACCACGACAGCCGTTACGGAACCCTGGATCAATCGGGAAGCGTATCTAATATGTAACCGAGGGTTATGATACTTACAACGAGGTAGGGCTTCACTGATTAGGGGGTATAATGCCCGACAATTACTTTAGCTATGTGGAAATTCGAGAGAGAAAGAAAGTTGTGTGCGAATTCAAATGAACAGCCGAAGCCATCTATTTATAGTGCTGATTTCTTAGTCCCTCGCGGCCCGCAAAGACTCAAGGGTCGTCTTACGCGGCTCGCGACTTAGGGGTAGGGCCTAGCTGTGCTGATTCGTCGAGTATAGGCTTAACACGTGTTTGACACGTGGCGGCACCGGGTGAGGCCTGGTGTCCGGGTGCTTGCGGCCCGCGTAGAACTTAGAGCTGTCTGTCGCGGCCCGCTTTCCTCTTTTGATGAATCTTACCACTCCTTTCCAAGGAGAGACTCTCAATAACACTTTGTCTCCTACCTGAAATTCCAATGGCTTTCGTCTGTTATCTGCATAACTCTTCTGTCGGTCACGTGCTGCTGTCAGTCGTTCTTTGACTTGAATGATTTTGTCGGTTGTTTCTTACACTATCTCAGGTCCGGATAGTTATTTGTCTCCAATTTCCGCCCAACAGACTGGCGTTCGGCACTTTCGTCCATAATGTGCTTCGAATGGTGCAGCATTGATACTGGTATGGTAGCTGTTATTGTATGAAAATTCTATCAATGGTAAGTGATCGTCCCAATTACCTCCGAAATCAATTACACAAGCTCTAAGCATATCTTCCATTGTCTGAATTGTCCTTTCGCTTTTTCCATCCGTTTGAGGATGATAAGCTGTGCTTAGATTTAGCTTGGTTCCCATTGCTTTTTGGAAACTTGTCCAAAAATGAGAGGTAAAACGGCTATCTCTATCAGAAACAATTGATAAAGGATTTCCATGTAATGAAACTATTTCATTTACATACAATTTAGCTAATTGTTCCATACTGAAAGTTTCCTTCATCGGTAGGAAATGAGCTGACTTAGTTAGCATGTCTACAATCACCCAGATTGTATTATTACCTTTTCTTGTCTTGGGTAGTTTGGTAACAAAATCCATTGTTATCAATTCCCATTTACAAACTGGCATTTCTAACTGCTGCAATAAACCTGAGGGTTTCTGATGTTCAGCTTTAACTTGTGAATAGGTTAGACACTTTGCAACATATGCTGCTATATGCTTTTTCATTCCTACCCACCAGAAGTTCTTTCTTAAATCCTGATACATCTTATCACTTCCAGGATGCATTGTATACTTAGACTTATGGGCTTCTTCTAATATACGGTGGCGTAGGTTTCCTAATTTAGGTATCCACATTCTTTTCTTGTGGAATCTCCAAATTCCATCTGTTCCTTGTTCTAGTTCCTTAATCATTCCTTTCAACTTTTCAGTATCATCCTTGATCACTGATTCTTGTGCTTTTCTAATTTGTTCATTTAAATCTACTTGTAGATTTAATTTAAGAGAACGTACTCTTTTTAGATTTTCGTGATACTTTCGACTTAAAGCATCAGCTACTACATTTGCTTTTCCTGCATGATACTGGATATTATAATCATAATCACTAAGTATCTCCATCCAGCGTCTTTGTTTCATGTTCAATTCCTTTTGCCCGAAAACATATCTTAAACTCTTATGATCAGTGAAAATGGTAAACTTACTACCGTAAAGGTAAAGTCTCCAAATCTTAAGGGCAAAAATTATAGCTCCTAATTCTAAATCATGGGTTGAATAATTATCTTCATGATTCTTAAGTTATCTAGAGGCGTAAGCTATAACTTTTTGACGTTGCATCAATACACATCCATAACCTAGTTTCGAAGCATCACAATAGACTATAAAGTCTTCAGTTCCTTTGGGTAATGCTAATATGGGTGCGTTGGTTAATCTTTGCTTAAGGATTCTAAAGGCTTCTTCTTGTTTTGGTCCCCATTCAAACTTAACAGATTTACAAGTTAGCTTAGTTAAGGAAATGGCTATTCTAGAAAAATCTCGAATAAATCTTCTATAATAACCGGCCAATCCTAAGAAACTTCTAACCTCGGTTAGTGACTTAGGGGTTTTCCATTTGGTAATCGCCTCGGTCTTTTTGGGATCCACATGAATTCCTTCATGATTGACTAAATGTCCAAGGAACTGTACCTGTTCTAACCAAAATTCACACTTTGAAAACTTTGCATAACGCTTTTCTTTTCTCAATAAACTTAGAAGTGCGTGCAGATGCGCTGCATGTTCCTCTTTGCTCTTAAAATAAATAAGAATATCATCTATAAAGACAATTATGATATTATCCAAATATGGCTTACATATTCGGTTCATCATATCCATAAATGCGGCTGGGGCATTGGTTAAACCAAAGGGCATGACAATAAATTCATAACGGCCATACCTGGTTCTAAAAGCGGTCTTAGGAATGTCCTCTTCCTGTACCTTTAAAGGATGATATCCTGAACGTAAGTCGATTTTAGAAAAGAATCGAGCTCCTTGCAACTGATCAAACAAATCATCGATTCTCGGTAATGGGTACCGATTTTTAATCGTGACTTTGTTCAATTCACGGTAATCAATGCACATACGCATTGATCCGTCCTTCTTCTTGACAAATAAGATCGATGCTCCCCATAGCGATGAGCTTGGCTGTATGAATCATTTCTCCAACAATTCGTCTAATTGTTTCTTCAGTTCCTGCATTTCTGCGGGTACCAAAAGGTAAGGTGCTTTGGCAATTGGTGTTGTTCCTGGTAGCATATGGATTCTGAACTCAACTTCCCTGTCTGGCGGTAACCCTGGTAGTTCTTCTGGAAATACATCTAGGAACTGGGATACTACCGGGATATCTTTTAGTTCCTTTCCTTTAGTATTTATGATTATGGAAATCAAATACACTAATGATCCTTTTCTAGCGTAACTTGATGTTTTCATCACAGAGATGAATTTTGTGGATCTAGAGGGTTTATCTCATTTAATTTTGATCTTTTCACCCTTTGGTGAATTTACTTGGATCGATTTTTGATCACATAAAATACTGGCTTTATTGGCTATTAACCAATCCATTCCTAACACAATATCAAATCCTGCCAGATTCATTGGGTAAAGGTTTGCAATAAAGTTTTGATTTAAAAATTCTATTCTTGCTCCCTGCAAGATTTCTGTAATCTTAATGGTTTCTCCATTTGCTGTCTCTACTAGACATTCTTGTGGGAGTTTAGTTAATGGTCAATTGAGAAGTTTTCAAAATGAAGTATTAATAAAACTTTGGTTCGCACCAGAGTCAAATAATACTTTATCGAAAACATCATTAACTAAAAACGTACTGGCGATCACATCCGGGATCATCTTTGCTTCTTCTGCAGTCAGAACAAATGCTCTAGCATTTTTAGTAGTCTTGTTGTTCAGGACTGGAGCTAGTTTTGGACAGTTCGACTTGATGTGATCTTTTTCTCCACAATTGAAGCATACTCAATTACTAGGTTTCTTCCTACAATCTTCTTCCTTGTGTCCTAGTATCTTGCAGAAATTGCAGTAAGTGGAGCATCTTCCTGAATGCTTCTTCTTGCAGGCCTTACAATAAGGTGCAGAGGTTGAACCTACATTTTTCCCACGGTTAGAATTTCCATAACGAAATTCTTGGGTAAGCCTTTGGGCTAGGTTCCTCCTCTTGTCTTCTTCTCGTGTACGCACTAATTCATCAGTCAAGGTGTTTGCTAGTTCTACGGCTTCTTCTATAGTTGAGGTCTAGCTGCCTTGACTACATGCCTTATCTCACTGATTAATCCCCAAATGTAGCAGGAGATTAATACGGGTTCAGTTGATGCAAGGGTTGGCACTATTCTAGCATATTCAAAGAATAAAGTAGTATAATCTTTACTATCCACTCCAGTCATTCTAAGGTTTAAGAACTTATTTGCTATCTGTTCCTTTTCATTGGGAGGGCAAAATTTTCTTTCCACCATGTTTTTAAATTCTTCCCATTCCATATTGTAAACCCTGTCACTTCCTCTAGACTGGAGGATAGTGTTCCACCATTCTAATGCTGAGTTCTTAAATAGATTGGAGGCAAACATTATCTTATCTTCTTCTGCGCACTTGCTTATTTTTAAGACTACCTCAGTCTTTTCTATCCAGCGTAAAGCTGCAATGGCCCCTTCATTGCCAGAGAATTCTATTGGTTTACAGGACCAGAATTCTTTGTAAGAACAACCATAAGACATGGTTCTTGTTCTTTTAGGAATGGGCACTTGAAGTATGGGTCCATTGTGCACGCTGTAACTAGGTTCTATATGGGTTCGTTTACTTCCATTACCACTTTTATCATTATTTTCCGCGTCCCTAACATTTTGGATAATGGCTGGCATAGCATCTCTAATTCCTTGGGTTACAAGGTGTCGAATTTCACTGTTCTTTATTTGATTTTCATTATTTTGGTTTTCCGGATTTGCTGCGTCGGCCATTTGGATTTTAAACAATTACCAAGTATTAATATTGCATAAAAATATCCAATGCAACAATCACACAACAAGCATGTTGATCCAAAATCGTCGAGCATTGCAACTTACTCTATTATATAGTATGCATCTATATTTATTACAAATACAACTGGGATAAAAGTACAATACTAATATGCATCACTAACCACTAGGTGGTCTATACTACAATATATATATATATATATATATTATCATATTTTTTTCAAACATATACACATATTATATATATTTATTATTATTATTAGTGATAGGGGTTCATCCAAAAGTCCATATTACGCTCGTCATATTTTCAGACGAGTCGTTCCCCTATTTGTCTCATCCTTTCACTTTCTTCTAAAATCTCCTCACCAAAGGTTCGGAGTTCTTGCACATTTTCAGTGCTCATGGGTGGTGCAGGTGCTGGTACTGGGTTTGGGAACTGGGGCATGGGTTCTTCATGTGGGTAAGGGTTCTCTAGAATTTCCCTATTGTATTGATCATTATCATAATAGGGATCTAGAGGGTCCAAGTTTGGGTAAGCTGCTAGGTTTGGCATGGGTTCCTCTGGTATTGGGTAGCGTTGCTGGTCATCCCTATGGTCGTCAAACCACGGATCGTAGTCTGGGTCTAAGGGATTGGGTGCAGGTATTCTAGGTATCTCAGTCGGGTCAAAAGCTGGTGCTGGGATTTGGTTTTCCGAGTTGACTTCAATCTCAATTGGTTGTGTGGGAAACAAGGGTAATGGTTGGGGTGCTATGATTTGCTCTAAATTAGGGTCTGCATGTGTAGTTGCTAGAATATGAAAATTTGCTAGACTCCTATTGAGCATATCTTGGGTGTGAGTATCTGTTTCTCTCTTAATGCCTGCTAAAACTCGCTGTTGTTGTAACTTTTTCATCCTCTTACTACGTTCATGCGCAACTCTGCTGAACCATCCTCTCTTCTTAGGAGGGAATGGCTCTTCAGATTGAGCCTTGAACACAAATATCCCGTCTTCATTGTCAGCCGAATACCCTGAGAGGGTAGGCTGTGAAGAGGTACCTTCGTTTCTAGGTGAGCTGGACAACTGACGGTAGGCGTCGGAAGGTCCTTGGTCGCTCATACTGTAAACTAACAAATAGTCAAATAACACACAATAATAATATACAGATATGCATGAAATCCCGTAGATTATTACCTAACATATTGAATAAATTTTGGTGTCAGCATAACACTTCTGTGGCTGAATCAGTGGCTTAGCTCTGATACCACCTTCTGTTGCAACCCCCGTCCCCTAATTACCCGGGAACGGGCGGCCGCGGCCAGTTTCGGTGGTATCGGTGTTTATCATTTTGGCAGCGGAAATTTCATCAGGACCGTAGTTAGGAAATATTTTATCAGAGTAAAATACCACGCTTTTATAATATTAAACACATGGGAAATTCCCAAGTTTTAAGTACACACATTTTCATAGGGATCAACCCTATTTTATTTAAATAAAAACATCTCTTTATTTAGGTAACTTTTATTGTCACTTTTCCAAGCCTTCAGTGCTATCCAGCTGTCTTCTATTTGGCTTTCACATTTTGTTACCTGAAACGAGTTTAAAACATTTTGTCAGTGGGAAATACTGGTGAGTGAATCCCAGTTTAATCAAGACAGGTAAAAACTGTTTTACAGTATTAAGGGCGGTCGCGCAATTACATTTGTTTCCATCTACTTTAATTACCACCCACGGTACTGTCAACCCGACTTGTGGTCATGTTACTACTCACAGTGTAGTAACAAATTTTGTATACAAAACCCCAACATATCGACGATAATTGTAGAATACAAATACTCAATCACTGTTAATTATGAATTAAAACAATTGAGGTTTTGTCAAAACAGTTTGCAAAAAGGAGGATTACTCACATTGCTGTCTTAGGGTTTTCCTTAAGGATTTCCTGGTGATTATCTATTAATTACACAAATGCACACACGTTAGTATAATAACCCAATATTTACATTAGTAATACCCTCCTCGAGACGGCATTCCAACGACTACGTCGGGCAGAACCACGATAGCCGTTACGAAACCCTGGATCAATCGGGCAGCGTATCTAATATGTAACCGAGGGTTATGATACTTACAACGAGGCAGGGCTTCGCTGATTAGGGGGTATAATGCCCGAAAATTACTTTAGCTATGTGGAAATTCGAGAGAGAGAGAAAGAAAGTTGTGTGTGATTTCAAATGAACAGCCGAAGCCATCTATTTATAGTGCTGATTTCTCAGTCCCTCGCGGCCCGCGAAGACTCTAGGGTCGTCTTACGGGTCCCGTGACCTAGGGGTAGGGCCTAGCTGTTCTGATTCGTCAAGTATAGGCTTAACACTAGTTTGACACGTGGCGGCACTGGGTGAGGCCTGGTGTCCAGGTGCTTGCGGCCCGTGTAGAACTTAGAGCTGTCTGTCGCGGCCCGCAACAGACTTATTTTTCTTGTTTTTATTTTATTTTTAATTATATAAGGTGTTTTGTGCTCGGTTTTCGCATACGGGGTGTATTTTAAGACATATATGGATATTTTAAACATATTAGGGATGTCAGAAATATTTTGGAGGGCTGTTATAGACTGGTTGTAACAATTGATTTTATTTAAACTTTAGTTCTTATTCATTCAATTCTCGAGAGTTATAGTAATTGGGATATATTTGATAGGGATTAGGGCTGGTAATTTCAGTTGATTATTTATATGATAACCTTTCATTGTTTTACAATCGAAGTAAGTAGTCTTTGAATAATCACAACTCGTTATCAAATTAAACAATCATGTCTATGTGATTGTCATAATTAAACACATAATTGGCGTTTGCGTTGAATCTAAAATCCAGAGGAACCATTGTTTTCTCCAACTGTTTACAACTTAATCTAGTAATTCTTAGTTTAATGAAACAAACAAACAACCAAATTTTACATTTTTGCAATTATTTCTTAGTACTTGATTCATAACGCATTTCACCATACTTCTCTGGATTCCATACCCTACTTACTCTAGCTATCTAGTTTAATTAAGTTTTTTGCATGACCCTTACAATAGTCATCATGATTCAACATGTATGGTTGCCATATTTGTTTTTGTTTCAGTGACATGGGGTTTCTACAACGAAAAGGGGACGATTAATAGGGTTCCGTTTTTGTGTTAGAATGGTGATGCATGGATGAATTTTCTATTTATTTTGGAACTCAATTAAGTGGACCCAGTTTGTTTATGTAGCGTGGGGATCCTGCGGAAAGTGTGTTTCTCCTAGAAAATCTAGGAAGCGATCTGGGCCATCCAATGGGTGTGTTTAATGGTTGAGATCATCTTGGTGCCATTTTGGTAATATGTGTTTCTTAAAAATAGGATTATTTAATTAATCAGGGGTAGATATGTCATTTAGCTTGTTTTAAATATGGAAATAATTGTCATTCCATAACCACCCCATATTTCTTGTGATTTTCTCTCTCTCTCTCTCCCTTTCTCTCTTTTCTTTCTCTTCCTTCTATCCTTCATGAAGAAACACATCAAGAAAACACATCGTATTAATCTGCTTGCTGTTAAAACACAACGGTATTAATCTGCTTGCTATTAAAACACAATGTCAAGAAATCCTCCAGCATTACCAGCATAGATGGTAAAACACAGCGTCAAGAAATCCTCCAGCATTACCAACATGAATGCTAAAACACAACTGTATTAATCTGTTTGCTGTTAAAACACAATGTCAAGAAATCCTCCAGCACTACCTGCATGGATGGTAAAACACAGCGTCAAGAAATCCTCCAGCATTACCAACATGAATGCTAAAACACAATTGTATTAATCTGCTTGCTGTTAAAACACAATGCCAAGAAATCCTCCAGCATTACCAGCATGGATGGTAAAACACAGCGTCAAGAAATCCCCCAGCATTACCAAATAAGAATGAAAAAACTTAACTATATTAATCTGCTTGCTGTTAAAACACAATGTCAAGAAATCCTCCAGCATTACCAGCATGGATGGTAAAACACAGCGTCAAGAAATCCTCCAGCATTACCAACATGAATGCTAAAACACAACTGTATTAATCTGCTTGCAGTTAAAACACAATGTCAAGAAATCCTCCATCATTCCTGCATGGATGGTAAAACACAGCGTTAAGAAATCCTCCAGCATTAGCAGCATGAATGTTAAAACACAATGTCAAGAAATCCTCCATAATTACCAGCATGAATGGTAAAACATAGCGTCAAGAAATCCTCCATCATCACCCTTGATGGAGGGTGTGAAACCCGAGTGTTACCACGAGTATTTTGTGTGAATTATTGTCGTTTAAGTGATATTGTGCCTTGAATATGTTGACTAAGTGTGTTTGTAACTTCACAGGTAAAACATGTAATTCGGTGAAGTTATGATGTTTGGTGATGAAGCGGAAGAGCCGGGGATAACAACCAAGTGAATTACGTTAACCGGGATTGGTTCGGGTCGAATAACAACTTGGAATCGAAAGAAATACGAAAAATTGAAGTTGAGGAGTTGAAATGATATTACGTGAAAGTTGATTGTGAGATGTAGTTTGGCTGGTCAAACACGTCCTCGGTTACGGAATGCCGACCGTGACTTACGGTTCGGTGGAGGTATTCACAAAAAGGAACAGCAATAGTGACCTGTGGTTTACGTTTTGAAGATGGATCTTGCGGTTGAAACAAAGAGCACAAGTAAAGGATTATTTATATAATCGTCAATTGTATATTATGGAACATCACTCATCGACGATCATCCGTAAATATCATTCATTTACACATTCATACTTGGTGGACCTTCACATATTCACGAAAGATTGGGCAGCCATTTATAATTACTTTTGGACTCTTATAACAAATCAGCCCAACATAAACATATTCATCATCATTCCATCAATTTTGGGCAGCCACTTACACCTATTTTTGGAGCAACATTGATTACTTTTGGGCGCAGACTTCAACACAAACAAATAAAAGTGGACGACTTTTTGTGAGGGGCCATCACGTGGACTTCTAGGGTAGAAAGAGGAGAGTGGGCCATTAACGAATTATTGGGCATCGAATTAGGGCAAGTAGCTTGGATTGACTTTTGGGCTCTTACACTAAAAAAACATCATCATCATCGATTTTTTTTTGGGGGAGAGCCGTATATCACAATTTTAAGGGGGCTCTAATCACTGATCGACATCCATCATTAGTCATCCGCACATACCGAACCAATCATGTCTTCATCACTATCTCAAGCTTGTGATCGTGTCCATTCAACAATGAGCGGATAGTCTCATCGGTTTCACCCCGGTGTAGATGTTGTAAGATTTCTAGGGTTTATACATTTGTATTTTAATTTGGTTTTGTGACAAATTGTTTAGTATTTGAAACTTATGATATTTGTCGTGCATTTGAATTGAATTTTTGAATTGTCGAACGATGATAAAGTTATGACTTTGCGAAATGAATTTGTGCACTTATGCCTTATCGTAGGTTAGGATTTACATGTCTGAGGCAACGAAGTGCATGTCGGTCCGTTGTCTATGACGTTGATAGCAATTGGCACCTAAGCTTCGTGATAGTAATCCGTTAATCACTATATGTAATTGAATCAAGTTAAAACATGTAGGAACCTTAGGTCTTGCAATTATCGAACCGGGTGTGATCCGTATTCTCATTTCTTGTTTCAACTTTCTAGTTAGTATTTTAGTTGCAATTTTAGTTAATCAAAAGTGTTTTAGATAATACCCATTGTCGGTTCACTCCGATTTATTTTCAAATCAATTGAACAAATAAAATTAGCAAACTTCATAATCACGTTGTACATTGTTTGTAAATAGTCTAACTAATCGAACGGGTCGTGCGATACTGACCACCTACTCTTCGTGGATACGATACCCGACTTACCCTAGCTACCTAGGTTTAATTGGGTTTTTTACTGATCGGGACGACACGGTCACGTCAAAATGGCGCCATTGCCGAGGAGCTAGTGCGCTTAGTATTTCGTTGCTTGTTCAATTTTAGTTTAGTTTTTCTTTCTTGTATTTTTGTGATTTTACTTTGGGTGGTCGAGCTTGTTTGTGCAGGTACATGTTTTGCAGGTATCATCTTTCAATATGAATTAGGTAGATGATGATCCGTGTGAGTGTTGCGGAAGCGGAGAGCATTATTTAGAGGATTGCTCTGTCTTCTACGAAAAATTCAAGCCAACAAGGATCGGGAAGACTACCTCAGTGGATTGTATGAATATAGGAGGGCGGATTATGAAGATTTCAATGGTCCATCCTCATATTATCCATACGATAATCCACCACCACCACATTATCAAGAGTACTACTATGAACCCGAATTGCCACATTTCTCAAGTTACCGGGAGGTGTATGATGATTATTATAATGAATACCCTCAACCGGCATACGAGGAACCTCAAGACTCAATAAGTTCCAAATTTGATGCCCTCATGAATGATATGAGTGCCCTTACTAATTCACATCAAGAGTTCAAAACCGAAATGAAGAAAGAGTTTGAAGTAAGAGATAAAGCTCATGAAGACTTGGCAAAGAAAGTGGGTTATCTCGCCGAAGAATTGGCTCAACTTAGACGAGACCAAGAGGTGTTGGCTAGTGGTACAGTGGTGGATGGTGATGTGGTGGAAGAGGTTATGGAACTTCCGGAGCAAGTAATTGAATGTTTGAACCGAGAGGAAGACATGACACCGCAAGACGAATCGGATTCGAAAGAAGCTCACGTTCATATTCATCCTTCTTCCAAACTTATCACTCCAACCAACAAAGTTGGGATGCGGGTTCGTGCATAAGGATTCGAAGGGTGGCGTTGCAAGACATTGGCCATGTTGTTACGAAACGACCCCGAAGTTGTACCGTGCGTATGCCGAATATAATAAAAAGTGTATGGATTCGGCATGCTAATTACCGAGCGTATGTTGGAAACTCGGTAGGCAAATGTTCACTTAGACCACCATGAGAGACAAATCAGGTATGATTGTTGTAGAGTTTGTATTATTTTTGTTTTATTTTATTTTCTTAGTTAAATGAACGTTGTGGGTGTGTTCCCTATATAACCCTCACGAGACCTACTCGTCCTCCCAAGCTATCGGGTGGTTTAAAAGGGCTTGTTGCATAAGCTAAATGCAACCATGATTCCTACGAATTGGTAATTATTTTTCCAAATAAATCAAAGTGAATTAACGTATGAATTGGTAATATTTTCATAAAAGTGGTAGAACTAGGTAGCTAATAAATTTTAATGGTTGTGAGAAGCATGCTTCTACACAAGGGTTAAGATTTGTAGGTATTATGTTCGTGGGACGACCGCTTTCTTGAAGAGAAGAAGAGCACACGAGGAATGAGCTTAAAAATCAGGTGCATACGTTTCTTTTTACTTTTGATTTTTAGTTAGCAAATAAGTGGATTGTAAATTGTATTTTATTTTCCGGGGTGAAATTTTGGGGAGGTTAGCCGTGTCACATCCCTTGTGCGTTTTAAAAACTCTAGTTCTTACACATTAAGGACAATGTTTACCTCAAGTGTGGGGATGGGGGAGTAAAAGTTTTCGATTTTTAACCCGTTCATTTAAACACTACATATTGAGGACAATGTTTACCTCAAGTGTGGGGATGTGGGGAAAAATTTCAAAATTTTTTCAAAAAAATGTCTTTGTTTGAAGCAATCTAAAAAGCACAAGTAACTAAGTTAACGAGGGATGACACAACCCATTTGGTCTTTTGTCATGGTCAAGTTCAAGTTAATAGCATAACGGGTATTTAGCCGGTGGTTATTTGGGAGTAATTCGCCTAAGAAACTAGCACATCATGCATGTCACATACCATACCTTTTATATATGTGAGGTTTTGAGCCACTTTTACATCATAGAATTACATATTTATATTTCTTTGTTTGAGTGGACCATTAGTCATGTATTGTAGAACTTGCATCTTTTGATACGTTTGAGACCATAGACCGAATACAAGCACGAGAATGATTAAGGCAGTAGGTGAACCTTTTCCTTTAAAACCATTTATCCATCCTTACCCAAATAAATCCCCTAGTCTCCCACTTTGAGCCTAAACCTTTCGTTTGACCAACCCATTTAGCCCACATCCGTTAAACCTTTTATTTTTAAACCCGTGTGATGAAAATTTGATTATAGGTCTATTTGATTGTATAGTTGTGTTTCGTAAAAAAAAAATCAAAAATTCAGAAAATGTTGCGAAAAAAAAATAGAAAATCATTGAGAAAAGTACAAAAATACGAGTTAGTAGTTGTTGAATAAAATGCTAAAGTTGTTGTCTTGTAGTTGATGTTTATAGTTTAGTTTTGTTTAGAGTAGTCGTTTGTAATAAAAATCGAATTTTTCATCACCTTAGCCACTTAAAAAAAATCTTATTCCATACCCTTAGCCTAGCCCCATGACCTTATGACTTATGCTTAGTATTTGTGTTCGGTGGTGGAGAATGATTGGGTTGCAAGCCTATGCGGGTACTTGTTCTAATCGGTTTGAGTGATTATTTCAAAAGCGCTAATGCATCAACTATTAGCCAATTTTAAACCGAGTTGAGAGAACACTGTGAGGGATGTGCATGACTTGTTAGTTTTACGGGCGGGTTAATCTGGGATAACACTTTTATATGGGATTATTCAATTTTCCGTTAAATATTTCATAAATTGTAAAAAAGTTTGAATCGGGTATGACATTAGACCTTAACCTTTGTCTCGGGAATGGGAAGTGTGTTTCTTGTTCGACCCACGTGAAAGTGAAAGATAGATTTGCTTGAGGGCAAGCAAACGACAAGTGTGGGGATGTGATGGAGGGTGTGAAACCCGAGTGTTAACGTGAGTATTTTGTGTGAATTATTGTCATTTAAGTGATATTGTGCCTTGAATATGTTAACTCCGTGTGTTTGTAACTTCACAGGTAAAACACGTAATTCGGTGAAGTTATGATGTTTGGTGATGAAGCGGAACAGCCGGGGATAACAATCAAGTGAATTACGTTAACCGGAATTGGTTCGGGTCGAATAACAACTTGGAATCGAAAGAAATACGAAAGATTGAAGTTGAGGAGTTGAAATGATATTACCCGAAAGTTGATTGTGAGATGTAGTTTGGTTGGTCAAACACGTCGTCGGTTACGGAATGCCGACCGTGACTTACGGTTCGGTGGAGGTATTCACAAAAAGGAACAGCAACAGTGACCTGTGGTTTACGTTTTGAAGATGGATCTTGCGGTTGAAACAAAGAGCACAAGTAAAGGATTATTTATATAAGAGTAAACTGCCATTTTGGTCCCTGTGGTTTGGGCACTTTTGCCGTTTTAGTCCAAATCTCAAACTTTTTACATCTGGGTCCCTGTAGTTTGCATTTTGTTGCCATTTTAGTCCAAAATCCAAAAACCCTCTATTTTGACTGTTGAAAACTGATTATTTTGTCCTTTAGTGCAGGGGCATTTTGGTCATTTTTTAAAATTCATTTGTTGTAAATTCATTTAAATGTTTAGTTTTTTTTAGCAATAAAACCCAAATAAATCATCATCATCCCCAAAATAATCAGCTCTATCTCTCTCTCTTCTCTCTCTCTATAGCACCACCACCACCGCCGCCTCCTCCCTCTCTCTCTCTCTCTTCTCTCTCTCTATAGCACCAATTTAAGATGATGGCGGCTCCGCCGCTATGACGATGACGATGACGACAGTGTTGGACACTCCGCCGCTTTAGACAGTCACACCCACACCTCCTTCCTCGTTTACCGGCGACCAACGTCGTTTTTCGGTGACAGCCGACACTCCGATTTCAGGCCTACACACACGTATGTTCAGGAGATCAGAGAGAGAGAGGAGAGAGAAAGGAACTCTGATGACGGATCTGAGATTTGGGGAAGAAAGATGTGTGGATCTGAGATTGTTCTTAGAGAGTGTGAGATAGTTTAGAGAGGGTGATGATCGGAGCTAATAGTTGCAGCGACTGGAACTTACAGAATTTGGGGAAGAAAGATGTGTGGATTTGAGGTTATTCTTAGAGAGTGGGAGGGGGTTTAGAGAGAGTGATGGTTGGGCCTAATAGTTGCGGTGGCTGGAACTTGAAGATGAACAGACAAGGGTGGTAGTGGATGCAGTGGTCGTTGTGGAAGACAGTGGTGGAGGGTGTGATGGTGTTAATAGTGGTGGGTGGGGTGGAAGGTGGGGGCAGTGGTAAGTAGGGCTGAGGGTTGCACCTGGAGACGGTGGTGATGAAGAACTTACTTGCATCAGGTGGTGGTGGGGCTGTGGTGGCTGGATTCGGTGGTCATCGTATACCCACCCCTTCATTTCCGAAGGCACCGTGAACGTATCCACCGTCGTTTCAGTTGCAGATTTTGGAGACTCGAAGACGAATGTTTTTGTTGGATTTTGAGAGTTTGTGGGTGAGAGTTTTGAGAGTTGCAGATTTGGGGAAGATGAAGATGATTATTTGGACCTGTTGTTGTTTATAGAGAGAGAAGAGAGAGAGTCAGTTGTATTTAATTTACTTTTTTAATTAAGAAAATGTTAAATGAAAAGCAAAATGACCAAAATGCCCCTGAACTAAAAGACAAAATAGGAGGCTGCAACAGTAAAAAAATGAGGTTTTTGAATTTTGGAGTAAAATGCAAACCACAGGGACCTAAATTTAAAAAGTTTGAAATTTGGATTAAAATGGCAAAACTGGCCAAACCACATAAACCAAAATGGCAGTTTACTCTTTATATAATCATCAATTGTTTATTATGGAACATCACTCATCGACGATCATCAGTGGATATCATTCATTTACACAATCATACTTGGTGGGCCTTCACATATTCACGAAAGATTGGGCAGCCATTTATAATTACTTTTGGACTCTTATAACAAATCAGCCCAACATAAACATATTCATCATCATTCCATCGATTTTGGGCAGCCACTTACACCTATTTTTGGAGCAACATTGATTACTTTTGGGCGCAGACTTCAACACAAACAAATAAAAGTGGACTACTTTTTGTGAGGGGCCATCACGTGGACTTCTAGGGTAGAAAGAGGAGAGTGGGCCATTAACGAATTATTGGGCATCGAATTTAGAGGTGCACAAAATAACCGGTTAATTAACCGTAACCGGTTATTAACGGAAACCGTAACCGGTTAATAACCGATTTAGGAATAACCGGTCCAGCCGGTTATTTAACCGTAGGTTAGTAACCGGTTACAAGTTTTTAGTATAATAACCGGTTATTAACCGGTTTTTTTAAACCGGTTTTTTAACCGAAAAAATAACCGAAAAATTCAAAAAAAAGGCAAAAAAAACCGGTTTTTAACCGAAAATAACCGGTTAAATAACCGAACCGGTTAAAGTAATTAACCGGACCAGTTAAAAAAATAACCGGTTAAAGTAATAACCGGTTAAAGCATTAACCGGTTAAAGTCAAAAAGTCAAATTAACCGGTATAAACCGGTTAACCGATCCGGTTATTAAAATTAACCGGTTTGTGCACCTCTAATCGAATTAGGGCAAGTAGCTTGGATTGACTTTTGGGCTCTTACACTAAAAAAACATCATCATATGAAAAACATCATCATCATCGATTTTTTTGGGGGGAGAGCCGTATATCACAATTTTAAGGGTGAGCGGGGCGTTCTCGGTGACCCCATGCGGGGACCTCCTCCACCGAAGAGGGAGGTGCTGCCATTCAATCGGGGACCAAAATCGGTGGGAATTCACCGAAGAGAGGGAGGAGAGAGGGAGGAGTGGACCAAAGAAAAATTTCCTTTTTTTTTTTTTTTTTTTAATAAAAAACCAAGTCACCTAAGAGGGGAGTGCCGCCATCAATTTAGGGTGTTAGGGGAGTTTAAGAGGGGAGTTGACGTGGCACACGAGGATTGGTTATGCGTAAGAGAGGGGACTCCCCTCTTAGGGGAGTGCCCCCCTCACCCTAAGGGGGCTCTAATCACTGATCGACATCCATCATTAGTCATCCGCACATACCGAACCAATCATGTCTTCATCACTATCTCAAGCTTGTGATCGCGTCCATTCAACAATGAGCGGATAGTCTCGTCGGTTTCACCCCGGTGTAGATGTTGTAAGATTTCTAGGGTTTATACATTTGTATTTTAATTTGGTTTTGTGACAAATTGTTTAGTATTTGAAACTTATGATAATTGTCGTGCATTTGAATTGAATTTGTGAATTGTCGAACGATGATAAAGTTATGACTTTGCGAAATGAATTTGGTTTTGTGACAAATTGTTTAGTATTGTAGGTTAGGATTTACATGTCCGAGGCAACGAAGTGCATTACGGTCCGTTGTCTATGACGTTGATAGCAATTGGCACCTAAGCTTCGTGATAGTAATCCGTTAATCACTATATGCAATTGAATCAAGTTAAAACATGTAGGAACCCTAGGTCTTGCAATTATCGAACCGGGTGTGATCCGTATTCTCATTTCTTGTTTCAACTTTCTAGTTAGTATTTTAGTTGCAATTTTAGTTAATCAAAAGTGTTTTAGATAATACCCATTGTCGGTTCACTCCGATTTATTTTCAAATCAATTGAACAAATAAAATTAGCAAACTTCATAATCACGTTGTACATTGTTTGTAAATAGTCTAACTAATCGAACGGGTCGTGCGATACTGACCACCTGCTCTTCGTGGATACGATACCCGACTTACCCTAGCTACCTAGGTTTAATTGGGTTTTTGACTGATCGGGACGACACGGTCACGTCAACCCTTCCGTCGTCATCTCCGATTCTCTTCGACACCCTCCGTCTTCAACCCCCACCTTCATCATCGTCTCCGGCTATCACCCATCATAATCACCATCTTAATCTCCGATCAACCATCTCCGGCTGTTAACTTACGACGACAACCACCTTCACCAACTGAAATTAGGGTTTTCAGTTTGTGATGTTGAAGAAGACGGACAGGATTCGTTTTTTGCTTGCTGTTCACATCTTACTATGTTTCGAAAACCACCATTGAGAAAATCATGGAGAAACAGTTTCCATAATCTTATGCATTGTTAGTTAATGAGAGATAAAATTCAAAAAATAAAATAAAATATCAAATTACACAAGTGCCATTTTAGTTAAAATCCCTCCATGCCATGTGTCACATTCTTATTGCTTCCTAGACTTTCTAGGAAAAACTCACTTTCTACCCAACTCCTTCTTTGTTTATGTATACTCGCATGTTTTGTTTTAAATTATTCCAGACTCAATTTAGTTAAAACTCAATGGGTGAAATAATTTATACAACCAAACCAGAATAGAATATACGCTACTAAGTTTTTGAATTTTGTTGTTTGTTTATGAATAAAAATGTATTTTTTTACTTTTAAACCCTAAAAGTATATTTTTTAGATTAATAAATAAAAAAATTTAACCTAAAACTTATTATCATAAAAAATTTAGAACAAAAATGTGATTTAAAAAATAATTTAAAATTCCATATCATTATTTCTATTTTCTACATTAATTATAAAAGTTAAGAAAAATGAATGAAACCTGACACATCATCATTGGTAACCTAGTAACCTGATAATTACATATTTTATTAGAACACCAAATGAAACTTTAATTACTTTAGATTTAGAGAGACAAAAGAAGCTTCAGTGAGTGACTTAATTGGAACACTTTTCAACTTGGTTACATTTCTATAAAGTTACCTCTTTATTTAACCATAGCTACTTATCCAAATTCAATTAGGGTGTTAGATAGTTATAGTGTTAAATCTTAACCGTATCATCAAGCGTTATTATGAGTAAAATCTTTTTCTTAATAGTATGAGATTGAAAAAACGACTAATTAGTTTAAGCATAGAAGCTTTTCTTATAAGATAGTCGATAAAGCATTATGTTGATAATGTCATTATTGGGTTAAAGTGGATTACGGATGGCAATTTATGATAATATGAACACAACCTAGAAATTAAAGACGGAAATCAAACCCAAACCTGATGGGTAAACATAAAACATTTGTGACGGTATTTGGGTATGGGACTGGTCGGTTTGGGATTACTTCTAATTTTTATGGAAGTATGGGACGGGTGTGAGATTAAGGGATATACCGTTACCCGACCCAATTATCCAAAAAAAAGGCCCGTTTACTGTGTAATATTTCAGAATGTTTTTTTTTTTTTTTTATTTCTTGTCTTTTATGTATCTAGTACTAACCCATTAATGTAAATATATTGTGGATATCAACTTATTTTTTTTATATTCATATATTTTTAAATTTATTAGTGTTTGGAGTATAGATTATGCAATTGATTAATTGATAATTGTAGAAAACATAAAATGGTATTTTCTTAGAAACTTAACTAGTATACTTGACACATGTAAGTATGCTCGATACCCTATGGTTAATTAACTAAGGCTAAAGGGCGTGGGGATCATGGTTGGGACATGATTTGTTATCTAAGAACATGAATGAAAGGCTACACTATCCCCTTGCCTGATCCACCATTGCATGGATTAAACCATGGCAACCATGGTTCTCCTTTCCATTTTTCAAGAAATCATTTTCCTTTCTTTTAGATTAAGATAAATTAAAATAAATAAGAGGATAGTAGTTTGGGTCATGACCACACCCTTAGGGTAGTGGTTTTGGATGGTGAATTAGATATGGGTGACATGACACTGACGTGGAGGGTCATGGTGATCATGAGGATCACGGCCACACCTTATAGCCTAATAGATACCGTACAAATACTAGGTCAGGTACATGATACTGTTTTACAATTGGGTATGAGGTCAGGATTAGTAAAACCCATCCCAAACCGGCCTTGTTGCCATCCTTATAAAAAATAATACTACCTCCGTCCCATTAAAAGTGTCATATTTTGAATTTTCATAGTCTTTATTTATAAACTTTGACTTTAATTATATATTTTTTGTGTTATATAAAACTTGATGAAAATTACCATGATAAAAACACTTGTAAAACACACTCAAATCACATAACTTTCATCAAGTATTATCTAACACAAACAAAATTATTTAAGGTCAAAGTTTATAAACAAAGACTTTGAAAATTAAAAATATGTAGGGGTGAGCAAAAGGAAAAACCCGACCCGACCATTACCCGACCCGACCCGAGAACCGATCAAATATAAAATACAGAACCGATTCACTACCCTAAATATAGGGTCGGTTCCGGTCCATAGGTCAAAGTCGGGTTTCACCATGAAAAGAACCGAGAACCGACCGACCCGACCCTATTTTATATGAAAAATTGGAACCGATCTAAATACCTAGGTACTTGGGTTCGGGTCGGGTTGGGTATATTTTCGGTTCGGTTCTCGGTTATTTTCGGTCCGGACCTAAACTTGCTCACCCCTAAAAATATGACAATTTTAATGGGACGGAGGGAGTAATAAATAGTTTTTATTACACCAATATGAGTAGTTTAATAACCAGATGGTGTTGGTTGTTAGCTTGTTTAATAAAAAGGGGTTATGTCTAAAAATTAGCACACTTATCAATCTAACATCCGTTAAAAATGAACGTCTGAAACTCGGCTCGAATTATAAAACATGGCCCATCGTAAATAAAATAAAATGGGTAATTTTAAAATTTTAATTATTTTTAATACTTATTATTAAATTATTGATACATACACCGTTGCATTAAAACTGGATTAAAAATGATAATTTATTAAGCGATTACGGAAGTTTATAAGGTTAAGTATGATAGTTTAATTGGGTTAACATGTTTTTGAAAGACAAGGTGGTAAAGTGTAAACAATGGAATTTAATAAAAAAGTGATAAATTCAAGCGAAGCCGGGATTCGAACCTGGATCTCCACCCGGGTAACACAACATCAACACGTACAAACCGTTCCACCAACTATCATCTTGTGTTATAACCCTAGCCTTTTATTATTGGAATATTGAATTTAATAATTCCAACTATTCGTCGTTGGCAGCCAACAGTCCCAACTTCAAAATAACCACTGGCAGTCCCAACTATTAACATATTGGCCACCAATGGACCCAGACTAACAGAACCCTAACGTCGTTAGTCTCCGGTCGTCGGAAAACCGTTTTTGTCCAGAAAACGATTTCTAAATATCTGATCTAAGGTTAGAAAGAGGTTTTGGACGAAAATGTTGAGTTTTCCGGCAAAAAAGTTAACCTTTCCGACGAAAAAGAAGTTTTCCTGCGACTTTAATAATTGGGGATTTTTCTAGAAAAGGTTCCCAAAGGTCCATAATAGGGTTACAAAGAGGTTCGGGATAAAAATGTTAAGTTTTCCTACCAAAAATGAGTTTTCCTACCAAAAATGAGTTTTTCAGCCAAAAAACGTTTTTTTCGGCGACCGGAGACTAACGGCATTAGGGTTCTATTAGTCAGGTTCTATTGGAGGCCAAAATGTAAAAAGTTAGGACTGCCCATGGTTATTTTTAAAGTTGGGACTGTTGGCGGCCAACGACGAATAGTTGAGATTATTAAAATCCAATATTCCTTTATTATTTAAACCCAACCCGACGTGATCATCTTCCCTACCTGACCCTTTTTGCTGAAAACGCAAAAAACACCATTAAATCCACTTAATCAAATCAGTAGAAATGTTGTTTTAATTGATATTTAAGCTCAATAATGATTCTAATCAACAATTAAATACGAGATTAATGTTTTTGTGATTCTTAGAGGGTGTTTGGATAAAAACGGTAATAGCCTTTGTATATTAAACCGTGTTTTATCTCATTTCGTAAAATTAGACTACAAACCTTACACCTTTGTAATCCTGTGTAAAAATCCAACAAAACCCCACTGAAAGTTTTGTGTTTATTCAATCCTTCATCACAAACTAAATCAGAGAAAATTCTAGGGCCTGTATCTTCAAGTAACGATTTCTCCTTCAATTCTTAACCTTTTCAGGTGATTTTTTAGCCTATCTTGTTTAATTTTCATACTCTACAAAACCATACTACCCATTTATGTGATTGAAGAGCAAATGAATTCAAATTTAATTAATGATGAAATTTGGGTTCTTTATCCTATAATTTTGGGGATTTTGATCCTAAACTAGTGATTTGATGAAATTGTTTGTATGTTAGACTATGGGGTATGGGGCGGGGGTTGGGGCGTGGGTTGGGGCGTGGGTTGGAGAGAAACACCTAAGTCACCACCCCGGGTGGGCTTGGGTTTGGGCGTGGCCCCTTGGGCGGGAGTTTAAGGCCGGGCGTGGGGCATGCTAGCGATCCTATGTGGCCGACTCTTATTGACTTGTTGGCTAGGGCATAGCATGCCATGTTTAAATTTTAGACTTTTTTTATTTTATTTTAATACACCTGGTCAAGCCACGCCGGGCTAGCCACGCCCCGCCATGCCCCTTTGAAATTGGCTTTTGTTCTTGGGTGCCCCATAGTCCACGTGTCGCACCATGCCCCCAACCCACACCCCATCATACCCCACGGTCTTACTATTATAGATTATGTTAGGATGATTTTTGTTTTTTTGGTAATATTTGAAAATAGTTTGGAATTATTATGATTTATACGTGTTTATATCATTTAGAAAATCAACTAAAGGTGTAAAATTTTCAAATTTAATTCCATAAATATTATTTACTGATTATTACAGATTATATAAATGTTATGGGATTTTTATAGATTTTTTCTATAATTTTCTATAATTACATAATAATTAAAGGATTAATGAAATTTTTAAACAAATAAATTCTGTAATAAAATATAGAGTAAATTGCTAAAATTGTCGCTAAGATTTGGGTATGCTTGCCATTTTCATCCAAAACAACTTTTTGTACCATATAGTCCTTCACTTTTGTGATTTTTTGCGATTTTTATCCAAATGTCTCACTTTTTTGTCAAAATCGTCCCTGAGATTTGGGATTTTTTTTTTTTCCATTTTCATCCAAATGTTTGATAGAAAAAATAAAATAAATTAGATGTTTGGATGAAAATGGCCAAAAATCACAAAAAGTGAGGGACTATATTATACAAAAAAAGTTTTTTTGGATGAAAATGGCAAACATGCTCAAACCTTAGGGACGATTTTGGCAATTAAAATATGTGATAATCATTAGATCTGACTTTTAAAAATTCATAGATGAATTTAATGAGTTTGTCTATTTTTTGGCATTTGTAAAATATTATAACCTATTAAAATTAGTATTTCTAAGTATTAATCATGTGTAATTATCCTAGAAATAAAAATATTGATTTGGATATTATTTTAAATAATGATTTATATATTTCAAGTCCCCAAATAGAAGAAATTGAAGATGAATAAAAATTGATCTAATAAACATCTGTTTTGGCATCATCTGTTCTAGGGAGAGATTGTTAGACCTATGAAAGAACAAATGATATTTAAAAGCCAAAACATGATCAAGTGATCAAGAAATAAATAGAAGGTTGAACCAGATTCTCCCCAAAGATAGTGAATCTTGAACACCTAAATCAGAGCATCTGTTGGAGACAAGCAACCGTGTGTTTAAAGCCTTAGAACCACTGTTCATTAAGAAACAAGGTCTGTTGAAGCAAAGGTCTGATGAAGAAGACTCAACATCTGTTTGGCCAAAAAGATGTTTGGATCAAAGCAATAGTGGATAGCCTAAATAGATGGCTCCTAATGTAACAAGTATTTGTTTTGTATTAGTGTTTAGCATAGTTAGATCAGATGTTAAATTTGCACAGATGTTTGCAACATCTGTGGAATATTTTCTGTTAGGAATGTTAGATGCCACTATCAGGGTGATGTCAGGAAATTACAAACAAAGCTTTCGTACTTAGTATAAATAGATCTCACTTGTTAGATCGAGCTCTATCCATCACTACACATCACCTTTTCATTTGTACGAACAATTTTTGTTATAGTGATCAGTCTGAGGGGATGTCTGTAGAGTCATCATTTTGTAAAACATTTGAATCTTTTGATTAATGAAAAATAGTTGTTGATGATGATTTCTCGTTTATGATTACTTGTCTTTATTAGAATACAACATTGTTTTAAGCTTAATTGTTAGTTTTTCACAAACCTTGTAAACTCAGACTTAACATGATGAATGTTGAACATGCTGCAGATACGACTAAATTGTGTGATGTGTCATGGTGCATCCACGTCATCGAGTTAGTGGAACTAAGCAGTATTACAGATGGTAGTCATGGCATGAGAAGGAATCTGCCAGTTCAGAATGGTGATAATGGCAGGCTCCATGATAGGGGATCGGCCCCCTATGAAACCGGCGCTGGCGCGCTAATGGATTGTCTGCCTAACTAGTTGGTCTCCCATATTTAGCTTAGGAAAAGGAATGGGAGTGGGAATTTGGATTGGTACCTTTGTGTCACTAAATTTCTTCACACGCTTTTGGTGCTGAGAGAGGCGCTCGTGAAGATCTCGCTTGGGCTATGAAGAAGCTATTGTGTCAGAAGATCCATGTGAAGCACAAATTGCAATCAAGCAAGCAAATATCCCTAAAGGCAATGCAAATCAAGAAAAGCACGGAAAAGTTGCAAAAAAATTAGCCGGGTCGTTCCTAAAAAGTGCCTAGTTAAATTCCGCGGCAACGACGCCAACAACTTGACGTGTGAAAAGTGTATAATTAATTATATCAGCAAGTTTTCGAACTCTCAACTATACCACACACGTACGACAAGTGTACCGGTCGCAATGTAGTATATTTGATAAGACCGGATCGAACCCTAGAGACTCTATGCAAGCACTCTCAACAAACAACCATCGTCGGATAAAAAGTCAATTTTTAATTGTATATTTTTGGGGGTTTTATTCAATTAACTATTAACTACTAATTTAAACTAATAACTTAGGCGATTACTAAGACGAACTAATTGGATCGAAATCAGAGGTAGAAAGGCAACTACCTAGGCGTAGGATCTTACTAGTAAGCTCTCACACTCTTGGAATTGGATATTTGGTTTTAACCGTTTCTCTTAGGATACGTCTAATAAGGGTTTGCTAAGACACAATAGATCTCCTTCTGGTCTCACTAATGCTAACCGACAATCACAACTAGACGTGTAAAATATAATGGTTTTAATAGTTTCGGTTCACCTTCTGGTCTTACCTACTTATATGCTAAGGTACCCAACGTCAGATCTCCTCTCAGTCTCACTAATCACAATTCACCCAAAGATGAAAAGGGTAATCTATCTATCATAGTTTTAACTTGGATTGCTAGGATCTAAAGGCTACTAGGAGGGATTTCCTCTCGGTCTCACAAAACCACGTGTACTAAAGAACTAGAAAAACCAATGCCCTATCTCCTCCAGTCCTCAAGAGTAATCGTTTTAACAAGGATAATAATCGTTCCTAGGGTTTTTCATAAACAAGAAATCACAAGCATGTTCACAAACACAAAGTGAGCGAGTAGCACATGAAACTTATATTAAATAATATGCAATCAATTAATAAAAATTCATGCAAAACAAGTATAAAATCCAAGTCAAACAAGCATAATACGAGTCTAACTAGTTTTCAACATGAGCCCATGTAGTTCATGAAAATTAGCCGCTCATGGTGAATAAAAATGCAGAAACAATGTTTAAGAATTTCAAATACATCACGTTTCAAAACCGAAAAATAGATAAATGTTAATCTCTAACCAGTTGCAACTTCGATCTTCAATTGTATTATCGCCTCTAAGTCTCGAGCCCAGCCTTGTATACTACCTTGTATTCTGCGTTCATTCGCGTGTAAAACAGTAGGTATTCATGGATATTCATCCATAAAGTGTTGTAATTTGAATCAAATACATGATTCACATCTGGGCTCGATCTAACGGATTGAGAAGAGTGTTGGGCCTGGCCTTCATTCGATATCTCTAAAAGTGTATTTGGGCCTGGGTAGCGACACATGAGGCGGCCCAATCAGCAAACAAAAGAATAACGATGGCAGCTTGTATTTGTGACTATTGATTGTAGTGGCAGTGGTTGTAAATTTAAGAATTCCTCTTGTTCAGCAGGGTGTATTTACATTAGGGGTATTCATCGAATCGAATATCGAATTTTCGAATTATTCAAATAATTTTAATTTTTCCTTGAACTCGAATTCGATTCGTATTCGATTAAAACCTACCCAATTCGATTCGAATTCGTATTCGAATAAAAAACCCAATTCGTATTCGATTCGTATTCGATTACAAATTCGAATTCGAATCGAATTCGAATAAATTCGATTTGATTAAGTTTCTTTTAAAACATATAAAAAGCTATTAAAATGAAACATAAATTTTAAAGGAGCTATAAAACACGATATCACATTAAAAATTTCCAAATAAAGTATCATAAGTCTAACATTCAAAACGAGAATTCGGGAATAACCACTACAAGTTAATATTTTTAGGATTAGAAATCTATTGATAGATTTGCTACTTAGGTTTTAGTTATGGGTCATGTAGTGGGTATGGTAATGGGTAATTTTAATACTTGGAATAAATTTTGAAAGTAATTTATAGTATAGCCCAATAAAATTTATATATATATATATAGGGAGCCGCTAAAATAATAACCACTCCCAGTTGTAAGAACCGTGAGAACCACTTTCAACCAATCAAAATATGCCAACAGAAAGGGTGTTTTGGTCTTTTTCCCCAAATGTCTAATCCCTCACTATCTCTCTTCATTAATACCACCAGACACCTTCTCTCTCTAATATTCAAAACCTATCATTCTCTCTCTAAAATCAAAACCGCTCTCTTCTCTCATACCCACCCAAATCAAGAACAATGTTTTTATCGGTGGTGATTAATACCATCTGATGTCAAGTTTTTCTTCATCAAACACCCACAACAAAGAAACAGCAGCGGTGGGGGGTGATGCGGTGGGGTTAACGGCGGTGGCGAAGGCGGTGGAAGACGGAGGTGTGGAGGCGGAGGTGGTAGAACAGGTTGATGGTGGTCGCCGGAGCTGAGAAGGTTGGTATGAGAACGACGGTCGTCGGCGGTGAACGATGGCCATCGGAGAAGATGACCGAAGCTGAGAAGGATGGTGATGTTTGATGAATGACCGGCAGTGATACGGTGATGGTGAGTATGGGCAACATTGGATTGTTTTCCCACACAAATACCCATTTTTGAATTGTTGATCTTCTGCAACTGAAATTGTTGGGTTAATAATATGATTGTTGGGGTGGCTGCCGGTCTTCTTTATGAGTTAATTAATAAGTCAAATGGTAGGAATTTTGGCTTTATGGAATTAAATAGTAGGATTTTTGAATGTTTGAATGATTTTTGAATGTTTGAATCTTTGATGTTTTGCTGAAGCTTTTTGAATGTTTTGCTGGTGCCTTTTTGAATCTTTGATGATAGGGTTTTGATTTTTTGGTAGTTAATATGTGTTTCTCTCTACATGAAAAATGGTGGGTGTTTGATCTGTGTTTCTTGATTTTATGGCGATTTTGAACAGTAAACTATGTGGGTTTGATGTGTTGAATCTGATGGTTTTTTGATATGTTGGGGGGTTTGATTTGTGTTCTTTGAATACGTGGGTTTTAATACGATCGATTGGGTGGCGATGATGCAAAAAAAAAAAAATCTGAGCCAAACCCCGTTTTTTTCGAGATACACTTTGTTTTGATGTTGTTGGTTTTTTATATTTTTTTCCCTAGTCGATGACGATAACAATCTATCTGAGACACCTACCGAGTTTGCGTTTTCTGGGTGCGTTCGTGTTGAGTGTCACACCCCGACCACGTAGAACATACAAAACGTGGCGGAAACATCGGGGAGTGTTGTAACAGAATTAATTGTTTCAAATCCATGGCAATTGAAGTTTCGTTTTATTGATTAAAGGTGTTACAATGCCTTAACAAACAAAGAAATACAACATAATTAACTAGTCTTGCATCTTTTATTGTCACTAAAGCCCAAGTCTGCCTATGTGTATCTTGATCATCTTATGCAACAGCTCCTGAAAAACACATGTGAAAATAGGTACGTCAGCATAAAAATGCCTGTGAGATACATAGGTTTTGTGAAAATAGGTTTCATGACTTATGTTTGAGAAAATGTTTAGTCATGAACCTTGTTATTTGCTTTGCTTTGTAAATCATTTGAAAAACAATGAGTTCAGATGATATGTATAAATAAGTGAATAATGTATGGTTAAATGAATAACCATAGTAAAATGGATTTGTATAAGATAAGTTGTTTGTAACACAATGTCTTGTGAAAAGTATGTTATTTGTATAAAATGTTATATGTCTCAAACTGAAATGATTCAAATAACGCTATGATATGTAATACCATACAAACACTTATATATAGGAAGTACCAGCGGCGTATCCACCATGCTTGTATCATATTACACACGCCTCGTTACTTAATCACTTACTCAAACCAAACTATCAAGATGAAATGTTTAACAAGTATAGAAATGTTCATGTATAGTCAAATACGGTTCACACGGTTCACAGATACAAACGGTTCACAGATACAAACGGTTCACAGATATCAACGGATCACAGATACAAACGGTTCACAGATATCAACGGATCACAGATACAAACGGTTCACAGATACAAACGGTTCACAGATACAAACGGATCACAGATACAAACGGTTCACAGATACAAACGGTTCACAGATATCAACGGATCACAGATACAAACGGTTCACAGATACAAACGGTTCACAGATATCAACGGTTCACAGATATCAACGGATCACATAGTCAAATGATTACAACGGTTCACATAGTTAAATGTTTACAACGGTTCAATATGTAGTATAATGTGTTCATATGCTGGATAAGCATATGCAACAGAAAAGCAATGTAAAACAATGTACTAAGTATGCACATAATGGACATACATAGCATAAAATGTAATGTAAAACAATGTACTATGTATGAACTAAATGGACATACATAGCATAAAATGTATTGAAATCATGTACTATAATGTACTAACGAACATAGCAGGTATATGATGTGAAAACGGGAAAGCATGAATGTAACAAGTAGGCACATGTGTTCCACCCCAAAACAGTTTGGAAAACAGTAAAAGAGGGGTCTATGTACTCACCTGAGATTGCTCAGAAGTCCTAGGATAACTACCAAGCAATGCTAGAGATCGCGGAATATCAAACGGCACCTAATATAGGTAACTACATTAATAAACCGGACCTAAATCGGAAGACTGGGTAGCATGAGGGTTTGTAAACCAAATGAGTGTAGGAACTCATGTGATATGGTTAATCAAAGCCTACATACTAAATGAAACTTAACCTAAGTGTCTACGACCCATTACGACTCGTTTAGGTAGCTTATGCTACTTTAACGCGTCGTTCGCGTGAAACGCGTTCGGACCGTCTAACTAGTCCTATGACAAGTGTTATATGCCTAAATATGTTACATAATCAGTTATGTGACAAAAGTTTAGGTTACATATGCTTAATTACCAATTATACATGAAAAGGGTATTCTGGTAATTTACCTAAGGCATATAAACTACCTCTCATACAACTACTCAAACGATGTGACCATAGGGTATAACCTCGGAAGGTTATTCCCTACCTACTATGGTCACCTAATGTGTTTGGTCGGATCCTAATGATCGACCAAATGGGTTGGGTTCGAGGTATAAGCGATTTATCAGATCGCTTACCCTACGACCCTAGACAACGTGGTAATCAGTGGGCATAGTCCCAAGGGACTATGACCAACGTGATTACACTCACGTTGCGAAGTTCAAACGAACTTCGCATTGACCATTACTGGTCAACGCTGAAAGTCAAACAAAGTTTGACTTTCTGACTCGAAAAGCAGTAAAATAAGGAAAAGAACGAAAGAATACTTACGAAGGGTCCCCGAATGCTAAACTCGATTCAAAAATCTCAGGTATGAAACAAATGTTTCAACTTAGAGTTTCTCAAATCAAGTTTCTAGTGATTTTAGCAATGGGGGGTATGGGGTATTTATAGGAATACCCGAACCGTTAAGATCGTTTCATGGAAAACGTGCCTTAATCCCATCCGTACATGTGTTGAAAAGTTATGGTGTTTAGGTGTTTAAATTCCATCCATACATGTGTTGAAAAGTTATGGTGTTTAGGTGTTTAAATTCCATCCATACATGTGTTGCAAAGTCATGGTGCTTAGATTCCATCCTTATCCGCTGACTAAGCATGTTTAGAATGTGTGGTTGTGAATTAAACAACGGCTAATACATCGAATCTGGTCCCGAATGCGAAAAACTGAGTTTCTGCATGTTTTCTTATGGCGAACACTAAAATAAAATATTTTAGTGCTTACATAAATTTTTGGATGTCCGGATGTATTCAGAACGTAAGTTATGCGCGAAAATGCAAACTTGTGCACTTTTTGACACTTTTAGTCCCTGAATGACCCAAAAGTTTATTTTAGCACACCGAACCCATTAAAGCCTATTTCTAAGCTATGTAAAGGATATTTATGGTGTGTTTAACTTATGGTCATGTTCCGGAATGTCTGTTACAGTTCAAATTGGCATACTTTCGCAGTTTGTCAACTTTAGTCCCTGTAAGCGATTTAACTTGATTTCACCACACCAAACCTTCCAAAACTTATATATAAGTTATGTAAAGGTTATTTAAGGTATGTTAAGCCTATTTCACTATTCCGGAGTGTTCGTTGCATTAAACTGGTTATATTTACGCATCAGTGCGTGTATAACCTTCCAGAAAGCGATTTAGAGCTTGAAATCGAAACAAGAGTCGATATGTGCAATCGATACACATATTTATACAAGTCCAAAGTATGAAATACATTATTTCATTGGTTTGGCATTTGTTTGATGGTTGAAATGACACAGGTGTTACAGTCTCCCCTACTTTAGGAAATTTCGTCCCGAAATTAATTCGTAGGAGTCTATTTGTGACTTTGTGTCAGATAACCACCAGAGATATGTAGAGCATAATCCTGTCATTTCCTTAACGGACATTCTTCAGAACGAAAATGAACAAACGGAGTCATTTTCCTCAACAAGTATTCTTCAGAAGCGGAAATGAAGGAATAAACAAACGGGGATCCATTTCCTTAACGGAAAATCTTCAGAAACGAAAATGAACAAACGGAGTCATTTTCAACAGATGCTTCCTCAGAAACGGAAATGAGAATAATAGACAAACGGATATTCGTTTCCTCAACGGACAATTCTTCAGAAACGAAAATGAACAAACGGAGTCATTTTCAACAGATGCTTCCTCAGAAACGGAAATGAAAATGATAGACAAACGGATATTCATTTCCTCAACGGACAAATCTTCAGAAACGAAAATGAACTAACAGAGTCATTTTTCAACGGTTGTTTCCTCAGGTTCGGAAATGAAGGGATTAAACAACGGATATTCATTTCCTCAACGGATAATCTTCAGAAACGAAAATGAACTAACGGAGTCATTTTTCAACGGTTGTTTCCTCAGGTTCGGAAATGAAGGGATTAAACAACGGATATTCATTTCCTCAACGGATAATCTTCAGAAACGAAAATGAACTAACAGAGTCATTTTTCAACGGTTGTTTCCTCAGGTTCGGAAATGAAGGGATTAAACAACGGATATTCATTTCCTCAACGGATAATCTTCAGAAACGAAAATGAACTAACAGAGTCATTTTTCAACGGTTGTTTCCTCAGGTTCGGAAATGAAGGGATTAAACAACGGATATTCATTTCCTCAACGGATAATCTTCAGAAACGAAAATGAACTAACGGAGTCATTTTTCAACGGTTGTTTCCTCAGGTTCAGAAATGAAGGATTAAACAACGGATATTCATTTCCTCAACGGATAATCTTCAGAAACGAAAATGAACTAACGGAGTCATTTTCATCGGTTGTTTCCTCAGGTTCGGAAATGAAGGATTAAATAAACGGATATTCATTTCCCTCGACGGATACTCTTCAGAACGAAAATGCACAAACGAAGTCATTTTCCTCAACGGGTATTCTTCAGAATTGGAAATGAAGGATAAACGGATATTCATTTCCTCAACGGATATTCTTCAGAAGTGAAAAATGAATAGCTAGTTCATTTTTCCTCAACGGATACTTCATCTGAATTGGAAATGAATAGGGTTAACTTCTAGGTACATGACAAAGCTCGCTGTGGTTTCTGTGCACTAAATTCCATAATTATGTATGCATCCATAATTACGCAATTCCTTGCATAGTCCGCACAGTTTGTCTTGTAATGTTCATAAGCACATAATCACATAGTTGTTTAATTGTTATTATCTTGTTATCTTTGGACGCGGATACTTAAAGCACACCAGGAATCCAATTCGTGGATTTCATTTGGCACTTTAATCATTTCAAGAATCTATCTATGAAGATAGGATAATCTTAAAAGGAATTCGGCTTTATCCTTATTGAATTGTAATGTACGTATTGAATCATACAAAGAATTCAATTAAGGACTCCGATGAATGATACCCATCCACAAGGATCTAATTATGAGGATAGAAAGATCCTACATGGATTTTTGGAGTTTGTGTAACGGGAGTGTTCCGACACCTTGCACTAGGCGTGCTTAATTCGATACACAAGGTAGAAAGTTCATGAGGTTGAGGCGCCAGATATGCCAAGCAACATATGAAGCAGAGTTTGAAGGTTGAGCAGCAGCAGGATTTGTAACAGCTTTGCTTTGGATTGCAAAGCGGCACATGTTAACCAAATGTCTCCATCGTCCACCGTGGGTACATTTGAAACAGGGTATTTGGTTTGGATGATGACAGTTGCATTGATTGCACCAAGGAGCAGTTCCCTTACGGCTTCATCCCTGAGGCGAGTCATGGTGATAGCTAAGTCAACGGTCCTCTGGAGTACGACGCCTATTCGTTGGGTAATTGCAACACCTGGTTCGGACATTGTTGTTGCGATGAAGAGGCACCATGAAGAAAATAGAAGACATGGGAGGAAACAAGGGAAAGATAGTCGAGAGAAAATGACAACGCATGAAGATTGTGACCATTTGTTTGTTACCAAAGGCAAACAAATGAGACAGTGACTAATCAAAGTAAATGGGTCAAAAATAATGTATCGCGAAGACATGCTCGCCTATAAGTGAACACTCATCCCAAGAATTCCCAGGTAAGCACAACTTGTCTCGCGTCTGGTTGAGATGTATACGAAGTGCTTGCCTAGACAGAAAACCCAGAATACAGGCGTTCACCCTTCCAGTTTGCACGTGTTCACATTATTTAAAACCCTAAACCTTGACGAGATTTTGAAAATTCAAAGGGGTTCAAAACCATATAACAGAGGGTTCAAAACCTTACAATAGAGGGTTCAAAACCTTGTAATAAATCATCCTAGAACAGATGATTAGTTTTCAAAGCGGTTTCGAAAATTATGTTCTTGTTGTGGTCGTCGCCTAAGGATAGGTGACGGTATTGTTTTATGACTAAACGCAAGTAAACTCGCGTTAGGGTCCTAAGAAAGTTATAGACTAGGTCAAAGCATTACTAATAACCTAATTCCCTATAACCATTGGCTCTGATACCATCTTTTCTGTCACACCCCGACCACGTAGAACATACAAAACGTGGCGGAAACATCGGGGAGTGTTGTAACAGAATTAATTGTTTCAAATCCATGGCAATTGAAGTTTCGTTTTATTGATTAAAGGTGTTACAATGCCTTAACAAACAAAGAAATACAACATAATTAACTAGTCTTGCATCTTTTATTGTCACTAAAGCCCAAGTCTGCCTATGTGTATCTTGATCATCTTATGCAACAGCTCCTGAAAAACACATGTGAAAATAGGTACGTCAGCATAAAAATGCCTGTGAGATACATAGGTTTTGTGAAAATAGGTTTCATGACTTATGTTTGAGAAAATGTTTAGTCATGAACCTTGTTATTTGCTTTGCTTTGTAAATCATTTGAAAAACAATGAGTTCAGATGATATGTATAAATAAGTGAATAATGTATGGTTAAATGAATAACCATAGTAAAATGGATTTGTATAAGATAAGTTGTTTGTAACACAATGTCTTGTGAAAAGTATGTTATTTGTATAAAATGTTATATGTCTCAAACTGAAATGATTCAAATAACGCTATGATATGTAATACCATACAAACACTTATATATAGGAAGTACCAGCGGCGTATCCACCATGCTTGTATCATATTACACACGCCTCGTTACTTAATCACTTACTCAAACCAAACTATCAAGATGAAATGTTTAACAAGTATAGAAATGTTCATGTATAGTCAAATACGGTTCACACGGTTCACAGATACAAACGGTTCACAGATACAAACGGTTCACAGATATCAACGGATCACAGATACAAACGGTTCACAGATATCAACGGATCACAGATACAAACGGTTCACAGATACAAACGGTTCACAGATACAAACGGATCACAGATACAAACGGTTCACAGATACAAACGGTTCACAGATATCAACGGATCACAGATACAAACGGTTCACAGATACAAACGGTTCACAGATATCAACGGTTCACAGATATCAACGGATCACATAGTCAAATGATTACAACGGTTCACATAGTTAAATGTTTACAACGGTTCAATATGTAGTATAATGTGTTCATATGCTGGATAAGCATATGCAACAGAAAAGCAATGTAAAACAATGTACTAAGTATGCACATAATGGACATACATAGCATAAAATGTAATGTAAAACAATGTACTATGTATGAACTAAATGGACATACATAGCATAAAATGTATTGAAATCATGTACTATAATGTACTAACGAACATAGCAGGTATATGATGTGAAAACGGGAAAGCATGAATGTAACAAGTAGGCACATGTGTTCCACCCCAAAACAGTTTGGAAAACAGTAAAAGAGGGGTCTATGTACTCACCTGAGATTGCTCAGAAGTCCTAGGATAACTACCAAGCAATGCTAGAGATCGCGGAATATCAAACGGCACCTAATATAGGTAACTACATTAATAAACCGGACCTAAATCGGAAGACTGGGTAGCATGAGGGTTTGTAAACCAAATGAGTGTAGGAACTCATGTGATATGGTTAATCAAAGCCTACATACTAAATGAAACTTAACCTAAGTGTCTACGACCCATTACGACTCGTTTAGGTAGCTTATGCTACTTTAACGCGTCGTTCGCGTGAAACGCGTTCGGACCGTCTAACTAGTCCTATGACAAGTGTTATATGCCTAAATATGTTACATAATCAGTTATGTGACAAAAGTTTAGGTTACATATGCTTAATTACCAATTATACATGAAAAGGGTATTCTGGTAATTTACCTAAGGCATATAAACTACCTCTCATACAACTACTCAAACGATGTGACCATAGGGTATAACCTCGGAAGGTTATTCCCTACCTACTATGGTCACCTAATGTGTTTGGTCGGATCCTAATGATCGACCAAATGGGTCGGGTTCGAGGTATAAGCGATTTATCAGATCGCTTACCCTACGACCCTAGACAACGTGGTAATCAGTGGGCATAGTCCCAAGGGACTATGACCAACGTGATTACACTCACGTTGCGAAGTTCAAACGAACTTCGCATTGACCATTACTGGTCAACGCTGAAAGTCAAACAAAGTTTGACTTTCTGACTCGAAAAGCAGTAAAATAAGGAAAAGAACGAAAGAATACTTACGAAGGGTCCCCGAATGCTAAACTCGATTCAAAAATCTCAGGTATGAAACAAATGTTTCAACTTAGAGTTTCTCAAATCAAGTTTCTAGTGATTTTAGCAATGGGGGGTATGGGGTATTTATAGGAATACCCGAACCGTTAAGATCGTTTCATGGAAAACGTGCCTTAATCCCATCCGTACATGTGTTGAAAAGTTATGGTGTTTAGGTGTTTAAATTCCATCCATACATGTGTTGAAAAGTTATGGTGTTTAGGTGTTTAAATTCCATCCATACATGTGTTGCAAAGTCATGGTGCTTAGATTCCATCCTTATCCGCTGACTAAGCATGTTTAGAATGTGTGGTTGTGAATTAAACAACGGCTAATACATCGAATCTGGTCCCGAATGCGAAAAACTGAGTTTCTGCATGTTTTCTTATGGCGAACACTAAAATAAAATATTTTAGTGCTTACATAAATTTTTGGATGTCCGGATGTATTCAGAACGTAAGTTATGCGCGAAAATGCAAACTTGTGCACTTTTTGACACTTTTAGTCCCTGAATGACCCAAAAGTTTATTTTAGCACACCGAACCCATTAAAGCCTATTTCTAAGCTATGTAAAGGATATTTATGGTGTGTTTAACTTATGGTCATGTTCCGGAATGTCTGTTACAGTTCAAATTGGCATACTTTCGCAGTTTGTCAACTTTAGTCCCTGTAAGCGATTTAACTTGATTTCACCACACCAAACCTTCCAAAACTTATATATAAGTTATGTAAAGGTTATTTAAGGTATGTTAAGCCTATTTCACTATTCCGGAGTGTTCGTTGCATTAAACTGGTTATATTTACGCATCAGTGCGTGTATAACCTTCCAGAAAGCGATTTAGAGCTTGAAATCGAAACAAGAGTCGATATGTGCAATCGATACACATATTTATACAAGTCCTAAGTATGAAATACATTATTTCATTGGTTTGGCATTTGTTTGATGGTTGAAATGACACAGGTGTTTAATGGTGAGCTTAGTTAATATCGTAATCTTGTTGTAACCCCACTTGTATACATATGATAACATGTAAGCATCCATTATAATCCAACTTGTATTCATGTATATGAAAGTGGTTTGTAAGTTAATATGTGTACAAGTTAATATGGAACATACAAGTTAAAATTGTATAACGTGTGTTAAGCCTCTATTTTAACGTGTGTTAAGACTTCCAGAATGGATGCATAAACTCCAATAGTAACTTAATAACATAGTATACCTGATATAACGTGTGTTAAGCCTCTTTTATAACGTGTGTTAAGACTTCCAGAATGTGTTAAGTCCATACCGTTTTAACATCATGTACTAGACAAAACAAAATAAGAGTCTCACATTACATATTACTATGGTTTAGCTGTGAAACAGGAGTTCAGACTATAACACGTGTTACGTTGGTTGTGCTGTAAGACAAACTTGGCTTAGCTGTGAAACAGGAGTTCAGACTATAACACGTGTTACGTTGGTTGTCCTGTAAGACAAACTTTGCTTTTCGTTTCTAAAAACAGATGTGCCGATTATTAGACGTCTAAAAATAAAAAATGACAACCATAGATCTAGTTAATAAAACATAATCATGGTTTGGTGTTTTTTCACAATTAAATCGGTCTTAAGTTATAGCATATGTTTTTCCCCAATTAAATCTGAATCGAGAGTGTTAGGCTTTGGTGGATGAGGTGTCCCACTTATGATTCTTGTTTCTTTAATTAAGATGAAGTTGTTCAAGATTCCGTTAATTTGTTTTTGTTATGAACCTATTTTGTTGAGATTTGTGGATGTTTAGGCAATATAACAAATGTGTATATACATACTGACACAGGTGTTAAGTGACTGAAAATGTATAACGTGTGTTAAGCATCTATTATAACGTGTGTTAAGACTTCCATAATGGATGAATAAACTCCAATAGTAACGTGTGTTAAGCATCTATTATAATGTGTGTTAAGACTTCCTGATATAACGTGTGTTAAGCCTCTATTATAACATGTGTTAAGACTTCCAGAATGGATGCATAAACTTCAATAGTAACTATAACAGTAGAGGTACAAATACGGGCGCCTCCACCATTATAATCTTGTTGATGTTTAAAATATCCGATAATGTGGATACTGAGCGTAAAACTTGTACAACTAATAAATGTACAAGTTAGTATGTAACGTGTAATATGAAATGAGCCATTTATGGTAACATATGTACCGGTAATTTTGGAAAATATAATATGAAACGGGTCATTTGTTGCTTTTAAAAATGAAAAAATCTATATAAATGGGGGGTTTGGTGATTTGTGAGGTGATGGGCATTAATGATCATGTCAATTCAATGGGGGGAAGAGACCTTTGGGAAAGAAGTCTTCGTTAATTTATAACATGTGTTGGTGGTTCAAGCTGTAACAGAACACCATGATGTAACCTGACATGTGTTCATGTATAACATGTGTTAAGCCCCTGTTAGAATGATATATAACGTGGGAAAGAACTCTTCGTTCGTTTATAACATGTGACCTATTGAATATCTTTTTTTAACACATGTCCCCGCATTAGCGTCGCCTACATCCATCCAGCTTGTCGATTGAATATCTTTATTGTTCTGTTTATGTAAAGCAACACACGTTATATATCATTCTAACTGGGGATTAACACATGTTATGGGTCTGTTTCTGTACTATAACGCACAAAAACAGTTACTATTCAGATCAAAAGCCCAAAACAAAGCAACCTAACCAACAAGTTAATATCATTGTAACCCCACTTGTATACATATAATAACATGTAAGCATCCATTATAACCCGACTTTTATTCATGTATATGAAAGTGGTTTGCAAAACACCATGATGTGCATATACTGATCGTAACACGTGTACAAGTTAATATGGAATTATAATCTTGGTTTAACCCAACATGGTGTCATGTATAAACTAGTGGTTTCCAAAACACCATGATTTGTATATACATACTATAACATGTGTTACGCGCCTGACATGTATAACGTGTGTTAAGCCTCTATTATAACGTGTGTTAAGACTTCCAGAATGGATGCATAAACTCCAATAGTAACTTAATAACAACATAGTATACCTGATATAACGTGTGTTAAGACTTCCAGAATGTGTTAAGTCCATACCGTTTTAACATCATGTACTAGACAATACAAAATAAGAGTCTCACATTACATATTACTAGTAAACGAAAATACATAGCACTAAGAAAATGGTGGAGCTTCCTTTTACAGTCTGCCTTAGCTTTTCAGCGGCTACCTTTGCTGCCTTAGCTTTTCAGCGGCTATAACACGTGTTAGTTGTGTTGTGCGTCACGTTCACCAATAAAAATTCGCAACTGGTGGCTAAAGTTTTTAAAATCCACCGGAGTCCCATTGACATTGTGATGCCCTCCTTTTAAAGCTACAAGACATCTATAAGCTCTCATTGGTCCGATACGGTTTAGACTCATTTGTGAATGAATTGTTTCGTGGAGAATGACAGCTTCCGTGATATCTTGCTAAGATCACGGTTGTAACTCTCAACAAGTTCATGATTATGAATATCATTGAAACTCAGAACTGTGTATGAATCATTCGAGATTGAGACTAGTATGCTTTCCTTACAGTCACACCATGTGAAGTTGGTCCTCCGGTGCTTAACAGAAGATTCATCTAGGGTGTCAAAAGTCCTCTTGGGTTGTGGTTTTCCATATTTTGAGCATCGAAGATACTTGTGTGTGGGAATTCCATTCCAGACTTTAGTTTGCCCTTTTTTTACAGAAAAACCTGCTTCAAACGCATAAAGTTCATACATCGAAAGAACATCCGCAAAAGTTGGATAAGATTTCCCACACACTGGTATGAACTTATCAGCGACGTTAGGAATCCAGTAACGGGTTCCCTGAGGGGTATCAAAAACAAAGTATGGATTCGATGGCCCTGCATCATAAAACGAAAAAGGTTAGGAATCTGCTATACATGGCATGACAAAAGGTTAGAAATCTGTGATATGAGAATAAAGTGGGCTCCCATGTAATATATACAACCGTCTAACTGGCCGCGTGATGATTCAGCAAACATAGAAGGACCATGAGATGATCTAGAAACAGCAACAGTCATGGCCTGCATATGGGAATCTTGGGATGCTACATGTGAACATTATGGAATATGTTTGAACAATGCCATATATGGGGAAGAAAAAAACAAAACCAGTGTATAGAAAAAACAAACCTTCTTCATTATCCATAACCTGGTCATCATTAAACACGCTGTTCATGAAATTGTTGGATATCACAACATCCGGGGATCTAACAGGGGCTTCAGATGACCGAGAACAATCAACATGCATATAAGTGTATACAGAAGCTTCGAATGGAACAAGTGAACATGGCCATGCAGTATAGTTTGGATTATTAGATTAAAAAGTTGTAAAAGACAAAAAAAAACAGGACTTCGTGAACAGTTAAATTACATATATGGACAAACCTGGAGCATTAAATTCCTCATCATTTTGGAAGTCGCTGCAAAAGAACCGGTTGGGGAAACTATGGACCGGCGACATTAATTCTGAGGTTGGTGGATTTGTCTCCATGGATATTAATGGAGAAATGAACAGGGGAGTAGAAGATGACTATGTACTTCTGTTGAAGAATATATAAAATGAGAAATTGTAAAAGAAATATGGGGGTGGGTGCATTGTACAAATGAGTTGATGTGCATTAAATGCTGATGTCAATTCAAATGGGGGATAATATCTTGCCTAACCGAAATTACATATATAACCTTGAAGCAAAAAGTAACAAGAAGTGTGGGAGGGCTACGTGGCTAAATGATGGCCACTATTATAGTTTGCTAAGTTTTCTAAGAATATGGGGTTTCTTACTAAGCATTATCCTATATATATATATATAAATAATAAATAAAATGTATAATTTTTATTCGAATTTCGAATCGAATCGAATTTGAAATTCAAATTCGTATTCGATTTACTTGACTCGAATTGAATCGAATTCGAATTCTTATAATCGAAACGAATTCTTGATAATCGATTCGAATTTAATCAAATTTCGAATTTTTCGAATTCGAAACGAATTCTGAACACCCCTAATTTACAATCAATGGCATGTGAATGGTATTTAATAATATAAATTCCCCTTGGGATTTAGGAGGTGTTTGAATGAAACACAAATCCCACATGTCTCCCAATGATCCTCACGATACTCTAAACCCTTCAACTTTAAGATTTTGTCACTTTTAGTCCACAGGCTTCCTTTTATTCTTCCGGGTGCTCGTTTTTTAACCATTTTAGCTCGTTTTCTTTTTTTTTCTTGCATCGGGACCTGTTCAAACCGAAATAATCAAATATATAATAAAACAAATAAAAAAAACTCTAATGTTAGTATAAACTTATCACGTAACTTTATTGCTTTTAAAATAATTTTTTTTAATAAGAAAACTATACTAATAGCATACCCAAATTCAAGAGAATGAAATGCTCGTTAATAAGGTGTAATTTTTTTTAAAATATTATCGTATGAAAAAGTTTTAGCCGTCTGAAAATCAAGACGGGAGTAATTCAAGAGAGAAAATACCATAATACCATTTTTTCCATATGTTTATTCAATTGTAGAAGCCTTTAAATTATGTTATTGCATCTGCTTTAATTTGAGACATTGATCTTAGGGAATTAACGATGGTGGATGTCGCGTACACTTCGTACGCTAGATGTGTCTTGTACGGCAGCCGTCCTCGTATGTGTGCGTCTTTGTGTATGCGTGCGCATGTATATTCTATATGTGTATGTGGGGGGTCTCACACAATAGGTCCGTTTGAAGTCCGTAGCTGCGGTCTTGAGACAAACCGGACGAGTGCCACAATGGGGGTGGAAAAGCAAACTAAGTCCATATGATTGACACATCGGAATAGATAAGCAAAAGACACCACATTTCGGGTGCTGTTAGTATTTTGTTCAGTCAATCAAACAAGTCATGGCCTTTAGGATTCTGAAGTTTCTTGTTTATTGCATTTTAATTATTTTTCTATTATAGGTTACTTCAGTTTGAACTGCTTCTTAATTAAGAACATGGCAAAGACTGAAGTATTTCTTCCATGCAAGCCAACTTGGGACTTGTCAATGAATTGAATAGTGGCCTTGCAGTCACACTTAATTATGGGTTGTAGTTTTGGTGAACAGTTGAACCGGGCCGGGTGTGTTTCAGAAAACTACTCAATATATGAAAGGTAAGGTTTGAAAATATATGAACCGATTCACTTCCTTAGTATATTATCAAACGATGAAAAAATTAACACAGAAAGGTGAGCTGACCCAAAGCAAGGCTTGACAACAAAAATTCTAAACAAATTAAAACTAACTTCAACACAACCTACCTCTTTGGTCGCAATTTAAACCGGAAGAAGAGAACAAATTCTTCAAGCATACATAACATTAGATACAAGTGTAAATGGGTAAAAAAAATAATTCTACTGTAAATAAAAGATTAGAGTCAATTGCCAAATCGTTCCTGAGGTTTGGCATGTTTGTTAGTTTCATCCAAAACAACTTTTTTGTATCATATTGCCTTTCATTTTTCGGATTTCTTGGTCATTTTCATCCAAACTTCTAATTTTTTTTTATTTTTTCTATCAGGCATTTGGATGAAAATGAAAAAAAATCTCAAATATCAGGGACAATTCTGGCAAAAAAAAGTTACACATTTGGATGAAAATGAAAAAAGTCCCAAAAGTGAATGGTAATATGGTACAAAAAAATTGTTTTGGATGAAATTAACAAAAATGCCCAAACCTTAGGGACGATTTTGGCAATTTTTCCCTAATGAAGTGACATGTAGTTCGTTGCCGTCTGCCATAAGAATGGTACATTGTGTATATATTATATAATACTCTAATTTTCAACATTCTTGTGCAATGAGAGTTGTAAGTTGTGCTTTAGTTATTTACCTTGCATTATAACTTGTACTATTTGCATTTAATTGTTGTAAAACGGTTTTTTTAAAACCATAGGAGATTGGTTGGTTTTTCTAGAGTGGTATAATCCACTTTGTTGTCACATTGCTTTCCATTCTTTCTAAAAGAGTTTTTGGTTGCCAGATGTTGAGAATACCTCAAAACTTCTGTCTTTCTCTTTCAATGCCTTCTTTTCGGTTTCTCTCTCTCTTGATCCAACCTGAGATTGGGTCAGTTTTCTTGTAACTTTGACATTCTATGTTTTAAGACGTTTTTGGGTGTTGAGACGTCGATGCCCGATGGCTCCGACTGTCTGTGGCAGCAGTGGAACTATGTTTTAAGGGTGTTGACCCGTTGTAGCCCAACGACTCTAACTGTCTTTGGCCGGTGGCAGATTTACCCCATCGTTGTTGGCGGCTACGGCCGTCTATGGTAGCGGTGGAAGGTGATGATGATGAGTTGGGGGCAGTGGATTTATCCCTGAGTTGCCCGAGGCTACGACCATCTATGGTGGCGGCGGAAGGTGATGATGATGAGTTGGGTCTCATCTGAGCCTCCATGGTTGCACAGCCCTAGCGACGGTGACTACGTTTCTGGAAAATTTTGTTTCAAGGGCTATGGACATACCTGAGTATTTATGATAATAGAAGACGTCGATCCAAATTTCATCTGAGATTATCAAAATACGGTGGTGGTGATGATAGGGTAAACCATATCTAAATCCTAATTGCAAATGTTTTTACTTTTTTTTTGTTCTGAAATCGGTTTTTAGGGCTGTTAGAGATTGAATGTTGTAGAGTTTATTAGTGGGTAGCAATGGGTTATGAGTGAAACCGAGATGGTCTGTTTAGATGTTTTGAGTTTGTTATGGTGATATGGAGATGGGATAGGTTAAATAAGATACATTTTTTCAAAAACAACTCTGTAAAATGCTAATTGGATTTCAACAATAATTAAATGAGTCTGATGATTAAATATATAAGACTATATAAGGGGTTAAGGGTCTTTTGTTTCTTTGGTTTGGTTTAATCCGATGTGTGATTTCGTTATACTAACTATAACTGAAAACGTGCTAATGGTTCTTTGATGATCGATAAGAAGATTTAAACAACCGATATTTATAATCTGTTAATTTCCTTTGACTGATATAAATAAACTTAATTGGCTTCGATTTCTTTTGGTTTTTTTCGATCGACTCATTTGGCGGATAATATATGTGGCCCCGACCGCAACGCGGTGGGTTCATTTTCTAGTTTATGTCTAAAATATTACAATAGCAATTGACTTGGTATGAGAGTATGAATTAAAATAAACACTAAGACCTAGGGTCCAAAACCAAAAGCATTAGTCCTACAAAGCGGACACATATTGTTCTTCATCTTGATGCATTCCTCATGATAACTATGATTGCAATCTATTGTTCCGATCATTTCCTCCACATGGTATTCTTCATGACAAATTACTCAAGTCTCTATATCTTCTTTCTCTTTAAACCATTTAGTTGTCTTCACTTAATCGTCTACAACCTTTGGTAAGTCATTACGAAGACACTCACACCACAATACAAGTCTTGCGATCGCAAGAACTGATCTGTGAGCGCATTCGTCCATGACATGATCCTTCACCTTCCCTCTTTCAGGGAAAAAACAAGACTATGTGGCCCTCACCACCGATTCCTTATCCACAGTATATATCATCGAAATGGTTGTTTAAGGAGGCCCATCATCTAAAAGCTTCGTTTCAATTCCTTTGTAGTTATCAACAATGTCCGCAGTGTTCATCCTTCCAGATAGGTCCTCCATTTACGATTATGAACTGCCTTAAAACTCGATGTACAATGACATACGAATAAATCATAGTGGATACGGGGTATCGAAACTGGCTGTAGGATGATATATATGGGCAGTACGCTGGAATACATTACAAGGGAAAAAGTGATTTCGTTGGCTGGGAGTAAGTAGTCAATTAGGATTCGAACTTGGGTTAGTTTTATAAGTAATCTAACCTGGTGGTTGAACTTCTTAATTTCTCGAACGCAAATTGATAGTTAAATCAAGTTTAAACTATTTAATCGACTTGAACACACATCGTAGTAGGCTGGGCTCGGCACATTTCGAAAAGAAGCCCAAACCCGACAATTGCATAAATAATTAATATAATACTAGTAAAGTATGACCGCGCTTCGCGGGCCGCGGAGGTGTTTCAAGTTAATATTAGCTGTTCTTTTAATTGTTAGGATGGAGTGTGTCATCCCGTTTTCCCAGTTTTCCCGTGTGACACAACAACGGCAAATCACTTTTTTGAGTTTTTCCCAGAATGTGCAATGTCGTCCCAGATTTCCCCGGTTATCCCCAAAACCAAATCATTTTAATTTATTTTTGAACTTTAAAATAATTTATATATTTAATGTTTTAAATATAAATTAAAATAAAAGATACATAATTTAAATTAAAAAATAAAACAATCAAAAAATGCTCCATAAATAATTTCACCTACAAATAAAATAAACAAACATTAAACCTAGTCATTCATTTGTAAACTTTGGAGGAAGAGTCGATGTCGTTATTGCAAATGCTCTATAAGATCTGCTTTAAGGCTTTGATGGATAGTTCGTGATCATAACAATAAAAGGATATTGCCTTCTACCATTCCATCACTTGGTAGATCCTCTGTGTGTTCGGGTAATATCGTTACACTTGTATGTTTCAAAATCATGTAATGCAAAATAATACATGCGTACATGATTTTTCTGATTCTTTGTGGATGCATTGGCCTTGCAGGTTGTGCGAGTATATGCCAACTGGCTTTGATGATACCGAAGGCTCTCTCTACGTCCTTCTGTGTCATTTCGAGTGCTTTCTTATAGTGACAACTTATTTCATCGTTTTGAGGAGGATGCGACAATGTCTTCACTAAAGTTGCCCAAGTAGGGTATATCCCATCTGCAAGATAATAACTGAATTTATATTGGACTCCATTCACCACGAATGGACATCGGGGCGCCGTTCCAACCATATAGTTATTGAAGAAATGAGATCAGTCAAGGACATTGATGTCGTTGTTTGATCCAGGGGGTCCAAAACAAAATCATGCCAAAATCCACAAATCTTGTCTACGAAGAAATTCTTTACTATGCAAACTAATTACGCCATCACAAAATTCTTGTAAGCTTTCACGTGATACTCTCTCGGACGTAGGCAAATAATTATCAAGTAAGTCAGGAGTATTACCATATGCTAGTTGTCGTATAGCCAATGTGCCCTTTTGTAACGATGTAAACTTTGATGACCTCTAGCATCATATTTCGTTAGGAAGAACGTAGAAGTTCGCTCAAAATCACCTACTATTTGCAAAAATAAGTCTTTATCCACCGGTAATCGCCTCCGAAACATCCCGGGTGTGAACGTGTGATTGTTGCCGAAATAGTCTCTAACTAGTCATGCTTAAGACACTTCACGATCGTCATTATGAATGTACCTAGTTGAATATACAACACTTTATAAAAAAATAATATTAACAATAAAAAAAATATAGAAAAACTATGAAAATTATTAATATGCAAAAGTATTAAAAAATTTATTAACATAAACCTTCTAAACATTTTTGTATTGTCGTTCAAAAAAAGCATATACCTTCTCGACAAAGTCGCGGTGTCTTGAGTATAGTTTACATGTAATGCGATTAAGGTAGACATATAATTATAACCTTGATTCTGTAACTACTCTTCGCCCACGTCGGATCTTGATGAATTGTACAAATATGGTGCACTTTCGGGTATTTCAAAAAGAGTTTTTTTTTTTCGAGAGAAATGAAGGTTGCTGAATGCAGAAAGGTTTTTTTTTTTAGAGAAAAAATGGAGTAAGATATGTTAGGGACTATGATTTTTTCGTAGTGCTACACATGTGTAGCAATAAAGGGTGGTTCCTAACGGATCCTTCTCCTATATATATATATATATATATATATATATATATATAGGGGAGGGTTTAAATTAGAACACTAAATATCGCGAGAACTGTGAGAACGAATGAAAAAACCACGAGAACTTGGTAGAAAACAATTCAAATTCAAAATTTCTTTTTACGCTTATCATTATTGACGAATACAATGTTAGAAATTAAATTTACATGTTTAAATTTACGTGAATTCGTAAATAAAGAAAATTTACACATGCGTAAGTTTGTTATTTACACATGTGTAAATTTGTTATGTTTACACATGTGAAAAAAAATCTAGTAAGAGTGATTTTGAGAGAAAAAATGAATTATTTGATGTTGTAAATTCTTTTTTGATGTTGTATTTTAATTACAATGAGGTTTGTATTAAAAAAAAATTCTATTTTGAATGGTTTTTTCATTCGTTCTCACGGTTATCGCAATATTTAGCGTTCTCAAGATAACCCTCTCCTCTCTCTCTCTCTCTCTATATATATATATATATATATGATGGCATTTCACCTTTGCTAACGGGTAAAAACCACACTCCCTAAGTTTCCCCGCTAATCAGTGAGGACACCCCACTCACCTAGGCACTTTTTTTCACCAGGTCTGGGGAGCGGTTTCCCCAGAAGGGAGCGGGCTTCACTAGGCCTTCCCCGACCCCCACACCAAGCACCCTTATGATAAATGAAAGAGTTATACCGAACCGATATCTTGCTGTCTTGAGGAAAGTGGGTAAAGTTACAGGTTCTTCTATTCGTTATGATAAATGAAAGGGTTAAACCAAAACTAATATTATGCTAGTTACATGCTACCTCTATATATAGAGGATGTACTTATACTCTTGTAATTACGATATCATGGGGTGTTTAGGATTGCTTATTTAATTCAAAAAGGACTTTTTGGCGAAATGACTTATTTACTTATGACTTATCCAAAAGGTGTTTTTAAAAAAAGTGTTTAGATGAGCTGATGAGTTAGGAAAAGTCAGTAAGTTGTTTGAAAAAAAGTGTTTGAATGAGTTTATGAGGTGGGAAAAGGTAATATTTCATGAAAAGTTAAAATGAGTTTCAAAAAGCCATGGTTTCCTAACTTTTCAAAATGACTTTTCCACCTTATACAAAAAGTTATTTCAAAAAGTGTTTTTCACTTATCCAAACATTATTTTGACTTATTCAAAAAGTCATTAAGTCAATAAGTTGTTACAAAAAGCTCCAAACACCCCCACATAGACTCATAGGAGCTCTTGATTCCGGTGACTTCCATAGATTCCGGCAATCGTTTCAGTTTCTCTTCTAATCTTGCTTCTACTTCGTTTCTATCCAGTGACTTTTGACCAAACACCTTCTACCGGCAAAACACCTAATTCTTCGGCCATCTTCTTCGGTGACCTAATTTTTCATCTTTCTTCTTTGTCAGTTTTTCGCCTTTGTTTATGTAACAACTCTCATCAAAAAGTACTAATTATTAAATTAATTAGTCCAATAGGAAACCCTAATTGAGACACCCAAGTGATTCTGAACAAACCCTAAAATTTTCAGAATTTTCAGAATCAAGATTAGGGCCCCTAAAACTCAGGGGGGGTTAAACCCTATTGACGATTATCCATTTAAAACGTAGGCAGAAAGGAATTTTAAAATTTCGTCGACTCAGCTAAGCTAGTCCCACACGTGGCAACCCTATGCATGAAAATAGTTCTCACGCGGGCCGCCTCAAGTTAGCTTAATTCTCACGCGGGCCGCCTAAGGGACAAAATTCACCTATAAATACAGGAGCTTGGGACTTGATTCTGGGAGTTGAAACGACGCTCAAATTCACTTTGTGCGCTGAGATATCGTAGAAATACTCCAATTAACACACACAGGCACTAAATCGACGCCGCAATCAGGGTATTAGCACGATCGCTATTACGATTCATTGTCCGACGATCAATATATCCAATGAATGTTTAAGTGCTACCCACCTTAGGGTTATACTTTGTCGTTCGTCGTTAATTCGATGAATGAGTTTAAGTATCGTACTTTTTCGTTCGTCGTTAATTCGATGGATCATCGTTAATTCGATGGATGAAGTATCGCACTTTGTCATTCGTTGTGAGAATTTGATCTCGTGAGTTATCGTAATTGCTGGATTGATTACTAACCTTGAATTGTGTGCTTGTTATTAAATTTAGGATAAAAGGCTAAATCAGTAGGCCAAACTCTGCCCGTATAAATCTGCAAAGTGAGTCATTCTCCTTTTCTCACAGTTTGTGAGTCATTCTCTTTTTATCAACTATTTTACAATACCTCAAATTATTTTCAAGGTTATAATTACAGGGACTAAGTCGTGGATATCTTGAATTACTGGTTAGTGGGGTATTGTGCACATTACTAATTTTTTCCCAGTTAGGTTCATTGATCTACTCGGGATAATCACTGTTGGGTTCATTGACCTACAGGGATAATCGTCACTATTTAGGTTCATTGATCTAAATAGTGGTATGACCATCGTCACCATTGTGACTTGTCACCATTGTGACAGAATGCCAGATAAAAATAAGATAGAAGCCATTGTAATCGCTCTTATGCTGTAATTAATAACTATGCATCATTATGCAAAATAGAATGATTCACTCAGTATTTCCCGCTGACAAAACCTTTTTCAAGCATGTTTCAGGTGACCTTTTAGGAATCAGGAAAAGTGCCATATAGCACTACAAGCTCAAGAAAGTGGCTCAGTATAAAATAAAGAAACATGTTTTGGAAAATAAAAGATTTCTTTGTGAAATCAAACTATTGTAAATTTCCGGGTTTATCCCGAGTTGTGAAATAAAATAATCGGGAAATATTACATTTTAAAAGATCCTGATGAAAACTTCCGCTGTCAAACTCAATTAATTAAATACCGCAGGATTTCTGTCCCGCGGCTCCTGAAACGGGTCAAACCGGGTCGGGGGCCGTGACAGAAAAAGGTGGTATCAGAGCCACTTATCGAGCCACTGATTTAAGCCAATTAAGTATTTAGAAAATACTTAATTTGTATTGATTGCTATTTTGTGATTATATGTTTCAATATATGACTAATTTTGAACAGTATGGGCAGATTTTTATATGTTAGCTACTATAGTAGTAAATATAAATCTTTAAATATTCTGACTCAAAGTTTTAGCACCTCTATTATCTACAGTCTATAAACTGTATTCAGTAAATAAATTTACAAAATAAAACATAGTGTGTTTTAATTTCCAGTTGTTTTGGTAGTTACCCAGTATGAAATAATATTTAAAAGTTTTTCTATAAAATTTTGTTATAATTTTAACTTAGTAATTGTGTGTATTTTGCTAAACAGCATGAGTGACTTATCTGACGTCCTCCAGAAATTAAATCTCTATCCAGTAAGAATAGAAGTTTCCAGAGATTTCAATAGATATATTCCAGACATAGAAGAACCTATAGAATTCAACGCTTTACCTCTCGAGAAACCCAAGTCTAAGAAAATGGAAATTGGGGAAAGCTCTAGGCAAATTGAAGAGTTACCATCTCAAGAAGAACTAGATTTTATAATGGCAACCGATGATACTATTGAGCCTGTTAATGAAAATGATTTTATTCATTCTCTTGAAACACAACTACCAATGAATTTAGAACCAGCTATTTCAAACCTTTCAATCCACTCACAAATAGACGAATGGGTGACTAATGAAATACTATTACAAAACCATCCCTATAAGCTTTTTCCCAAGTTCAATCCAGAACCTTTACCAAATTCACCAATAAGTAACGAGAATATGGTTAAACTCCATCATTTTGACAAAATGGATGCTGGGAATAGGATCCAAGAGATTTTGGGACAGATCTCCTGGAAATACGATGAGAAGGAACGCCGTTACTAGAACATCACCTGACAAAGGATAGGGGATTATGAAACTGTGATTGTGTAATAGTAATAGTAAAATAAGTATGTGTAGAATAAATAATAAAACGGGTGTATATAGAAGCATGATATAAGGAAATGTTAGAAAGTTACAAATTTTGTTTGTATCTTTGTTTACGTGATTATGTGCAACTAAATTGTGACATTGGATTATTTCCTTTATACTAATTATTTATCTATAAATTAGATATCAGATGGAAAATGCTAATAATGAACCAGTTAATGAGGTTAATCAATCTGAGCAACAACCGGGGGACCAATATGTGACTAGGCAAGATATAGAAAATATCGTTGCTCAAGGGATAGCCAACGCTATTCCAGAAATAGTTGCTCAAGGGATAGCCAATGCTATTCCAGCAATCATTGCTGCTGTTAAAAATCCAATTGAACCTCAACAAATTATTCCAAGCAAACGTATTTCTGAAGATAATTTCAGTAATAGCGTAAACGGAGGCAATAATCATGTTAATCATGATAATGAACCACGGCAAGCTCCGCTCCCTAAGAAAAGGAAAACTGCAACGCCTGGTTGCACTTACAAAGAATTTCTTGCTTGTAAACCCATTGAGTTTGCAGGCAATGAAGGAGCGACTGCAGCACTGCGTTGGTTAGAGAAAACCGAGGCAGTAATTGCCATAAGTAAATGTGCTCAGGATGATCAGGTCATGTATGCGTCAAACCTTTTCAAGGAAGGGGCGCTAGAATGGTGGAATACGGTGTTACAAGCAAAAGGAAGAAGGATGGCGTATGCTATGAACTGGGAAGAATTTAAGAGCTTTGTAGAAAGAAAATTCTGTCCTGAGTATGAAAAGGAACAAATGACAAATAAGTTTCTAAACCACCGGATGGTGGATGTAGATTGTCGAGGGTATACTACGACATTCTTCGAATATGCTCGAGTGGTACCAACCCTGGCTTCGCCAGAGCCGGTACTTATTTCTCGTTATATTTGGGGATTAATTTCCGAAATCCGTAATATCGTCAAAGCTGCGAAACCTCATACGATTGATGATGCAGTAGAACTAGCCAATACTCTGACTGACGAGCTAGTACGGACAAGAGAAGAAAATAGAAAGAAGGAATTAGCCCAAAAGATTACCCAAGAATTCCGTTCGGGTAACCATAACAATTTCAAGAAAGGAGGGAATGGACAATCTTCTACTAGTCCATTTTGCAATTTTTGCAAAAGGAAGCATTTTGGAAGATGCAAAGGATATTGCAATTTTTGCAAAATTCCAGGGCATCAAGAAGAAGACTGTAGGAGGAAGCAATTTTCAGTTTGCTACAACTGTGGAGAAACTGGACATCTTAGGCCAAATTATCCAAAACTGAATAAACCATTTGACAATCAAGCCAAACCAGCAGAAGGAGCAAAAAGGAATGTAAGAGCCTTCCAGCTGACTACTCAAGAAGCCGAGATGATTCCAGATGTGATAGCCGGTATGTTCTTAACTTACAACGTTTACACGAAAGTATTATTTGACTCTGGTGCAAACCAAAGTTTTATAAATACGTTACTCTGCCAAACTCTTAACTTACCGTTAACCAGCATTAGATAAATTTCTACAGTAGAATTGGCAGATGGGAATGTAGTTAAAGTAAATAAGGTTCTGCAAAACGGAGAAATGGAACTTTTATTAAGTCATAAATTTTCTGCAACCCTATTATCTATGAAATTAGTTGAAATCAAGGTTGTGCTAAGAATGGATTGATTAGTAAAACAAGTATGCTCGAATTATCTGTGATAAGAATTCTATAGAAGTTTGAGCAATCACTGGAGAAGTAATAATGATTAAAGGAGATAAATCATGTAAAACCATAAAGTTCATAATCAATAATGGAAGTTGCTAATTATGAACGAAAGCAAGGAATAGTATACATGATTTCAATAATCATTAATACTAAAGATAAATAAATTAAGGAAATTTCTGTAATTTCAGAATACCCAGATGTATTTCCAGAAGATTTACCTGGATTACCACCAGATAGGGAGATAGAATTTAGGATTCATCTAATTTCAGGAATTTTACCGATAAGCCAGAGAACCTTATCGGTTAGCACAATATTGGTTGTTAAGAAAAAGTATGGTTCAATAAGAATGTGTATTGCTTATAAAGAATTGAATAAAGTTACAATTAAGAATCGATACCCATTACTTAGAATTAATGATCTATTCGATCAATTCCAGGAAGATAGATAGTTTCTAAGATCAACTTATATTCCGGATATTATCAATTGAAAATACAAGAGGAAGACCTACCTAAAACTATTTTCAAGATTAGGTATGGTCATTACGAGTTTACAGTCATACCCTTCGGATTAACGAATGCACCTTCAGCATTCATGGACATGATGAATATGATCTGTAAACCGTATTTGGATAAATTTGTAATTATCTTCATAGATGACATACTTATTTATTCAAAAAGTCAGGACGAACATTGTCAGCATTTGCATATACTCTTAACTTTATTAAGAAAAAGAAGCTTTATGTCAAATTTTTGAAGTATGAATTTTGGCTGCCAAAAGTACAATTTCTAGGTCACATGGTGAATCATAAAGGTATTCACATAAATCCTAATAAGATATTACCAAATGAAAGGTTCCGCAATCCGTAATGGAAATTAGGAGTTTTGTAAGTTTAGTCGGATATTATTAACGGGTTATTAAGGATTTTTCCAAAATAGCTTTACCAGAAGGAACTGAAGATTTTGAAGTATATTATAATGCTTCAAATTTAGGATTTGGATATGTGTTAATGCAACGCAAAAAGGTAATTGCGTATACATCAAGGTAATTGAAAAAGTTAGGAAGGAACTATACCACTCATGAGTTAGAATTAGGAACCATAATTTTTGCCTTAAGATTTGGAGACATTATCTGTATGGAAGTAAGGGTACTATCTATACGGATTATAAGAATTTAAGATATATATTTTTGGGCAAAAAGAATTAAACATGAGGCAAAGGAGATGGATGAAAATCCTAAGTAACTACAACCGTGCTATTTAGTATCACGAAGGAAAGGATGAAGACGACAAGAGATCGTCAGAAAAGTTATATAGATAATAAATGAAAGCCGTTGGAGTTCAAGTTGGAGACAAAATATTATTGAAAATATTTCTGTGGAACCGAATTGTTAGATTCAGTAAGAAAGGAGAGCTAAGTACAAAGTAAGTAGTACCTCTGCGAGATATAGAGATAAATGCAAAGCTGAAATTTGTTGAGAAACCACTTCAAATTGAGGATCGAAAGATCAAGTTTTTCAAAATATAAACGACTAGTTTTAGTCAAAATTAGATGGGATTCAAAGAAAGGAGCTAAATACACTTGGGAGCTGGAATTAGAAATGAAGCTAAAGTATCCTCAATTATTCCGGTAAATCTCGAGGACGAGATTTTTCTTAAGGTGGGGAGAATGTAACAACTCTCATCAAAAAGTACTAATTATTAAATTAATTAGTCCAATAGGAAACCCTAATTGAGACACCCAAGTGATTCTGAACAAACCCTAAAATTTTCAGAATTTTTAGCATCAAGATTAGGGCCCCTAAAACTCAGGGGGGGTTAAACCCTATTGACGATTATCCACTTAAAACGTAGGCAGAAAGGAATTTTAAAATTTCGTCGACTCAGCTAACCTAGTCCCACACGTGGCAACCCTATGCATGAAAATAGTTCTCACGCGGGCCGCCTCAAGTTAGCTTAATTCTCACGCGGGCCGCCTAAGGGACAAAATTCACCTATAAATACAGGAGCTTGGGACTTGATTCTGGGGGTTGAAACGACGCTCAAATTCACTTTGTGCGCTGAGATATCGTAGAAATACTCCAATTAACACACACAGGCACTAAATCGACGCCGCAATCAGGGTATTAGCACGATCGCTATTACGATTCATTGTCCGACGATCAATATATCCAATGAATGTTTAAGTGCTGCCCACCTTAGGGTTATACTTTGTCGGTCGTCATTAATTCGATGAATGAGTTTAAGTATCGTACTTTGTCGTTCGTCGTTAATTCGATGGATCATCGTTAATTCGATGGATGAAGTATCGCACTTTGTCATTCGTTGTGAGAATTTGATCTCGTGAGTTATCGTAATTGCTGGATTGATTACTAACCTTGAATTGTGTGCTTGTTATTAAATTTAGGATAAAAGGCTAAATCAGTAGGCCAAACTCTGCCCGTATAAATCTGCAAAGTGAGTCATTCTCCTTTTCTCACAGTTTGTGAGTCATTCTCTTTTTATCAACTATTTTACAATACCTCAAATTATTTTCAAGGTTATAATTACAGGGACTAAGTCGTGGATATCTTGAATTACTGGTTAGTGGGGTATTGTGCACATTACTAATTTTTTCCCAGTTAGGTTCATTGATCTACTCGGGATAATCACTGTTGGGTTCATTGACCTACAGGGATAATCGTCACTATTTAGGTTCATTGATCTAAATAGTGGTATGACCATCGTCACCATTGTGACTTGTCACCATTGTGACAGAATGCCAGATAAAAATAAGATAGAAGCCATTGTAATCGCTCTTATGCTGTAATTAATAACTATGCATCATTATGCAAAATAGAATGATTCACTCAGTATTTCCCGCAGACAAAACCTTTTTCAAACATGTTTCAGGTGACCTGTTAGGAATCAAGAAAAGTGCCATATAGCACTACAAGCTCAAGAAAGTGGCTCAGTATAAAATAAAGAAACATGTTTTGGAAAATAAAAGATTTCTTTGTGAAATCAAACTATTGTAAATTTCCGGGTTTATCCCGAGTTGTGAAATAAAATAATCAGGAAATATTACATTTTAAAAGATCCTGATGAAAACTTCCGCTGTCAAACTCAATTAATTAAATACCGCAGGATTTCTGTCCCGTGGCTCCTGAAACGGGTCAAACCGGGTCGGGGGCCGTGACAGTTTATATCATACTCTGATCTCTATACTGTTTCTTTCGATTTCTCGATCATGGCAAGTACTAGTGATAATCCTTTATCTAACACATCTAGTTCATCAAATTCTTCCCAAAAGTTACAAAATATCACTCAACTGGTACTAATTAAACTTAATAACACAAATTTTCTCAAATGGAAACACCAGCTCTTGCCTATTTTAAGAACTCTTGGACTTTTGCAATTTCTCAATCAAGAACTATTGATTCCCTCTGTTGGATCTGAGCAAAGAAATATATGGGACAAAACTGATAGATACGTATTAAACTTCATAACTACCAATCTTTCGTCTTCATTGTTGTACTTAACACAAGGTACAACTTGTTCATCGAAATTATGGAGAAAGATAGAAGATTCGTTTGACCAACAGTATAGATTTGGGTTGAAGCATCATCTCAAAATCTAACTAAGACCAACAATAATGATATTATCAATGCTTTTGTTCAGATTTCGATCGTCGGAACGGTTCAGATTCAGTCGATGGCGTTACCGGGAACAAGTTCGAAAACAACAAACTCACAAGTCATCAGAGTCTCTTACATAAACTGTCCAGCCCAATTTAGATCCAGATTTTTTTTTATCATTTTGGGCTTACAGCAGATTTATCCAACATATGTGACCGTGTTGACTCTTGGATACCCAATTCTGGTGCCACTGCGCTTAGGACCTCTAGCATCATATTTCGTTAGGAACAACGTAGAAGTTCGCTCAAAATCACCTACTATTTGCAAAAATAAGTCTTTATCCACCGGTAATCGCCTCCGAAACATCCCGGGTGTGAATGTGTGATTGTTGCCGAAATAGTCTCTAACTAGTCATGCTTAAGACACTTCACGATCGTCATTATGAATGTACCTAGTTGAATATACAACACTTTATAAAAAAAATAATATTAACAATAAAAAAAATATAGAAAAACTATGAAAATTATTAATATGCAAAAGTATTAAAAAATTTATTAACATATACCTTCTAAACATTTTTGTATTGTTGTTCAAAAAAAGCATATACCTTCTCGACAAAGTCGCGGTGTCTTGAGTATAGTTTACATGTAATGCGATTAAGGTAGACATATAATTATAACCTTGATTCTGTAACTACTCTTCGCCCTCGTCGGATCTTGATGAATTGTACAAATATGGTGCACTTTCGGGTATTTCAAAAAGAGTATTTTTTTTCGAGAGAAATGAAGGTTGCTGAATGCAGAAAGGTTTTTTTTTTTTAGAGAAAAAATGGAGTAAGATATGTTAGGGACTATGATTTTTTCGTAGTGCTACACATGTGTAGCAATAATTTTGTTTTCAATTTTTTTTAGTTTAAAAATTAGATTTACAGCCAGAAAATGTTTTAAAAAAATGATGTGTTCTTTAAGTTTTTTTAGAGTTTTTTAGTTTTCTCATTTAAATGAGTTTGTACCATCCGGTTCAATTAAAAACCACTATGAGTTGTGAGAACTATGAGAAATCCTACTTCTCGTGCGAGTTTGACTACCATTTTTTGCACAAATGTAAATGAAATTGTTACAAAGTCATTTGTAAAAAAAAAAAAAACAGAAAAAAATAACTTGTCAGAGAGCCGGTAGTTATTCCTGATGTAACTTTTTTTTATGGAAATATGACATCACCAATAATTTTTTTTTACATCCATGTAAATTTTTGCGTGCAGCAAATTTTTTTTTTTTGCTGGAATAGGTGATTTTTTTAAGGTTTTTGAAAAAAAAATTACTTTGAAAAAACTTTTTGTAAGACTTAGTTCTCATGGTTCTTACAACTCATATATATATATAGAGGATAAGGTTCATGCGAGAACCACCTTTATTGCGAAAACCGCGAGAACCAATGTGAACACAGCAAAAAATACCTAAAAAAACTTACCCCCCCCCCCCCCACCAAGCTTAATGCTAAAAACTAAACCCCTCCAAAAAACCTAAAAAATACCTAACACCCCCCCCCCCCCCCCCCCCTCTTTGTGTTTTTTTAGCTATATATATAGGGGAGGGTTTAAATTAGAACACTAAATATCACCAGAACTGTGAGTACGAATGAAAAAACCACGAGAACTTGGTAAAAAACAATTCAAATTCAAAATTTCTTTTTACGCTTATCATTATTGTCGAATACAATGTTAGAAATTAAATTTAGATGTTTAAATTTACGTGAATTCGTAAATAAAGAAAATTTACACATGCGTAAGTTTGTTATTTACACGTGTAAATTTGTTATGTTTACACATGTGAAAAAAATCTAGTAAGAGTGATTTTGAGAGAAGAAATGAATTATTTGATGTTGTAAATTCTTTTTTGATGTTGTATTTTAATTACAATGAGGTTTGTATTAAAAAAATCTATTTTGAATGGTTTTTTTATTCGTTCTCACGGTTCTCGCAATATTTAGCTTTATCAAGATAAACCTCTCCTATATATATATATATATGATGGCATTTCACCTTTGCTAACGGGTAAAAACCACACTCCCTAACTTTCCCCGCTAATCAGTGAGGACACCCCACTCACCTAGGCACTTTTTTTCACCAGGTCCGGGGAGCGGTTTCCCCGGAAGGGAGCGGGCTTCACTAGGCCTTCCCCGACCCCCACACCAAGCACCCTTATGATAAATGAAAGAGTTATACCGAACCGATATCTTGCTGTCTTGAGGAAAGTGGGTAAAGTTACAGGTTCTTCTATTCGTTATGATAAATGAAAGGGTTAAACCAAAACTAATATTATGCTAGTTACATGCTACCTCTATATATAGATGATGTACTTATACTCTTGTAATTACGATATCAAGGGGTGTTTAGGATTGCTTATTTAATTCAAAAAGGACTTTTTGGCGAAATAACTTATTTACTTATGACTTATCCAAAATGTGTTTTTAAAAAAAGTGTTTTGATGAGCTGATGAGTTAGGAAATGTCACTAAGTTGTTTGAAAAAAGTGTTTGGATGAGTTTATGAGGTGGGAAAAGGTAATATTTCATGAAAAGTTAAAATGAGTTTCAAAAAGCCATGGTTTCCTAACTTTTCAAAATGACTTTTCCACCTTATACAAAAAGTGTTTTTCACTTATCCAAACATTATTTTGACTTATTCAAAAAGTCAGTAAGTCAATAAGTCGTTACAAAAAGCTCCAAACACCCCCACAGTTGAGTATGAACTTTATATAGTTTCACATAGACTCATAGGAGCTCTTGATTCAGGTGACTTCCATAGATTCCGGCAATCGTTTCAGATTCTCTTCTAATCTTGCTTCTACTTCGTTTCTATCCAGTGACTTTTGACCAAACACCTTCTACCGACAAAACACCTAATTCTTCGGCCATCTTCTTCGGTGACCTAATTTTTCATCTTTCTTCTTTGTCAGTTTTTCGTCTTTGTTTATATCATATTCTGATCTCTATACTATTTCTTTCGATTTCTCGATCATGGCAAGTACTAGTGATAATCCTTTATCTAACACATCCAGTTCATCAAATTCTTCCCAAAAGTTACAAAATATCACTCAACTGGTACTAATTAAACTTGATAACACAAATTTTCTCAAATGGAAACACCAGCTCTTGCCTATTTTAAGAACTCTTGGACTTTTGCAATTTCTCAATCAAGAACTATTGATTCCCTCTGTTGGATCTGAGCAAAGAAATATATGGGACAAAACTAATAGATACGTATTAAACTTCATAACTACCAATCTTTCGTCTTCATTGTTGTACTTAACACAAGGTACAACTTGTTCATCGAAATTATGGAGAAAGATAGAAGATTCGTTTGACCAACAGTGTAGATTTGGGTTGAAGCATCATCTCAAAATCTAACTAAGACCAACAATAATGATATTATCAATGCTTTTGTTCAGATTTCGATCATCGGAACGGTTCAGATTCAGTCGATGGCGTTACCGGGAACAAGTTCGAAAACAACAAACACACAAGTCATCACAATCTCTTACACAAACTGTCCAGCCCAATTTAGATCCAGATTTTTTTTATCATTTTGGGCTTACAGCAGATTTATCCAACATATGCGACCGTGTTGACTCTTGGATACCCAATTCTGGTGCCACTGCGCTTATGACCGCTGATTCTTCTATTGTATTTGACGCTGGTCCTACACCGGCTCTGAGCGAGTCATTGTAGGCAATGGTATGGCTCTTACTATTTCTCATATTGGCACTGCCTTGCTTCATTTATCTGGTCATACTCTTACTGTTAGACACGTTCATGTGGTTCCTGGCTTAGCTAAGATTCTTTTATCGATCACGTGGTTAGTGATTGATCATTCTATAGTTTTTGTTTTCTGGTATCTTGGTCTGTCCATTCAGACTCTTGATGGACAGATCCGTCATCACACACGTGGTAGTCCGCATCAGCTATATTCACTTGCTGCTTTCACTTCTGTTTCTCGTGAAACTTGGCATTCTTTATTGGGTCATCCGTCGGATGATGTTTTGTCTAGATGTTCATTTTTACATTTGACAAACAAACCCACACACGCATATTGTACAACTTGTAATGTTTCAAAATCAACTAGATTGCCTTTTACATCATTTGTATTCCATTCCATTCTACTTTACCTTTACATATTATACATTATGACATTTGGGGTTCATCACCGGTTATGTCTAGAGATGGATACCGATATTTCATTACTTTCATTGATGATTTTAGTCGATTTACATGGATGTATCCTTTGTCTTTTCATTCTCAACCGGTCAATTGCTTTCGACATTTTAAACTGATTGTTGAGAACCTCTTCTCCATGGCTCATTTCCTTTCAAATTCTGGCATTGCTTATCATATTTCATGTCCCTATACGCCCCAACATAATGGGGTTGTTGATCGAAAAAACTGCCATCTTTTCGAGGTAGCTCGAGCTTTATTGTTTCATGCTCGGTTACCAAAGAAATTCTGGTATGACACGTATGACACTGCCGCCTTCCTTATTAACCGGTTACCATCATTGGTTCTTCATGACTCATCTCCCTACGAGGTCCTATTTGGATCTCGTCCCGATTATTCTCTTCTCCACACTTTTGGGTGTTTGTGTTATCCGTTTCTAGGTGATACTCAAGCGGATAAACTCTTACCCAAGTCTAGTCCTTGTATCTTTGTTGGCTATGCTCCATGTTATCTCGGTTATCTCTGTTATGATCCTCATACATCTCGTATGTATACTTCTCGAAATGTTCGATTCCATGAGTTGATTTTTGATATTCCAGGGAGTTCCACTACTTCCGTAGCTTCTTCAGATTCAATTTTCTTCTTCATTCCTCCTCCTTCGCTTCCGACTTCTGTTTCTTCTCCTTCATCTTCATCTCCTCTCATTATGCCTTCCTCATATTCTTCTATTGTTTCCTCTCCTGATACTCCTCCTCCTCATCCTCCTCCTCGTCCTCCTTCTTCTTCTTCTTCTTCTTCTTCTCCCCCTCCTCCATATCTTATTCCGACCCACCTGATGGTTACATGGTCTCGTGATCATACACGGCAGCCGCGTTAGTTTCCTGGTCATATTCTGTTTCATGTCTCTACTACACCCACCACTGAGCCTTCTACATTTTGGCAGGCTCAACAGTATTATGTTTGGTGGGATGTGATGCGTGCTGAGGTGGATGCTCTTCATGCCAACCAGACTTGGCGTCTGGTTCAGGCTCCTTCTGACGCCAACATTGTTGGCTACAAGTGGGTTTACGGGATTAAACATAATCTTGATGGATCGGTAAGTCATTATTAAACCCGGCTTGTTCCCAAGTGCTTTCATCAGATTAAGGGTTACACTAAGACTTTTAGTCCTATGGTCAAACCTACTACTATTCCTCTAGTTCTTTCAGTCGCTTTCTCTCGAGGATGGTCTATTCGTCAAGTTGATGTCAACAATGCGTTCTTACATGGGGATCTTTCTGAGACTGTGTATATGACTCAGCCCCCAGGCTTAGTTGACTCATCTAGACCACATTATGTTTGTCTTCTGCGAAAGGCTCTTTATGGCCTAAAGTAGGCGCATAGAGCTTGGTTTTCCAAGCTATCCACCGCTCTGCTGACTGATGGTTTTAGCCAGTGTCTTTCAGATGTATTTCTCTTTGTTTATTGTCGGGATTCGATACTCTGTTATGTCTTTATCTATGTTGATGACATCATTATTAGTGGGAGGTCTTCTAAGTTTGTTACTGGCTTGATTGGGCGCTTACATTCTCAGTTTGCGCTCATGGATTTGGGATAGTTGTCATAGTTTCTGGGTATTCAGGCCACTGTTCCTGAGGATGTTTTACATTTAGCTCAGCAACATTACTTACTTGATTTACTATAGCGCACTGGTCTTGCTGATTGTCATCGACCATTATCTACTCCTGTCTCTTTCGGTAGACAGCTTTCTCGACATACTTACTGGTGATCCTTTATCTGACCATACTATGTATCGGAGCATTGTTGGTGCATTATAGTATCTTGTGTTGACACGACCAGAGATTGCTTATGCGGTCAGTAAGGTGTTACAGTTTCTTCATACACCTATTGATCGACACTGTGTCATTGTCAAGCGGATTTTACGGTATCCTAAGGGTACCATTTCTCCTGGGTAATGTATACGTCGGTCTACTTGCGTTGACTTACAAGCTTATAGTGATGTTGATTGGGCTGGATGTCTCGATGATGGACGTTCTACCACAGGTATTGTGTCTTTCTTGGGCCCAACCTTATCAGTTGGAGTTCCAAGAGACAACATACGGTTGCTAGGTCGAGTACATAGGCCAAGTACGGAGCGCTTGCTTATACAGCTGCTGAGATACAGCTGCTGAGTTACGATGGATTACATCTATATTACATGAGTTACATATTACGATGACTTGTCCACCATCTCTTGTGGTGACAATATTGGAGCTACATATCTTGCAGTCAACCCGGTGTTTCATCAGTGCACCAAACACTTGGAGATTGACTTGCATTTCATTCGTGACATGGTTTGGCGAGTATTTTTACATGTTCGGTATGTTTCCACCAAATGTCAGATTGCAGATCTTCTGACCAAAGGATTGTCTGGTGCTCTGTTTGACAGTCTACGGTTTAAGCTTCACGTTGATGCTCACCGTTCTGCCTGAGGGGGCATATAAGATAGTGATTTATATATATTCTGAGTTAGTTGAGTTTGTTATGCTAGTTGCATGCTACCTCTATATATATAGGATGTACTTATACTCTTGTAATTACGATATTCAGTTAGGTATGAACTTTATACAGTTTCTTCAGGCCATGTATTCAATATTAAGATATTTTTTTGTCAAGACAATGTTTCTAAATATATAGAAATAGAAATTTAGATAATTCACCAAAGTGCTATGGTGTAAAACGACCAAAACACATGTCTAGAGTGGACGAAGTATGCAATTCGAAACCACAAGAGTTACTGCAAATTTCATATTTCTAAGAGTCAAATTCGAGATAAGAGGCAACATTTTGTGTTAAAGAGCACAACATCTACTTATCAAGCTATCTAAGGCAGTTTCACCAAGTAAAAACACAAAATTGATCGAGTCCATGTTAATAATCAACTGCACCATATAACACCCAACAAAAAACATAAAGGAAACCTTGTTCAATCGAATCAAACAAAAGACACGTTGTACTTAAAAAATTTAAATTATAATCTTCAACGGCAAGAAACGGAACCATGATTACCCAGAAAACAGAGTCTGTAAGCAAAACCAACACCTACTAGCATCTGAACAACAAGATATTTTTCTTGAATGTTTCCTCTTTCGGTAACCTCTTTTTTATAATTGTTTTTGGGATTTTACCTGAAACTTGATTTTAAAAGCATAGCCCCAAAATCCAGCGACTTGGCATGGGTATTTAGGATACTTAGGAACCATTAGCAGCAATAGGCAAATTGATGCATTTAGCTTGTTCTTCAAAGTGAGAAGATAAAACACTTCAAAAAAAAAAAAAAAAAAAAAAAAAAGATAGAAATCTGCAAGAAAGGATGTCAAGAGAAGTTTCGGTGTCCTCTAGGCATGATGGAACATTATGCGAGGCCCAATAAGGATTATATTGTAAGAGCTACACCCGATATAATGTGTGCATGCATAATACTACAAAACATGATTGTAGAAGACGACGGTTATTTTGTATCTAATTGGTCGAATGAGGGGGATAAAGAGTTGCCACCACCGAGCCAAAGACAAACAAACGATTTTCCAGCACGTTTGGAACATGTTAAGGATTTACATAAGAGAGAAACTCATCATACGCTTCGACACAATTTAGTCGAGCACATTCGGTCGTTTAAAGAGCAAGAGTAAATGTTGGTCATGTATGGTCACGTGTTTTTTATTTATCAAATTTTGTATGTTTTCAAATTAATTTTTTAGGTGTATTTTTTCCATTAATTGATATTTTAAATTTATGTGTGTTTTTTATTAATCTGGTTATTTATTATATACTAAATATAAAAAAACAATTTATTATTGGAGAAATTAACAAGATGTATATTAAATAAAGGGAAAAGTATAGGTGATGACATGGATGGGGAGGTGGAGATTTAGAATGGTTTGTTGATGGATGAAAAATGAAAGTTTTGTTAGGTTGGTTTGAAATCTGATCTGGCATACCAAGGTGATGATTTTTGATGGTTTGAGAGTTCTCAACACTAGAGATGCACTTAAATTGGGTTTTTAGCATTCAAATTACATGATTAGCTTGAATTGAAAATACAGTTGGTTGGATTCAAATTGCGACCAAGTTGTTCAAGGAAAATGCAAGGGAGAAGTTGATTGAAGTTATTGAAGATCTAAAGCTAGATACAATTGTCAAGGGGGAGGGGGCACTTAAACCCCTCACCCTAAGTTCCACCGATCTTCTTGCGCCACGTCATTTAGACCACCCAATACTTTCTCCTATGTTATTTAGTGGCTCCACTTAGACTGGGTTAACCTCTTTCTTTTTTCTTTTATTAATAAAAAATATAAATAAATAAACACATAAATATTTAAACATGTAAGTAATTATTCCTAGAAATTAAAAAAAAATACATTCCTTAATAATTAAACATCCAACGCACCATTAAAATTAAAAATACGAAACACCATAAAATACAAATAGAAAACATAGATAAACTACTCCCAGTTCGACTTCTCAAGCTAGGGTAGATCTAGAGATGCAATGTGTTCCGTGAGATCATATCAAAGCCGAAAATGTATACATCCAACTCCGCAAAGACGTTTTCTTCAAAACCTGGCTCGACGGGGATATCACTTATGTGGACTGGTGATATTGCATGGCTCTCGTCCTTCAAGATCATGTTGTGCAATATCATGCATGCATAGACGATACTCACATTCTTATCTATCGTCATAGCCTGCAATGATCAATTAAGTATACCCCGTTTCCTCTTTAGTACCCCAAACAAGCACTCCACATACTTGCTCGCCGCCTTTTGCGCCCTTTGAATCTTGTTTACTTCAGATCAGTGGGATAGTGAAATGCTTTCACAAACGTTGACCAAGTAGGGTAGATACTATCAGTAAGATAGTATCCACGTTTGTATACGTGCCCGTTTGAAATAAACGGACACTTCGGCACGGTTCCATTTCATTGGTTTTTACACTGGTGGTTGTTGGAGAACATGATGTCGTTTAGTGATCCGGGTGGACCAAAACCAAAATTCAACAATATCAGTTGGTGCATTCTTTTAGACAAGTGGGTATGGAGAGCCCCATCCCCAGGGGGATGGGCCGCCACGTCACCGCCACGTAGCCTCGGCTTGTAGGGGATGGACCTAGGGGGGTTGGGGATGAACCCCTTTATATATATATATATATAGGGAGAAGATCATGCGAGAACCACCTCTTATTGTGAGAACCGCGAGAACCAATGTGAACACACCAAAAATGCCTAAAAATAGCTAAAAATCACACAAAAATTTTTTTTTAATATTTTTTAGGTTAAAATCGCTACTTTTCGAAGCCAAAAAAAAAAAAATTATTTTTTTTTTTAAATTTTTTTTTTTTAAAAAATTTTTTTTTTTTTTTTGCTTCGAAAAGTAGCGATTTTAACCTAAAAAATATTAAAAAAATCAAAAAAAGATTTTTAGATTTTTTTTTTATTTTTTTAGATTTTTTTAGGTTTTTTTGGGGGTTTAGTTTTTAGCATTTTAGCTTGGGGGGGGGGGGGGGGTTGGGTTAGGTTTTTTTAGGTTTTTTTTAGGTTTTTTTTAGCTTGGGGGGGGGGGGGGGGTGGGGGTTAGGTTTTTTTAGCTATTTTAGGTTGTGTTCACATTGGTTCTCAAGGTTCTCACAATAAGGGTGGTTCTCGCATGAGCCCCTCCCTATATATATATATATATATATATATGTATGTATGTATGTATAGGTATATGTGAGAGAAGGAGAGAGGAGAATGGCACGTCGAGTTCGTCTGTGGGCAGCCGGGGACGACGGAACGGGGCGAGGGGGCGGTGTGGGGGGACCGGCGCCGGGCCTCGCCGGGCCTAAGCCGGCCCCCATACCGCTTAGTCTTATGTACCAACAGTTGTTTTTTTTTCAAGTTCTACGACTGCCTTTTTAATTACTGCATGATGTCATTGATCCACCTTGACCTTTACACTGATTGGCTTATCTGTTCTGGGCTATTTTTAGCTACCCTACCAGTCTCTTTGGTCTTTAGATTTTTCTTTTCCATCTCCTTTAACTGAGCATCCTCTAGAGGTGTGAGAACAACATCCTTCTCGTTTTTTGGGTCATGGCTTCTTGTTTTGCCTTGTCTTTTCATCCCTTTCTTTCTTTTTATGGGTTTGAGTATCCATGAAATTTCTTTATGTTATTTGTTATTCTCTCCCTTTTTGGCATCAGCCTCTTGCACTGCATAATTTGGGAACCATGGAGGTAGAGGAGTAACACCTTTGAAAGTGAGCAATTTGATTTTTGATGTCATTAACAAGCCTTCTAGTTTCACTTGTATGGTTTTCACAGAAAACCCTCCAGGTGTTAAAGTGATTGTCAAATGTGAGTTCCAGGTTTTCAAAATAACCTCTGATGGTACCTTTGACGATTTGATAAAAAGGTGGTTATTCTATTCGCTAATGGTAAAACTAAGAATTGTATATTGTTGTTAATTGTTTTTACAAGGAAGAAGAATACAAAGATATATAGGTGGGCATATGGTTATAAAAAAGGAAATACAATCTCTAAATTGAGGAGATTGATTCCAACGCTCCTTGATTGAGAGAAGGTAGCTGTCCATATCCATAATAAAGGAAATGGTGATTATAGTTTGATCCTTTTTATTTCTTCATTTTCTAACACTCCCCCTCAAGTTAAGTAGTGGAATCTCCAATACTTAACTTGCTAAGGCAATAATTGAAGATTCTCCCGTTGACGGCTTTTGTTAATATATCTGCTAGTTGGTCTTCTGATCAGATGAACGGAAGTTCTATGATCCCTGTTTCAAGTTTTTCTTTGATGAAGTGTCTATCAACTTCTATATGCTTTGTACGATCATGTTGAACATGATTTTTTGAAATTTGGATTGCAGCTTCATTATCACTCATGATCATACTAGCTTCGTTTTGAGGAAATCCAGTCTCAGTCAAAAGTTTGCGTATCCACAGGACTTTTTCCAGGCCTCGAGCATTTCCACGAAACTCAGCTTCGGCACTGGATAAGGCCACAACCTTTTGTTTCTTGCTCCTCCATGTAACCAAATTCCCTCCAACTAGAGTAAAGTACCCTAATGTTGATCTGCGGTCTCCCTTATCTCCTGCCCAATCTGCATCCGTATGTGCTTGAATCTTTAGATGTTTGTTTGGTTGAAAGAGAAATCCATGGCCTGCTGTTCCTTTGAGGTATCTTACAATCCTCCATACTGCTTCCCTGTGAGCCACTTGAGGTTGATGCATAAACTGGCTGACCACCCCAACCGCATATGCAATGTCTGGGCGAGTATGTGAGAGGTATATTAATTTGCCCACTAAACGTTGGTACCTTTCTTTATCTGCCAATGCTGCTTATTTTTTCATGTATAGTTTATGATTTGCCACCATTGGGGTGTCGGTGGGCTTGCAATCGATCGTTCATGTCTCGGCTAGAAGGTCAAGGATGTATTTCTTTTGACAAATAAAGATCCCATGTTTAGACTTCAGTACTTCAATTCCAAGAAAGTACTTAAGTCTTCCCAAGTCTTTCATTTCGAATTCTGTGAATAGACTTTCCTTTAGCTTCTTCATTTCTTCTTCATCATTCCATGTAATGATCATATCATCAACATATATAATCAAACAAGTAACCAGTTCACCTCTGGGTTTAAGGAACAACGTATGATCGGAGTTGCTTTGTTGAAATCCATATCCTTTCATTGCATGAGTAAATCTGGTAAACCAAGCTCGAGGAGATTGTTTGAGTCCATAAAGAGTTTTTTTCAACCGACATACTTCCTTTGTCTTGAAGGTTTTTGTAAACCGAGGTGGCGCTTCCATATACACTTCTTCTTTTAATTCTCCATGAAGGAAGGCATTCTTAACATCAAACTGATGAAGAGGCCATCCTTCATTTGCGGCAATCGAAAAAAGGACCCGAATTTTATCAATCTTGGCTACCGGAGAGAATGTCTCTGAGTAGTCAATACCATATGTTTGAGTATAGCCTTTCGCCACTAACCGTGCTTTATATCTTTCAATGGTTCCATCTGGTTTGTGTTTGATTGTGAAGATCCAACAGCATCCCACTGGATTCTTTCTTGGAATAAGGTCACACTTTTCCTACCTGTCATTCATTATAAGTGCCTCCATCTCTGTTTCCATAGCATCCTTCCAGTTCTTTGAATCCAAGGCTTGTTCCACAGAATTTGGAATTTGTTCATCGTATAAGGAGGAAGTAAACGCCTTAGCTTCTATGGATAAGTTCCTTTTGGTAATGTTTGCCATGGGGTACTTGGAAGATCTAGTTTGTTTCTCTGGAGAGTACCATTTTGGTGGGACTCCATGATTAACTATTGGAGGAATGACATATCTCTCTGTTGTTTCTTCTTGTATTTGCTCCCCATGTTCTTCCTGCACTGTGTTTTCTATAGGCATCTCATGATTGTAAGATATATCAATGTTTTGATTTTCATGTGATACATTATCCTCGTGTGTTTCAGAATTACTTACCTCAGACACCGGACTAGGAGGATCTTGGTTAGTAGCACTGATTGTTGGTTCACCAAATTGTTGGGAATCTAGTGACTCGTGTTGGGTACTGTGATTAACTTCATCAGATGATGAGGCCCATTTCAACCAACCCAGTGTGTCATCATACTGCTTCTCCCCCTGACCACTGTGTTGTGAGGTATAGAAAAAATTGGTTTCAAGGATGTCACAGTTCATTGTAGTGTACATGTGACGTCTTTTCAGGCTGTAGCATCTATATCTTTTTTTATTGAGACCATATCCCACAAACATACATTTTTTAGCACAAGGACCAAGTTTTCCCCGGTCTGTTTTTGGTATGTGAACCAAGGCGGTGCACCCAAAAACTCGAGGTTGTAACATGAAGGCAGGTGGGAGTTTGGTAAATTCAGAAAGTTCTTGGAGAGGAGTTTTTAGATCAAGAGCTTTAGTTGGTCGTCGTTTTATAAGATAAGTGGCAGTGTTAAGAGCTTCAGGCCAAAAAGACGTAGGAACTTGAGATTCAATTAGAAGGGCCCGAGTTACTTCTATGAGAATACGGTTTTTTCGCTCGACTGTGCCGTTTTGTTCGGGAGTGTTAGGACAGGAAGTTTGGTGAATCACTCCTTTTATTTGACAAAATTGTTTCATTGAATCATTTATACACTCACCTCCATTATTTGGCAACGTGTATTTATTTTTAAAACTTTGACTAGGAGTATCACAATTTTGACCATCATATTTTTCATTTTGCAAAGTGTATTTATTTTTTAAACTTTGACCAATGGGAATATCACAATTTTGATCGGTATCATAAACGGTAGAATTATTCATGGTCTCTACAGGGGCCTAATTAACATTTTATAAACATTAGGGTCAAAGAAGCAAGGGTTAAAAAGAGAGGGGTTTGGGAATATATACTCAAATCTGTTACCTCCATCCTCGTTCATATCTCTGCTCCTAGTTCCGTCTCCGGCAAAGGCGATGCTGCCGAATCCGCCACTTCTCTGCTGATCTTCACTGCTACTAGTGTTTTCTGAGTTGCCAATGATGGCAGCCGCTTTTCCCCCACCTTTATTTCCCTTTTTATGCCCGTCATTCCACCACCCCGGGTAACCGAAGAGTTGGAAACACTGATCCTTGGTGTGTTTCATCATATCGCAATGATCGCATTTTAGCTTGGTTTTATCAACCCGGTATGATGGTCCATTACCTTGGCTTTTCTGACCCGTTCGCCCTTTTGATAGAAGACCCAGTCCTCCGGATTTGTTGGACCTGTTGGCGACTAAACCTGCCACCACACCGTTTTGGGAGGATGGGTTGTCGATGGTTGTTCCCAGAATACCCCGCTTTCAGGAATTGGAATAGTTTTTGTTCTGACTGGAGTTTATTATAGGTCGCTATGTCAATCGTACAGGTCATCGGGTTCGTATCTCTCCTTTCAGTCTCTCCCCAAATAGCTTGCAAAACAATCCAAAATTCTTCAAGTGGCGAGCCTATCTGTTTTATCCCGTTGGCCTTGACATGGAGATCAACAGTTTGCAATTTGTCTTTCCAGTTACTTACTGTAAGTGACAACTAACGCGTCCCATAAGGTTTTGGCCGTGGGAAATTCGGTAAGTTTACCTGCAATGCAAGCGTGGGTTCGATATTTTGGATTAACCATGAGAACACGACTAAGGCGTCTTGTTCCCATTGTTCATATTTTTCATCTGTTGGTTCAGCTGGTGTCAGATTTCCCGACAGGTGACCCAATAGGCTTTTTGATTTCCCCCCGATTGCTACTCGAATCATTCGAGCCCACAATGCATAGTTTTGACTGTTAAGCTTGAGGCTTATTTTCAAGCTATCGGAAAGATTTTGTTTTGGGGTTTGGTTTTCGCTATTGAAACTGCTTTTGAGAAGATTGGTGATTTGCAATGCAAGATCATCATTCTTATTGTTGTCGTCTGTCATGATGGCTTTGTCGAGATCGATTACAGATTGTAGGGTTTGAAATGGAAGGGTAGATGATGAGCAGGCTAATCTTAAGATCGTGTGCTCTGCTCTGATACCATATTCGCTAATGGTAAAACTGAGAATTGTATATTGTTGTTAATTGTTTTTACAAGGAAGAAGAATACAAAGATATATAGGTGGGCATATGGTAATAAACAAGGAAATACAATCTCTAAATTGAGGAGATTGATTCCAGCGGTCCTTGATTGAGAGAAGCTAGCTGTCCATATCCACAATAAAGGAAATGATGATTATATAGTCTGATCCTTTTTATTTCTTCATTTTCTAACATATTCCAGCTATTCTATTGTAATGAAAGAGGTGGTTTTGTCCTAAAAACAATTGAGCATTATGTGGCATGCGGTTGTCTTTGAATGGCTAAGTGTTTAATAATTATTAACTCGTCATGTAAGGAGGCCAACTGTTGAGTTATATCAGGGCTCAGCTGGGCTCAGACAATTATGCATATTCGACACAATCTCCTTGTGGTATGAGACCTTATAGCTCTAAGTTTTGCTATCAATTTTTAAAGTTACGACCATCTGCATCATCCAATTTAAAGTTTTAGTTAAGAATTTTTTTTTCTATATATGTTTTATTTTAATTTTTTTTTGAAAATCGTTATGTCCCCTGTATTGAAACGCGGGTTCTCTACTAGTACTTTAAATATACAAACAACATTTTGGTTCTAATTGGCGTTGAGGGACAGTTGCCCTATAGATCGATGCTGTGTGACATCCACTAAAGATCTAAGTTGACTTTTTTTTTCATTGTCACTTTAACCCAATTTACCCTGTTCTCTCTAAGTTTTAAGAAAAGTTACTATATACGATCCCCAAACTTTAATAAAATTATTTATTTCCTTTTTACTAGTTTTTGTTCTTTCTAGATTTTCATATTTTTCGTCGCATTGTTTTTTATTTATTTTACTTTTAGACTTTTTTCTATTGGGTTAACTTCTGTTTCCTTTGATTTCCTTTGATTTCCATTTTTTTCACACGAGAAGAAGACTGACTTAGGCTATAGGGTGTTGTCATATGTAACAGCCTAACCCGGATATGGCTGGCGTGTCACTATTAACGGTGATCAGAAACATAAGACATAGTTCCATTGATGTTAAAGTTAGGGTTACATTCCAAAAGATTGTTAATATCCCTAAGGCCCAAAATACAAATTTATTTTATATAAGTGATAAACATCTTCGTTTAGCATCGTAGGGTTTATTCTTCACTCTTCACCCCGCCCAAAGTAACCTGTGAACCTATAGTGAAATAAATATACGGAATGAGCTGAATGCCCAGTAAGGAATAATAGGCTTAAATAATAATAATAATAATAATAATAATAATAGTAATGGTAATAGTAAGCGTAACAACAGTAGCAGTAATAGTAACAATAATAGCCGGTAACAGTAACATGATACAATATGAAGCAAGTCAACCAGTAAACTATATCATACGGATGTACCCTTGAGCCGAATAGTAATAAGTATAGGTATGATGGGTGCGGGCAAACACAAACCATATACCTACAGTAATCCTATGATCGATCCATACGCCTCCTAGTAGCTATGTACCACACTTATACCTAAGGACGCCGTGAATTAATCTCTCCGTCATGGAAGGAGCACACGTTATTGGTGCCTCAATAACGTGCCCGTGGGACACTCCACGAGAAGCGTAGAACTCAAGGGAACAGAGCACAGTCGGTCATACACAATAGTCCAGTTTAACAGTAAACAATAACCATATAATCGGTATCGAAATATACGATAACGAATACAATATAATCATAATCTTATCGCATGATATCAAGTCGATTTAAAGTCTGAAAAGGAAATGAATGGGCAGTCAACCTCATCGAGGTTCAAAGATGTTAGGAGTTCCAAAAGAGACGACAGTCAATGAGTTTTTAAACAATTGAACAAGATAATAAAAGTAGAGGGTAAAGATCCATACTTTGTTGCTTGATTTGTTGTCTTACAAAAATATATGCTTGTCAAAGCGTGTTCATATAAACCTACATCGTGTCCATATATTTCATAAGATTGTGTTCGTACATACAAAGTGTGTGTGTATATATATACTAGTCACTTACCCGCGCGATGCGACGGGAGTGGCGATTTACAATAGGATATTCGTTTACCGTTAGTTTATCCGTCGTCTCGTGATATATTATATAGTACTTAAGTTAGTTTTCTTATTCGTGATATAATGACACTGGTATTTTTCTGTTAGTTTATCGATTCTTTGGTGATATACTCGGATAAATTTTTGTAGCTGTAGATTCGGCGTGATCTTCTACAAGAAGAGTACAAAACAAGGAAGTAGATGTAATTAAAAACAAGAAGAGTTCAAAACACAGTCAAGTAGCTGGACAAAACAATAAAAACAAAATGCGGGGAGTCTCTTGTATCTCTTCCTGTTTTACCAATACATCCGTTCGCTTATGACTTTCTTGTATCTTCTCCTCTACTGTACCAGATTTCGACACATAAAAAAATGTTAGACGCCTACAGGTGCTTTAAAATAGTAATTAAAAGGTAATTTCTGGAAGCAAATAAGGCACAAAATCTACTAACTTACCTTCTTTTTGATACGGATGCGATTAATTAATGCACTACATAACTTATTATGGTTTGTGTACTAAAATCATATTGCAAAGTTACAAAATCATTTATTAATCCTGAAATTATAAAAAAACTGTTCTTAAATGAAGAAATCACAAAGTATTATGGCACATTTGTTATAATACAAGACCAGCTACATACCTAGTCAAGAATCATTCACATCTAGAATTTATACCAAATGCAAAATAAGAGAAATATCATAGGAAGTAAAACACCAAACTATGAAAAAAAAAACATAAAAAAAAAAGAAAAACAAAGAAGCTTAAACTCTTCTATTTTACAGCAAAATATATTCAATATTCAACATTAAGTGTATAAGGCCACGGTTAAACAATACAGAAGCAAAATGCATAGAAATAATACATGTAAACTAAAATAATACATGTTACAAAACAAATACAGAAGCAATAAAGTCTATACTTAACATTTATTTTACAACACATGTAAACTAAAATAATACATGTTACAAAACAAAACAGAAGCAAAATGCATAGAAACAATACAGAAGCAAAATGCATAGAAATAATACATGTAAACTAAAATAATGCGACAGTTAAAAGTGAAAAAAGTAACCAAGAAATGTGAGTAAACTTACAACAATGCAAGAGCCTGATGTAAAAAGCCGAAAAAAATGTAAGACCTTGATGTGAAGAGCCGAGAAACAACGCAAGACCCAGACGTTTAGAGTATTGATTGATATTCTGAAATCGAAGTAAAATAGAAGATGTTAGGTTGATGTTTCGAAGGTTTGATGTAAGATTCAAAAGTAGGATGAAGTTCAACGCAAGACTTACAATTTGAAGGTTTTAGTATCTAAGTTGAGTGCATGCAGAGTTGTGATGAATTGTGATGAATGTAGTTGATTTATAGACTTCCAAGCATGCTTCCTTTCTAACAAATCCGTGTTTGCCTTTACAGCTGTATTTGAACAGTCATCGTCAGTAAAAAAATTCAAAAAGGGTAGCAGTAAAATATTTTAGATTCTGAAAGCTTGTCAACTGTTCAAAGACTTTTTGTGAAAAGTCTTTGAAAGGTTGTCAACTGTTCAACTGTAAAATCAGGAGTTAGGTTTCTGAAAAAGGTTTCGAAAGTCTTTCTGACAGGTTACTGTTCAATTTTTTTGTCATAAAAAAAACTAAATCAATTTTTACTTTAAATTCAAAAAGTTTATTAAAAAGAGTTATAATTTGATGCAAGTGCAAAGCTGTTTAGGGTTTTAACCTGATTCATTACTTTAAATCAATTTTTACTTTAAATTCAAAAAGTTTATTAAAAAGAGTTATAATTTGATGCAAGTGCAAAGCTGTTTAGAGTTTTAACCTGATTCATTAGTTTAAATCAATTGTTACTTTAAATTCAAAAAGTTTATTAAAAAGAGTTATAATTTAATGCAAGTGCAAAGCTGTTTAGAGTTTTAACCTGATTCATTACTTTAAATCAATTTTTTACTTTAAATTCCAAAAATTTATTAAAAAGAGTTATAATTTGATGCAAGTGCAAACCTGTTTAGAGTTTTAACCTGATTCATTACTTTAAATCAATTTTTACTTTAAATTCAAAAAGTTTATTAAAAAGAGTTATAATTTGATGCAAGTGCAAAGCTGTTTAGGGTTTTAACCTGATTCATTACTTTAAATCAATTTTTACTTTAAATTCAAAGAAGTTTATTAAAAACAGTTATAATTTGATGCAAGTGCAAAGCTGTTTAGAGTTTTAACCTGATTCATTAGTTTAAATCAATTGTTACTTTAAATTGAAAAAGTTTATTAAAAAGAGTTATAATTTGATGCAAGTGCAAAGCTGTTTAGAGTTTTAACCTGATTCATTACTTTAAATCAATTTTTACTTTAAATTTAAAAAGTTTATTAAAAAGAGTTATAATTTGATGCAAGTGCAAACCTGTTTAGAGTTTTAACCTGATTCATTACTTTAAATCAATATTTACTTTAAATTCATAAAGTTTATTAAAAAGAGTTATAATTTGATGCAAGTGCAAACCTGTTTAGAGTTTTAACCTGATTCATTACTTTAAATCAATATTTACTTTAAATTCATAAAGTTTATTAAAAAGAGTTATAATTTGATGCAAGTGCAAACCTGTTTAGAGTTTTAACCTGATTCATTACTTTAAATCAATTTTTACTTTAAATTCAAAAAGTTTATTAAAAAGAGTTATAATTTGATGCAAGTGCAAAGCTGTTTAGAGTTTTAACCTAATTCGTTGTCGGTTTCGACTTGCGGCGGGTTCAATAGCCTAAGGTTTTCTTTGCATTTTAGGGGGAAGATGGGCGCATCTCTCCACAGGGCATACAAAACACAGGTTATTGACGGAAGCCCGCCACATTTAACATATAAAGTTTTTTTATATGTTAAATCTGGCGAGCGGCCGCCAATAACCTGAGTTTTGTATGCCCTGGGAGAGAAGCACCCATGTTCCCCTTAAAATGCAAAGAAAACATCAGGGTTTGCTTGAGTTGCTCGTAGTTTTCCCTAAAATGCAAAGAAAATAGCAATGTAAAAGGACAAATGTTAGATGTGTCAAAATGAGTTAGTTGAGTTATTGGTCAAAAGGGTAATTTTTTTTGTATGGATGGGGTTGACCTGAAACACCTTTGTCAAAGAACATAAAAATTTTATAAAAATAATTGGTGTCAAATATGAAAATATGATTGCAAAAATATATTATTTCAATAACTATCTGATCCCTTTTAAAAGAAGATTTAGGACCTTATGCATCGAAAAATGAAAATACAATTTGAGCGACTCTTGAGCCATTTGACTGACTTCCGTTTTAGATACACTTTTTTTATGTTACCCAATTGACCCGTTGAAGATAAAACATAACCGGAATCTACCCTTTCGAAAACGAACTGGTTAAAATTGCCATTTCAATAAACGGAAACAAAAAAGGAGTTCCATACCAAGGACCACCAATGCTGATCTCATAAAATAGATCATTCCTTCCACATGCAACCCCACAGAGACCCATTGCATAGGAGCCGCCCATCCTGATTGATCTTACCTGATTACATAAGAAACATGAGACTTGAAGTCAGTTGTCATTGAAGTGTAGCCAAAAATCTATTGATCACATCAACAAAACCAAACAATAATAAATTTACCTGCAACTGCTGAAATTAACTATCTCCAGCCAACATGATACTGTTCACTGCATCCATAACTTTCCGCCCGCTGCGGCACCGGATACCTTAACAAACTTAAAACAAAAACCCATATAATAGAATAGAGCCTTTAGACTCACAGGATCCAACCCTAATAAGCTACAAACATAATAAGCTACAAACATACCAGATCTGTAACAAACATAATAAGCTACAAACATACCAGATCTGTAACAAACATAATCAGGTACAAACATAATCAGTAACATAAGCATGTAAATCAGCTACAAACATACCAGATCAGGTACAAACATAATCAGTAACATAAGCATGTAAATCAGCTACAAACATACCAGATCTGTAACAAACATAATCAGTAACATAAGCATGTAAATCAGCTACAAAATACCAGATCTGTAACAAACATAATAAGCTACAAACATACCAGATCTGTAACAAACATAATCAGGTACAAACATAATCAGTAACATAAGCATGTAAATCAGCTACAAACATACCAGATCAGGTACAAACATAATCAGTAACATAAGCATGTAAATCAGCTACATACATACAAGATCTGTAACAAACATAATCAATAACATAAGCATGTAAATCAGCTACAAACATACCAGATCTGTAATAAACATAATCAGTAACATAAGGATGTAAATCAGCTACAAACATACCAGATCTGTAACAAACATAATAAGCTACAAACATACCAGATCTGTAACAAACATAATCAGGTACAAACATACCAGATCTGTAACAAACATAATCAGGTACAAACATAATCAGTAACATAAGCATGTAAATCAGCTACAAACATACCAGATCAGGTACCAACATAATCAGTAACACAAGCATGTAAATCAGCTACAAACATACCAGATCTGTAACAAACATAATCAGTAACATAAGCATGTAAATCAGCTACAAACATACCAGATCTGTAACAAACATAATCAGTAACATAAGCCTGTAAATCAGCTACAAACATACCAGATCTGTAACAAACATAATCAGTAACATAAGCATGTAAATCAGCTTCAAACATACCAGATCTTTAACAAACAAAATCAGCTACAAACAAAATCAGTTACAAACATACCAGATCCGGGCTGCTAATATTCCTCTAAGAACTCGGATCTGCAAGTCGTGTAACCTCAGATCTGTCAATATTCATAAAAAATCCTCAAAAAATGACGGTAGATCTGAGAAATTTCAGCAGAAAAAAGTACCTGGCTCGATGGTGGTAAGGTAGATCTAAGTCGATGGTATCTCCACCGCTCCATCTTCATCTATAACAGAACAAACAAAACAAACTCAAAATCAGCTACAAAAAAAAAATCAGGTACAAACAAAATCAGCTACAAACATACCAGATGATACTTGCAAGATAAACAGCTACAAACAAAATCACCTACAAAAATCACCCTAACACGAACAACTCAACGGCAGATCTGAAATATTACACAGATCTGATTCAAATTCCAGATGATACTTGCAAGATAAACACAATAATCAACTTCAAATTAAAAATACAAACTTCTTTAAAGAAAAAAAAAACTAAACTACAGAACACATACCACATACCACATCTGGTTATTCCGGTACACCCTAACACGAACAACTCAACGGCAGATCTGAAATATTACACATATCCGATTCAAATAACAAAAAAAAGATACTGTAAAAAGAAAGATACCGAGCGGTCAAACCAGTCGATCTGGTGTTGGATCTAGAGAGATTCATCGCTGAGGAAGCGTATATCTTGAAGCGACTGGTAAAGAAACCCTAGAAATGGTGGTGATGATAATGAGGAAGTCGATCTGGTGTCGGATGTAAAGAGATTCATCACAGAGAAACCCTAGATCTTGATCTTGGAGCGCCTGGTTTTGAAACCCTAGAACCGCGTCTGGTGAGAGAGAGAGAGAAGAAGAAGGATGGGGGCGGATGTGAATGAAATGAATATTAGGGTTTAGATTGAGTGAAAGAAGGTATATATTGGATCCATTTGGGTAAAATGGGTCAAAGAGATCCGGTTAGTTTGTATGAGCTGCTCCGCGTGTGTTGAAGGATTTTTCAACATCTTTGTGCTTAAAAGGTTGTACAATGGGCTTCAAATGGTTGTAAAGTGGCAAATGACCATTTCTGTCCTTCCTATATGCTTATTAAAGTAGTATATATATATATATATATATATAGAGAGAGAGGGTAAGGTTTGGCTACAAAGTCTTTTTTTTTCTACAAAGTGTAAAAAGTCATACAACACCACAATTTTAGCCATAAAACACACTCAAAACGCACAAATAACATAGTGAAGATCACTAGAACACAATATCTAAACTTTAATAGTGCATAAAAACTTCAAACACATCATCGTAGAACTATGAATATAAAACACAACATGATAATCAACATAAAATACACTAATGTTAGTCATTCGATAAGAAAAGCCTTATTATCTAAAACACAACACAAAACCGACAAATATGACAATTTAGTAATCTTCACTTTGTTATTTGTGGTTTTAAGTGTGTTTTATGGTTGACATTATGCGGTTTTATGACTTTTTACATTTTGTAAAAAAAATGGACTTTGTAGCCAACTCCAACCCTATATATAGGAGAAGGATCCGTTAGGAACCACCCTTATTACGAGAACCACGAGAACCAATGTGAACACAACCAAAAATACCTAAAAAATCTAAAAAACACACAAAATTTTTTAATATTTTTTTGATAAAAATCACTACTTTTCGTCAATAAAAATATTAATAAAAAATTTGGAGACTAAAACTAATGATTTTTATTAAAAAATATTAAAATAAAAATATTTGTGTGTTTTTTAGATTTTTTTTTTTTGGTTTTTTGGGGGTTTATCTTTATGGTTTATTTTTTGCATTTAGCTTGGGTGGGGGGTTTTAGGTTTTTGGGGGGTGGGGTGGGGGATTAGGTTTTGGGTGGTGTAGTGGGTTTATTTTGTTGTGTTCACATTGGTTCTCATGGTTCTCACGGTTCTCACAATAAAGGTGTTTCTCGCATGAACCCTCCCCTATATATATAGGGTAGGGTTCTAGAGTAAACAATTGGTTGAGAGTGAACTTTGTGAACTGATCTGGACCCTTGATTTACATAATCTTTAGATTTTAATTCAATGGCATGATGGTAATTATGGGGTTAATTTTACATGTTTAATTAAACTGAAAAGGGTAATTTTGTACATATACATCATAAAAAAAGAGAAGAAGGGAAACTGAATAGTTTCCATTATCGCTCGAATATATCAAATTTCCTCTATATTCGCACGTTCGGTTAATATATTCAATTTTATTTCAAAATAATTCATTTTCTCTTCCCATTCGTTATCATTATCAAATAAGAAGAAAGCAGAGGACTGCCGGAGACGAAGAAGAACTCCGGTCGACGAATAAGATCGCCGAAATCTGCATACGTAATCTAACCACCAAGGTACACTGATTTCATCTTAGAATGAGTATTTGTTGTTATCGTTCCTAATATCAGAATCTTCAATCAAGGGCTTGTATTCAATATCCATATTTTTTTTATCTGCTGGTGTATTAGTGTTCCGATTTAAGTTGGTTAGTGTTTAAATTTTGCAAAAATTTGTTTGGAATACACATGTGTACATGTTCCTTTCATTTGTTGTAATAGTTGTTTAATCGCAAGTTTTTGGTTGGATGTTCTGTTTTGATCAACCATTGTTCGATTACATGAGAAGTTTTTTTGAAGGATACGTTTAATTTATCAAGATTGTTGATCTTACTCTGTTTTTTAGGCATTATATGCGTCGCGATTATATGTTGTGATTTTGTTTAATGTGTTGTAACCTCGGTGATGTACACTTGTGTATATCGTTCATAGGAGTTTCTAATAAATTGAATATACACATGTGCATATTAGTAGCTTATGTGATATTTCAAAAATTTGTGTGTAATGTTTATGTAAATTGGGTGTACACATGTGTATTCTGCTAAGTGTTTATGATTTGGGTAAAAATGTGTTTTTTTTATGTTGATAATGATTTGGGTAAAAGTCATAAGATTGAGGTGTACAAGTTCATATAATTGTGATGCAACTGTGGGTTTTGAATAAAATTATTGATTTTACTCTGTTTTTTTTTCCATTATCATCATCCCGACAGTATTTAGTTTTTTGTAATGGTTTGTTACAACGACGATGTACACATGTGTATATTGATTTGTATCTAAGTTTGATAGATATATTTCTGAGATGTAGCAAGGCCGACAGTATTTAGTTTTTTGATAGATATATGTCTGCGATTGGATAGGCTTAATTGAATAAAATTCTTGATTTTACTCTGTTTTTTCTTTTATTTTTTTGCATTATCATCATCCCGACAGTATTTAGTTTTTTGTAATGGTTTGTTAACATAGCGATGTACACATGTGTATATTGATTTGTATCTAAGTTTGATAGATATATGTCTCAGATGTAGCAATGGGTTTTTGTAAGTTAGGGTTAGTTGAGTAAAAAGTTTTGATTTTACTATGTTTTTTTTTTCATCATAATCTTCTCGATAGTATGTACCTTGTTATAAAGGGTTATTACTACCGGGGTATGTTGATCTATAGGTATAGATTTGATAAAATACTTCTATTGTAATGCATTTGTGTTTTGAACCACTGTGTAACCCCTGTTTTCATTGTGGAAGTTGTTGGTGGGGCTGATAAGCCTGTTGGAAATAATGTAAAAGATCGGAACAAGTATAAATTAATTATGCAAGGTATAAATTGTTGCATTTGTTTATGTTATTATAGGAGATGTCGGTAATACAGAAACTAAACAAGAAAGGTTAAAGAAAACTACTTTTACAAGGGATGGTGTTTGTTGGAAAAGATCAAATCTTAGTATGGAAGTATTTTGCCTTTTACACCAGTGTACACTTATTGACTTGTATTTTTATTTGCTTATTATGTAGTGTATAAGAGACGTGTAGTAGTCTTTTGTCCGAGTATTGGGATGTGTACTGTACAGTTGTAAGTCTCTTCAGGAAGAAGTGCTAAAGTGTACATATGTAGTGTACATTTGTGTATGTGTAGTATGTACATTGGTGTATATGATGTTGTTAATAGGTGTGCATGCTGCAATACACAAAAGTGATATGTAGACGATTCGGTCATTTAATTTTATGGATAATTTGCAGGCAAATGATGATTTTATACGCTGGAAGAAATTTTCACAAAATACTTGAAATCAGTAAATCATCCGAAAGGTTGGGAATTTGAAGGAGCAATGCCAAAAAGGTTGGAAATTGAATGGGCGACAATTGGCAATACTGTTTGACACGGTTAAGGAAAGAGTATGATGTTAAGATAGTGTGCTACAATGCTAACAATCTTCGCGATCGAGTGATGGCTGAAGTGGTTGCCTACAATGTGGCGAATAGGCTTTATGTTTAGAACGTTTCATGTAGACAATAATATGTTTATGACTATGGTTTTTAATGTTTAGCAATGTTGGTAAATGGTGGTTATTCTGTTTATTTGATGATGTAAACGGGATGTTTTGGTTGGTTGGTTTAATTTTATTTTGGGGTTGGATTAATTTTAGTGACACTGTGTACAATGTATTAGAAATGTAATTTTTATTAGGTACATCAGTGTATTTATATTAATTAACAAAATGTATGTATGAGTATACACAAGTGTACTTGTGTTATTCATAAATGTACTTGTGTATATACACAAGTGTATTTATGAATATACGCAAGTGTATTTATATAGATTCGTTAATGTATACTAACACAATGGTCTATAAAAAGTATATTTTTTTAAATGTTCAAATTTAGTTGAATAAAATGTGCGTAATTGTTTAAATATTGTTAAAGATAGGAGCAAATCAAGGATTAAAGTAAATGAAAATCTCATAATTTCGTAAATATAGGAATTGTAACTGATTATTTAAGAGTAAAAGAATAATGAATTAATAAAGAAATAAATGTAAAATTATCATCCTATCTTTTTCATAAAAAACAAGTGAATGGATGAGATTAGTTCACACAGTTCGCTATGAAGATGTTATTCACATATGAACCTAATCTCATATATATACATACATACATACATACATATATATATATATATATATATATATATATAGAGCGAGAGAGAGAGAGGCCGATTAACGTACAATACCTCTTATCCTACATTATGTACGTGATGCCCACAACCGTACGATCTTCAATCGATCAAACACGGGCGAAACTAATTTATATGATTAAATTAATCATATTAATATATTCGAATCGTACGGAAAAGGTTAAAATCGTCATTGCGAGATTAGGATCTCTGTAACTTACCGAAGATAGTTCAAAATCAAACCCTAAATCAAATTCAACAACCCGAGATTCTTCTTCCCCAACCTCCCTTCGTTCCTTTTGGTGCGATTTCATCATATGATAATAAGAACTACTGATTTGGGGGTTCTAGGACAAACGGAACAAGATTAACATCGATCGTCCAGTAATCGAAGAAGATGATCCAGGTTATTGATTATTGTAATATGTGAATTCTGTGTTTTGAAAACAGGGTTTCTACAACATGCGAAATAAATTTGAAATAGTAGGTTATGTCTTGGTTATGATTTTTATAATATGCAAAATAGATGAAAACATGGTTTTAAAACATGCGAAAAATCATTTGAACATGCGAAATAGGTTATGTTTGGATTATTGTAATATGCGAATTCAAATTGTAATTTGCATATAGGTGTGGTTTATTATAACATGAAAAATAGATGAAAACATGGTTTGAAAACATGCAAAATAAAAGTGAAGGTATTGTGTGTGGTTTATTGTAACATGCGAAACAACTGTGAAGAAAATAGTCTAGTTTTTTATAACGTGCGAAATCTGTTTTTGAGTCACATGTGATTTTGTAGAATTGATGCTAATGATGAGTTTCATATAGCAATAACCACATTGATGAAAGTGCACAACAAAAAAATATGAATTGAACATTATAATTATTAAATATTAGAAACCTCTATATAAAAAAATGAATTAATATCGATGTGACTGTAATGTGACTTGTAAAGATCACTTTTAACATAAATACCATAACTTACCATCCCATCTAAATAATAAATTTACTATTTTAATATATGACACTCAAAGATAACAACCTTCCATTTAAGACACCAAAACATCACACACAAAACACACACAAAAAAATATTCGATAATAACAAAAAAATGTCTTCTGATTCGGAAGAATTGAAGAACATTGCAATCAAAGAACTATTGTCAACTCGCACGTTGACAGAAATGAGCACGGATGTCACCTCTTCTCACCTGATTCTTGATGTGCAGGGAAAGGTCCTTGCTGGAAAAAAGAAAAATCAAGACATGTGGGAAAGACTCCTTGAAGAACCACCATCGAGCTTTAGAGACACCGCATTGGAACATATTAAGGAACAGTCTCGAGCTGATGACTTGGTCTTCTCTTTTTTGAAGGATGCTCTGTCAACAGTGAAATAGAAGATGGAGTTCAGCTCGAGGGAACGTGACAAAATCTTTGCTTCAAAGAACTAGGTTTCTCTTGATCTTTTTATTGTATTTTGTTGTGTTAAACAATACTTTTATTCTTATTTTGTATTATGCTTATTTTGTAGGATTATTTTAACTTCTAATGGTTCTAGTTTTAAACACTTTTAACTCTCATTAAATTTAAAAAATTTGCTTATTTTGTATGCTTTTGATCTTGCAAACGTGTTATATAAAATCGCATGATTGAAATTTATAAATATCGCATGTTGGTAACACATACAAGTTAACAAAAATCGCATGTCATAGCATGGAAACACAATAAATCGCATGTCACAGTATTAAAAACCTCATGTATATGAAATCGTATGTTTACATAGTAAAATCGCATGTGTAGAGTCCCCAATTCCCATATCATTTCCTCTTGGACTTCTGACAATTGCTTGTAAGCTGGGAGCATATGAAGATCTTCATGACATACAAACATATGATTGTGGCCAGCAATAAATTTCTTGACCGTAAACGATGTCTCATCCACCGAAACAAGCATAATTTGCGCTTTGCATCCAGTTCTGATTGTTCCTCTTTTCCTTGTTTTGTAAGGCTTTTTAGCCTTTGAATGAGCATTGTCAATAAACAGTGCCTTGCGTCCCTCTTTCGAGCACACAAAATATTTAGTTTTGATTATACCACCACTGTGGGTTTCACTACCTTTCGGGCAGAAAAACCAGCTAACTTCGCATTTGTTTGGTAAAACACATATGCTTGTTCAAAGGAATTAAAATGCATACCAACCACATGTGTAGCTGATGTTTCGACCTCGGGAATATAAACCCTTTCATCTACAAAATTAAATAAAAAGAAAAAAAATACAATTTATTAAGAACTAGTAATCCAGCATGTTTTACATATAATGAAAGCTACATGCGCTTTGTGGTGTCATTCTATGCGAAAACATCATGTTATGACTTTTATAACATGCGAATTGTTGAATTCATCACCTGCGAAAATAACAATTTGATTCCATGTTTTATCCATACGAATTATGATATCATAACATGCGAAACCGGCGTATTATACCTTTGATCACATGCGAATTGTTGAACTCATCACATGCAAAAATAACAATTTAATTCCATGTTTTATACATGCGAATTATGATATCATAACATGCGAATCCAGCGTGTTATACCTTTGATCACTTGCGAATTGTTATACACATGACATGCGAAGTTAAAAACAATTTGATTATATATTAGTTACCTCTCTAATAACATTTAAAAACATTAGAATCAATTACAGTCACAAAATCATTACACCGATTATAAAAAACAACTGAAATCGAAAACTTAACAAATCTGAATTAACAACTTACTATTGGAACACTAATTTACAACATTCGCATTTACAGAACTAGGATTTCTGACTTCCTCGTTCATAACTCTCTGATCACCAGCCAATTGAATGTGATCACTGACATATTCAGCATCTTGTGTTTCTTCTGGTGCTGCTTTGTGGATCCATTACAAACAACAATCGATTAAAACCCTAATCGCACAGAAACTAACGAAAACAACAATGTATATTTTTCAGAATTATGAAAATTTGAAACTGATACGAATCATAATTACCGGGATAGTGTTATAACAAACTAATCGGGATCTGGAATTGTCTAATTTGCTCTCTGCTGATTGAATAGAAATTCTGTTATACCCTTATGTAAGGAAAATGAATCAGGGACACGTGTAGGGCTGTAGGCATTGCGTACGTAATGTAGGATTAGGGCTTTTGTATTCTATACTTCCTATATATATATATATATTTGTTTGGTTTAATTCGTGTCTAGTTTAAAACCTCAAGTTTGCTTAAGAAATCATTTATATAAATTAGTTTTGCTTAGATTAAAGAAATAATTATTTCCTATATGTATGTACATTCAAATCTGTATTTGCTCATGAAACATAATGTTATTTTTAGTTGTTTAGGTCGCAATAAAATAAGAAAATAAACATTAAATATAGGTTTAAATACAATTGAAGTTAATAAAAAAATAAATGTTAGTAACAAGATTTGAATTTGTGATCTATAAGGTTATAAGTAAAAAGACTTAACCAGGGAGCCACTTAATCCTCTATATTTTTCATATAAAAACTGATTATTTAGATAAGAAATATGATGTTATCTGTAACACCCTTGTTATTATTTTAAAGGTTTTCGTATAAATAACGAAAATCAACATGTAATTACGATTAAGTATCCTTAGAAAATACGAGTAATCTAAAACTTTTACAACTTAAAAGTTTTCAACATAAATAAATAAGTTCGTCGTTTAAAAGTGATGACGTAACGCCGTGCGGAAGCTTTAATCTCGAGTGTTGAATCTTTATCGTGTTCGGTTCCTTATCGAGCTTGATCTTCATCCGGGCACTCTTGACACTCACCTAAGATCAAAACCAACTTAAAAGTTAGTTTTGATAGTCAAATATTAAGTTTAAACAAGTTAACATGGGTTAAAAGAAAAAAATTTAACAATTTTCCGGAGTTAGGGGCGTCGCGTGACGCCTAGGGGCGTCGCGTGACTCCTAGCCCCTTTTTTCACAGCCTGTTGCTTAAACTGATGCTGCATATTCCCAGCATGACCCGATTTCACGGAAACGAGCATAACTCTCTCGTTTTTAATCCGTTTTACCCGATTCTTTTTCCTACGCGTCCGTAATTTAATCCTCCATCTTATGGAGTTAAAATCCAACATCCATCATAATAAATTTTGAGACTTCTAAGCCTTCGACTCCTTACCTTTTTATCGACTTTTAACCCGTTTATGCATTTTATCAAACAAACATATTTGTTTGATCTTTATATCACATACACTTCTTCAATTTAAGGTTATCTACCATATTAGGTTCTAATCACGGGTTTAATACACAATTTAAATCCGTTTACGCCCGTATGCTTATTTTGACCCGTTAAGGGTATTTAAGCACTTTAAAGCTTGAAATCGCTTTCATTCATTTCTAGCATCTTATTCCTACATTTCTTATCAACTAATCTTCCACCACAACTATATGTGCGTTGGATTTAATGTGGATATCTATATGTTTCGAGTTTTACCCCTTGGATTATTATTTTACGGCAAAACTCAAATAGAGCCATTTGACTAACATATTACATCTTTCAACTCCTATACTTATTCCAAGTATTTATCAAATCATGAAATTCGTTTCCAAACAACCTTTAAGGGTTGTTTGTTCAATTTAGCCTACAAGGGCGTTTTGGTCGATTTTGGTCCTTCTTTTACGATGAAGGACTCTCACCAATTATTCGACCAAAATAGCACTTTTAACTACAACATAATTATGCGTACCTGGCTCGGATCAACATATTGACCCGTTTTAATACCTTTCGCTATTAATATCTAGATAATAGCAATGAAAACCATGTGTTAATTCCTGTGATCACAAAACTCAACAAGCAATCATCAAATATTATTGACAAATGGTGTTAACAACACCATCTGACCCGTTTAGTCGAAATGACCAATTGTCATTATAAGATGGCACTTAATTACCATTTCACCCCTTTAACCTATCCCGTTTTACCTTTTGAAATCATCCAACTTGAAAGTCGTTTCCTGTTTATTTGACCCATTATGACTTATGCCAAATGGTGTCGTTTTAAATCCCTTTATCTATTCGTTAACCCATGTCCGGATTACCATGTCACCATTTTTACCCCTTTCTATCATAATTTATGGTTTCTACCATTTTCACTTGTTCCGACTAGCATTATTTCGCGCCGGAACATCATATTTCATTTACTTAATACGAATCGTATTCCATGCTCACAAATAAGCATTTTGTAATAAAAATAAAAAGGGCGTAAGCTTAACTTACCTCGCATCCGAACTACGCTTTTCTTTTCCTTCTTGATTCGTTTGACTCGCTCCCTCATCAAGCTTCCACCTAGCTTGTTACGCGTCAAACTATCATCATCGTTTTCAAGGTGGTTAGTTTAATCATAATTTAATACGATTATTCCACCTTACGCATTTCATATCAAAAATTACCATTTATCGTATTATAGGTCAGTTTGACTTTTTGAAAGTCAAACATCCCTTAATATATAAAATGCACATTCATGTTCATTAGCTAGTTTAGGCATTTTCAATTTACCGGGTGGGCGTTCCTTTAAGCCATTGTTCTAATGAATCTTTTAACTCGAGTTCATGCTATTGTTAACACTAAGTTAGCCTAGCTCTTGATTATCAAAGACACTATATTTCTTTATCTCACAAAATCTACGGGTTTTCCCTCTATAAGTGAAACCCGTTTTGTCATGTTATTAGGCATTTATCCAAATACTTATCCAAACCAAGTTCTATCTACGAACTAGTAGATACCCAATTTCACTTAGGCATTACATCGAACACCTTATGGGCATATTCTATAAATAATTCATTGACAAGTTCATGACTTGTCATATAACCCGAATTTTCATCAATCAAACTATTTAACACAAATATTTGCCTTTAAAGTTCTGAAATAACTTCGCATATGTCAAATTACACTAGAAAACCCCAAATTTCCTAGTGTTTTTCAAGTTCTACATAACCCACTAGTCACCTACAATGGTGACCATGGATTTTACTAGAATTTAGCATAATTTCAACATGTACTTGTCTAGGGTTTACTCCTAGACATTTTAATGTTCCTAATTTATCTACAATTCATACATGCATCATCAGATTTCAAGTTCTCTAAATTCATGAGAATTTCAAGTAGAGAATTTTTGTCAAATTTTACATACCTTATGATCTCCTTGCAATGGGGATCATTAATCTATGCTCGATTTTCGGTTTGGACTTGGTTTGATCCTTCAATTTGTGAGATTAGTGAATGTTAGGGTTTGAGCTCCCTGGCTCCTGTGGATATTTCGACCAGAACACACACTCTAAGTGTGTGTTTTGGTGTTTAACTCTTGTTTTAATAAAACAAGTTTCCCACTTGGCAATATTAGTCCCTCATGTTTTATTTTGATCAAATGAAGCTACAACTCACCGTTAGTCACTTAATTATATGCCACTAACTAGGTTAATTATTCCTAGTTACTTTAACGGGTTCAGGAAATTATAACCCGTTATGTTTTATGTCCCGTTAATTTGGGCTTTTTATATACTTTGTTTTCTCAAAGTATTTATTTTTCCTTTTTAATTAATATTATGTTTATTTATTTAAGTCCTAATATTTACCGGGTTAAATTTTACCGCTAACGGTATTTTACCCGTCCTGTAGTATTAACGTGGTTTGATTACCAAACCCGTTTTCGGGGTGTTACATTATCAGCTAGAAAATTTGATAAATATTATGTCACCAGATGGTTTGAATCTAAGACCTCTAGTTTCTAAGTCTCAAGACTTAACCAGCTGGACTACCCACTTTCTTATGCATATTTTGAAATCTGATTTATTTAACTAAAAATTTGATGTGTTTTAAAGACAAATCGATGGATTTAAATATAAATCTGATGTGTTAAAAAGGATGTATTTTACAAGATTTAAACCCAAGACCTCTGGGTTATACGTTAGAGCCTTGACCAGTGGACCACTTAATGATTTATGTTTAATTTATGAAATCAGTTGTTTTATATAAGAAATCTGATTCATTTAATAGGAAATATGATGTTAATATGATATTGCATCAGCTCTGATGCATTATATCAGAAATCTGATAAAAATATATGTCTCCAAGAGGATTCGAACTTGTGACCTCTGGGTTGTAAACCAGAATCTGAACCAACTGGGCTATCTAAGCCCTTATGAACAATCAGGTTCATTTATTATTTTATTTACTCAGTTCACTTCACTGGTTTATCTTCTTCATCATCTTTTATCCAAAACTAACCTTAAAGTTTCAAAAATAAAGATTTAGTTTATGGTTGCCTAAGTCAAAATGCGTTTCGGTTACGAGAGACGTTGTCGGAAAATATGTAAGTATCGCCGGGATTGGTATTTCTTCACCGAAAATGTTTTCGGGTGGTACGTTCTTCGTGGTAAAAGCTTGGAGTGGGTTAGTATAGATGGTGGTGAGCGAAAGTGGTGTCGTATGGTGTTCGTCTTCGATTACTAGAACCGGGTTTTTTTTCTTATCGGAAGTGATGGATGATGGTGTAGTGTGTAAAGAAGGTTAGGTGGTTTTGTAGGATGATTGTGTCCTCTATTTATAGAAAGAAATAAAGGTTCTAGTTGGTTAAAAACTATATTTATTATTTGCAGTATTCGTCAAAGTGAAATCTTGCATGAAATAATTCATGCAAGTGGTGAAGAGATAAAATCGCAGCCATTAAATTATACAACTTGCCTTACATAGGTAAGATTCATACCCTTTTGTGTTTTTCCCTTTCGCAAGTCAATGACAGTATTATATATATATACACACACTTAGGTTTTTTGGAGGGTTTAGTTTTTAGCATTTAGCTTAGGTGGGGGGGGGGTAGGTTTTTTTCGGTGTAGTGGGTTTATTTTATTGTGTTCACATTGGTTCTCACGGTTCTCGCAATAAAGGTGATTTTCGCATGAACTCTACCCTATATATATATATATATGTGTGTGTGTGTGTATGTATATGTATATTCTAGTTTTATATTTACAGAAAACATTAGTTACTATTATTATGAACTTTTTTTCCGGTTATTACATTTTGACCCTCAAGACCACCATTACCCACCATGTCAGGGCCATGTCATCCCACTCTCATCAACCATCCTATATGGTGTGGTCATGAACCAAACCACCATCCCCATTTAAAAAAAGGGAAATTGGCCTGTAATAATCCCACCTAGACCTTATTGGCCATTAATAATCCCACCTCAGAATATTCCCCCCACCAGTCCCACCTTTCACTTATTTTTCCTACAATGGTCCCTCGTTAAAAAAACTTAACGGAGTTAAGCTTTTTTCCAAATTACAAACAGATTTTATAGGGCTTTGGATTAGAACGACGATACGAGTCCATTGATGTAAAACTTGCCTCAAAACGGTGCTCCAAACGATGAAAACGGCGCTTCAATTCGGGTGTTTAAATTTCCAATTAACCAATATCAAGTCACTTGGAGCACCATTTCGAAGTAAGTTTTACATCAATGGACTCGTATCATCGTTCTGATCAAAAACCCTAAAAAATATGTTTATAATTTGGAAAAAAGCTTAACTTCGTTAAACTTTTTAAACGGATGACCATTGTAGGAAAAATAGGTGAAAGGTGGGACTGGTGGGGGAAATATTCTGAGTTGGGATTATTAATGGCCAATAAGGTCTAGGTGGGATTATTACAGGCCAATTCCCCTTAAAAAAAAATTATTTTGTGTAAAATATATTTAACTAATTAAGGAAAGGGGGGTGCATGATTGTCACGGTTTAATCCATGTTAACCATGGTGGTTCCCAAAGGCTAAGGGATATGGGGGGTATGAGATAGGTCATGGATTGCCACCTAGGATGATGGATGATGTGCTACACCACCCCTTACGGAACCACCATGGTTGGCATGAATTAAACCATGACAATCATGCACCTCCCTTTGCTTAATTAGTTAAATATATTTTACACAAAATATTTTTTTTTTCAAAATGGGGATGGTGGTTTTGGTCATGACCACACCATGTAGGTTTATATATTTGAATTGTGAATAAGAGTAGGGTGAGATGACGTTGACATAGAGATTAATGATGGTCTTGAGAGTCATGACGATAACTTATAACCTAAAGTAGGTGGTGTAGCACAACATCCACTATCTTAGGTGACAATCCATAACACATACCATGCCCCATTCCTCTTAGCCAAAACCAATCACTACAAACTTTAACACCGTGCCCCTTATCTAATTTCGAATGTGCAATGTGATTGTTTTCTAACTAGAGGGATAATCCGCGCTACGCGGTGGGTTTTCCATCGGTATCAATTCAGTTAGTATGATACTGACACTTTATGTAACAACCGAAAGAGGAATTCGATTGGTATTGTTATGCCTTATTATGGTACCGATACTCACTATAGCAACCGAAAAAAGAAACCTAAAAATAAAGTGCTAATATGTCCAAAAGAATATTGCAGCGCGGGTAAATCGCAAATATCGAATGTATTAGTCCAATCGTTACGTAATGCGTTAAAAATATGAAAAAAAAATGACCCGCGCATGTTGCGGCGCGGGTACATCGCAAATATCAAATGTATTAGTAGAATCGTTACGTAATGTGTTAAAAATATGAAAAATCGCTTTTAGACGTATTTGATGATCTCAATGTAACCTGTAGGTGTAAGCTCGAAACTTTAGAGAAGTGAGGGAGTAAAAATGGTTTTACAAAGTTTTTAAAGATAACGACAAATTAGCTTTTAAAAAAAATTAGCGAACGAAAGTTACTGAACCAAAATTAAGTTAGTAAAGAACATAATAGGTTAAAAACGTATATTATATGTGATACATGGGTAAAGCTAGAATGTTGAAAATTAGAGGGGTTAGTTTGTATAACATGTAAAATGGAGTAGGCGCTAAAATTACTAATTACGAAAATAAAGGGGATAGCAAAAATGAAAAGAAGTTGCACTTTCCTTTTCTTTTTTGCATGTCTTTCTCTCGGGGAGGAGGGAGGGGGGATAGAAAAATAATAAGCATATTAAAAAAAAAAAAAGGACCGGGGTAACAAAAGTTGAAACCTAAAGAGACTAAACAAACAAAGTATAAGAGACCGATAGGAAAAAAAATCTTTAAAATATACTATTATAGTTACTCATGCGTCTTTCAAAATGTTATATAGATAATTTTTTTATTTTTCTTCATTTTTATAGACGTAACATATTCTTTTGTTTTGAGTTTTTTAGTAAATGAAGTTTTTTTTAACGTTTATGCTTTTGAGTATTTTTCTTTTTAATTTGAAATGTTGATTATTTTAATCTTTATGCTTAAATTTATACATATTTAGTTTTTAATCTTATACTCATTACACAGGTATGTTTAGAAATACATGTCATCATTCGTCTTTAACTTAGTTATCCTGTTTTGAATATACCCTTGCGATGTGCTTCTCTTTATCTATGCTATTGAGCTGCTAGTTATTATTACTTTCTCTTATTATATAAAGTATTAAATGGGGAATTAGTGTTTAGTATGGCTGTCCAAAACTTGTAGCTTGGATTTAGTTCGGAAAAAAACTCGCTCGATATGGCTCGGTTTAAAAGAAAGCCAAGTCGGTTAGGCTCGGTTAGAAAATGAGCCTTGTTAGATTAATCTTGCGTATTTTGTGTAATTTCGAGCTAAAAGTGACCGACTTACAAAGTTCGGGTAAAAAGTGACCGGGTTATAAACTAGAAGGTTTTTTGAGATAGTTTTTTTAATCCTAGTTTGAGTCATAAAGGTTTTCTTGGTAAACAAGTTATTAGGCTTATAAATAGAATGATTGATTTGTAAAACTAACTGTACCAATTATCAATAAACTAGTTTTGATTCAATACGTTCTTTGGTATCCAATTCTAACAAACCTAGCTCGACTCGGCTCGTAATGAGCCAAATTGGCTCAGTTTGGCTCACTTATTAGCTCGGCTCGGCTTGGCTTGGCTCAGATTATTTTACTTTTAATATACTTTATTTTAATATACATATAATATATTATAGAAAATTTATTTTAATATACATATAATATAGAGTAAATTTCAAAGTTCGTCCTTTATGTATGTCTAAAATATCAAAGTATGTCCTTTATCTTTAATAACCTCAAAAAACATCCTTAATGTTTGAAAAACCAATCAGGTTATGTCCTTTAGCCTAAACCCTGTTTGTTTTCCCAGTTAAGTTAGGTCATGTGAGAAGCACATGAGGGCATTAGTATCAGTTTACCTAACAATTAATGTGCACAGTTATAAAAACCCTAAACTCCACCATCATCTTCTCCATCTTTCACCTGCACATCAACATACCCCCTTCTCCTCTCTCTATCTAACAATCCTACCACCACAACAACCTACCTGCTGCCACCACCGCCACCACGACCCACCTGTAGCCGCCATCACCGCCATCACCGACACCACCAACACCACGACCCACCTGCTGCCGCCACTACGACGCACGCCGCCAAGCAGAAGACCAAATCAAGCGCCTCGCCAAGGATCCACAGGTCGTTCCGGCACTCATCCACCACTTACCCACAGGTCGTTCCGTCCTCCTCCGCAAGAAGATCACCGGTCATTGGGCCAAATTGCCGCCGCAGCTCCGCCAGCTTGTTAAACAGTCTCTTATTGAAAGCATCACTATGGAGCACAGGTTGTGAATTTGTTGCTTGTTTTGTGTCGGTTTCTGTTAATATGTAGGGTTTGTTTGTGATTTTTGTTATTAAGTTGAATTAGGTTTTCGTGAAATTGAAGTCTGCCAGTCTGGGAAAGTTAGTTTTTGTAGAAAGTGAGATGTTTGTTTGAAGAACACGCATTAATTGACACTTTTGATTCGGGAAATATTTGTGGGTTTGTGTTGGAAATTGATAAAGATTGATGATTACTTCAAACCCAACAGTAATTAAATATCTTTTTGTTGAAATATTTGTGGGTTTGTTTGGGTTTTGAGAATGCTATGCAGATTCAGTTGAAGATCAGTTGGTGCAGATAGGAACTGTGTGAATTTTGTAGGTTTTATGTAGGATTTTTGTATTTGGGGAAGAAAAAGAAACTGTGTGAATTTTTGATTTTTGTAGTTGGTGCAGATAGGAACTGTGTGAATTTTTGATTTTTGAAGATCAGGTGGTGGGAGACGGTAGGAGTAGGTGGTGGTGGCGGTGATGGCGGCGACAGGTGGGTCGTGGTGGCGTCAGGTAGGTTGTGGTGGTGGTAGGATTGTTAGATAGAGAGAAGAAGGGGGTATGTTGATGTGCAGGTGATTTAAAGATGGAGAAGATGATGGTGGGGTTTAGGGTTTTTATAACTGTGCACATTTATAATTGTTAGGTAAAATGACACTAATGCCCTCATGTGCTTCTCACATGACCTAACTTAACTGGGAAAACAAACAAGGTTTAGGCTAAAGGACATAACCTGATTGGTTTTTCAAACATTAAGGATGTTTTTTGAGGTTATTAAAGATAAAGGACATACTTTGATATTTTAGACATACATAAAGGACGAACTTTGAAATTTACTCTATAATATATTATAGAAAATTTGTTATTATCTGCTAGTATTTAGGAGCGCTGTTAAATATTTATAACATATTTGGGGGGTTGATTAGGATGCTAATAAACTTCTATTATATTTTGTTGAGATTTGAAACTTATTTCGTATTTGATTGAACTTGACTTTGGCTTGTAATAAAGTAGGTTGATCTTACTTTGGATGTGTCATTTTGAATTATTGAATGATATCTTAGACTATGATATGGAAAGCTATGCATTAATTTTTAATTTTTAATTTTTAATTCGAGCTAAACCGAATCGAGCCGAGTTGGCTCGATTAAAACCCATGTCGAGCTCGAGCATAGATTTTCAGCTCGGTTCCATATCCGAGCCGGCTCGGTTTATAATCAAGCCGAGTTCGAGCTTGCCCTGGCTCGGCTCAGGTCAGTTTGTGAGCAACCCTAGTGTTTAGGACCTGCGTATTGCGGCGAGACCGTTAAACCAAACAAAAAAATAGACGTATAAATGTAAAACCACTCACGCATGTTGTGGTATGCTAACTTGCAAAATTTGGACCAAAACATAAAACATTATCATAGAAAAAATAACTAAGTCGAAATATAAAAAAAAAAAAAAACATTATTAAAGCGGGTTTAAATTATACTTTATCTAAACCAAAGAAGGTTAATAATGTCATTGTGCTAAAATGCATATAATCAATGGGTGGATGCCAAATTATTCGATTATTTTCTTTGCGTTTTTTTATTTTCCTTTTACTTTTTCTACATATCTATTTTTACTTTTTTTTCTTTGTTTTTAACTTTGTTATTTACCTTTATTTTTTTACCTTCTCTTACTATTCTTGGTGTTGCACCGAGTGGCGAGTGTCGACTATGAGAACACCATAACGAACCAAAACGATATCGATCGAATTTTCTATGTATAACGAACGAAAACAATACAGTCCGAATCTCCGCCTTAACTCGTGGAATAAACGTTGTCATCGTGAACCGTGGGCTACCTTAACTCTAGTTAATAATAACAATAACAGTTAAATAATTTTAAAAAATAGGCTTTAATAAAATTAAAAGTAAACTAAGTTTTATATACTTTTACTAACTAGTGGGAAGGCCCGCGCGTTGCCGCGGGTATTTACCGCACGTTGCCCGACGAGTTCACACAGTTTATTTTTAAAACCAATTTGTTAACACAACTAATATAACAATTGAGTATAAACAAATAATAGATAGTGGCACATGAAAGGGAAGATGTGCCTTCAGTTCTGCAATGTGGGACAAAAAAGTTACAAAAACAAATCAAACTTCATTCGTTTTAAACAACACCTATGTGTGTGTGTTCGACAATCAAGATTTCATGGATTGTCATGTCTTGAACCAAAGTTCGGTTTCACGGGTAGATATGAAAGACTCGTCCACTTTAAGTTTAAGTTGAACCATTTTTCTCCAAAACTCATTTTGTAACTGCAATTGCTAAATTTATCAATAAAAAAAGGGCTTTACAGGTAAAAATGTTTGACTTCAAAGGTTGTTGAACTATTGTGCTAAGTTTATGCGAGCCTTCAAAAACAAAAAATAAACACTCTCTTGCTAAAAGACAAATTCAAGATTCTAGTGTAGGCAACAAATCAGTAAAACTAATTAACTTTGAGTAATATTAATAAATAGTTTGACTATTAAGCTGAGAAATAGTGCTGGAAATTTACATTGTGATCCATAAACAAATGACAATAATTTTTATATCAAACTAACCTAGAGACAATCTGGTTTAGTTCTAATGCTACAAAACGATGATCTTATCCTCTACTGAAATAAAAAAATACGTATCAATTATTAATCCCAAACATTATTTTTGTACAAAAGTAGAAAAATAAATTGGCAAAATGAGACGTAAGGAAAAAACTACGTCATAAGATCTATGATCACAAAGGCATTCCAAAGGCTGTGTAAGAGCATGTATGACGGTAAGTTTCTTGACTACGCATAAACCGTGCCCATTACCATCCCAAGAAACACAAGTCGTAACATTCTCTGCATATTGAAATGAGCCAATGCAAAAGTTAAAGAACTCACCAATATTGAGCACTATAAACGCATGTACCTGGTCAATGAAGGGAGTAGAAACCCGATCTCCTCTCGAATCGGGGCACTGCACAGACGTAAGAAAGTAAGCCTAGGAAACATGAGCTTAAAAACATAAATGTGCGAATATGTCTTCAACTGTACAGATTTAAACGCGTCACGTACAATCATTATAGCAGAACTATCACTTAACCTTTCCATCTTTCTACACCTTACCTATATTTCGCAGATCACCAATAAAGTGTTTTACAACTTTTTAGTACCACCATATTTTGCAGATCACCAGCAATCATTCTCTAATACCATATCCAGCTCTATATGTAAATAGCATTTTTTTTTTGTAAATTAATGAAATGAGGGCCGGGGGAGGAGGGTACTGATTTACCATGAGTAATCCGCAACAAGAAATGACCCAACAATTCAAACCAAAGCTGAAATGCCCTAATTAAGTACCTTCTTTGACACTTCCCAATTGAGGTCAAGTCGACCCGACCCAACCCGACCCGACCTAACACATCTTAGCACATTTACTTACCAACCCACCCATTGACAGAACTGAATCGAGTACCTGTATGATATATGCATTACCCTTTGCAACTCCAGAAGCCACAGTGCTAATTCCAGCTTACGCCATAGTTTAGCTTAGCATATACCCAGTTCAACCTGCATCAAGATTTAGCGAAATACCCTTAAAACCCGATATGAATTTAGCAAGATTTCGCTACATTATAAAACCCCATACTACTTCCCAACCACTGCTCGACTCATTTCAAGTTGCCAAAAATGTAAAAAGTTTGAGGACTGCTTAAAACACGTTTCAAGTTGATTCTAACAAACAATAGTCCATGATAAAACGGTTATTGTTTTAATGGTTGACACATACTTATTTATGATGATCATACTACACATGACTTTATCGAAAGGCATAGTTTGGGAGGAAAAATAATTATTTTCTTATAATAAGCAAACTCATTTAAAAGGGATGTGTTCACTCAAATGCATATAAATTCAACTTCATTTACCAAAATATAGCAACATACAGATCTAACAAACCTGATCCGATACTTTATATCCAAAAACGTAAACCACAACAAAGCTTTCGATGCACAAGCTGTTGAGTTTGGTGTCATCTTGCAGAAGAAAATAATTAACGAAAAGAAAACATTATGCACAACAATGGCATTGAAATTTTCTTCATCTTACGATTGGCCTAATGAACTCCAAACATCCCAAAGACTTGATCCGAGCATGCCCATGACCTGAGAACAATTAAAAATATATCATGCTACGCTATCGGAAAACTAAGCTGGTCGTAGAAGTGAAAGTTTCAAGCCAAAACTCACCAGAATGTGTTTATAATAGGATAATTACAAATCAAATCACTTTATCTAAACAATGAAACTGAATTTTGTAACTTCAAATAAAAGCAGTCATATGACGGTTTCATATAACATATCCAGACACACTAAGAAATATAAATATTATAGTAATTCCAAATAAAAGGGTTGAATTTTTTGTTTTTAGGCCAACCCATTTCATCATGTTTGTTACCTGCTCATCCTGGTTGATTCCGATAACATCCATAGCATTTCTTGTTTCCAAATACACTCGCCCATCATCTATATTCGCTACTTCATAGCAGTTAGTCCGATTCAAATAATGAAACTTTCTCGGGTCTCCTAATTTGAACCTCTTGACATCCTGAAAAAGAACAATTGTATCTATAATCTATATGTAAAAACCAAACTCCACTCAATACAATATTTACAATAACCGAATTCACACGTATTTCCAAAAAAAATGAAGTCACTTCGGGGTTACGGCACAGAGCATAATAAAACAATGGTAGTTCATCTCGGGATCCGACACTTGGCAAACTCGTGATCTTTCTAGAAGGTAAGTTGTAACCACAGCTCTAGATATCTTCCCTTGCTTGTCGAATTGGATCTCTACAAATTTACCAAAACGACTGGTACAAACACTCAGTCATGTGAACTTTCCTGTAAATTAAAACTTTTAATTCATTAAAACAAATGTATCTAAATGTATTATTATGCGGACTTTTAACCTGGAATTGTTGTTCTTCACCATTTTGGCATTCCCAAAGGCTTGCAGAACTGGATTTAACTGATAAAGAAGGTCATTAGTGTCTAAACTTAAATAAATCTATCACTCACCTCTAGAACTTGTTGTTCGATTGTTCTTCCTTCTGTACCCGATCGACCTCCCATGAAAGCAAGATATCTCATTAACACGATTAGCATTGGTTCTCTTCTGTATTATACGAACAATAAACTTAAACATCATTTTAACATACCTGAAAGTAATCAGCTTGAGCAGCTTCAGACAACAACTCCAGCAACAAATACGGCCAATCAGTAGCCGAATTCGCCAAACTCCTCGAAAACTCACCGCTTTTATTCAACCGTTTAACAGCATTCGCCCTAAACCGTGACCGTCATTGGCCACATATAGTGTATTAATATATATTTCATGAAACCCTAAACCGTGACAGTCATTGACCCACATCTTCAAATTTTTTTAAATCAAAGCAGATCCATATTAGTCCTGGTGCATGAATTAATCAGAAATATGACCAAAAGCTAAAAATCAAGAACTGAAACAATTTTGCCATAATTTGTGCTTACCTTGTGAGACCGAGCAGCGGAGGAAGTAGTAGCGCTGATCGCCGACGAATCAGCAATATAACAATGACATGAAAATGAAGGACATAAAAGAAATTACCTTATACGCAGTATCAAAGCCAAAATTTGTAACTGCTTCTTGACATTTCAGTCCCCATTAATGCTCTTTCGGCATCAATGGATCGAGTCTTCAAATTCTTACTCTTGTAGAGTATATATTCAAAATCTAAACACAGAGAAGAAAAATAATCAAATAGCTTTTGAAGTTCATTAAGATAAATAAATTACCTACAATATTCAGTAAGAAGGAATGTATTTGTGTTGAATCATCTTCACCAATAACAACAAGCCCGTCCAGATCAAGCTTGGTTGTTGTATCTTCAGTTTGCTTACACTGGAAAGCAGTCAATAAATCATAAATCTGGAACAAGATTATTATAAATCTAAACGATTAATATAAACCCTAACTAAAATCAGGAACGGAACCTGTAACAAACGCCAGTCGTTAATTAAGGCTTCAATAATAGATATGATAAGCAAAAAAACTTAAAAACTTACCTTTGAAACTTGGATCGAAACCCAGTTCTTCACATCACTTTATTCACACCCCTGTTGTTCACCACAAGATCTGGATGAACGGAGGAGGGTGATAGAACCGGATTTTAACCCTGAAGTTTGGACTGTAACTCGAACTCGGCAGAAGCGGGTGCACGTGGTTTGGTTTACCGGTCGTCTTCTTCACCCGGTTACCCTGAAAGGGGGAGGCGATTTGATCCGTGATTTATCAACATCAGAGAACACCAAGCATCCTCTTCACTCGGACGGTTTTGATCATTGGGATTCTCCATCTTGATGGTTCCGTTTCAATCTCTGGATGACTATTAGGTTTCTTGGGGGCAGTTCAGGAAAGGGTTTTTTGTGCGTCCTTATGAAGTGCGGCCTAAATTACTATTATACCCTTTGAGTGTCTTAAAATTCCATACTTTTTACAATTTCACCCTTATAAAATAAGCATTGTTTAGTTGTACATATTGCATAAAATGATGGACGCCATGTAAAATTACATGTGTGTACATCACTTCTCCTTTTTATAATAGTATAGATACTATGAGGGGAAACTAAAATATACAACATCCAATGTAAGCTTATAAATTGAGCATATGACTATGTATCATCCAATTGAGTAACATCTAGCTACTCACACCAAGAAAGCATAGAGTACAATCACAAAATTGGATATTGACCATCTGAGCGTAATCATATTTGATAAATAACTAGCAATAAGACTCGCGCCTAGTCAGGGGCTCTGCCCCTTGGACCCCGCCAGGGGATGCCGCCCCTTGAATCCTGCTCAATCCCAGTCAAGGGCTGCCGCCCCTTGGAACCCCCGTAGAGTACGAGCTCCGCCAGTACACTTCAAATTATAATAACTCAAACAAGCGTGCACTCCCGCACCTCCTAACTTGCTTGATATGTATTATTATTCGCTTTGATCACAAAGTCAATCCCCGATTACACTAAAATATCTAACATTCCTCCCCCCATTTTAGCGTAATCCTTGATTAACTTAAACAAATTCACAACAATCAAACTTATGCATAAATGAAATATCGCGACGATTGAATTTCACATTACTATATTACACATTCCAAATATTCAAATATAGGGGTGTCGCTAAGTATTGAACCCTTTCTATTCGGTGAATACATGAAGATAATATACACACAAGTTTACATATTATAATGTTCTTTCTTGACACTATTTTTACTAGCCTGTGTCCCATCCTTCAATGAGCATATCAAAGCCAAGTCCTAGCTTCTTGATGCTGCTAAACTTCATGCTCATATAGGTAGCTCTTTATTCTTGCACCTGCATATTCAATTTTTCAAAGAACTATTAAGAAGAAAACCTTCAACCTCCTTTAACTTGTAGGTTTGAACACATACCTTGGGATGATGCTACTAATGTGTTCCAATTTCTAGATGTTAGGCTTTCCACATTGAATTCAGCACCTTACGTCATATTAGGTGGGAATTGGGTATCTTAACAGGAGAAATCTCATGTGGACTTTAATCCCATCCCTACAGCCACATTGTGCACAAGATCTCTACATAACTCTTTGGTTAAATGGTCGGCTAAATTCTATTGAGTTCTCACAAACTCCACCGATATCACCCCATGCATGATGAGCTCACGAATCATGCTGTGTCTAAAACCTAAGTGTCTAGACTTCCCATTATACACTTAGCTATAGGCATTAGCCAAGGTAGTAGCACTATCACATCTAATAGATATTGGTGATATAGGTTTTGGCCAAAATGGAATCTCATAAATCAAGTTTCTTAGCCACTCAGCTTCTTTGCCAGCTGCAGCTAATGCAACAAACTCAGACTCCATTGTTGAATCAATTATGCAAGTCTGTTTCTTAGATGCCCAAGATATAGCCCCTCCTCTAAGCAGAAATGTCCATCCACTTGTGGAAGAATGGTCTTCCTTGTTAATCCAGATTGCATCCGAATAGCCTTGTAAAACAGAAGGAAATCCAGTATAAGTCAAACCATATTTCATGGTTCCTTTCAAGTACCTAAATACTCGATTCATTGCTTGCCAATGACTTGCACCTGGATTGCTAGTATACCTACTAAGCTTTCCAACAACCTAAGCTATATCCGGTCTAGTGCTAATCATGGCATACATGAGAGATCAAATGGCCCTGAATATTCGAGTTGGCTTACAGCTACACCTTCATTAGGTGAGAGCTTAAAAGCAGGATCAACTGGAGTGCTAACCGGAGAACTATCATGAAAATTAAACCTTTTCAATATCTTCTTAATATAATGAGATTAAGAGATAGATATGCCTTGGTTCTCCCGTTTGATCCTTATACCAAAGATCACTTCCGCCTCCCCCATGTCTTTCATGTCAAAACAAGATGACAAAAATTTCTTTGTTTTATCAACTTGATCCTGGTCAGTACCGAAGATCAACATGTTATCTACATATAGACAAATCATGACTCCTTTCCTAGAATCATCAAATTTGCAATATACACACTTGTCTGCTTGGCTTAATACAAAACCATTAGACAAAACCACATCATCAAACTTTTGATGCCACTGTTTTGGTGCTTGCTTTAAGCCATATAATGACTTAACTAGCTTACACACCTTATGCCCATTGCAAGGCATAACAAAACCCTCTGGTTGTTTCATATATATCTCCTCATCCAAATCACCATTCAGGAAACCGGTTTTCACATCCATTTGGTGAATTACAAGATTTTGTATTGCAGCTAAGGCAACCAACAATCTAATAGTGGATATTCTTGCTACAGGAGCATATGTATCAAAGTAGTCAATTCCTTCCTTTTGTCTAAAGCCTTGGATAACCAATCGGGCTTTAAACTTAACAATTGAACCATCTACTTTCATCTTCTTCTTGAAGATCCATTTATAACCAGGTGGTTTACACCCAAGGGGTAGATTAGACAGTTTCCAAGTGTTATTCTGCATGATAGAGTCCATCTCATCATTTATAGCTTCTTTCCAGAAAGCTACATCCCGAGATGCCATGGCTTCACTATAGGTTTAGGATCTTCCTCAATATTGAAACAATATTGATACTGAATTTTAATTTCATCTCTAGATCCTTCAACCAAATATAGTTGAAAATCATCACCAAATGATTTAGCTTTTCTTGCTCTACCACTCCTCCTAGGTTCTAGAGGAGTATCAATCGTTTAATCAACCACTTGAGAGTTACTAGAGCTTGGAACCATGTCCCTAGGCCTAGGTATTGAAGAGAATCTATTCTCATCATAATCTGCAGTTCTTGCCTCAATTACTGTATGCACAGACACGTAGTCATTTGGTTCTATAACATAGAACCTATGAGCAAATGAATGCTCCACATACCCAATGAAAATGCAGTATATACCTCTTTCCCCTATGTTCCTTACCTTGGGATCAGTGAGCCTTACCACAACTCTACAACCCCAAACTCTCAGTTTATTCAGCTCGGGTGGTTTTTTATGCCAAAGCTCAAAAGGGGTGGTCTTGTTCTTTTTATTTGGAACCCTATTTAGCAAATAACAGGCTGTCAACATAGCCTCACCCCAAAGCCCTCACTTAGGCCCGAATAGGACAACATGGTATTGACCATTTCCTTTAGAGTCCTATTTTTCCTTTCTACCACACCATTTTGTTCCGGTGTGTAAGGAGCTGTGGTATGGTGTATGATTCCAATCGATTGGAAATACACCGGAATAAAATACTCACCACCTCTGCCCGTATGTAGGGTTTTGATCAACCCACTCCGATGAAGCTCTACCTCTTGTTTATAGATCTTGAACTTTTCAAGAGCTTCATCTTTAGCATGCAACAAATACACATAGCAAAATCTAGTTGCGTCATCTATGAACGTTACTACATACTTTTTTATTTCCTAGAGACTGTGTAGCATGAAAATCACACAGATCGCTATGTATCAAATTTAACACTTTAGTTTCCTTATGAACATGTTGCATGAAAGGCTTTTTAGTTATCTTATTCAACTTGAAAATATGAGATTTATCATTATTTATGTTAATAGGTGGAATTAAGCTCATCTTAGACATTTCCTTAATCCTTTTATAATGTACATGTCCTAGTCTAGCTTGCCATAATTCCGAATTAGTCAGGTGGTTACTATTACTAGTTGAAGCTATGTCATTAACATTACTAGTTGAAGCAACACAAACAGATTCATTCATAAATGAGACATCAATATTCAACATAAACATAACATTGCAAAGATAACCGAAACCTACAAATGGACCATGTCTTGACAAGATATACTTGTCACTTTCCAATACTTGTTTGTACCCACAATTATTTAACACAACGCCACTCAACAAATTCTTTTGAATTCCAGGCACATACAAGACATTGTTCAAAACTAAAGATTTTCTAGAAGTAAAAACAAGATTCACTATTCCAATTCCTTTGATTGGTTCAGTTGCAACATTCCCCATCTTGATGATAGATCAGTCTTCGATTGGTTAAAAGTCTTTAAACCAACGAAGATCCTTGCATACATGGCTTGTTGCACCCGAATCAACCCACCAAGCAATGTCATCATCCTGCACATAAAATGCCTCATAAATTAGTAACACATAATTCTGAAACAAATTATTAAATTGTACTAAATTCTAACCTTGCTTGCCCGGGTCCTTAGACCCGCTAGAACCAGCCTCATTCTTGTTCTTTGAACCGGACTTGTTGTTATTCTTCATCATCTTATGGTCCCTTTTAAAGTGACCAACCTTACCACATTTCCAGCAAGGGTAATTCGGCTTTTTGTTTGAACCCGAATTGTTGTTTCCTTGAAACTTTCGTTTCCCTTTGAACTTACTATTTCCTTTGGATGATTCACCCATCTCAACCATGTTCACAGAACTTGATCCAACCCGTTTCTTTTCATCATTGACCAACACATTTTCCTGTGCTCTCAAGCCTTCTTCAATTCTGAAGTGGCTTCTAAGTTCAACCAAAATTAACTCTCCTTTCTGATGTTTCAGATTATGTTTAAAATCTTTCCAGGAAGGAGGTAACTTGTCAATGATACTCGAAATAGAAATGGATTCATCCATCTTCATATCATGTTGGGCAAACTGACCCAGAATTCATAACAATTCATTGTACTGTTCCATCATAGGCCTTTCATCAACCATTCTTTAATTGTTAAAATTACTGACAAGAAACTTCTTGCTAGAAGAATATTCTGCCATGTATTTCGCTTCCAAAGTGTCCCATAGTAACTTTGCAGTTTCAACATTTTGATAAACATCAAATAAGGGATCAGACATACCATTCAAAATGTGGCCAAGACATATGTAATTGTCGTTCTCCCACTTTGACCTCTTCCTAATTTGCTCCAGATTGCCCTCCTCCAGTATCTCCGGGTAGAGTAGTTAACATGTACATAACCTTCAACTTTATGAGAAAAAAATGCATCTTCTTCTGCCATCTTCGGAAGTCCTGCCCTTCGAACTTCTCCAGTTTGTCAAACTTGCTTGTCATATCCTTCATCGATCCGCTTGCCATCTTCACAGAAAATAATTTGATCTTTGTTGGGCAATTTCAGAAAACCGGATGATCAGAGAGGCGTGTAATCACTCTCAGATCAAATTATTTCGGTGGCTCACCCGAATAATTCAAGCGGATACAACTCCGATTTCGAGAAATTGAACAATGGTATGATTTTTGTGGAATTCTATGAACTAGAAGAAGAGTGATAAAAAAAAGTATCCGAATTTGGGATGATTTTGCAGATAACTGCCTCTGGCAGTTATATTTCGAATTTTTAATAAAACTGGCTTAAAACTACCTTAATTTTTTGTCTGAAAAATTAGTACGAATTTTCATAAATTTTATTTTCTAAGGCGTATTCCATAAAGCAATTTAAATAAAATAAAATTACCAGAAGAAGAGTGATCGACCCCAGCCAGGGGCTCTGCCCCTTGGATCCCGCCAGGGGCTGCCGCTCCTTGGACCCTTCTCCCAGGGGCGCTGCCCCCTTGGAACCCCCGTACACTTCGAATTATTATATCTCAAACAAGCGTGCACTCCCGCACCTCCTAACTTGCTTGATGTGTATTATTATTCGCTTTGATCACCAAGTCAATCCCCAATTCACTAAAATATTTAACAGCTTCTACTTCATCGCCTTCGAGTCCTCTTCGTTGCCGCCATCGTGTAGAATTGGGCAAATCGCCCAAGTATTCTCGACCAAATCCACCTTTAATGCATTATGTAAATCCTTGGAACGTAAGAGTTGACCCGTTAAGATTATCTCCTCCATTGTTGCTTGCATTCCTACAACATCTTTCGGAAAATAGTTTGACATATTGTTTTTCAAGTTAATAGCCAAAATCGTCCCTGAGGTTTTGGGCAGGTTTGCCATTTTCGTCCAAAATGACACTTTTGTACCAAATTGCCCCCAACGTTTGTAACTCTTTGCCATTTTCATCCAAACCACTAACTTAGTTTATTTTTTCTGTTAAGTTGAGAATATTTGGATGAAACTAGCAAATATTAAACCACAGGGACGATTTTGGCAATTTACTCAAACTCTTTTAAATTTCTTTTATTTAATTAATTTTGTTACATATATAATAAAAAAGAATATACATGCAATTTTTATATGAAAAAAAATAATAGCTTTGTCTCATAATTTTTATAAATTTTCATCCAACCACTAACTAAGTTAATTTTTCTATTAAGGCAAAGGATGTTTATAAACTAAGACATAAATTAATTTCTAATTTTTTATATAGATCAGTTTTATAAAAATAAAATCTACTTAAACCTCTAAATTTTATAAAACTAAAATGCTGGAGACCTTATTGAAAAAGGTCAACTAAAAAATCTTATCATATTATCATATGTACCAAGTTTGCAATTCATCTTTTACTCTTTTAAATTCGCTCCTAAGGAAAAACAGAAGCCAGTGCCCCCCCCCCTATCAAACAACGTATTGATGTGTGCAAATTGCAACATATAAATTACATCAAATGAAGCATAAAACTAACCCTTTTTTAGTACTAATGTTGGAAAAAGTGTGCTTGTCTTCCTTTTGTATTTTCAGGACCAAATGAGCTAAAATGAACAAAAGGAACTGTTAGGATCTGAGTTTGGTTTTGATTGTGTTTTCAGGTTTGAATTAAGATGAAGATGGATGAGTTGTGCAACGGAATTAAGATGGAAACAAACTTTACACACAATCAAACGAGATAATTGCTTTAATCAAAACATTTTCCACAAAGAACCGAAAGATTGAATTTATTTCTATAACGATTACAATGCGATGATTGAATGCAAACTCCCCCTCAGCCTGAGCTCAGTGTTTGTTTGTGCAGGAAAACAATTTTGCAAAGAGTTAATAGAACAGTACAGAGCACTGTTCTATTTATAGGCACTAGCAAACCACTGAGCATCTAAGCTGACGTCACAATGAAAGTGACATCTAACCTCCTAACAAACTCTAACCTCTAATCTATACAAACCTCTGCTATGCTAAACTACTGATATTACATTTCATTACATAAAGACATAATAAACTACTGCTGCATCCTTCCACTGATGTGAACCCAGCAGTACTTGTCCGGATCAGCAGAGCTTGACTCAAGGCAGTAGATTGAACAGCAGAGCTTTAGTCTTCCATCAGGCTTTTACTTGATCAGCAGTTTGTAGGTCAGCAGTTTGTACGATCAGTAGATAGGAGGTCAGCAGATGTTGAAACCACTTTCAAGGGGAGAGACTTGTATGCAACATCTGCTTATGTTGGATCCACTGCGCTGATCCAGTTTTGGCTTTAATTATCTGTTCATTTGATAGGGTTCAATCCCAACAATCTCCCCCTGGAACATATAATGCCAAAACCCTTCATTAGTGGAACTTTATTGCCTCATCAACAGTTCCCTTATCTGACCTTTAAGTTGCAACTCAAAGTCTAGGGCATCTGTGTCATCTTCATCCCTACCAAGTGGAAGATCAAGGAGATCCTGCATATCTTCAAGAGTTAGGCCAAGTGCTTGTTCCCTTGTTATTTTCTTCACTTCTCCACTAGACCTGAACATAGTCAATACATGGGTCTGTTTGTCAGTTTCCCACTTTAGTACTTTTGAGCCTGGTGGGTTTCTTGGGAGATTTTTATTGGATGAGGTGTTTGGAGATGCTGGCCTATTGAGAACTGTCTGAGCAGTACTTGCAGGTTGATTTAGGTCAGGAGTTTCAGCTATCATCCTTTTGATACCTTCTTTTACAAGCTCATCTCCTGCCATTAGTTCTGCCACTGTTTCAGTTTCCAACCGTTTTTGTGGCCTTCTTTTAAAGATGGCTGCACCAGCTGGAGCAGTGGCTCTCCTGATTTGCAGTTTTGTTGGTCTCTTTGAAACCTCTGCTTCAGGGTAGTCAGGTTTTTGTGGAACTGATGGATCTTTCTTTCTTAGCTCCTCCAACCTTTTGTAGGTGGCCCTGACTACATCTTCTTTCCATCTAGCCACTTGATGTTTAGACCCATAATCAGCAGCAACTAGTTCCTCTTTCATTCTCTTTAGCTCAAGTGATTTTTCAGGCACATTCTTTTTGTACTTTGACCATTCTGGAGGAGTATGTTTGACCTTATTCTTTATCATTTCTTGAATTCTGGCTGCTTCTTGTTCAAGCTCAGGAATGGTCCACTCCTTGTACATGTGCTTTTCTCCCTTGTACTTCTCGGTTGACATAATGCTTTCAATGTAGTCGTTTCTCAGAGATTCATCTGCTGTCTCTGAAATTTGCTGACATACATTTTTGGCAAATTATTCCAGGGATCTGACTTGTGTGAGCAAGTATTGATAGTTCTGCTGTATTTCCCTATCAGATTTCCCTTGTGTATTTCTTTTTGAGATATCCTCTGCTTGCTTAGCCTTGATTTTCAAGTATTCTTCAATATTTTTAGGCCTGGGATATCCTTTAACTGATGGCAATCTTCTTTTAGCAGGGTCATCCTCATAATAAAAGGACTTGATTTCTTCTCTGACTGCTATGAGCTCAAGAGGAAATTGAACACCTGTAGGAGCTAAGGGCTGTTGAACTTGTGCTGATGAGAGAGGAACAGGCTTGGGTATTGTAACAAGTGACAAAGATTTTGAAGATGTTGGTGGTGGTGAAGTGTCATCATCTTTCAGGATTAGTCTTCTCCTTTTTGTTTGAGGAGGGACTGATGATGCTTTGGGTGGAACAGTGGTGGTAGTTTGAGTGGCAGTGGTTTGTGATGGACTAACAGCTGTTGAAACAACTGGTGCTTCAACCACTGTTGTCATTACAGCAGATGTTGTAACATCTGCTGTCTTCTGCTTTTTGGCAGGAAGCGATGGTGGTGATGTAGTTTTTGGTGGTGATTGTGGTGGTGGTAAGGCAGTGATGGTTGTGTGTGTTGAAGTAATAATAGATGTTGAAACCTCTGAAGTACCAGCAGTAGTTGATACAGCAGGAGTTACAACAGCTGTTTGGATGGAGGTTTGATGTTGGTGGCTTTTGGATGGTGGTTTTGGAGTATGCTTTGGAATTCTGGATGGTGTGGACTTGGGTTCCCTCACTTTTGTAGTGGGATTTCTTTTTGACACAGGATTTTGAACATCCTTTAGCCCAGAACAACCCTGTGCATTCAGTTCCATGTAAGCTCTTTTCTCTTCATTCCACCTTGACATATCCTTTGCCACTCTGTCCCTTTTTACACTTGCTACTCCTTCATCAAGTGCTTCTTGGGTAACATCAACCTTTTTGCTACCATCTGGAAAAGGGATTTTTCTGGTCATAGAATCCCTTTCAGGTTCAATGTAGAGACCATCATCTATTCCTTTCCTTTTCCACTCCTGAATTTTCTCCCCCTTTTTGGCATTATCTGGGGGAAGTTGATCAATAAAAAGAACAGTTGGAGGAGCAGTGCCAGTGGTTTCTATTAAATGGGCCTTGATTGCCTTAATGTCTGCTTGTGTGTTCTTGAACCTAGACTCCATGGTGTTTCTCAGCTCTTGAACATGTTTTGCATGTTGCTGATCAGCCATTTGTTTTTGTTGTTGGAGAAAAGGTTGAAATTGATTCCAAAGCTCATTTGCAGCAGGTGCTTGTGGTGGAGCAGGTGCTTGAGGTGGCTCAATAGTGGATTGCATCTTTTGTATTGTCAACAACTGTTGTAGCATGTCTTTGATATCTGCAACAGTTGTATCCAATTTGTCAACTCGTTCCATCAAATCCTGATATTTTAAACCATCACCCAATTTAATGGGATCATCTGATTTCCCACTAGCAGTGGTTTTATCAGTGGTTGAGGTAGGGAGTGTACTCCAAACATTAACCATTGATGCCCCTTTTTCTTGGTATTGGGGTCTTCTTCCTTCAACACTTGACAACCTTTTGATGTTGCCAGTGGTTAAAACAAAACCACTGGTGGTTGGCAGAGGTGCTATGGAAGGAATTGCCTCCAAGGAAGTCTTATTAATGTAACCACTGTCCAAATGTAAACCAGTGGATTCAACATTTGTAGTGGCTGCTTCACTTGGATTACCACCAAGAGTTACTTGTAACTCAAGGGGTGTAACCTCCTCAGGTTGTGTTGCTGGGTTAGCAAAGATTGATACATCAGACCCTGTCGGTTGTTGAGGCATATTCTCATTGATAGGTGATTGAGAAGGACTGGTTTGTGCCTGGTTCAAATCAATTGCTTCCAACAAGAGTCTAGTAGGTGGAGGAATTGTGGATGTGAGGTTTGGTGTGAGAAGAGAATTTACCCCGGGCATTGGGCTGTGGATGATGGAAACGAGTGATTCCAGAGCATCATATAGTGGAGTCCCTATGTGTACAACCTGTTCTTTTTGAGAAGAAACAGGAGGAGTTTCGGTTATGGGTTGAGATATTTGTACCAACTGCTGTGAGGAAGAAGCAGCAGTGGTTTCTTGTGACTTTTGTTTTGTCACAGACAGTTGCTCTGGTATCTCATCCTCCAGAGTTGCCTTTTTGATAGGTTTGGGGGGTTTTTGAGTTTTCTTTTTCTGTGGCTTTTTGGTGATTTTAGGTGTGGGTTTCAAAGCAGTTGTGTTGCTACTTTGATCACCTTGAGCAGTGGGCTCAGCAGCAGATACCTGAGGAGCAGTGGTAGCTACTAAATTCTGCTCAAGCACCTCTGCTTGTGTTTTGCAAGGTGTTGACATTCTTGTAAAAGTTTCAGCAGTTAAGCTGTGCATTTGAAGAGATTCACCTTGTTTTATTGCAGAAGGATCATTCTTACCAAGTTTCTTTTCAAAATAATAACTTAAAAATATTGGAAACAGTAAGAATGCCTTTGTTTCAACATTTTTAACCAAATCATTAAAGATTACCTGAGAATAGTTGAAATCTTCTGTTTGAAGAATAGCATACCCCAGGTTTTGAATCTTTAAAGGTATTTCATTAAAAGCAGTGGTTTTGTTTGAAACACACATAAGGAGGGTATGGAATAAAAATCTTGTTGCAGAAGGAAAGAAACCTTTTTGTAAGGTATCCTTCTTCATCATTGTATCTGCATACCCTCTTTCAATGAAGTCAATTTTTAACTCATTTTTAGGAAAAGAAGTTATACCTTTCTGATCGTCGAGTTGAAAGACCTCCGAGATGGATTGTGGTGTTAACTTGACAACTTTACCCTTTAGAGAAGAGTTAATGGCTATTACAGTTTCTCCTTGTTTTTTAAGGGTTACATTCTTCCAGAACTCTCTTTGGGTTTCCAAGTAAATTGGTGCATCTGCTGTTAACAAAGTTTTATACTTTGATGCAGACATGATACCAATGATGGAGTCGAACATATCAGTGGTGCCGGGTTTTGTGAGAAGACCCAGAAGATTGTGTGACGGTTTGTGTGGAATTTCAGTAGGTTTTGCCTTTTGAGAGGCTTCTTTTGATGATGATTTGGAAGTGGATTTTGCAGATGACTTCGATTTTGTCATTTTGGTGATGATGATCGAAGAAGGTTGTGAAGGAATTTGAAGAAAAACTGCTTTGAGAAGAGAATTTTTGAAGAATTCAATTCGACAGTAAAACCCTGTGTTGGGTTTTAAATGGTGGTTTTAAAGGGAAAAGTGAATGTTGACGTGGCAGCGGTTACAAAAGGTCTGAACACTATGTACTACCCACATGCCAACCTCTGGTGAAATGAAGGACAATACTTTTATGAAAGACACTGATGAAGGCAGTGGTTACAACGGTAACAAGTGAAAGCAGTGGATGATTTGCACTATCAGTGGATAGCATATCAGTGGATAAGACACTGCTTTTGAACAACAGTGTTTATCAAGGAAGTGAGAAAACAGAGGATGACTTTCAGCAGTGGACAGACTTTGAAGTGGAGCTGACTTTTGAACAAGCAGTGGTTATTGCAGACTTTTAAGGATTTTAATGAAATCTTCATTTTTAGCTATTTTTAAGGATGGATTTTTGATTTTCTGAAAACATTTTAATGCTTTTATTCATAGAAAAACAAGATTTTGCTTGTTATTCCATGTTTAGCATGCCAATCCTAGAGACCAGGTTTTCAAAGGTGGCTGTATCTAATGCTTTTGTGAGCACATCTGCCAGCTGGTCTTTAGCTGGAACATGATGCAGAGAAATCTAAACTTTGTCATAGCAATCCCTCACAAAGTGATGTCTGATGTCGATGTGTTTGGTGGTTGAATGGGAAACTGGATTTTTGATGATATTTTCTGCTGCCTGGCTATCCAACATGAGTGGTGTCTTTAAGGCAGTGATACCAAAATCCAGCAACTGATTCTGAAGCCACAGGAGTTGGGCTGTACAGCTTGCAGCAGCAATGTATTCAGCTTCAGCAGTGGATGTTGAAACAGCTGCTTGCTTTTTGCTTTGCCAAGAAACTAAGCAATTGCCTAGAAACTGGCACCCTCCTGAAGTGGACTTCCTTGTGGTGTTACATCCAGCAAAGTCACTGTCTGAAAAGCCTGAAAGCTTGATATTCCCATTAGCTGGATACCAGATACCAAGTGTGGGAGCACCTTTTATGTATCTGAAGATCCTTTTTACAACAATGAGGTTTGATTTTCTGGGAGCTGATTGACTTCTTGCACAGACACATGTTGCAAACATGATGTCTGGTCTAGATGCAGTTAGGTACAGTAAAGCCCCAATCATGCTTCTATAAAGTGTTTGGTCAATCAGCTCATCCTTTTCATCAGACATGACAAGCTTATTTGTTGCCATGGGTGTGCTGCATGGTTTACAATCATTCATATCAAATTTATTCAAAAGTTCTTTAGCATATTTGCTTTGATGAATGAAAGTTCCATTTTGCATTTGCTGAACTTGGAGACCAAGAACGCATTGCAGCTCACCCATTGCACTCATTTCAAACTCAGCTGTCATGAGTTCCCTAAACTCTTCACACATTTTATTACATGTGCTTCCAAAAATAATGTCATCCACATAAATTTGGACAATCATTAAATCCTTTCCTCTTCATTTTAGAAACAATGTTTTATCAATGGTACCTCTTTTGAAACCATTTGAGAGTAGAAAGGTGGAAAGAGTTTCATACCAGGCCCTAGGTTCTTGTTTCAGGCCATACAAGGCTTTGTTTAGCCTGTAGACATGATTTGGAAAAAATGGATCCTCAAAACCTGGAGGTTGACAGACATACACCTCTTCTTGAATTGTACCATAGAGGAAATCACTTTTGATATCCATTTGGAACACCTTCATGTTGTGGTTGACAGCAAAGGCCAAGAACAGTCTTATAGCTTCCAATCTTGCTACAGGGGCAAATGTTTCATCATAATCAATCCCCTCTTCCTATCTGTAACCTTGAACCACAAGCCTGGCTTTATTCTTGACAACAATGCCCCTTTCATCAGTTTTGTTTTTGAAGACCCACTTTGTGCCGATGGGACTTACATCTTTTGGCAGTGGTACAAGCTCCCATACTTGTTGTCTTTTGAACTGTTGGAGCTCCTCTTGCATGGCTTCTACCCTGCTGTTGTCTTTCAGTGCCTCTTGGTACTTGACTGGCTGATGGAGTGATAGAAAACCAGCAAAAAGACAAATGTTTTGGGTTTGGCTTCTTGTGAGCACCCCTTAATTGATGTTGCCAATAATTTGATCAGGTGGATGAGATCTCAAGAAGATTAAATCTCCTTGGTATGGTATGATGGCATTTGTTGGTGAAGGCTGCAAATGTGTATCATCTGAGCTAACCACTGCTGGTGACTTTGATGACCCAGCAGTGGCTTCAAAAGGTGGTGGAATAGGAGGTAATGGTGAGGACACATGTTGACTTTTATCCACTATTTGGGGACTTTTGTCAGCAGTGTTTGATGATGTGGAAGCAGTGGTTGATGAGCTACTTTGGTCAACAACTGTTGAGGTAGCAATGGTTGAGCTTTGACAGCTGTTTTGAACAGTTGATGCTTTTCCCATTGTGGCAGACTTTTGAGGGATGATGATTTCATACCCATAGTCTGATGATGAATCCTCTGATGGACCTGCACTGTTAGTCTTGACAGCAGTATTTTCAAAAGTGAATTTATCAAGATCAAACAAATCTGCAGGATTTGCTGGGATTTTCATTGATGAAAGTTCATTGAACTTTACATTTAAGGTCTCCTCTATTAAACACTTTGTAGGCCTTAGCAGTGGTTGAGTATCCCAGATGATAACCACAATCTATTTTGGCTGCAAATTTTGAGATGGAATCTTTTAGATTCAAAATAAAGCAAGGGCAGCCAAATACCTTGAAGTATGAGATCAGTGGTTTGATTTTATACAGAATTTCATAGGCAGTTTTTTGTGCCTGAGGTTTATTAAAACTCTGTTTTGGACATAGCAAGCAGTGTTTACTGCCTCTGCCCAAAAAGTTAATGGCAAACCTGAATCAGCAAGCATGGTTCTGGCAGCCTCAATCAAAGTTCTGTTCTTTCTTTCAACTACCCTATTTTGCTCTGGTGTTCTGGGGATGCTGTACTGCCTTACAATCCCTTTCTTCACACAGAAGGCATCCAACTCCTTATTTTTTAATTATGTGCCATTGTCACTCCTGAAGACTTTTACTGGAAGGTCAAATTGCTTTTCAACCTGTGTCACAAAGTCCTGCAAAATGCCTGCAGTCTCATCTTTTGAGTGTAAAAAGAAAGTCCATGTAAACCTAGAAAAGTCATCAATGATAACCAAACAATATTTCTTCTTTTTGAGACTCATGACTTGAACTGGGCCAAACAAATCCATGTGCAGCATTTGCAAACACTGGGTTATTTTGGACTCTTCAATGGACTTAAAGGAGCTTTTATGTTGTTTTCCTTTTAAACAGGAAACACAATGCTCAGGACATGAAAACAATTTTTGTGGCAAGCCTCTTATAAGGCCATTTTTTGAAATTTCAGTGATTGTCTTGAGATTTGTGTGCCCCAGTCTTCTGTGCCAAAGTTCTGTCTCTTTGTTAGAGGTAGCTGAGAACAGACAGGCATCAGCTCTGGGACACTCTTTTGACATATCAACAACATAAACATTGCCACTTCTTTGAGCAACAAGTTTTGTTTTTCCAGTTTTTATTATTGCTTCTATCTTTTTGACGATTTCTGGTCCAACAATCCTACAACACTCCTTTGTGAAGAATGACCCATACCCCTTGTCACTCATTTGTGAAACACTCAGGAGGTTGAATTTCAGACTGTCTATCAGATTGACATTTTCAAATTTTACATTGCCAGACTGTACTGTACCAGACCCCAGAACCTTCCCTTTACTATTATTCCCAAAGGATATATCACCCCCTCCATGAATTTTGAAATCTTTGAGTAGGGCTTTACATCCAGTCATGTGCCTGGAGCCTCCACTATCAACATACCAAAGGCTATCTAAGCATGCAGAAGCTCCCTGCACATGGAGTAAAAGCATTAGTTAATTAGGGTTTCCAAAGCCAATAAGGCTTTGGATGGGGTCTCAACAGTGTCTGGGATGGATGCAGATTGATGGACAGTGGTTAGGTTAGGGGTTTGGACAGTTTTAGGTCTGTTTCTTTCTAACCACTGTTGGGGGTCTTGACCAATCACCTGTTGATAACCAAAAGGATGCCTATTCACTTTAGGTTTAGAGGGCCTTTTGTAGGTCTCATAAATGTGTGGAATCCTTTGGTAAGATGGTTGTCCCTTACCTCTTCTGAATTGGTTGGAAGGGGGTGCATCAGTAACCTGAACATCTCTTTTGACAGATTTTTGGTTCAGCTGTTTTGTGACAGCTGTTTGAACTGGCACAAACAGTGGTTGGTTCTTGGTGAATTTGACAGATGATGTTGATGAACTCAAGGATGTTTTTGCAGTGTACTCATTCTTTTTCACATCATATTTCTTGAGATACACACATTCTTGAGTTTTGTGGTTTGGTTTACCACAGATGGTGCAGCTTTCAGCAGGTAACATGATACTTGTTTTGTTTAAATCATATGCTTTTAAATGGAAACAGTCTTTTGTTAGATGATTCCTTTTTTCACAAAATTCACAAAACAGGTTTTTGATCTTTTCTCTCTTCTTTCTCTTTTCAGACTCCTTTGCAACAGAGTTTTTAACCTCTGCTGGGATGTCCTTGAGAGGAATGACTTTTGCTTTTGGAGCTTTGACACCATCAATGGTTGTGAAATCCATGGGTTTAAAATTTTCAAGAATGTCACACTCATCAGACCAAGTAGGTTTAAACTGGTATTTCTCAATCTCCTCAAAAGCAGAGGATCCCATTGGTCTGTCAAGTGTGATTTTGTTCCCAAGTTTATCAGTGATTTTCACTTCTTGGCCATTCTTGTTTGTGGGGATGAACTCAGTGGTTACATCAGTGGTTTGAATAGATTTTTCAAAAGCAGTGTTTTCATCATCATATTTTCTATAACCAACACCAAATTTCACATTGCTTTTAATCTGTTTTTCAAGCATTACCTCATATCCTTTGCAGGATTCCACCCATTTCTCACATGTGATTTGGGTGGACTCTAACTCCTTTTTGCAAACTTGGTATTTCTCTACCATAGTTTGGAGTTGAGTTTTGGTTATGCTTTGCTCTTCTTTAAGACTGCTGATCTCTTTATCTTTTTCAGCCAATTTGTTTCTAAGCTCTTTTAATGACTTTTCAAATTTGACTTCATCAGTTAAGATTTTATCCCTAAGGTTTTCATTTACCTCTTTGATGTTAGCAAATGCAATAATGCACTTGTCTGAACACAGTTTTTCAAGAACTTGAGGTGATACCTTGGCAGCAGCCATCATGGCACAATCACATTGATGATTTTCTTCATTATCAACTCTTACTTCTTTATCACCTGCTCTCTCTTCTTCCTCTTCTTCCTTGTCTTCTTTGGACTAGGGATCTGTTAGTGGTTCAATCAGGGTTTCTGAATTTTCTCCCAGCAGCAGTTCACCAGCAAATGCAGTAACCACTGCTTCAGTCACCTCATCCACTGTTTCAGCACTTAGCTGTTCACCTTCAGTTTCTACCCCCTCTGGTATTGACTCTAATGCCATCAAACAAAATTCATCATTAGAAGGTTCATTAAAAGCATAGAGTGCAAAATTTTCATCACCAAGCTCATCAGGCATGCTGCTCCAGTCAACAAGGCCTTGAGTGAAAAAGCTTTGCTGATCTGGTTGTACCACTGCTGGAGCAGCTGTTTGAGGTGCAACAGATTGCACTTGTGCCTGAGGGACAGGGGTTTGAACATACTGAATTTGTGGAACAGTGATTTGGACATCATGCACAGTCACAGGGGTTGCAGCATAGTGAGCAATGTTAACATGGGCTGCAGGGGTATATTGGGTATAGTGAACAGTGCTTTGATTTTGTGGTCTAGGGTTTAAGCTGGGATGAGTAATTATAGGACCAGTAGTTTGACTCCTGCATTCCCTAGCAAAATGACCTAGCCTATTGCACTTGTAACACTTTATTTTAGATTTATCCAACCCCACCCTTAAATTCCCATGTAACCCTGGAAATTTTCTCCCTGTTCTTTTGTAGAATTTGATTGTTCTTACACTAAGCAAAGCCAATTGATGCAAAATGTCCATCTCTTCTAAGTCAGTGGGATCAAAGTGTTGCAAATCATTGAGTTCAAAGCACAAATTATCTGACATCTGGTTTTCACAATTTGCAGTAAAAGCATAATTTGCAGAGTGAGGATCAGGGTTGTTAAAATTTCCACCAGCAGTTATATCAATGAAGTGATCATAACCCTGATCCTTACCACTGCTACCAGATTCTTCCTGACCAAAAAGAGCTGTGCTACCGAATGAATAATCATCAGCAACTTTGCCAGACTCTTGCAACTTCTTTTTCTGGTTTAACTCCCTTTCATAAGTCAGGAGTCTACCATGAAGTTGGGTCAGGGTCAGATCTTTAAACTCAACAGAGTTTCTAGTGACAAAAGCTATGGTATCCCATTTTTCTGGTAGTGACCTAAGGAACCTGCTATTTTGAGTTGAATTTGGAAATATTACTTTAACAAGCCTTAGTTCACTAATGAGACAACTGAATCGCTCAAATTGCTGAGTCAGTGATTCACCCTTGATGTGACAAAATGTTTCATACTGCTGATTCAGAATTTCCCTACTATTTTCAATGACTTCTTCTGTTCCCCCAAACTATTCCTTCAGTGCATCCCATAGCTCTTTGGCACTGTTACAATGTAACAGTCCAGCATAGATCTCATTGGGTAATGCGGATGCTATGATGCTAAATGCTTTAGCATCGAGTTTAAACTTTTGAAAATCAGTTTCAGTATAGTTTTCTGTTGGTTTAGGAACGAACTTCTTTGCATCCTCAGCACTTGGCACCATAGGAACATGGGGACCAAAAACAACAGACCTCCAACATCCAGTGTTCTGTTGAGCAAGGATGTGACCCATCCTTCTCTCCCAGAAGTTGTATTCATTACGTTTAAGCATGGGTGGTTTAAAAAGCGAGCCAATGTTATTCTTATCATCTTGTGATTGTGACGTCATCCTGGTTGTTTTACAGGCACTGATTAATCAACTTTAATGGTGATTAAACCTTGCTCTGTTTTTCAACACAAACGAACAAACTATCAGTATCAACGATTATGAGCTGAACTATTTATGTCAAAATGATTGTTAAATCAAATTTGACTGTCCAAGCTCTGATACCAATTGTTAGGATCTGAGTTTGGTTTTGATTGTGTTTTCACGTTTGAATTAAGATGAAGATGGATGAGTTGTGCAGCGGAATTAAGATGAAAACAAACTTTACACACAATCAAACGAGAGAATTGCTTTAATCAAAACATTTTCCACAAAGAACCGAAAGATTGAATTTATTTCAATAACGATTACAATGCGATGATTGAATGCAAACTCCCCCTCAGCCTGAGCTCAGTGTTTGTTCGTGCAGGAAAACAATTTGCAAAGAGCTAATAGAACAGTACAGAGCACTGTTCTATTTATAGGCACTAGCAAACCACCGAGCATCTAAGCTGACGTCACCATGAAAGTGACATCTAACCTCCTAACAAACTCTAACCTCTGATCTATACAAACCTCTGCTATGCTAAACTACTGATATTACATTTCATTACATTACATAAAGACATAATAAACTACTGCTGCATCCTTCCACTGATGTGAACCCAGCAGTACTTGTCTGGATCAGCAGAGCTTGACTCAAGGCAGTAGATTGAACAGCAGAGCTTTAGTCTTCCATCAGGCTTTTACTTGATCAGCAGTTTGTAGGTCAGCAGTTTGTACGATCAGTAGATAGGAGGTCAGCAGATGTTGAAACCACTTTCAAGGGGAGAGACTTATATGCAACATCTGCTTATGCTGGATCCACTGCGCTGATCCAGTTTTGGCTTTAATTATCTGTTCCTTTGATAGGGTTCAATCCCAACAGGAACAAATATGCAGCAAAAACTAACATAAATACAAAGAAAAGGAATAAACGTGGCATGCCCGACCACTCGACAGCATCTTAACAAGCAAAAACAAGAAACAGAAGGCTGACCACGGCCCCGTGTCCAGCGGACACGTGGGCATGGCCAGATGTCTGTAGAAAATAACAAAGTTGTAGACGCTTCTATTCCCAGCGTGCCTAGCTCAACACGGGCCGTGGTCAGCGCTAAGATTCGCAGAATCTTGCAAATCTTGATAGTACAGATACGCTTTTGCACACGGGGCCGTGCCCAGCGGACACGGGGGCGTGTGGAGCCTAATGCAGACAATTGTAATTAATGAAGAAAGAGAAAGTTGATGGCCACGGGGCTGTGTTCAGCGGACACGGGGTCGTGTCCGGGCTTCTGTGCAGGCTATAAATAGGAGTGCTTGGTTCACTTCAAAGGCATCCCTTGGCAAACCACCTCTCTCCCACTTCACCACCACTCCAACACCACTACAACACCCACATCCACCACCATCATCCATCATCCACCTTAGAGTGTGTGTAGTAGTCTCGGGATCCAAGATTGATCGTAAGAGTTCTTGTCAATCAAAGGCCATGTTTGGCTAAGTCTCTTACATCACTTGGTGAAGACAAGCATTTAATGTAATACTTTTGATTTTTAATCTTTTCGCACTCTTTATTTGGTTTTGTATTAATGACTTTAATAACTAGTTTCTTATGTTGAAGGTGAAACTTCCTTATCATTTGTCCGTGGTGTCTTGGCATTATATTACTGTCTATATAAAATAAAAGAATTTCACCATTCATATCTCTACGGTCTATATAGAGATATGTTGGCTACCTGGTCGGGGGTTAAGGGAATGGTTTGGTAAGGTTCTTGCCTTGTTCAGTGTATAGATCCTGCAAGGACCTGGGTCAAGCTTACTAGGACCTCCTTCAATACCCACTGGTATTGGATGGCGGGGGTGCGAATGGCTTGATCCCCTCATATGTAAACTACTATTAATACATTAACCCAGCTACTTGGGATTGTATCCCTGCTGACTCAAACCATTTAGCCGAGGGTAGCGTCGCCTTCAAAAGAGGGGCCTACCACATTACGCATTAATAACTTAATTAATTATCTTCCAATATTCCGACCCTTTGGGATTGTATCCTTGCTGACTCAAACCACTGGGTTGAGGGTAACGCCACCTTCAAAAGAGGGGCCTACTACTATAACTAAGATAATCTTTTAAAATGTGTAAAAGTGCGGAAATCATCAAAAGTTACATTAAAGGCGAGTCGGATCCAAGTGATTCATCTTGTCTATCTGTTTTGTTTTATTTTTTATTTTCAGCATTTTTTGTTTTTATTTTTCATGTTTAAAACCTTTTCTAAAAATTTTGATTTGATTAGACGTTGAGGATAAACCGGTACTAAAAGCTCTTGTGTCCTTGAACGACCTCGGTATCTTACCAACACTATACTACGCTCACGATGGGTGCACTTGCCCATGTGTGTGTTTAGTGTTAGTAGAATATCGTGTTTTATAAATTTAAAACTTGACTAATGTGTTAAAAAGGGCTTAAAATATAAAGAAAATCATATCACACCAAACACACACCAGTACCGTTACCAAACCTTAAAATTACCCACCAAATTGTAATTATAATGCTATGAACCAAAATTTTCTTTACTCAAGCCATTCAAAATAAGTATTAGTTAGTTACCCTCATAATCTTAATAAAATAAATATTTTATTTCTACCAACATATTTCCTAGGTGCTCAACACATTTAAAAAATATGTAACGTTTAACAATTTTTTTCTATCTCTACAACTGATAAATACTAAAAGTTGTAATCGATTGTTATGTTTTGTACACCAATGACGTTTTCTCTTTATGAAACTGATTTATATAAAGAAGCTGTAAATTAATTTATGTCTTAATTTATAAAATTTAAAACATCATTCACCTTAATAGAAAAAATAAACTCAGTTAGTGATTTGGATGAAAATTTATAAAAATTATGTGACAAAACAATTAATTTTTTTTTCTAAAAACTCCATGTATATTCTTTTTTATTATATATGTAACAAAAATAATTAAATAAAAGAAATTAAAAAGGGTTTGAGTAAATTGCCAAAATCGTCCCTGTGGTTTTATATTCGTCAGTTTCATCCAAATATCCTCAACTTAACAGAAAAAATAAACTAAGTTAGTGGTTTGGATGAAAATGGCAAAAAGTTGCAAACGTTGGGGGCAATTTGGTACAAAAGTATCATTTTTGACGAAAATGGCAAACGCTCCCAAACCTCAGGGTCGATTTTGGCAATTAACTCTTGTTTTTCCTTCGTCTTCTATAATCATATTATGCAATATGATACAAGCATACATCACCATTCTAAATTTTTCTTTATCCCATATACGACAAGGATTTCTAACAAAATGTCATCGTTGTTGAAAAACCCCAATACACCTCTCGATGTACTTTCGCGAAGACTATTGCATTTTCTTAAAATACTGTCTTTTTATATCGAGCGTTTCAATAAAAGTTTTTACAATATTTGAATACTCCAAGTATATACCATCAACCAAATAATATCCATGAGTGTAGTTATTTCCATTCCATGAAACCCGGCTTTCTGTATCGTACCCTAAATGTAACCCTTTAGCAATGGTGAACACCTGAAAGTATTTATGTCCTTTATACACCCAGCGACACCAAATAAGGATAACCAATCCCAAAGGTCGTATGAGGCAACCGCTTGTAAAACCAGTGTTGGTCCTTTCTGGTCATCGCATGTATGTTAATCTCGCCATGCGGTTGGACAATTATACCACCGCCTTTGACGACAATCTAAACTACCAATCATGTCGGGTATTCCATGTTTTCCTAAATGCACCTCGTAAATCTATGGAATGTCGTTCCAAGTCGAGATAACGTTTTCCATATAATTGGCATGTACCTAAAAATTAAAATTATATATATACGCATATGTAAATTTTGTAAATTTTTTGTATTATAAATTAAAATTAGATATATAAGCGTAAATAAATTTACCGTAGCAAAAATGTTCCAAGGTATCCCGTGTTGTTTTCTCTGCCATCTTCAAATACTCGTCGTTGATGTCATACGTGTTTCCATAGGCGAGTAAACGTAACGCGAAAGTACACTTTTGAATTGAGGTGAATTCTAGACAACCTTTCACGTCAATCTGTTTTTGATTAAAGTAGTCATACTTATCCTCCAAATCTTCGTGAATGCGCAAAAATAACTTTTTACTCATCCGAAATCGACGCCAAAAAATATGGGGGCCGACAACTGGTGTAGCATCCAAATAATCTTTCATTAGACGAACATAGTGCATGGCGTTAATCGCGAGGGCACACGCACTCGTAACCGCTCCTTCCTCTTATGCAGCTTCATCGTAAGCAAAAAAAATCTTTGGGTAAGAAGATTTTCTTTAAGGTTTTTGTGGAGTTTTTTTTTTATTTAAATTGGTTAGGTGTAGAATGGAGTTTTGTAAGAAGATTTTTTAAGAATTTTGTAGAGTTTTTTTTATTTAAATTGGTTAGGTGTAAAATGGAGTTTTGTAGAAAGTGTAATTGGTTGTATTTGTGTGTATATATATATAATAAATTTCTTTTTCCTTTTGACCGTTGCACTACTGTATAAAATATCGAAAGACGCGCCAAATCAACCGTTATAGCCGTCATGGGGGGGATTTTTTTCAGCCCATAACGCCCGAGGGGGCGGTGTACCCTAGCGTTATGGGGCACGATCTCCGATTATGGCGCTTGGTCATGCACAAGTACACAAGGACTTATTAAATTGTTTTAAATAAAATTGAAAAAAAAATGTGACGTTAGTCATTTATGTTCCATTTTGTTTTTAGGGTGTATGAAATCTTATTTTGCTTTTCAATAGCTTTTTTCTATAATCTAAGTCACTTGATTGGTGGTGTTTTATGTTTGGTGGCAACTTAAGTGGTAATGGATGAACCATAAGATCAAGTGTGCAAAGAAATGATTTGATACAAATGATTACAATTTGAAAGTGTTCTTGCGGACCCATGAATTTTTTCATGGGAGTGCGGAACATTTTTAAAAATTTTAGGCCCCTAGGTATATAAGTAAACAAATCGGTTCGTTTCGGGTCGGGTCATGTAAAACAAACGAACATCAAACTAAATTTATATAATCATCAAAAACATGTCAAACCTTGTTACAAACATAATTAAAACGTCGACGCCCTACGGGTTTTCATTTTTTGAAATCTATCCAAAACATCATCTAAAACTAATTTATTAAGCAATTCTTTCTCTATATAACATAAGTTCATCGCTATATAACATAATGTTTCAAATTTAATTTTAATTTTCAACTATTTAAGCCCTAGAAATCATAATGTAAGTTGTATATAAACAACATAATCACCCTAAAAATATATAAACAACATAATCACCCTAAAAATCATCTAAACAACCATAAACAACGTAAAAACACACAAAATTTCAAACACATTTAACAACTTTATTACCCTTTTTCTCTCCTATAATATCAACCAAAATCATCAAAATAACAAAGAAACTTACCCGTGTTAGGATTCTGGTTATATTTGGTGTCAAACGACGGTGGTATGGTGGCTAATTACGGTGGTCGCCGGCTGCTGGACTGTTGTCGCTGGGTGATGTTGTTCGTTGGCAGTGCAGGGACGCAAGAGAGAGAGAGCGGGAGAGAATTTCTAAAGGTTTTGGGCTTTAATTATTTTATTATAGTTTGAAATATTGTTGGGTTTGGTTAATGGGCTAAAACTTAGTGGGCTAGCTAGTTAGGGATTATAAGTGGGTAAATGTATGGGTATTTGGGTTTAGTTAGTTAGGTATTAATAGTTATATAATTTAGGTAGTATTTTTTTTAAAAAATAGAAGTTTACTAAAAAAATTTAAAATATAAATTGATAACAATTTTTACCTAAGGGTGCAGACGAAAAATTTCAAGGGTGCGGTCCAAAAATTCCAAGGGGTGCGGACGAAAAATTCCAAGGGGTGCAGACGGGATTTTCGACCGAACTTAGCACTAATTTTTTTTCCCCGGGGGTGCGCCCGCCCACCTTGGGCTGGGATTGGGTCCGCCCCTGATTAGACGAACATAGTGCATGACGTTAATCGCGAGGGCACACGCACTCGTAACCGCTCCTTCCTCTTATGCGGCTTCATTGTAATCAAAAAAAATCTTTGGGTAAGAAGATTTTTTTTAAGGTTTTTGTAGAGTTTTTTTTATTTAAATTGGTTAGGTGTAGAATGGAGTTTTGTAAGAAGATTTTTTAAGGATTTTGTAGAGTTTTTTTTATTTAAATTGGTTAGGTGTAAAATGGAGTTTTGTAGAAAGTGTAATTGGTTGTATTTGTGTCTATATATATATAATAAATTTCTTTTTCCTTTTGACCGTTGCACTACTGTATAAAATATCGAAAGACGCGCCAAATCAACCGTTATAGCTGTCATGGGGGGGATTTTTTCCAGCCCATAGCGCCCGAGGGGGCGGTGTACCCTAGCGTTATGGGGCACGATCTCCGATTATGGCGCATGGTCATGCACAAGTACACAAGGACTTATTAAATTGTTTTAAATAAATTTGAAAAAAAAATGTGACGTTAGTCATTTAGGTTCCATTTTCTTTTTAGGGTGTATGAAATCTTATTTTGCTTTTCAATAGCTTTTTTCTATAATCTAAGTCACTTGATTGGTGGTGTTTTATGTTTGGTGGCAACTTAAGTGGTAATGGATGAACCATAAGATCAAGTGTGCAAAGAAATTATTTGATACAAATGATTACAATTTGAAAGTGTTCTTGAAACATGGCTAATCATATTAGACCTAGCAATTAAACCAAAATTCTAGTATTCTACGAGTGATGGAAGTGAGAAACTAAATCTACCCTTCTTGGAGAAATATAGTTATTTATAATACACCTATGATTTTATTTATATTTATAGGTGTCTTGCATAAAAATTAGGAAAAAATAAAAAAAAATTGGCCTAGAAAATCTATATCTATATCTTCTATACTACCTAATAAAGTAATAACCTAGGGGACACATGTCATCATTCTAGATCATTAAGAAATTGGTTTTCCCATCTCTATCTGAAAGATTTATGGTTCAATCTCTTGTCTCTCATTGATAATCGAACAACAATATATAGAGGATACATCAGATCTCCTTTTATTGGAGAATAAGTTTACAATCAATCTGTCCTATAATTACGACAATCTATTCTATATTTACAAATATTGACTATCGATTCTATTACACCCCCCGCAGTCGAAGCGGGAGGAAGGCGAACGGTTAGACTGGACCGAAAGTCGTCAAACAGGATCTTTGGAAGTCCCTTGGTGAAGATGTCAGCTATTCGAAACCGAGAGGGGTTGTGAAGAATACGAACCAGGCCTTTCTGAACATGCTCACGAACAAAGTGAATATCGAGCTCTATATGTTTGGTCCGCTGATGTTGAACTGGATTCCCGGACAGATAAATAGCGCTAACGTTATCACAGTAGACAACAGTCGCCTGAGAGAGAGGGCGATGGAGCTCCAAGAGAAGATTGCGAAGCCAACATATTTTAGCAACAGCATTTGCAACACCACGATATTCGGCTTCAGCACTGGAGCGGGAGATGGTAGACTGTCGTTTAGACGACCAAGAGATTAGGTTGTTGCCAAGATAGATACAGTAACCGGAGGTAGACCGCCGAGTGTCATGGCAGCCAGCCCAGTCAGCATCGGTGTAAGCACGGAGAGAAAGAGATGTGGAAGCGCCCAAAGTAAGACCAAAATCAACTGTTCCCTGTATCTAACGAATGATCCACTTCAAGGCATTCCAGTGTTCAACCCGAGGAGAATGCATGTGTATACAAATTTGCTGGACACTGTATGTGATATCTGGCCTGGTAAAAGTAAGATACTGCAAAGCTCCTGCAAGGCTGCGAAACAAAGATGGGTCATCAAACAAGGATCCTTCGGCTGAAAGTTTGGACTGTGTATCAACTGGAGTCACTGCAGGTTTGCAAGAATCCATAGCTGCTCGACTGATGATGTCCTTTGCATAGGCTGCTTGTGACAAAAACATGGAGTTGCCCGTACGAGTAACAAATATACCCAAAAAATATGATAAAGGACCCAAATCCTTCATAGCGAACTCTCCTGATAATGTAGACATGAGCCTGTCTCGTAATGCGTTAGATGAAGTGGTCAAGATAATGTCGTCTACATATACTAAAAGGCAAGCAATATCACTACCATGATGATAAATAAACAAAGATGTGTCTGTTCTGCACTGAGTGAACCCCTGTTGACGGACAAAATCTGTAAAACATTGATACCACGCCCGAGGGGCTTGCTTTAGACCATAAAGAGATTTCTTAAGTCTGCAAACATGATCTAGATACTGACGGTGACGAAAACCTGTAGGATCGTTTTCAGACCCAAACTAGTCGATCAGAAGAGTTTTTCTCAATACGAAAGGCAGAAACAAACGTATCGAGTTCAATTCAGGAAGATATTCACTAAAAACTGTCTTCTGATTGATAACAGATCGATTACAATGCTGTAGACACTTCGGCAGAGCTTTGCTACCGGAATCAGAATCGTTACAAATGAATAGGCTCATTAGGTATTTATAGGTGAGTGATTTCGCTTGAAACTGCCCAAGCGAAATCTGATTTCGCACGGAATCACTTCAAACGAAATTAACATCATGATTTCGCATGAAATGACCCTGTGTCATTTCAAGCGAAATTACCTATAAACACACATTTCTCGTTTTCCGTGCCTTGATCTATCTATACAAATACAAGACTCGATACAAGACGAAGTCGACAGACGCATGCACCAACAGACTCCCCCTCCAATGTTGACGAGTCTTCAGTGTCGAGTCTTCAATCTCCTGTCTTTATCTGTCTTCTCGAACTCTTTCAAAGTATCTAACAATGTAAAGCATCCTCAATCTCTGTCTTCTCTTCTCTAAGATCTCAACCTGACTCTTATCTCTTTCTAATTCTCTTGATCAGATCTCTTGATTCCTTAAGTTCTTTCACAGGTTCAGGAACGTCTCCTGGCTCTTTGTAACTACATAATCTGAACTTGACTCTTCTATCTTCAGACTCCTCCTTAAGTTGTACTGGGATCTGTTCCAAGATCGTAGCCTGGCTCATTCAGCTCTGGATCGAAACCTGGCTTTCTTGAAACCATATGATCTTCAGAAATCAGAACCTGGCAAACCTGCACAATCTCTTAACCCAGAAATAAATTTCACAAATTTAATATTTGACAAATTTATTCTTTGCTTACCACATATATACACAAATCAATAAATGATTTTACAATGTTAATCACTGATGAACCACTTGAATTTTTTTTTTCATTTACAAACACTTTTTCATCTCAAACATCTCAAACAATTTTTTTCAAACATTTTGTTCATCATGTTTAGCACTCAGAATTTTGAAAATCAGCTTTCCAACATCAGTTGTCGAAAATCTTTTTGTATTTTTCAAAATTTTATGATAAAACACACTAAAATCTTTTTGGATTTTTGATTTGAATGAAAATACAATAAAGAAATATTTACAAACAATATTTTTTTGAGTTTGTGTAAGAGGATCATATCAGTTTTTGAGACAAATCACCAACACCGTTAAGCTTTATACATTTTAAGTTCTAAACGATTCGCTTAGATTGTCAGTATACTGATCCACTTAAATTTTTACACAAAGTTCAATTGTTTCGAGATACAAGATTAATGTTTTAGAGACTTAAACTTATTCGCGTGTCCCACCTCAGAATATACTCCCGTATCCAGATCCCAATATTCAGTCTTACAGGTGAGTATACCACAGATGATATCTGTAAAGGGTTAAATGCGAGGGCCGTGAGAGCTCAGGCTATTGCTTCCGCAAAATCAGAGAGATGACGGCTTCGACTTTTGGTGTGTTCCCTTTAGAGAATCTTTTCTTCAACAGCACATGATTAGCATTTTTCAATGTTTCATCATTTTTTATACTAAGGGTGATGCTATATTTCAAGCAAGCAGAAAGTATTATACGGGGACTAGGCCATTGCTTCCGCAAAATTAGAAGTCCCGGGATAATACCCCAGATATCACTGAGTATAAAGACCTAGTATCTCAGAAAGAGGGACCTTTCAAACAAGATTTCGGGGGTTACCCATATATCCGAGAGATGTTCCCCACGATATAAGTAAGTTTGAAATTTAGGTTTATATCTCGTCACAATCTACTAAATGTGCAAAAATCTACTGGCACATCATCAGTGAGACCGTTTATCACATTTTAACTTTCCAATTCTTTAGCGTGCTGTGATAGTCCACTGATGTACTATAATTTCCTCTTTTCACAACAAAACTCATTTTTGTTTTTATCATGTTTTTGACTTTTTCAAATTTTCAAATGTTTTTGGATTTTCTGAAAATTCTTACTCCCCCTAAAATGCAAAATCATTTAAAGGAAATTTGAAAACAAACTATACAAGTAATTTGACAACTTTTGTGAATTGCTTCAAATCACCATCCACTTGGCATAAACAATCAGAACTCCCCCTCACAACAAAATATTTTCCCATTATGATTTCAAAACACTTAAGTTTGTTTTAATCAAATGGTTTTTCTGGAAAAATTTTGTTGATATTACCACTTGTAGGTTAGGGGTTTCATCACATTGTTCTTTCAACAACTTGAAAAAAATTAACAATTTTAAAATCATTCCACAAAAATCACTTGTAGAAAATCAAGTACAATTTAATGTCCCTGATTTACCACTTGTAAGACGAAATATCACATAAAGTGAAATTCTCAAGAAAGATGCCGATTCCTGCTCCACTCTTACCAACCTGGAAGCTCCGGCAAGTCATACTTTTCACTCATCATAATATGTTCCATCCCAGTCACAAACCTGGGATGTCACAATTTTACCTGGTTTCTTCAATTTCTTTTCATAAAATTCCTTTACTCCCTTGACCTTTCCATCAACCATTTTTCCAAAAATATGTTGCACTTTGGAGTTAAAAAAATTTTCAATATCAAATTCTTTCTTTTCTGAGAAAAATTAATTTGAAATCTCAATTTTACCAACTTTTTGTTTAAAATTCTCAGCCCTCAATGGTGGAAAATTGACATCATCCATTGGAGGTACTGATGTTTCCAGTTTTAACTCAAATTGTGGCTCCTCTGACTTTGTGGAATCAGATTCACCGCCTGAAAATAGCTCCTCTGATTTTGACTTATCAGAATCATTGCTAGAACTATTATCAGATTTCTTAACAACCCACTTTTAGTTGTCAAGATTTTCTTTTCTCTTGTAAAAACTCTTTCAACATTCACCAACCTCAAACTTTGAATTTTTGAAAACTTTAAATTGTTCAGTTGGTTGTTCATTATCAACAATCTTTTCTTTCAGTTTTTCAGAAACTCCCTGTTTTGTTTGAATTGCCTTTGGACAGTTCCTGGCAATATGACCAACTGTTTTGCATTTAAAACAGGTTCTCGTTTCTTTCCTTTGAGCAACTTCTTTCCTCATTTCCTCTTGCTTCTTTGCAAGGAATTCTTTGTTCGATTGATTTCTGAACAACTGCTCCTTTTCTTCCTCAGTTGATATTCCTGAAACAAACACAGTTTTTGTTTTATAAGTTTTCTCATTTTTATGATTTTTCGGTGAAATAAATCCAAGACCTTTTCTTTTGAAATTACCGTTATGGTTTGGTTTCTTTTGAAAACCTGAACCAGAACTGTAACCATTTTTCTTGTTTTCTCTTTGTTGAACTCTTGAGGTGTACGTTTTAGGTTTTTCAGAAAGATTTACATCTTTTATTTCAGAAATATTAATTTCTGTTAGTTTGAAAACCTTTTTGATCATGTCAGGTTTAACACCTCTTATTGGAAATTCTTGATCAGAATATAATTTGTCAGAATCATTCAAAGTATATGCCACTTTGATTGGTTCGTCATTCAAATTAGATTTTGATAACAAAAATTCTTTATTGTAAACCCTTTTCTCCTTTTTGACTGTTGGACTTGACGTTTCAGACTTTGACTCTGAGTTTGACTCCAACTTTGACTCCTCGGTTTCGTCTTTATCCAACACCTGATTGACCACTTTCTTTATTAACTCGGACTCATGATCAGTATCAGACTATGTAAAAATGACATCAATGTTGTCAGGCAAATTATTTGATGGTTCAGATTCCCACATTAAGTTGGTTGCCTTTTTGACTCTATCTGAATTTGGATTTCTAGGAGAATATCCATTTTCAAGCGGAGGCGGACACTTTGTATAACTGAAACCTTTTTTCTTACCAGAATCAATCACTTCATTATCTTTCTTCTTTTCTTCAGAAGTTTCATCTTCATCAAATGCCTTCATGCCTTCAACAGTTGGATAAATCCTGTCAATAACATAAGAAGTACATGAGTAACTTTTTAACAATCTATTAACTCTCTCTGTTTCAATTCTTTGTGTTTCCAGATTTTGTTCAAGCACGGCACACTTTTCAATGTAATTGTTGACAACTTTCTGCTTAGTCATGAAAGCTCCTTGAACTGTCTTCATAGCTGTTGCTTGTTCACTGCTTGATAGATTGTATTGATTCATGGCTTTGTTCAAAACATCATAAGATTCTTTCAATCTGTTCAAGTTATGAATCAATGTACTATTTTGCTTCTTTACTACTTCACAGTTCTCACATATTACCGGAATCTTTTTTGCATCAACTTCAGTTTCAACTGTGAAAACTGGAATGTCTTTAACCTTTTTCCTTATCACTGGAACTTCTTCTTCATCACTGCTGACAGGTTTTTAAGTTTCTTCTTTTTCTTTTTAGCTTTTTCATCATCACTGTCACTCTCTTCCATCATTTTTAAGTGCTTTTCCATTCTTCTTGCATAATAATCATCATCATTATCACTATCTTCAGCAAGTCGAGCAACAAAAGCTTTATGATTTGGAGTTTTGTTAGGATCATAATCATCCCAACTGAAATTTGCCCAGATGAATCCTTCAGGTAATTTTTCATCATCTTGGTTTATCAGACATGCTTTTCTGTCAGCGGAAACATATTTGTCCCAACTGAAATCACTTGTAGAGTTTTTACCATCTTGATTCACCATGCATGCTCTCTTTGATGATTCCTCAATTGTCTTCCTAGCATGTGCAGTTTGTGGCTCTTGTTGATGTGATTGTTGAGCAACTTGATGATAAATTGCTTTCCGATAATAACCATTGTTATTGAACGGATTTTGAGCTCCACTTGCTTCGCGATTTGTGCACTCCCTCTTGAAGTGTCCTTTTTCCCTGCAACGAAAACAAGTAACTTTAGATTTATCAAAACCTAAAGTAGAAACATTTGCATCACGGAAATCATCTCTTCCCGTAATTTGTTTAAACTTTTCAGCTCTCCTCAACACACTTGCCAAACACCACTTTATATCCATCAATTCCATCTCCGCAGCATCAATCTGATCGTAATCCTCCTTTGTCAGCATTGGATTCCCGATCTTTCCTGCAACTAAACTTTCATATGATTCTAAAACTGTTCCCAACAATGACATGTGACCTTTTGCAACCTCTTCCGGAAAATTTTGATCATTTTCAAGATTCAAAACAATGTTGCATTGTAATCTCTTGCCATTCTTGGTCGTTGAAACATTTGGATCATATGATGAATATGAAGAAAAACTTGTTTTGCTGTTTGATCCTTTAGAAGATCATCCTGATGAACTTTTAGCATTGAATGCAATTTCAACTTTTGGTGACATGTTGGTCTTATCACTGATTCCTCCTTTGTAATAAAGACTGATATCTTGTTCACCATCAAAATCCTTCATTCTTGAAATCTTTCTTTGTTCCATCTCTTGAGCTTCAAGTTTTTCAATGAACTTATTAAGTGTTAAATTGCTAAAATCTTTCTTATTTCTTAACATCATCAGGTATGCACCCCAAGTTTCATGTGGCAATGCATCAGCCAACTTTTCTATCAACTCTTCATTATCTTTATTGATGCTCACTCTCTTCATTTAGACTAACAGATTGCAATATCTTTCGATGATCTGCTTGGTGCTTTCAGTTCTCAAACCACGAAATAAATCGAATTCTTTCTTCAAAAGTGACTTTTTGTTCTTAATCATTTCTTTACTTCCAACAAATTTTGATTTTAATGCTCTCCAGATAGAGTATGCACTTCCATTGTGTTGCAATAAAACCAAGATATCTTCCTTCACAGCTTGATGCAATAGACTAATCATCATCTTTTCATTTTTGTATTTCTTTCTATCATCAACACTTAGATCTTTCATAGCAATCTCCTCTTCCTCATCATTCAAAGGTCTAACATATTTAGTTTCCACGCATTCCTAAGCATCCAAGTAATTTGCTTGTACCCAATTCTCAAATCAATCTTCCCATCCTTTATACTCTTCAATGTTCATGAGCTTTGGCGGTTTTTGCATTGTACCCGTTTCATTTTCCATGTTCAATTCTGAGTAACAGATGCTGGTGTAGTCGGTGTGGTAGCAAATGCGTTATAAAATTCCTCTTCCATGTTTCGGCAAAATTTTCAAAATCTGGCACTTTCAAACGAAATCAAAATTCAAGTGAAATCACTTCTTCAAATGAAATACCTTTCACACGGAATTATCTGCTCAAACAAAATACCAGCTTCACACGGAATTACTTGATTTCGTTTGAAATAACACTCTTTCAAACGAAATTACAATCTGGTGTGAAATTAGTGATTTCAAGCGAAATCACTCAAACGAAATACTGATTTCGAGCGAAATTAACAGCAACTACAAACGAAATTATGCTGATGTCATCAATCCGAACTGTTTTTCAAGCGAAATTACAAATTTTACCAATTTTAGATCGAATTAAGGTCCAATTCTTTCAAAGATTTGTTAAAACACTATTTCACACAATATATGAGAAAATTAGTCGATTTTAACCATGAAAAGTTGTTAAATTTTGAAAAGAAGGTGTAGAAATCAGAATTTGCAGCTGAATTGATAAGAACTATTCCTCCTGAGCTCTGATACCACTTGTAGGATCGTTTTCAGACCCAAACGAGTCGATCAGAAGAGTTTTTCTCAATAGGAAAGGCGGAAACAAACGTATCGAGTTCAATTCAGCAAGATATTCACTAAAAACTGTCTTTTGATTGATAACAGATCGATTACAATGCTGTAGACACTTCGGCAGAGCTTCGCTACCGGAATCAGAATCGTTACAAATGAATAGGCACATCAGGTATTTATAGGTGAGTGATTTCGCTTGAAACTGCCCAAGCGAAATCTGATTTAGCACGGAATCACTTCAAACGAAATTAACATCATGATTTCGCATGAAATGACCCTGTGTCATTTCAAGCGAAATTACCTATAAGCACACATTTCTCGTTTTCCGTGCCTTGATCTATCTATACAAATACAAGACTCGATACAAGACGAAGTCGACAGACGCATGCACCAACAAAACCCATTGGCTGATACATATAGACAGTCTCATGTAAATGTCCATGTAAGAATGCATTAGTAACATCCAGTTGATGAATCGGCCATGATTAAGAGAGGGCAAGAGACAAAACCGTACGAATGGTAGCAGGTTTGACCATCGGGCTGAAGGTGTCACCACAATCAATACCTACCTATTGCGTACGCCCATCACAAACTAATCGCGCCTTATAACGCTCAAGGCTACCATCCGACCAAAATTTATGCTTAAAGAGCCACATACTGTGAATCATATTCATGTGTGGTAAACGAGGAATCAACTCCCAAGTCTCATTCTTAATAAGTGCACTAAACTCGTCAGTCATGGTTTTATGCCATTCGGGTGTGGACAAGGCTACCTGAGGGTTTTTAGGAACGGGAATGACGGTGGTGGTGTTAAGATTAAGAAAGTGTTTAGGTTTGGAAATACCGTCCATGGAGCGGGTTCTCATGGTATGGGTGGATGTGTTAGTGGGGTTAATCTTGTCGGAAGTGAAGGTTTCGGGATGTGGGGGAGGGGCCAAAGGAGTGGAGGTAGTATGTGACTGTGGGAGTTGGGCCGAAGGGGTACAGGAGGAAGCTGGGCGACGGGAGTATGTTTTTGTGGGCTGAGGACGAGATGTTGAGGACTGGGGCGGATTTGAGAAATGGGCGGTAGTTGGGCCGGTTTGAGTTTGGGGTGAAGGAGGTGGCTGATGGGATGGGGATTAAGTTTGGGGTTAAGGAGGTGGCTGATGGGATAGGGATTGGGTCTGGGGTTGGGTCGTGGCTGATGGGTCTGCGGAAGCGGATGGGACAACGGTTGCTGAACCAACATGTGGCCATAGAAGTGGGTGTAGGGGGTGGTAAGGAAGCCGTAAGTGGGTAACGAAGTGGGTTTTTGGTGTGAGAAGGGGAAGATTGTCTCCTCGAATTGGACGTGTCGAGAGACAAAGACGGTGTTGGTGGAAAGATCAAAACACTTGTACCCTCGATGGTTAGATGGGTAACCGAGAAAGACATAAGGCTTTGAGCGATTAGCAAGTTTATGTATGGTGGTAGAAGGTAAGATAGGAAAGCAAAGGAAACCGAACATTCGAAGGTGTTCGTAGGTGGGAAGGCAGTTGTAAAGGAGAGTTGTGGGGGTGAGGAAGTTGTGTGATTTTTTTGGTAGAATGCTTAGAAGGTAGGTGGCGACCTCGAGTGCGTGGTGCCAGAGGTTGGGGGGTAGGGAGTCTTGGGCAAGAAGAGTGCAAATCATATTATTTATAGTACGAATTTTGCGCTCTGCCTTACCATTTTGAGAAGATGTATGGGGGCAAGAGAAGCGAAAAATCATTCCATTATTGTGACAAAATTGTTGAAAATTTTTATTTTTATATTCAGTGTCGTTGTCGCATTGGAATTGTTTGATTCAGGGCCGTCTCTGAGAATGATAAAAAAAATGGGCACCGGGCGAAACAAAAAAAATTGGTATAATATAAACTCATCAAATATATATCAAGAAACCATAATACGACATGCTAATCATGGGGTTTGAACTCATGACCTCAAGATTATAACCCAAAACGTTAACTAATTAATCATATAATCATCTTGTTAACAAGATCGAAGAGTCAATTAATTAAGTGAATTGATAGTTCAAAACAGTTTAGGAAATAAAAAATGCATGCGATTAACTGAAAATTGTTTAGGATATAAAAATGTAAAGGAAGGGTATAGAACTCATGACCTTGATTTTCAAATTTGAGTATCTTAACCATTGAACTAGCTTCATTTTTGTTACTAAAGTCATTTATTGAACATTTAAGATAACAATGCTCATTTAAAAATCTTGACCCTAAATTTTTGTTGGGCCCTATAAACCTTTTGGGCCTTGGCGTCTGCCCGGGCTGCCCAGCCCACAAAGCCGGGCCTGGTTTGATTTTTCGTTCAAATTGTGTGTTAATAAGGTTGTAAAAATGGGTGAAGGTTTGGTAAACTTGGGATTTGTTTGTAAGTGGGTATGTCCAAAGAAAATCACTAAAATCATCAAGAAACAATATATAATAATGATGACCGTCTGTGCAGAGTACCAGGGAGGTCCATAAGTCAATGTGCACAATATCAAAAGGTAATTTAGTAACATTAGGAGAATCATAAAACGGAAGTTTCACACTTTTTCCAAACACACATGATTGACAAAGCAATTTATTGGGTTTTATATAACTAATAGATGACAAAGACTTTAACGAATGCAATAAGTCATGGCCCGGGTGTCCAAGACGTTGATGCTAACGGTCTTGAGTACTAGCAATGAAGGTGGAAGGTGTTAGGAGATACTTGGTGATGTCCGATGTGAGAGGGTAGAGGTCACCTTGGTCTTGAGATCCTTCACAAGAAAACCGAATGGGTCAAATTCGATAGAAACTAAATTGTCAGTCGCGAGGCGACGAACAGAGATAAGGTTCTTGACAAGGTTAGGTGAATAGAGGACATTGTTAAGTTTTAGAGGTGGGAATGGGGGAGGTAGGATTTGGTCTCCTTGTCCAACAACGGGAATGGTCATGCCATTTCCGATAATAATATGTTTAGTAGTGCAAGTATTAAAATTAGACGGGGAGAGATTACATGGCAGTTGCATGTCTCCCGATGCACCTGTGTCCATATAACCGGTGGGGTCCTGTTGTTGGCTCAAAGAGAGTGTGTAGGGCGCCTGAGCAATGTCAGTCGGTGTAGGTGTGTATGCCACGTTCGCCTGAGCCGGAGCAGCTCCTAGAATACCTGGGCCTGAATTAGACGGTGGGGTTGATGGATAAGGACACGCTGGCCTAGTGGTCTGAGAAGAGAATGGGCCGGAACCCATTTGGGCCTGCTGTAGAATGTGAGCCCACTGCTGTTGGGTCCATGAATTTGGGAAGGCTCTGTATGGGTTAGAAGCTTGGGCTGGTTTGTAGGTGCTATTGTTTCGGGTGTTTTGTGAGTTCGAGCGGCCACAGCCCCTCCCTCGGGAGCGGCAGCGGCCACGGGAGGTGGTGTTGGATCGGGTATCAGGGGAGTTGGTGGTGCGGATGTCGAGAGTGAAGGTGGATGAGACATGTAGTGCGATGGCAGCAGTGGAGGAGGTATGGATAGCGTTATGAGCTCTCCGAGTTTCGTTCATACAGAGTTGGGAACGAACCTCGAAGAAGGTAGGGAGAGGTTTGGTATTTTGAAGGATAGTGGCAACACTTTCGTATTGCTCGATGAGGCCAGAGAGGGTTTGGAGTACAAGGGTTTGCTTGTCAATAGGTGCATCAACATTAGTAAGTTGATCGGCCAGAATCTTAACTTCCTGGCAGTATCCAGACATGGGAGAAAAATTCTCTAGACGAGTGGTGGCAAGTTTTTGTTTTAGGTATAAAGCACGGATACCTTTGTTATCCTGGAAGAGGGATTCAAAGGTGGTCCATGCTGCATAAGTAGTGGTGCCACGCTTCATGACAGTTTTTAGGAGGTCAGGTGAGATCGTGCCATAGAGCCATTGAAGGACAATAGCATCTAGGCGTTCCCAAGAATCCGCCACTATTGGGTCAGGTTTGTCGGCTCTCTGTTTGGCAGCCGAGGAGGACTGGTCAGCAGCAGGTTTGGGATGAGGCTTGAGATGGTCATCAACAAGAAACGCAGTGCAGTGGATCTGAAAGAGCTCGGACCAGGTTATGTAGTTCGAGGATTCATTGTCGAGTTGAATGGGGATGAAAGATTTAATGTTGGACACGGTGCAAGCGGGATGTATCTTGTTATCGGCCATTGGGACAGAAAAGAAATGAGGAACAGAGTGGCGGCAGAGGTGGGTTTCGAAGAGAGGAGGATCTAGGTTTAGGCACTTGATACCATGAAAGATTTATGGTTCAATCTCTTGTCTCTCATTGATAATCGAACAACAATATATAGAGGATACATCATATCTCCTTTTCTTGGAGAATAAGTTTACAATCAATCTCTCCTATAATTACGACAATCTATTATATATTTACAAATATTGACTATCGATTCTATTACTATCTCATATTAAGGAAATCCCTCTGGTATTAAATAATATATTTCTCCTATTATATTTAAATACTAGGTTATAAATCCGCGTATTACACAAGTTTGTACTGTATAAACCATATATAACTAACAACTTTATAATCTTTAAAGAATTTTATATAACTAACAACCTATGTTAATTAGTAACGAAACTTTATATAAACGAATTTTTATTACCATGTGATAGTTCACACAACTAACTTGGATTTATCACAAAAACCAGCCCATCTTAATTAGTAACACTGAAAATACCATAATAGTCGTGTATTGCTAATATTGAATACTGAAAAACATGAAATACCATTCTTAGCCCTAACTAATGACTATCCCCCTATAACATATGTGCTCCCCCACAGTCCCGTTCTTGAATTTTGCAATACGAAACAGATCTAGGAAGGTGTCTTTTAATGGTTCTGTGCCGATCCACACGTCTTTCCAGAAGCGGGTACCTACAACATCCCATACCTCGATCCGAAGCTTGTCTTGGATGTTCACACTGATATGAACCAAATGCGAGATATAAATTATATCAAATAAGGTATAAAATCAACCCTTTTAGTACTAATGTTGGAAAAAGTGTGTTTCTTTGTATGCTTTGATTTTCAGGATTAAAAAAGCTTAAATGTACAAAAGGAACAAATTAACAACAAAAACAAACATGAATACTGAAGAAGAGAAGTTGATACATTATACCAACCCTCCGAGCTTCACTCCAAGACCAAAAACAACAAATCAGAAGACAAGGACGGGGTCATGCCACCAAGGCATGGGGTCGTGCTCCACTCAAGATTCTAGAAATAAAAAGATAAACAGAAGCAGACAAGGGACACGGGTCATGGTCAACTCCCAGATTTGCAGAATCTTGGATAGTACAGTAAGTACAAGGGCCACCGGGCCATGTTGTTGACACACGGGGCCATGTGAGCATATGGACTGACACAACTCATTAAATGAAGACAGAGAAGAAGGAGGCCCAGGGCCATGTAAATCGTCTGTTTTCAACTATAAATAAGGGTGCTTGGTTCAATGGCAATCCATCCCTTGGTAAACAACATCTCCCACTTCTGCCATCCTTTGGCAGCCACTTCTCACCACTCCAACACCACCATCCATCACAACAGATAGACTTTTGAGTGTGTAGTAGTCTCGGGATCCAAGATATCGTAAGATCCTTTATCAAACTGTGGCCATACTTGGCTAATCTCTTACATCACTTGGTGAGGGCAAATCTTTTATGTATTACTTTTGATTTCCAAGCTTTGGTTGACTTTTTAATTGGGTTTGTATTAACGACTTTAATAACTAATTTTTTATATTTAAAGTGAACTTTATTCTATCATATCTTCATGTTTTGTTGATTCACTCATTCGTGTCTTTACGGTCTATATAAAGCGCGTTAATGCATGTAAAGTGGTTAGAAGGGTAGTTTGGGTAAAGTTCTTGCCTCGTTCAATGTATAGATCCTATGAGGACTTGATTCAAGCTTATTAGGACTTCCCTTGAGGTAGATAGCATCAAATCGGGGGAAGTAAAAACGGCTCGAATCTCTTATAAATAAACTACTATTAAAACTTTAAACCGGCCGTGCGAGACTGTATCTCTGCTGATTCAGACCTATATAGCCGAGGGTAGGGTTGCCTCCAAAAGAGGGACATGCAACATTTTGCATTAATAACTTACTTAAGAGTAAACTGCCAAAATGGTCCCTGAGGTATGGTCACTTTTACCACTTTAGTCGAAAACTCAAACCTTTTGAATCTTGGTCCCTGTGGTTTCAATTTATTTCCATTTTCATCCAAGAGCAAATTTTGGTCAGGTTTTTCAGTTAACATCCAACTTTTTTTTAATCTTTTTCCTCCCCTTTAATGAAGGGCAAAATGGTCTGACTTTTTTAATTTGTTATAATAAAATGTTAAAAGACCATTTTGCTCTTCATTAGAAGGGAGGAAAATACAAAAAAGCTAGATGTTAATTGAAAAATCTGACAAGATTTTGATTTCGGATGAAAATGGCAACAAAATTGAAACCGCAGGGATCCAGATTCAAAAGGTTTGAGTTTGGAACTAAAGTGACAAAAGTGACCAAATCTCAGGGACCATTTTGGCAGTTTACTCCTTACTTAATTATCTTTCAATATTCCTGCCTTGCTGGACTGTATCCCTGCTGACTCAGACCAATATGGCCGAGGGTAGCGTTGCCTCCAAAAGAGGGACATGACACTATAACCAAGATAATCTCTTAAAAACCCAAAGTACGGAAATCATCAAATACGTAAAAGATAAGTCGGAATAAAGTTTTTCTATCTTGTCTATTTGTTTATTTTATTATTTAGATTCTCTCTATATCTTAACTATTAAAAATATTTTCTCAAAATTTGGTTAGATTAGACGTTGACGCTATTCCGGTATTAAAAGCTCTTGTGTCCTTGGACGCCCTCGGTATCTTACCATCACTGTACTACGCCAATGATGGGTGCACTTTCCCTAGCATGTTGTAGAGAGTGATAGTGTTATATCATTTTTTATAATTTTAAAGCTTGATAAATGAGTGAAAAGTGCTTAAAAATATATTCAAAATCATACACCCTTACCTCACGTCAACACCATCTTTGACTTTGACTTCGTGCATATTCCCCATATCCTTTCATTTTCCCAGAATCGGTTGCTTAGCCAGAATCAATTTCTTGTTGTTTTGAGTGTTATGATTAGAATATATGACTGTGGCCCAGAGCTGCTTAGGATCATCTCTAAAACGCCACCACCACTTCAATGGCATGGCGTCATTAAAATCTCCAACCCCCATATTCCTACCCCCCCCCCCCAAAGCATTTTATGCTTTACCAAATTTTCCCATTTAACCTAACAAATATTTTGGAACAATTAGTTATCCCCTATATGAAATCTCATCGAATGCCTTCTTGTTTTTTGACAATAGCGTTAGGCACTTCGAATAAGGATAAATAAGAAGAGAGGAGACTTATAAGCATCGATTTTGCAAGCGTAACTCTCCTGGCAAAAGATAGGCTCCGAACTTTCCAAGTCGAAACCCGCCTATTGAATATTTCAATAATTGGTTGTGAAAATTTAGGTCATATCATATTTACACCGATAGGATATTGAGTTGCATAAATGGAAGAGATCCCACTTCACAGTTTATGATATTATCCATTCATTCCACTTCTTTGTCATCAACCCCAATCCCATAGAGATGATATGTTTTCGGATTTACCTTAAGGCCCATGACAAGGTAAATGCACCATAAAAATTTGCTTAGACTTACAACATTGTGCTCTGACCATTCCCCGATAAATAAGACGCCATTGGCGTAACGAAAATGGGACGTAAAAGTTAAGTCGGAATCAAGTTTTTCTATCTTGTCTATTTGTTTCTTTTATTATTTAGATTCTCTCTATATCTTAAATATTAAAAATATTTTCTCAAAATTTGGTTAGATTAGACGTTGACGTTATTCCGGTATTAAAAGCTCTTGTGTCCTTGGACGCCCTCGGTATCTTACCATCACTGTACTATGCCAACGATAGGTGCACTTTCCCTAGCGTGTTGTAGAGAGTGATAGTGTTATATCATTTTTTTTATAATTTTAAAGCTTGATAAATGAGTGAAAAGTACTTAAAAATATATTAAAAATCATACACCCTTACCTCACGTAAATTAACTTAATCAGGCCCTTGGAGTGCCCAGGAACGTTTATTCGACTATACAGTGCGCGTATGGGGATTTACGGGAAATCTGCTGAATATCAAGCGACAACGAACTGATGCCGTACAAAATATTGACAACGCAGACAAATACAGATTTTCTACGAATATTTTATATTTATGAATTTAATGTTGTGAATTTGTTGCGCTTCCGTACCTCACAAAACGCAAACAAGAACGAGAAATGCGACTGCAGGAAACGCACCGGTAACGAAACTGAAGCATCGGACACGCGTGTTGCCCTCAAAACTTGAATTCTTCAATATATTTTGTTTCATAATTAAATTTTTACAATCGTAGTTGAAATCGGATCAAAAAATGGATCAGAAACGCCAAACGAGGCAATTACGCGATTTTAGAGTAACCGATGAGCGAACGCGTCAATTATAAATCTCGGACGTAGTTTTTTTTGTTGTTTCGACACTAAAATTTCATTTTATGACATTACACGACAACAGGTTCAAAATCGGGCCCCGGGAGTGCAATTGGGCCACGCTAGTGAATTGAAACGAGATAATGGGCCTATGGCCCAACCCACCACTTAAAACCTATGTATAAATAGGATATCCAACCCTATTCTCCCATTTCTAACAATCTGAGCACACCATGAACCCCCTTTGCCCTCTCTCGATTAAACACCTACCACCGGAGTAATTCCGGCCGGCACCAATCACCTCTTACCGGCGACAAGCACAGCAACCACACCCTGTTCCTCTTTAAACCCATCACACCAACACCCCTGTTTCCCTAGGTTTCCGGCGATGAAGATCGGAAGAGAAGAGAGAGACGAAGAGAGAGAGGGAAATCAGAGAGAGAAAAGTGTCGGTCCGGCGGTCGGAGCCAAGGACAGGCGGTCGGAGCCTCGGACCAGCGGTCTTCGTCATTATCCGACGAGTTCCGGTATGATATTGATCTTGTTCCCCGATTCCTTTCGATGAAGATGATGAGTTTTCTGTTTTTGGCGACAAACGCCACTCACGGTGGCGGCGACCGTCAGCTGACGGCGGATCAACGGCAGCAACAGCGGTGGAGCAGTGGTGACGCCGGTTTGAGTTGGTTCGGGTTTTCGTTTCATCCCAGTTTTTAGTTCAGGTGATTCGGGTCCCAGGTTCAGCAGCAGATCTTGGTTTGGGTGTTCGGGTCAGCCACGGTTCAAGTCTCGGCTCAGATCGGATTTGGTTCGGTCAGAATGGTCAACTTCAGATGTGATTCGAGTCAACTCGGTCAACCGAGTTAACTCGGTCAACTCAAACAACACGAGTCAACCCGGTTGACTCGGTCAACAGGTCAAGCATGGTCAGCAGGTTCGGTTGACTCGGTCAAGCGAGTCAACTCTGTCAACTTAGCGAGTCAACTCAGTTGACTCGGTCAACTTAGCTAGCGTTTCGACACGAGAAGATGGTAAAGATTTTAGGACGTAGTTTATTACATTATTTTCATAGTTTTATATATTACGTGACAAATGAGCTCGAACCAACTTGATTATAGTTACGTTTTGATATACTTGACAAAATTAAATATATACTATTGAATCTTGATTGAATTTTGAGATATAAGGACAACTTGTGTTGTCAGGGGGCGTCCAAAAACAGAGGAAACTCTGCCCGTTTTTCGATAAAATCCGTAAAAATAACGCGTTTTTATTATAAAACGAACACTCGATTTCAAACAATCTCTTAGAAAAACAAAATACGAGTACGTTACTACTTTCTACGACATATTACAACTTACGAAAACGGCGATTCGGAAACAATTTACAACCACCAATATAGTCATTTTAAACATCAAGATTTCGATAATTTTTTATAAAAATAAAAATAGTTTACATTTATTTCAAATTTTCATACAACACGAAATCGTTTTATAATATATATATATATATGGTGTATATTTATTTCGAATATCAAACTACACGACGCTTCTTTTATAAGATAAAAAGTAAGTGCATATTTATTTCAAATACCATACGACTCGAATTCGTTTTATAAAATAAATATGGTTTGTATTTATTTCAAATCTCGTACAACGCGAATTCTTGTATAAAAATAAATATAGTTATATATTTATTTTCGAACACGACAATTCGATGACAATTTTATAGAATAAATATAACTTTTTATATTTATTTCAAACGCCGAAACAGCATATACGTATATTTTGGCAAATATATACAAGACGTAATATATATGATACATGTTTATTATATATTACTTTTTTACAAATATTTCTATATACCCAAACGACTTCTCGGGACAACAAGCGACCTTAACGATATATTTATATGTTTTGATATAAATATTTATTTATTTCTAATACCTCGAGAATCAAGTCTTTTCAAGGCTTATTTGTTAATATCTACAATAAATGATACTTATCAAATATGACTTATTCATTTCCGAAAAGTTAACTACTTACCGTTGAATCGTTCGATTAGCGATTCGGTAGAGCTCGATGACACGTAGTTTAGTTACTGCGTTTATTTAGAAACTTATAAGATATTCCGTGTTAGGAATATTGTAGAATGCACGCTAGCGAGTCTCGTCTTGGAAACGACATCACGAAGTCGTAATTAGCTAGCTTTGCACAAGGTAATTCAGGTGAGTTCATAACCCTACCTTTTTACAGTTTTACATTTTTATAAATGTTTCAGGGTGGAAAGACATGCACGTTTTGCAGAAACACACAAAGTTTTCGACGAACAAAGACTACATATTTTAGACAAAGCACGTTTTGAAAGAACATACAAAGTTTTTGAACGAACGAAAACTCATATTTCTAAATCATGTTACGAATGGATTTCGAGGAACTCAAATGGTTTACGAATGAATCATACTAAATATACCGGTTTTTACAAAACAAATGCGTATTATCTGTGAATGATTTTCATGACTAGGGATGGGATCGTCTAGTTATAATATTGGGACTGGGTTGGTCTGCGTTTGAGGAACGAGACACCCAGCGAGTTCATGTCCCCCTTTTCTCTTAACTGTTTTTGGTTTTATAAATCTCGGGGGTTGGAATACATGTTACGAATGTTTAAACAGTATGAACTGACTATGAACTGAACTATTAGATCATGTGAGCATAGACTAAATTTGAAATGTCATTAACTCTTAATTAGGGACGAAGGTTAGATCTAACGGGTGTGGCCGAACCCCACTCATGATACTTGTGACCACTTGAGTGCTTCGGTGTCCCAGTCGAGGTGAATCGACATTAGTCGAGGTGAATCGACAATAGTCGAGGTGAATTGACATAGTCAAGGTGAATTGACATAGTCGAAGGGGAATTCGACATAGTCGAGGGAAATCGACAAGGGTATAAGCCTACTGATTTCGAGTGCTCCCTATATCCTCACATGCTTTAATGTCCTTGTAAAACATTTATTTGATATGTTCATAAATGCTTTTCATACCTGTTTTCAAAGGAGCTTCTCAAAGGTTTGCAGGTTTATTTGGAGCTCACAATTTTCATATATCATGCCGAGAAAATGATTTTTACTATATTTTCTCAACAACTTTAAAACCGGTTATTCAAAAAGATTTATTTCAAATCTTTTACAAACAAACTATGAACTCGCTCAACTTTATGTTGACTTTTTCGCATGTTTCTTTCTCAGGTTGCATTTTTCAAACTATGGAATGGATGGAATAGGAGAACCATGCGGAGTCGAGTACTTAGTGGGCATTCGTTTTCAAGATGTCTTAGCTTATTTGCTCCGCTGTGCAATGAAGATACCAGTCCAGTCACGCCAGCTCTAATATTTTCGGGGTGTGACAGTTTGGTATCAGAGCTATAGGTTACAACGAATTAGGTTTCTGTAGAGATACCTAGGCTCTAACCTCACCTTTATCTGGGACTTAGACTATTAAGACTTGAGTACATACAGAATGCCTAAGACTCGAATATGGTCTCCAACCGTTGCCGAAAGACAAACAGTCAAAATTTTGTTTTCAAAAATACGCCATTGTGATGTTTTACACACGATACACAAAACAGTCGTATACAGTGAACAAAACCTTGAGAGTTTTGAAAACATGCATTTAGAACCTTTGGAAACTTATGTTGGAATTCATTAAAGGTCATCACGTAGGAACCGCGATTATTAACTCGGGCACACACTATTATCCATATTGTCTATGATATTTTAACTTCCTGAGCAGGCAACCTACGCATAACGAAACACTAGTGCACAGGTATACGTGAAACTTAAGCTATACATCAACGAAGGTTGAATACGTTACATACGACTTTCGAGGTGAAGTCACCAAGAAGACACTATGGAGCATTTCAACGATAATGCTAATCCTGTCAGCACAAAAACTATCGATCAGGAAGCGACGGTTGGGCACGCCGTCCTGCAAACGACACGAGTCATGCTAAGGAGAAGACGCATGCCTTCGTATTCCCCCTATCTTGTTAACGACGAATACGCTATGTTCGACATTCCATGGTAATGTCAACTAACAACCGGTCATCACATGAAACCCCATGTAAAGTCCTTAAATTTCTTTTATAGAAATTCTGACTTTTGCATCTAGTGAGTAGATTTTCACATCTCTACTCCTCTTAATGGTCATTGTGTCACGATCATTTCTTTCATTATAGCGAATACTCATTTGCTTCATTTCTTGAAAATTCATATGTTACGCATGCATCGTTTGTACGCATGTGGATTCGTTTCGAATAAGCATTTCATCAAGGTTCAAATATTGTTTCGCTAAACCTAATTATTGATTTGTGACTCGAATGACTCACATTATTGTAATTGTTGGCTCCTTTGTTATCAAGTCAACACATTTTCTTGAAATTTCTTTTCTTTTCAAGTTACATACATGGTTTTTCGTTGCGACCATGCCGAAAGTTTTCTTGTCGATACATGTATTTATTGTCGGCTTGCGCCGAAACCAAGTTCAAATGTTTAAACTTGTCCATTACCCGTATTCAATCCAAGACACCATATGATGTATTGAACACATCATACCCAGATTCGTTTTAACAAGCATTTCATATGTTCCGAGTCGTAGTGGACTTCTTTGGTCTACGACTCCATTAAGTTGTTTGTTGATTTCGACACCTTGTGGTGGTGTTTTCACTAATTTGAAGCTTGCGCTAAACTCGTTTACGCATCTCATGCATGGATTTAATTAATTATTTATTGATTTGCTTTAAATCCGCTTTGATTTACCATATTACAGCAGTCTTAATACAATAGTGTGTTAAGACAATGGTACACAAATTCATTTTATATTCCGGTGTACCTACTAACGGTTCTTTCATTATCGATTGAATGTTTTGCGATATTCATTGCTTTCCCATCTTCGATCGAAACATTATTTCTTTGATGTTCCATTTTCTATTGGAAATCCTATGATGTCGTTTGAAATAAATTTTCAGATTTGATTCATTACACCATTCATTTGATTCCAAACATGGTGGATTTGTTTGATCACCGATATTATTGAATTATTTAAATCACTACGACACCTTGTGGTGTCAGTACAAACTTGTAGCTTTGGTTAATCATGATAGAGCGTTTCATGCAAAACACAGGTGATACTTGTTCGATCACCGCTATATTGAAATTGTTTCATTCTCTACGACACCTTGTGGCGTCGGTATAACTTGCAGCTTGTGCTGATCACGATCGGGCGTTTCATGCAAAACTATTACATTTGAGCTTGTTGATTCTAAGTTCATCCAGTGGATGTTATTGCTTCTAGAACTCATTTACATATTGTAAACATCCATATGGAATTCGATTGGTCGAAGTTCCTGTTCATTGTTGGATCCCTGTTAACTTAGTCATACTAGTGACTGTATCTATACATCTTGTTTCGTTTGACATCAACTTTTGAAACACATTTCTTTTAAACCGTTGGGTTCCTGTTATGGAGGAATGTCCTTGAATTCACATGAGTTGAATAAGTCTTGATCCGATTTTGTGGTCATCCACTTTGATACTATTCGTATTTACCTGCACATAACGTAACTCTAAGGAGTTAACGTAGTCTAAATTTCGAGGACGAAATTTTATTAACAGGGAGAGAATGTGACAACCGGTATTTTACGCCCTTAATGACATGATTAACAGGCGATTAACGTGATGATAAATAGCGTTTAAGATGCAAATTAAATTAATCAGTCCCTTGGAGTGCCCAGGAACGTTTATTCGACTATACAGTGCGCGTAAGGTGATTTACGGGAAATCTGCTGAATATCAAGCGATAACGAACTGATGCCGTACAAAATATTGACAACGCAGACAAATACGGATTTTCTATGAATATTTTATATTTATGAATTTAATGTTGTGAATTTGTTGCGTTTCCGTACCTCACAAAACGCAAACAGGAACGAGAAACGCGACTGCAGGAAACGCACCGGTAACGAAACGGAAGCATCGGACACGCGTGTTGCCCTCAAAACTTGAATTTTTCAATATATTTTGTTTCGTAATTAAATTTTTACAATCTTAGTTGAAACCGGATCGAAAAATGGATCAGAAACGCCAAACGAGGCAATTACGCGATTTTAGAGTAACTGATGAGCGAACGCGTTAGTTATAAATCTCTGACGTAGTTTTTTTTGTTGTTTCGACACTAAAATTTCATTCTATGACATTACACGACAACATGTTCAAAATCGGGCCACGGGAGTGCATTTGGGCCATGCTAGTGAATTGAAACGAGATAATGGGCCTATGGCCCAACCCACCACTTAAAAGCTATGTATAAATAGGATGTCCAACCCTATTCTCTCATTTCTAACAATCTGAGCACACCATGAACCCCCTTTGCTCTCTCTCGATTAAACACCTACCACCGGAGTAATTCCGGCTGGCACCAGTCACTGGCGACCGGAGATCGGAGCTCCGGCGCCTCATTTCTTACCGGCGACAAGCATAGCAACCACACCCTGTTCCTCTTTAAACCCATCACACCAATACCCCTGTTTCCCTCGGTTTCCGGCGATGAAGATCGGAAGAGAAGAGAGAGACGAAGAGAGAGGGAAATCAGAGAGAGAAAGGTCTCGGTCCGGCAGTCGGAGCCACGGACCGGTGGTCGGAGCCTCGGACCAGCGGTCTTCGTCATTATCCGATGAGTTCCGGTATGATATTGATATTGTTCCCCAATTCCTTTCGATGAAGATGATGAGTTTTCTATTTTTGGCGACAAAAGCCACTCACGGTGGCGGCGACCGTCGGCTGACGGCGGATCAACGGCAGCAACAGCGGCGGAGTAGTGGTGACGCCGGTTTGAGTTGGTTCGGGTTTTCGTTTCATCCCAGTTTTTAGTTCAGGTGATTCGAGTCCCAGGTTCAGCAGCAGATCTTGGTTTGGGTGTTCGGGTCAGCCACGGTTCAAGTCTCGGCTCAGATCGGGTTCGGTTCGTTCAGAATGGCCAACTTCAGATGTGATTCGAGTCAACTCGGTCAACCGAGTTAACTCGGTCAACTCAAACAACACGAGTCAACCGGTTGACTCGATCAACAGGTCAAGCATGGTCAGCAGCTTCGGTTGACTCGGTCATGCGAGTCAACTCAGTCAAGCGAGTCAACTCAGTCAACTTAGCGAGTTAACTCAGTTAACTCGGTCAACGTAGCTAGCGTTTCGACACGAGAAGATGGAAAGATTTTACGACGTGGTTTATTACATTATTTTCATAGTTTTATATATTACGTGACAAACGAGCTCGAACCAACTTGATTATAGTTACGTTTTGATATACTTGACAAAATTACATATATACTTATTGAATCTTGATTGAATTTTGAGATATAACGACAACTTGTGTTGTCGGGGGGCGTAAAAAAACAGAGGAAACTATGCCCGTTTTTCGATAAAATCCGTAAAAATAACGCGTTTTTTATTATAAAACGAACACTCGATTTCAAACAATCTCTTAGAAAAACAAAATACGAGTACGTTACTACTTTCTACGACACGTTACAACTTACGAAAACGGCGATTCGGAAACAATTTACAACCACCAATATAGTCATTTTAAACATCGAGATTTCGATAATTCTTTTATAAAGATAAATATAGTTTACATTTATTTCAAATTTTTTTACAACACGAAATCGTTTTATAAAAAAAATAAAAAAATATGGTGTATATTTATTTCGAATATCAAACTACACGACGCTTCTTATATAAGAAAAAAAGTAGTTGCATATTTATTTCAAATACCAAATGACTCGAATTCGTTTTATAAAATAAATATGGTTTGTATTTATTTCAAATCTCGTACAACGCGAATTCTTGTATAAAAATAAATATAGTTATATATTTATTTTCGAACACAACAACTCGATGACAATTTTATAGAAAAAGTATAACTTTTTATATTTATTTCAAACGCCGAAACGGCATATACGTATATTTTGGCAAATATATACAAGACGTAATATATATGATACAGGTTTATTATATATTACTTTCATACGAATATTTCTATATACACAAACGACTTCTCGGGACAACAAGCGACCTTAACGATATATTTATATACTTTGATATAAATATTTATTTATTTCTAATATCTCGAGAATCAAGTCTTTTCAAGGCTTATTGGTTATTATCGACAATAAATGATACTTATCAAATATGACTTAATCATTTCCGATAAGTTAACTACTTACTGTTGAATCGTTTGATTAGCGATTCGGTAGAGCTCGATGACACGTAGTTTAGTTACTGCGTTTATTTAGAAACTTATAAGATATTCCGTGTTAGGAATATTGTAGAATGCATGCTAGCGAGTCTCGTCTTGGAAACGACATCACGAAGTCGTAATTAGCTAGCTTTGCACAAGGCAATTCAGGTGAGTTCATAACCCCACCTTTTTACGGTTTTACATTTTTATAAATGTTTTCGGGGTGGAAAGACATGCACGTTTTGCAGAAACACACAAAGTTTTCGACGAACAAAGACTACATATTTTAGACAAAGCACGTTTTGAAAGAACATACAAAGTTTTTGAACGAACGAAAACTCATATTTCTAAATCATGTTACGAATGGATTTCGAGGAACTCAAATGGTTTACGAATGGATCATACTAAATATACCGGTTTTTACAAAACAAATGCGTATTATCGAAATGTGAATGATTTTCATGACTAGGGATGGGATCGTCTAGTTATAATATTGGGACTGGGTTGGTCTGCGTTAGAGGAACGAGACACCCAGTGAGTTCATGTCCCCCTTTTCTCTGAATTGTTTTTGGTTTTATAACTCTCGGGGGTGGAATACATGTTACAAATGTTTAAACAGTATGAACTGACTATGAACTGAACTATTAGATCATGTGAGCATAGACTAAATTTGAAATGTCATTAACTCTTAATTAGGGACAAAGGTTTGATCTAACGGGTACGGCCGAACCCCACTCATGGTACTTGTGACCACTTGAGTGCTTCGGTGTCCTAGTCGAGGTGAATCAACATTAGTCGAGGTGAATTGACAATAGTCAAGGTGAATTGACATAGTCGAAGGGGAATTCGACATAGTCGAAGGAAATCGACAAGGGTATAAGCCTACTCATTTCGAGTGCTCCCTATGTCCTCACATGCTTTAATGTCCTTGTAAAACATTTATTTGATATGTTCATAAATGCTTTTCATACCTGTTTTCAAAGGAGCTTCTCAAAGGTTTACAGGTTTATTTGGAGCTCACAGTTTTCATATATCATGCCGAGAAAATGATTTTTACTATATTTTCTCTACAACTTTAAAACCGATTATTCAAAAAGATTTATTTCAAATATTTTACAAACAAACTATGAACTCGCTTAACTTTATGTTGACTTTTTCGCCTGTTTCTTTCTCAGGTTGCATTTTTCAAACTATGGAACGGTTGGAATAGGAGAACCATGTGGAGTCGAGTACTTAGTGGGCGTTCGTTTTCAAGATGTCTTAGCTTATTTGCTTCCGCTGTGCAATGAAGATACCAGTCCAGTCACGCCAGCTCTGATATTTTCTGGGTGTGACACATATTCCCGGAATCGGTTGCTTAGCGAGAATCAATTTCTTGTTGTTTTGAGTGTTATGATTAGAATATATGACTGTGGCCCAGAGCTGCTTAGGATCATCTATAAAACGCCACCACCACTTCAATGGCATGGCGTCATTAAAATCTCCAACCCCTATACTTCCTACCCCCTCCCCCCCCCCCCCCAAAAAAAAGCATTTTATGCTTTACCAAATTTTCCCATTTAACCTAACTAATATTTTGGGACAATTAGTTATCCTTTATATGAAATCTCTTTGAATGCCTTCTTGTTTTTTTGACAATAGCGTTAGGCACTTTGAATAAGGATAAATAAGAATAGAGGAGACTTATAAGCATCGATTTTGCAAGAGTAACTCTCCTGGCAAAAGATAGGCTCCGAACTTTCCAAGTCGAAACCCGCCTATTGAATATTTCAATAATTGGTTGTGAAAATTTAAGTCATTTCATATTTACCCCGATAGGATATTGAGTTGCATAAATGGAAGAGATCCCACTTCACAGTTTATGATACTATCCATTCATTCCACTTCTTTGTCATCAACCCCAATCCTATAGAGATGATATGTTTTTGGATTTACCTTAAGGCCCATGACAAGGTAAATGCACCACAAAAATTTGCTTAGACTTATAACATTGTGCTCTGACCATTCCCAGATAAATAGGACGCCATTGGCGTAACGAAAATGAGATATATAAGGCTGTCATTTGGGGTTTTTACGCCTTGAAATAAGCCTATATCCAGTGCCATTTTCATAACCATGACCACCACCTCCGTAGTCATGATAAATAAGTATGGAGAAAGGGGATCCCCTTGTATCAATCCCCTATTAAATGAAAACTCTCCCATAGGCGAGATGTCTATTAGGACCGAACCCCTCCGGGACCCTAGGCTATCTTTTATCGACTTAATCCATGTCCTAACGAACCCCCTGATCTTGATTTAGCTAAGTTATTTGTTTTTTTTTTTTTGGAGTAAATTACAAGTTTCGTCCTTTAGGTTTATACCATTTTGTCACACCCCGACCGCGTAAAACAACGAAACCGCGGCGGAAACGTCAGGGAGTGGAGCGACAGAATTATTGTTTCACAACCATGGATTCAAAAGTTTTGTTTTATTTAAATATAAACCATTTATATTGTCTTAAGGTCAAAACAAACAAGTTCACATCTTGACTATCATCGTTATTAAGTCACTAAGGCCTTGTCCGGTCCTAAGTGAGCATACATCCTAATCACATTCAACATCATTCAACACCACCTGAAACATATGTAAAAATAAAGTCAGCAAAGAAATGCGGCGAGCACATAGGTTTTGTGAGAGTGTCGGATTCATGGCTCGTTTACATGTTGCAATACCTCGTTTGACTACAAGAGTCGTTAATTGAAAACCTTTTTTTGCAAAGAGTTTGGTATTGCAATATGAATAACCAGCTCAAAATAAGTTGGTTATAGTTTATAAAAAAATCTCGTTGCCATAAATCTTAACCCAAAACATTTGTTTATATAAACCAAATCGTAAATCGTTCTCGTAATAAAACTTGTATGGTTTTTATCTTATAGAAAACCTCGTTGCGTGTCATCGTTTAAAATCGTTCATCCAAGTGAACTAAATAACGCCACGGAATATAATATGATAAAAGCACTTATATATAAGAAGTACCAGCGACGTATCTACCATGCTTTTATCACTTTATACTCGTCCCGTTATCTAATCACAAACCAAAAACCCATCGTTTAAATCGTTCAACTCGTTCGTGTTATAGACCATCGTTCATTTGTTTAAATCGTTCAAATCGTTCCAAATCGTTCAAATCGTTCATAATCGTTCAATCATTCTCGTTTTAATTGTGAAAACTAACTTTTGGTCGTCTCGTTTATAACATTCAAACCTTCGCAACTCATCCATCGTTCAACTCGCATTAACAAACCACCAAAGAGTAAGTTAACAATCATCAGGTTCAGTCATTACCCATATAACCCCCATACATAACCATGGATGCAGTCCGATAACGGGATTTGTCAGATCCTATGGTACCATAACCTAATACTGGCTGGCTTGATCATTATTAATTACGTCCAACAAGTTCGTTCACATTATCGAAATCGTTCTTGTTTAATATAAACCATAGTATTCGTTTTTGAAATCATTGTTGAAAGCATCAGAATTGTTTAACACATATGAATCACCCCAAAAAAATTAAAAACAGTAAAATAGGGGAACTATGTACTCACGTGAAGTGCAGATTATCCTTGATTAAATGAACTAGAAAAGCTCGAGAAAACCAAGGAAATCAAGTGGTACCTAGTAATCGGACCGCTAGTTAATAAATTGACACCTAAATCGGAAGATCGAGTAGAACGAGGTCTCGTAAACCAAATGAGTATTGGAACTCATGTGATATGGTTTAACAAAGCCTACATTCTAAATCGGAACCTATCTTAAGTGCTTACGACCCGTTACGACCCATTAAGGTAGCTTACGCTACGTTAACGCGTCGTTCGCGCAAATGCGTGTTCGAGATGCCTAACTAGCCCTATGACAAGTATTATATGCCCTAACATATTTAAATATGTTGCATAATCATTTTAAGTGACAAAAATTATGTAACATATGCTTAAATACAAATTACGCATGAAAAGGGCATTTTGGTCATTTTCCTAAGGCATATAAACTAACTATCATACAACTAATTAAACTAATTGACCATAAGGTATAACCTCGGAAGGTTATTCCCTATACAACTATGGTCACAAAATATGTTTGGTCAGATCCTAATGATCGACCCAACGGGTCGGGTTCGAAAGTCTAAGCGGTTGTCAAGACCGCTTGACTTACGACCCTAAACAAGCACTAGACTAAAAGTGACGAGCTAAACATCTTAAAACATGTTTAACTAAGTTTAGAAAACATGTTTGATATCAAAACAAAGTGTTTTGATACCTAAAAATAGCTTCGTTGCAAAATACGCATAAACACGTATTTTGACCAAAACCTTGACTCGTCACTTCGACTAATCGACGTGGTAATGAGTAGGTATAGTCACAAGAGACTATAACCATCGTGATTACGCTCACGTTGCAAAGTTCGATTGAACTTTGACTTGACCAAATCATGGTCAAAGCAGAAAGTCAAACACTGTTTGACTTTCATGCTTGAAAAGCATAAAAAGCATGAAAGAAGCTTACAAAAGGTCCAAGCAAGGAAGAATTGATTCAAAACACTCAGGTATGAAGTGTTAAACTTCAACTTAGAGCAGAATTGAATCAAATGTGAGGAATGAAGTGAAGAACCCACTTCTATTTATAGGAAGTTAGGATCAAAAAGATCATTCCAAGTGTTATGAGAATCAATCTTGGCCCTACATTTGTGGAACATGGTTTCTAATACAGGAGGAACACAAAAACCAGCTCAAGGTATTGAGAAAATTGCACAAAAGTCCCAGGAAATCAAGTTGGTTGCTAAAAACTGAAATGCTAAAAATGGTCCTATGTAGCGTGGCGCGCCAGGTCTACCAGGGCGTGGCGCGGGGGAGGCCAGTTCCAAGTTTCAAATTTTGGCGAAACAGGTCCCTACATGCTTAAAACTTGATTTTCGACTCGTTTAAGCCCCGTTAATCCCATTTCTAGGCTCCATTGTGAAGTTAAAGCATAGGGAACATGAAATATGCTTGAAAATATCACGGATGTCGGTTTGTTTGGTCATACGGTCACGTTATTCGGTTAATTACGACGAAAACTCGAACGGACGCGAAATCGATCCAAATTACACGAAGAATGGTATTTTGTATTCCAATCACTAAAATAAAATATTTTAATGATTACAAAAAATTTTGGATGTCCGGATATGTTCAGAACGTAAGATATGCGCGTAAATGCAAACTTATGCACTTTTTGACGCTTTAAGTCCCTATTGATCAAATAAGTTTATTTTCACATACCAAACCCCTCAAAGCCTATTCCTAAGTTATGTAAAGGATATTTAGGGTATTTTTAGCTTATGATCAAGTTCCGGAATGTTCGTTACCATACGAATCGGCAAAGTTTCACAGTTTGACGCAAATAGTCCCTACGATCGAATAAACCTGTTTTCGACACACCAAACCCTCCAAAACTTATTTCTAAGTTATGTAAAGGTTATTTAAGGTATGTTAAGCTTATGTCACTATTCCAGAGTTTTTTTCGCGTTAAACTGATTACGTTTATGCATCAGTTTGCATATAACTTTCCAGAAAGCGATTTAAAGCTTGAAATCGAACTCGAATCAAATCGTAAAATCATCAAAGACAAATACACAAATATTAACACCAAAACACATCGTTTTATTGATAATTGATATTGTTTTACATCGTACATCGTTTACAGAGCACAGTTGTCACAGTCTCCCCTACTTTAGGAAATTTCGTCCCGAAATTTTAACTAGAGGAAACTTGTGAAAACAAATGTTGAAATTTCTCTTTCATTTGGTCCTCACGCTCCCAAGTAAACTCTGGGCAATGTTTGGACTCCCAGCGAGCTTTGACTAATCATATTCGCTTATTCTTCAATCGCTTGATTTCACGGTCCACTATCTCCACAGGTTTCTTGACAAAGTGTATCGTATCGTCAATTTGAATTTCGTCGAATGGAATATGAAGATCAGTATCGGCTAAACACTTTCGCAAATTGGGCACGTGGAATGTTGGGTGCATATTCCCAAGTTCAGGAGGTAGTTCTAGTCGATAAGCAACCTTTCCAATTCTTTCAACAATCTTAAATGGTCCAACATATCGTGGTGCAAGTTTTCCTTTCTTTCCAAATCTCACCACTCCCTTCCAAGGGGATGCCTTGAGTAGGACACGGTCCTGACTTGAAATTCCAAGGGCTTGCGTCGCATATCCGCATAACTCTTTTGACGGCTTCTAGCGGTCAGAAGATTATCGTGAATTTTTTTGATTTTATCTGTTGTTTCTAGAATGAGCTCAGGTCCAGTAAGCTAAGCTTCACCGATCTCATTCCAACAAACAGGTGAACGACATTTTCGACCGTATAAAGCTTCGAACGGCGCCATATTGATGCTAGCATGATAACTATTGTTGTATGAGAACTCGATCAACGGTAGATGAGAATCTCAATTACCACTAAAATCTATCACGCAGGCTCTAATCATATCCTCCAGTGTTTGTATCGTTCTCTAGGATTGTCCATCTGTTTGGGGATGATAAGCAGTGCTTAGATTTAGTTGGGTTCCCATAGCGGATTGCATGGTCTTCCAAAAATGAGATGAAAATCAAGCATCACGATCAGATATGATATCCAAAGGAACACCATGTCGAGATACAATCTCATCAACATAAATCTTGGCAAGTTTATCGGCAGATAGATCCTCGCGAATCGGAATAAAATGAGCTGACTTTGTTAATCGATCAATGATAACCCAAATAGCATCGTGACCTCTAGATGTGCGCGGTAACTTAGTGATAAGATCCATCGCAATGTTCTCCCACTTCCATACAGGTATCTCTGGTTGTACAAGCAAACCAGATGGTCGTTGATGTTCAGCCTTGACTTTGAGACAAGTTAGGCATTTCGATACATACAAAGAAATATCCTTCTTCATACCAGGCCACCAATACTGAATACGAAGATCTTTGTACATTTTTTCAGCACTATGTCACACCCCGACCGCGTAAAACAACAAACCGCGGTGGAAACGCCTGGGGGTGATGTGACAGAACTATTGTTTCAACAACCATGGTAATTAAAGTTTTGTATTATTAGAATTAAAGTTTACATTGTCTTGGAATTTAAATAAAACATAACATAATAATTTTATTTTAAGTCACTAAGGCCCAAGTCCGCCTAAGTGTAGCACAAGCATCATCATGCATTAGCACCTGAAACACATGCAAAAATAGGTATGTCAGCATAAAAATGCTTGTGAGATACATAGGTTTTGTTTATGCAGGATTCATGACTTGTATTTTTAAAAGAAGTGTTTAACAAAAATAGTCATGAACCTTGTAAAATGTTTTCTTTTATAAAATCATGTGAAAATCGATATGAAAATCAAATGATATAAAAGAAATATGCATGGTTAAATAAATAACCAAGTAAAAGTGAATTTGTATAAAATATGTAATTTGTTTAACAATGTCGTGTTCTTGTAAAAATGTATCATGTCTTTGCCCAAGTGACTTAGATAATGCAACAATGTATAATACAATAAAAACACTTATATATAGGAAGTACGAGCGGCGTATCCACCATGCTTTTATCATATGACACATAGCCCCGTTACATAAGTCACTTATCAATAACCAACTAAAATGTCTTGTTCAATGTCAAAATGTTTATGTGTAATCCATGTTCAATGTCATGTATGAAATGTAACATGTATAAACAATGTAATGCATAGCAAGTAGAAAGTATCTACTCAAACTACATGATAATGTCAATGTGTTAACAATGTTATGTACGGTGAATAACTAGTAGTTACTCAACCCCGTAGGAAAATGTACAAAACAATGATTTTGAATAAACCTAAGTTTAAATCAAATGTTATGTTTTGCAGAAAACAATGCTTTATGATTACAAACATTTATGCAGTAATGTTTACTCGCATACATTCAAGCCTTGCGACTATGGTGACAAACCTTTAAACAAATTAAAGGTTCATCTAAGTTATGTATATCAGATTCTGTCATTCCCAACTTCCAAACAAACCTAGGAAGTCGGAAACGGGAGTTGTTAATTCCTATGGTACCATTACATACTACTGAGAAGCGTAGCTAATGTTAATGAATGTATTATTGTCCCGATTAAACATACCAAATGTCATAACCAATGTAGCATATGAAAACCATGTACTAGGTAAACATACATCGTAGAAATGTTCATGAAATCAATGTGCTAGCTTGCTAAGTAAACATACATAGCAAAAATGTTTATGAAATCAATGTGCTAGAATGCTAAGTAAACATACATAGCAAAACATAATTGAAAGCATGTACTATATGTGTACTAGGTGAAACTAGCATGTTTATGTCATAAAAGCAATGAAAGCATGAAAGTAACATGTATGCACAAGTGTTTCACCCCAAAATATTTGAAAGCGGTAAAAGAGGGGAACTATGTACTCACTTGGGATTGCTTATTAGTCTTTAGAATAAGACCAACTTAAGCTCCAAGTATCACGGAATCAAACGGCACCTAATATAGGCAACTATGTTAATAATCGGATCCTAAATCGGGAGATAGGATAGAATGATGTTCTATAAATCAAATAAGTAATTGAACTCATATGGTATGATTTAATAGAGCTAACATTCTGATTTAGAACTCTACCTAAGTGCTCTTGACCCGTTTCGACCCGTTATGGTAGTTTAAGCTACTATAACGCGTCGGTTGCGCAAAATTATGGTCAGATGGTTATCTATGAGCTATGTCAAGTCTTACATGCCCAATTATACCCTAACATGTTACTAAATTAGATTAGATGTCAAAAATATGTTCACATATGCACAATATGGTTTTATGCTTCAAAAGGGCATTTTGGTCATTTCCTATGGGCATATAAGCTACTTAACAATCAACTAACCAATCCTAGGTGATCATAAGGTATAACCTCAGGGGTTATTCCCTATGCAACTATGATCACAAAACATGCTTGGTCGGATCCTAAAGATCGACCAAACGGGTCGGGTTCGAAAGTCTAAGCGGTTGTTTAGACCGCTTAACTTACGACCCTAAACAAGCACTAAACTAATAGTGACGAGTTAAACATGTCAAAACATGTTTAACTAACTTATAAAGCTGATTTAGTATCAAAACAAAGTGTTTTGATACCTAAACGTAGTTCCGTTGCAAAATGCGTACTAAAATGCATTTTTACCGAAACTAGACTCGTCACTACACCTAGTTAACGTGGTAATCAGTAGGTATAATCGCTAAGGATTATAACCTTCATGATTACAATCACGTTACAAAGTTCTAACGAACTTTGCATTGACCATTGACTGGTCAAAGCTGAAAGTTAAACACTGTTTGACTTTCTCGCTAAGAAAGCGATAAAAGAACGAAGGAAGCTTACAAAGGGTCCTTGCTAGGAAGAACTTGATCCAATAATCTCAGGTATGAAGAAAATGACTTCAACTTAGAGAAAATCAGATCAAGGGTGAGTTGAAACAATGAAATGGCCTTGCTATTTATAGTAGTTGCAAGTTCACAAGATCATGCCATGTTTTTGTGTGGCCAACAAGCAAAGATCTCAGCCATAGATGTGTTATGAATTGATTTGTGAACTTGGAGAACACTTAAACTTGGCCTCCACACAAGAAAATTGCAAGAAAAGTCCCTAAACTAACAACAGATTGCTGAAAAGTGATTTCTGGTCGCTGGGGACTTTTAGGCGGGGCGCGTAGGAGTAGGGCCAGGCCTTACACGGGCCGCCTACTACCTGCAGCTCATCAAAACTTTCAGTTTTGACAGCTTTTGTCGCAACCCCTGATCCCTTATCTGTCCTGGGAATGGGCGGACGCGAACTCAGAGTTTCGGTGGTATCAGCTGGTTAATTTGGCAGCGGAAATTACATCAGGACCGTAGTTAGGAAATGTTTATCAGAGTAAAACCACCATATTTAATATTAATAATCACATGGGTAAAACCCAAGTTTCTTATTACAATACGTTTACAGGGATAAACCCTATTTTATTGAATTTAAAACATCGTCTTTTAGGTAACTTTTATAGCCACATTTTTTCCAAGCCTTCAGTGCTCTCCAGCTGGCTTTTTACTAATTGGCTTTCACATTGTGTTACCTGAAACGCGTTTTAAAAACATTTGTCAGTGGGAAATACTGGTGAGTGAATCCCAATTTAATCAAGAAACATTTTATCAATTAAAACAGTATTGAGAGCGATCACATTGTTTATTTCTACACAATTACTCATTCAGTACTGTCAATCCTGACTTGTGGGTCATATTACACATTGGCTAACTCATTGTCCAATGGTAACGTACTGTCATCCCCGACTTACAACATGCAGTAGTAAATTTTGTAAACAAAACCCCAACATACCGGAAGTAATCGAAGAACTACAAAGACTCAATCACCGCTTAATCGCATTGTAAAACATTTAAGGTTTTGTAAAACATTACACAAAGGTTAACAAAAAGAGGATAAACTCACATTGCTATCTTAGACTTCACGTAAGGGTTTCCTGGGAATAATCTATAATTTATACAAATGTACATTGGTTAGTATCATAACCCTTTGAAAATATTAATGATACCCTCCCCGAGACGGTATTCCAACAACTACGCGGGCAGAACCACGACAGTTGTTACGGAACCCTAAATCAATCGGGCAACGTATCTATTACGAAACTGGGGTTATAATACTTACAACGGGGCAGAACCTTGCTAATTAGGGGGTATAATACCCGTGTATTATAAGCCTACTATCAGTATTTGAGATACAGAAACGTTTGTGAACGAATTGAAAATGAAATCCGATGCCTTCTATTTATACTTGCTGAACTGGACTCTCACACGGCCCGCATGAAAGATAAGGGGGGGGGGGGCTTACGCGGCCCGCGTCGTAGCTGGGTAGGGTTTAGGTGATCTGGGTCATCGCCTAGACTCGCCACGATGTCGACACGTGTCAGCCTCTGGTGTTGCCGTGTTATTGATCTCTCGCGGCCCGCATACACTTAACATAGATCTTACGCGGCCAGTCTTAACTTAAGAAAACTAAAGAAATCAGGTTCTAACCTTAATACCACCCGCATAAGGATTGGGGTGGGTCTACGCGGCCTGCCTCAGCCCTAGATTTTAATTTTTATTTATTTTTAATACTATTTCATGTATTTCGGGCTCGGTTTTCACATACGAGGTGTATTTAAAGATATATTGGGACATTTTAAAATATACTAGGGCGTTGGAAATATTATGAGGGTGTTGGTTTTACCGAGGGTTGTTACATTCTCCCCACCTTGTTTTAGAGCTCGTCCTCGAGATCTACTAGAACAAATGCGGATATTTCCGTTGCATTTCAGATTCAAGCTCCCATGTATACTCAGGTCCTCTTTTGGAGTCCCACTTCACTTTGACCAGAACTAATCTCTTATGCTTGAGATTCTTGACTTTCCTGTCTTCAATCTGTAGAGGCCTTTCTACAAACTTGAGTTGTTCATTTACTTCTATATCCTTAAGAGGTACTATTAGCGATTCATCAGCTAAGCACTATTTGAGATTAGATATATGAAATATATCATGTATTCCTGCCATTTCCTCTGGCAGTTGTAGCTGATAGGCTACAGGTCCTATTCTTCTAATAATCTCAAAAGGTCCAATATACCTGGGACTTAGCTTTCCCCTTTTTATGAATCTTACTACTCCTTTCCAAGGAGAGAACTTCAATAATACTTTGTCCCCTACTTGAAATTCCAATGGCTTGCGTCGATTATCGGCATAGCTCTTCTGTCGGTCACGTGCTGCTTTCTGTCATTCCTTGACTTGAATAATCTTGTCGGTTGTTTCTTGTACTATCTCAGGTCCAGATAGTTGCTTTTCCCTAATTTCTGCCCAACAGACTGGGGTTCGGCACTTACGTCCATAAAGTGTTTCGAAAGGTGCTGCATTGATACTTGTGTGATAACTGTTATTATAAGAAAATTCTATTAAAGGTAAGTGATCGTCCCAATTACCTCCAAAATCAATTACACAAGCTCTAAGCATATCCTCCATTGTTTAAATTGTTCTTTCGCTTTGTCTATCTGTTTGAGGGTGATAAGTTGTGCTTAATTTTAACTTGGTTCCCATTGCCTTTTGGAAACTTGACCAAAAATGAGAGGTAAATCGGCTATCTCTATCAGAAACAATTGATAAAGGAATGCCATGTAAAACAACAATTTCATTTACATACAACTTAGCTAGTTGTTCCATACTGAAAGTTTCCTTCATTGGTAGAAAATGAGCTGACTTGGTTAGCCTATCTACAATTACCCAGATTGTATCATTTCCTTTCTTAGTTTTGGGTAATTTAGTAACAAAATCCATTGTTATCAATTCCCATTTCCACACTGGCATTTCTAATTGTTGTAGAAATCCTAAGGGTTTCTGGTGTTCAGCTTTGACTTGTGAACAAGTTAGACATTTAGAAACATAGGTTGCTATGTCCTTTTTCATTCCTATCCACCAGAAATTTTTTCCTTAAATCCTGGTACATTTTATCATTTCCTAGGTGTATTGTATATTTGGATTTATGAGCTTCTTCTAATATACGATGATGTAGGTTTCCTAATTTAGGTATCCATATTCTCTTTTTATGGAATTTCCAAATTCCATCTGTTCCTTGTTCTAATTCTTTAATCATACCTTTTAATTTTACAGCATCATTCTTGATTACCGATTCTTGTGCTTCTCTTATTTGGTCAATTAAATCTACTTGCAGATTTAAATTAAGAGAACGTATCCTTTTTGGCTTTTCATGATACTTTCGGCTTAAAGCATCTGCCACTACATTTGCTTTTCCTTCATGATACTGGATATCATAATCATAGTCACTAAGCATTTCCATCCAACGTCTTTGTCTCATATTCAACTCCTTTTGTTTGAAAATATACCTTAAACTCTTATGATCAGTGAATATGGTAAACTTACTACCATAAAGGTAATGTCTCCAAATCTTAAGAGCAAAAATTATAGCTCCTAATTCTAAATCATGAGTTGAATAATTCTTTTCATGATTCTTAAGTTGTCTAGATGCGTAAGCTATAACCTTTTGTCGTTTCATTAATACACATCGATAACCTAATTTGGAAGCGTCACAATAGACTACAAAGTCTTCAGCTCCTTTTGGTAATGCTAGTATAGGTGTATGGGTTAATTTATGCTAAAGGATTTTAAATGCTTCTTCTTGTTTTATTCCCCTTTCAAACTTAACAGATTTACAGGTTAGCTTAGTTAAAGGAATGACTATTCTAGAAAAATCTTGAATAAATCTTCTATAATAACCAGCTAATCCTAAGAAACTTCTGACCTCGGTTGGTGACTCAGGGGTTTTCCATTTAGTAATTGCCTCGATCTTTGTTGGATCCACATGAATTCCTTCATGGTTGACTAAATGTCCAAGAAATTGTACCTGTTCTAACCAAAACTCGCATTTTGAAAATTTAGCATAAAGCTTTTCCTTTCTTAATAAACTTAAAAGTGCGTGCAAATGCTTTGCATGATCCTCTTTATTCTTAGAATAAATGAGAATATCATCTATGAAAACAATTATGAATTTATCCAAATATGGATTACATATTCGGTTCATCATGTCCATAAATGCGGCTGGGGCATTGGTTAAACCAAATGGCATGACAGTAAATTCATAATGGCCATACCTTGTTCTGAATGCGGTTTTAGGAATATCATCTTCTTGTACCTTTAATTGATGATATCCTGACCTTAAATCGATTTTAGAGAAAAATAGAGCTCCTTGCAGTTGATCGAACAGATCATCGATTCTTGGTAATGGGTACCGATTCTTAATCGTGACTTTGTTCAATTCATGGTAGTTAATGCACATACGCATTGATCCGTCTTTCTTTTTAACAAACAGTATTGGCGCTCCCCATGGCGATGAGCTTGGCTGTATAAATCTTTTTTCTAACAATTCGTCTAATTGTTTCTTCAGTTCCTGCATTTCAGCCGGTGCCAAACGATAGGGTGCTTTGGCAATTGGTGATGTTCCTGGTATTAAATGGATTCTAAATTCGACTTCCCTATCTGGAGGTTGCCCTGGCAATTCTTCTGGAAATACATCTGAAAATTGAGATACTACTGGAATATCTTTTAAATCCTTTCCTTTAGTGTTAGTGATTATGGAAATCAAATACACTAATGATCCTTTTTTTATGTAACTTGCAGTTTTCATCACAGAGATGAATTTTGTAGTTCTAGATGGTTTATCTCCTTTAATTGTGATCGTTTTACCTTTTGGTGAATTTACTTGAATTGACTTTTGATCACATAAAATACTAGCTTTATTGGTTATTAACCAATCAATTCCTAAAACAACATCGAATCCTGACAGATTCATGGGATAAAGGTTTGCAATAAATTTCTGATTTAAAATTTCTATGCTTGCTCCCTGCAAGATTTCAGAAATCCTAACGGTTTCTCCATTAGCTGTCTCTACTAAGTATTCTTGTGGTAGTTTAGTTAATGACTGATTTAGAAATTTGCAAAATGATGTATTAATAAAACTATGGTTAGCACCAGAGTCAAATAATACTTTAGCAAAAATATCATTAACTAAAAACGTACCAGCTATGAATTCTGGAATCATCTTAGCTTCATCTGCAGTCAGAACAAATGCTCTAGCATTTTGAGTATTCTTGTTATTTGTAGCTGGAGCTAATTTCAGGCAATTAAACTTGATATGACCTTGTTCTCCGCAGTTGTAACATATCCTGTTGTTAGCTTTCTTCCTGCAATTTTCTTCTTTGTGTCCCGATATTTTGCAAAAGTTACAGTATATGGAGCATTTTCCTGAATGCTTTCTTTTGCAATTCCTACAGTAGGGTGTAGAGGTAGAACCTATATTTTTGCCACGATTAAAATTTCCAGAACGAAATTCTTGTGTGAGTTTCTGGGTTAGGTTTCTCCTTTGATCCTCCTCTCGGGTACGAACTAATTCATCTGTCAAGGTATTTGCTAGTTCTACAGCTTCTTCTATGGTTTGAGGTCTAGCTGCCTTGACTACGTGTCTTATCTCCCCAATTAATCCCCAGATATAACGGGAGATTAATACTAGTTTAGGTGAAGCAAGAGTTGGCACTATTCTAGCATATTCGAAGAATATTTTAGTGTATCCCTTACTATCCACACCAGTCATCCTAAGGTTTAGGAATTTGTTTGCTATATGTTCCTTCTCATTAGGTGGGCATAATTTCCTTTCTACCTTGTTCTTAAATTCTTCCCATTCCATATTGTAGGTTCTATCACTTCCTCTTGATTGGAGGATAGTGTTCCACCATTCTAGTGCTGAATTCTTAAATAGATTAGAAGCAAACAATATCTTATCTTCTTCAGCACACTTGCTTATTCTTAAGACTGCCTCAGTTTTCTCTATCCAGCGTAGAGTTGCAATGGCCCCTTTGTTGCCCGAGAATTCCATTGGTTTACAAGACCAGAATTCTTTATAAGAACAACCGTAAGACACGGTTCTTCTCCTTTTGGGAATAGGTATTTGAAGTACGGGTCAATTGTTCACGCTGTTTTCGGGTTCGATTGGTCGCTTACTACTATGCTTACTTTTATTATTCGCTTCTTGAATCGTTTGAATAATAAATGGCATTGCATCTATGATTCATTGTGCCACTATATGTTGAACAACACTATTATCCATTTGGTTTTCATTGTTATTGATGCTTGGATTTTTATTAACCACGTTAATGTTACTCTGGTTATCATTACTCAGATTTCCTTAATTTCCTTCATCAGCCATCTGAATTTTAAACATTTACCCCATATTAATATCACAAGATAATATTTAATATAGTAAATCACATGATATGTAGTCTAGCCAAAAACGTCGATTATTGCGACTTTTACTCTATTTTCATATACTATTATGCATCTATTACACACTAGTACTGAAATAAAAATTACAATACCAACAGAAATAGAATCACACTAATAGTAATATGCATCCATACACACATATTTTATTTTTATTTTATTATATTATATTATTATTACTATTATTGTTTCCTTCATCACATTACAGATATGGATTTATCCAAAAATCCATATTGCGTTCATCGTATTTCCATACGAGACGCTCTCCCACCTGATGCATTCTCTCCCTGCTTTCTAAAATTTCCTCACCAAATGTCCTAAGTTCTTGGACGTTTTCTGCACTCATTGGGGGTGCAGGTTCTAAGACTGGGTTTGGAATCTGGGGTGCGGGTTCCTGATATGGGGGTGAAAGTGCCTGAAATCGGTAAGGATCTTCTAAGATCTCCCTAATATATTCATCGTGGTAATAGGGATCTAAAGGGTCCATACCTGTATAGGCTCCTATGTTTTGTATGGGTGTGTCTTCATGTATCGGGTAACATTGCACAAAATCCCTATTATCGTCCCACCAGGGGTCGTAATTTGGGTCTAAGGGGTTTGGTGCAGGTACCCTAGGGATTTCTTCTGGGTTGAAATCATGCATCTCCACTTGGTTTTCAGGGTTTTCTATCTCCATGGGTTGGTCTGGAATTTGTGGTTGTGGGGCTACTAGTTGTTCCAGACTTGGGTCAGCAGGAGTTGTAGCTAGGATATGGAAATTAGCTAGGCTTCTATTAAGCATATCCTGTGTATGGGCATCTGTCTTTCGCTTAGCGGCTGCTAAAACTCTTTGCTGTTGCAACTTTCACATTCTTTTCCTACGTGCAAATGCTTCCTTACTGAACCATCCTAGTTTCTTATGAGGGAATGGCTCTTCTGACTGAGCTTTAAAAGCAAACATCCCTTCCTCCTGATCAGCAGAATACCCAAAAAGGGCAGGCTGTGAAGAGGTACCTTCACTCCTAGGTGAATCAGAAAAATGACGACTCATGTCTGAGGGTCCTTGATCACTCATACTGTAAACTAACAAATAGTCAAATAACAAATAACAAATAAATACAGTTATGCACATATTTTTGTAATTTATTTCCTAACACAAAATTTAGAATTTAAGTGTCAGCAGAACACTTCTTTGGCTCAGACCAGTGGCTAGGCTCTGATACCACCTTCTGTCGCAAGCCCCGATCCCTTATCTGTCCCGGGAACGGGCGGACGCGAACTCAGAGTTTCAGTGGTATCAGCTGGTTAATTTGGCAGCGGAAATTATATCAGGACCGTAGTTAGGAAATGTTTATCAGAGTAAAACCACCATATTTAATATTAATAATCACATGGGTAAAACCCAAGTTTCTTATTACAATACGTTTACAGGGATAAACCCTATTTTATTGAATTTAAAACATCGTCTTTTAGGTAACTTTTATAGCCACATTTTTCCCAAGCCTTTAGTGCTCTCCAGCTGGCTTTTTACTAATTGGCTGTCACATTGTGTTACCTGAAACGCGTTTTAAAAACATTTGTCAGTGGGAAACACTGGTGAGTGAATCCCAATTTAATCAAGAAACATTTTATCAATTAAAACAGTATTGAGAGCGATCACATTGTTTATTTCTACACAATTACTCATTCAGTACTGTCAATCCTGACTTGTGGGTCATATTACACATTGGCTAACTCATTGTCCAATGGTAACGTACTGTCATCCCCGACTTACAACATGCAGTAGTAAATTTTGTATACAAAACCCCAACATACCGGAAGTAATTGAAGAACTACAAAGACTCAATCACCGCTTAATCGCATTGTAAAACATTTAAGGTTTTGTAAAACATTACACAAAGGTTAACAAAAAGAGGATAAACTCACATTGCTATCTTAGACTTCGCGTAAGGGTTTCCTGGGAATAATCTATAATTTATACAAATGTACATTGGTTAGTATCATAACCCTTTGAAAATATTAATGATACCCTCCCCGAGACGGTATTCCAACAACTACGTCGGGCAGAACCACGACAGTTGTTATGGAACCCTAAATCAATCGGGCAACGTATCTATTACGAAACTGGGGTTATAATACTTACAACGGGGCAGAACCTTGCTAATTAGGGGGTATAATACACGTGTATTATAAGCCTACTATCAGTATTTGAGATACAGAAACATTTGTGAACGAATTGAAAATGAAATCCGATACCTTCTATTTATACTTGCTGAACTGGACTCTCACGCGGCCCACGTGATAGATAAGGGGGGGGCTTACGCGGCCCGCGTCGTAGCCGGGTAGGGTTTAGGTGATCCGGGTCATCGCCTAGACTCGCCACGATGTCGACACGTGTCAGCCTCTGGTGTTGCCGTGTTATCGATCTCTCGCGGCCCGCGTACACTTAACATAGATCTTACGCGGCCCGTCTTAACTTAAGAAAACTAACGAAATCAGGTTCTAACCTTAATACCGCCCGCGTATGGATTGGGGTGGGTCTACGCGGCCCGCCTCAGCCCTAGATTTTAATTTTTATTTATTTTTAATACTATTTCATGTATTTCGGGCTCGGTTTTCACATACAAGGTGTATTTAAAGATATATTGAGACATTTTAAAATATACTAGGGCATTGGAAATATTATGAGGGTGTTGGTTTTACCGAGGGTTGTTACAGCTTTGGTCCCTGCATGTGTATGAGCTCATTTCTAGCACTTTTGACCCCCGTTAAGCCATTTTCAAGGCTCTACAAGATCATTAAAGTTTAGAGGACTCAAAATGTGCTCGGAAAACTCTCGGATGTCTGATCGTTTGGTCGTACGGTCGCGTTATTTGTCTAATTACGACGAAACTCAAACGGACGCGAAAACGATCCAAATTAAGCGACGAATGGTATTTTTTGCATGCCGATCACTAAAAAAATTATTTTAGTGTGCACAAAAATTTTGGATTCCCAGATGTGGTCAGAACGTAAGATATGCGCGAAAATGCAAACTTACGTCGTTTTTTTGACACTTTTAGTCCCTGTAAGATCAAATAAGCATATTTTCGCACACCGAACCACTCAAAGCTTATTTCTAAGCTATGTTTAGTGTAGGATCGAGATTTGATCTAAACGAGTCTATCAGAATGTAACACCCCGAAAATATAAAACTTTATATTAGAATTATAAAGTATAAATAAACGAGAATTTACTAACTAGGAATTTTAACATAGTTAGTTACAAGTCTAGAAATAGCTTATAATAGGCTTAAAAGCTACCAAACTATATGTTGAACAAAGTAGAGGGGCCTTAATTGTTAAAATTGAACCTAAATTAGATGAAACAAATAAAAATAAACCAAACACCCCAAATAGAGGTGTCTGGTCGATCAGAGGAAAGAGCAGGTCGACCCCCCATGCTCCAAACCCTAAAAATTCACTAAAAGTCTCAAATTGGAGGTGCAAATCTGGTCCAAAACGAAAATCAAGCATAGATTATTGATCCTCATCACAAGAGGATTACAAGGTATGTAAAATTCGATGAAAACTCTCAACTTGAAATTCTTATGAAATTGGGAAAATCTGAAATTATGGTTGCATGTGTGTCTTATGATGATTTAGGAACAACTATAGTGTCTAGGGATAAACCCTAGACAAATACAAGTTGAAATCATGTGAAATTTTAGTGAAACCTATGAACACCATTGTAGGTGAATATTGGGTTATGTGTAATCTGATGAACACTAGGAAATATAGTGTTGATCTAGTGTAATTTGACAATTTTGAAGTAATTTCAGAAATTTAGAAGTTAACAATCATGTAAAATGGTTGAATGATGTGAAATTAGGGCTAAGTGATAAACTAGAGATTTGATGTTTAATCATGTAAAAATCTGCCCATAAAGTGTTTGTTGAAATGCCTCTAAGAAGGCGTAAAACTGAAATTCCAAGTTTAAACGCATAATTATGATGTTTCGGTATATTATGCGAATTATGATTTAAAGAGAGTTCTAAACATATCATAAATGAACTCTATAGGAACGGGCGCAGGAGCGTCAAGCGGACAAGCGGGTGGCGAACCACGTTTGAAAGGCCTACTTTGAAGGTATGTAACTTGACCCGTTACATTAAGTAAATTTTGATGATTATAATATGCGTAGTTGAATTTTAGAATAAGGGTTGCTCTGAATTAAAGCGGTGATGTCGCTATATTGAATAATTGGTCAAAATTTGGTTGGAACTCGTTTGTAGTCGTCATAAGGGAGGATTCCTTAGACGAGCCAAACGGGTCGAATGATCAAATGAAGCATGGATATTGCTTCGTAATATGATTGATTGGTCTATTGTTATCTATTAAATATTGACATATTAAAACACGAGAATTTAATATGTTGGTTTGTTAGAATAAGGATTCGAGAAAATTGTGTGGGCAAAACAAACAAAAAGCCAAAACTTATATGTGCAGGGGCTACCGTAAGTTACGGTGTCACCGTAACTTACGGTAGAGGTCAGGAGGCTTACGGTGGGTTTCTACTGGTTTACGGTAGACAGAAGTTTCAAGTGTCCACCGTAACTTACGGTAGGTACCGTAAGTTACGGTGGAGTCCTAGAAATTTTGTAATTGTTTGCATAAAATAGTTAAATCGAATCCGTTTTAAACATAGTTTCGATTATGTATTATTTTTAAGTACTCTAATACTAATGTTTAATATAAACATTTCAGTTTCTAGGTATTTAATGATCACGGATGACGATCAGGCAAGCTTTTGAAGAACCGAACACAAACTTTTGAAGCTTCCGCATAAATTAACTATGTTTAAACGATGTTATGATGTAAACCGTTTGTTAAACAACTTATCGATGTTTTAATTTTGGGTAGATAACTAATGCTTCTTACTTTAAAACTTGGTTCTTGAAACCAAGGTTTTAATTTAGATATCTTTTGTATAAAATCTTATGCATTATTATTAAATTCGAGTAGAATTCTTAAGGGTGTTACAAGTTGGTAATCAGAGCTTAAGGTTGTCAACAAAGTGTTCGGTTCAAGCTTGATCAATCGTCCGGTAAGAATTAACTTATTATGCTAATAAATTAGGTCTTATGTAAGAAATGAGAAATGAATTGAGATGCATGGGAAGAGTGTGTTAACACACTCAAACCCGGAAAGTGCATTAAATGTGAACGGTTAAAGCAAGTTAGGAACTTGGCTAAACCGAAACAAATGAAGCAATGTTATAAACGAAATGTTTAATGTTTAAATGTAAACATTTCAGTTTCAAGATGTCGGATGGGAATGATGATAATCCGGTGCAAACAAGCACCGGACAAATGAAAGAGATAATTGCCGAAGAGGTAGGGAAGGCAATTAAAGGAAGTCTATCTGGGTTTATAGACAAAATTCAAAACACGGTGTTGTCGCTTGTTGAAGAGCGAGTTAAAAGGTTGGAGGATATTGTCAACCTTATGAAGGAGAAAACAGGAGAACGTAAAGGATGTTCATACAAGGAATTCATGGCGTGTAAACCGCCAATCTATAACGGGGAGGTTGACCCGATAATTTACCAAAGATGGATAAGTGATGTCGAAGGGGTGTTTGAACGGACCCATTGTGATGTAGGCGACTTTGTTGCTTACGGAACGGGCCAATTGAGAAGCCAAGGATTGGTGGGATAACAAAAAGAAGGAAATGGGAGCTGAAGCGGCGAGGATTATGACTTGGGACGAGTTTAAGGTACCATTCCTTAAACACCACAGTCCCAAAGCGGTTATTAACAGGATCAAAGAAGAATTCATCCAGCTAAGATAGAAGGGTGAAACAATTGATAAGATTACGGGCATCTTCATGGATAAGCTGAGATTTTGTGACGAGTTAGTCACCACTGAAGAGCAAAAGATATACTACTATTACAACATGCTGAGTGCCGAGTACCGGGAGTTTATGACTCCGTCAAAATACGAAACCCGCACGGAGATTATCAACACCGCCCGGGAGCGGGAAATCAAGTTAAAGAAACAAGTTGAAAGAGGTGAACGAAGGGCACAGGATGTGAATCCAAGCCCTACAAAGAAAGCTAGAACTGCTGAATCGGGAAAGAAAGTGGATGCTAAAGGCGGGTCGCCAAGTTGGAAGGTATGTGGAAAGGGGCACAAAGGTGAGTGCCGCTTCAAAGACAAGCCATGCCCGATATGTGGAAAGACGGGGCACACCGCAGCACTATGTCCCGGGAAAGTTTCTGTTTGTTACAAATGTTATCAACCCGGCCATAAAAAGTCTGAATGTCCCGATTTAATTGGGAAGAGAGACACAAAAGAGTCTCCAGCAGAGGTTCCCAAAGCGATGGCTAGGTCCTTCCAACTTACCGCGGCTGAAGCAAAGACAGAACCCGATGTGGTTTAAGGTATATTCACAATTAACTCAATTCCAGCACGTGTACTGTTTGATACGGGTGCGAATAAATCCTTCATTTCGCATGGATTTATTCGACATCCTTCTTTTGTATTGACGAAATTATCTGTGCCCTTAGAAGTTAAAATAGGGGACAATAAAAGTTTTATAGTTTGTGATGTTTGTCGAGGCTGCAAATTAAGCATCGACGATGAGGAATACTTGATAGACTTAATCCCGATGTCAATGGGGGAATTTCAAGTAGTCGTTGGGATGGATTGGCTATCTCAGCACCATGCAAAGGTCGTGTGTTTTCGTAAAGAGATAAAACTAACATCTCCGAGCGGGAAACACGTCACCATCTATGGCGAAAAAGGAGGCAATCCCATAGTATGCTCAATGTTGAAAGCCCACAAGCTTATGAAGCGAGGATGCAAGGCATTCATGATATACGCAAATGAGCCCGAGAAAGAATCACAAAAGATTGAAGACGTACCGGTAGTACGCGATTATGAAGATGTGTTTCAGGAGGATTTACCGGGGATACCGCCTGAACGGGAAGTAGAGTTCGGGATCGAATTGGTTTCGGGCGCAAAACCCGTAGCAAAAGCTCCGTACCGACTCGCACCATCGGAATTACAAGAGTTGATGTCCCAAATTCAAGACCTGCTTGACAAGGGATTCATAAGGCCGAGTGTGTCTCCTTGGGGCGCACCGGTATTGTTCGTGAGGAAGAAAGATGGAAGCATGCGCATGTGTATCGATTACCGGGAGTTAAACAAACTCACGGTAAAGAACCGATACCCACTTCCGAGGATAGATGATTTATTCGACCAATTACAAGGTGCGAATTGGTTTTCAAAAATTGACCTTAGATCGGGGTATCACCAACTAAAGGTCAAGGAAGAAGATGTGCCGAAGACGGCTTTCCGCATGAGATATGGACATTACAAATTCCTCGTGATGTCATTTGGGCTAACAAATGCACCCGCGGCCTTCATGGACCTCATGAATCGGGTTTGCAAGCCAATGTTGGATAAGTCGGTCATCATGTTTATCGATGATATTTTGGTATATTCAAAAGGTGAAGTTGAACACGCACACCACTTGCAAGAAGTGTTAGAAACACTTAGACGAGAAAGGCTGTATGCGAAATTCTCTAAGTGTGCCTTTTGGTTACGAGAGGTACAATTCCTTGGCCACGTCATAAGTGCCGATGGAGTATTGGTGGATCCGTCAAAGATTGAGGCCGTGTCAAAATGGAATCCCCCGAAGAACCCATCCGAAATTAGAAGCTTTTTGGGGCTTGCGGGATACTATAGGAGATTCATTCAAGATTTCTCCAAGATTGCGTCACCGCTAACAAAGCTAACCCGAAAGAAAGAAAAGTTCGTTTGGGGTGTCGACCAAGAAAGAGCGTTTCAAACGCTAAAAGAAAAGTTAACTCAAGCTCCGGTACTGACATTGCCGGACGGAGTCGAAGACATGGTGGTTTATTCGGATGCTTCACTATCGGGGCTCGGATGCGTTTTGATGCAACGGGGCAAAGTTATAGCTTATGCCTCGAGGCAATTGAAGATACACGAGAAGAAATATCCTACGCACGATCTCGAGTTGGCTGCGGTGGTATTTGCATTAAAAATATGGAGGCACTACTTGTATGGGGTAAAGTGTACCATATTCACCAACCACAAGAGCTTGAAATACTTCTTCGATCAGAAGGAGTTAAATATGTGACAAAGGCGATGGCTAGAAACGGTGAAAGATTTTGATTGTGAAATACACTACCACCCCGGAAAGGCAAATGTGGTGGCGGATGCTCTGAGCAGAAAAGCGGACTATGTCCCAATAAGAGTAAGGTCGATGCAGCTCGTGGTGACCTCGGGTATACTTGAACGTATTCGAGAGGCACAATTAGAAGCAGTGAAAGAGGAAAATTGGAAGAAAGAAAGGATAATCGGTCAGTTGAAAGATTTGTCGGATGGGAATAACGGGTTAAAGACTCGATCCGGAAGGATATGGGTTCCACATACTTGTGGGGTGAAGGCGCTTCTACTTGATGAAGCTCATAAATCCCGATATTCAATTCATCCGGGTGCGACCAAGATGTACAATGATCTGAAACAAAATTATTGGTGGCCTGGAATGAAGAGGGATGTGGCGAAGTATGTGGAAAAATGCTTGACATGTCTACAAGTCAAGGCGGAACACCAAAAACCATACGGCAAACTCCAACCGTTAGAAATCCCGGTTTGGAAATGGGAACATATTACAATGGACCTATTAACCAAATTGCCTAAGACAAGTCGTGGTTTCGATGCCATATGGGTAGTGGTGGATAGATTGACGAAAAGTGCTCACTTCATACCGATTCGTGAGACTTATACTTCAGAAAAGATGTCAGAAGTTTACACTAACGAGATAATAGCACGTCATGGAGTACCGGTATCCATCATGTCTGATAGGGATACCCGGTTCACTTCAAATTTCTGGCAATATTTTCAAGAGCAAATAGGAACCAAATTGTTCATTAGCACTTCGTACCATCCCCAAACCGATGGACAAAGTGAAAGAACAATACAAACATTGGAGGACATGCTACGGGTGTGTATAATCGACTTTGGAGGAAGTTGGGATGTTTACCTACCGTTAGTCGAGTTTTCGTATAATAACAGCTACCATGCTAGTATTAAGATGGCACCGTACGAAATGCTCTATGGTAGGAAATGCCGAACCCCGGTATGTTGGGGTGAAGAGGGTCCACGTGAACTAGCCCACCAAGAAGTAGTACGAGCCACTAATGAAAAGATTGATGTGGTTCGGGCACACTTGAAAGCGGCCCAAGATAGGCAAAAGGCGTATGCTGACAAAAGGAACAGGCCAATCGAATTCCAGGTTGGCGACAAGGTTATGCTGAAAGTATCGCCGTGGAAGGGGATAATACGATTCAGAAAAAGAGGAAAATTGAGCCCAAGATTTATTGGGCCATTCAGAATCACTGAACGGGTTGGTAAAGTAGCTTATCGTCTCAAATTACCCGAGGAGTTGAGTGGGATTCATAGCACATTCCACGTGTCACATCTCCGAAAATGTTTGGCAGACGAAACTGCTCGTATCCACTACGATGATATCGAGGTGGATAACAGCCTCAACTATGCAGTAAAACCAATTGCGATTTTAGATCGTAAAGAGAAGAGTTTGAGGAACAAAGTGATTAATCAAGTCAAGGTCAAATGGGAGTATAGGAAAGGTTCGGACACTATGTGGGAGTCCGAAGAGGAGATGCGACGTCTCCACCCTACATTATTTGGTACGTACTACGGTTTCGGGGACGAAACCCTTTTTAAGGGGGGTGGGCTTGTAACACCCCGAAAATATAAAACTTTATATTAGAATTATAAAGTATAAATAAACGAGAATTTACTAACTAGGAATTTTAACCTAGTTAGTTACAAGTCTAGAAATAGCTTATAATAGGGTTAAAAGCTACCAAACTATATGTTGAACAAAGTAGAGGGGCCTTAATTGTTAAAATTGAAACTAAATTAGATGAAACAAATAAAAATAAACCAAACACCCCAAATAGAGCTGTCTGGTCGATCAGAGGAAAGAGCAGGTCGACCCCCCATGCTCCAAACCCTAAAAATTCACTAAAAGTCTCAAATTGGGGATGCAAATCTGGCCCAAAACGAAAATCAAGCATAGATTATTGATCCTCATCACAAGAGGATTACAACGTATGTAAAATTCGATGAAAACTCTCAACTTGAAATTCTTATGAAATTGGGAAAATCTGAAATTATGGTTGCATGTGTGTCTTATGATGATTTAGGAACAACTATAGTGTCTAGGGATAAACCCTAGACAAATACAAGTTGAAATCATGTGAAATTTTAGTGAAACCTATGAACACCATTGTAGGTGAATAGTGGGTTATGTGTAATCTGATGAACACTAGGAAATAGAGTGTTGATCTAGTGTAATTTGACAATTTTGAAGTAATTTCAGAAATTTAGAAGTTAACAATCATGTAAAATGGTTGAATGATGTGAAATTAGGGCTAAGTGATAAACTAGAGATTTGATGTTTAATCATGTAAAAATCTGCCCATAAAGTGTTTGTTGAAATGCCTCTAAGAAGGCTTAAAACTGAAATTCCAAGTTTAAACGCATAATTATGATGTTTCGGTATATTATGTGAATTATGATTTAAAGAGAGTTCTAAACATATCATAAATGAACTCTATAGGAACGGGCGCAGGAGCGTCAAGCGGACAAGCGGGTGGCGAACCACGTTTGAAATGCCTACTTTGAAGGTATGTAACTTGACCCGTTACATTAAGTAAATTTTGATGATTATAATATGCGTAGTTGAATTTTAGAATAAGGGTTGCTCTGAATTAAAGCGGTGATGTCGCTATATTAAATAATTGGTCAAAATTTGGTTGGAACTCGTTGGTAGTCGTCATAAGGGAGGATTCCTTAGACGAGCCAAACGGGTCGAATGATCAAATAAAGCATGGATATTGCTTCGTAATATGATTGATTGGTCTATTGTTATCAATTAAATATTGACATATTAAAACACGAGAATTTAATATGTTGGTTTGTTAGAATAAGGATTCGAGAAAATTGTGTGGGCAAAACAAACAAAAAGCCAAAACTTATATGTGCAGGGGCTACTGCAAGTTACGGTGTCACCGTAACTTACGGTAGAGGTCAGGAGGCTAACGGTGGGTTTCTACTGGTTTACGGTAGATAGAAGTTTCAAGTGTCCACCGTAACTTACGGTAGGTACCGTAAGTTACGGTGGAGTCCTAGAAATTCTGTAATTGTTTGCATAAAATAGTTAAATCGAATCTGTTTTAAACATAGTTTCGATTATGTATTATTTTTAAGTACTCTAATACTAATGTTTAATTTAAACATTTCAGTTTCTAGGTATTTAATGATCATGGATGACGGTCAAGCAAGCTTTTGAAGAACCGAACACAAACTTTTGAAGCTTCCGCATAAATTAACTCTGTTTAAACGATGTTATGATGTAAACCGTTTGTTAAAAAACTTATGGATGTTTTAAGTTTTGGTAGATTACTAATGCTTCTTACTTTAAAACTTGGTTCTTGAAACTAAGGTTTTAATTTAGATATCTTTTGTATAAAATCTTATGCATTATTATTAAATTCGAGTAGAATTCTTAAGGGTGTTACACAGAAGAGTTCTAATCCATATCAAAGGCGGAAATCAATGATATAGACTTGATTACAGCTTGATTCACACACAGATTCACTTTAACTGTCTTAATTATTGATTTGAAAGCTTTACAGATCAAACGACACTTCAGCAGCACTTCGGCTCTGGAATCAGCAATTGTCCCAAACGAAATGACAAGGCAGCTATATATAGGAGAGGCATTTCGCATGGAATGGACAAGATCCATTTCGTGCGAAATGGACAATGTCCATTTCGTGCGAAATGGCTCTTGCCATTTCGTGCGAAGTGGTCCATCAACACTAGAACCCTATTATCTAGCCTACCGAGCTCCATTCTATCTAATCTAGACACAAGACTTGATACAAGACGAAGTCAACAGACATATGCACCAACAGACTCCCCCTTGGATGTTGATGAAGTCTTCGGTGTCGAGTCTTCAGTATGACCAGTCTTCAGTCTTGATCAGTCTATATGCTCTTTCCAAAGTATCTGACATTGTAAGCTTCCTTCAATCTTTTCTCTTCTTCTATCAGCAGCTAACCTCCCCTTTGGATGTTGATCTAATCTTCAATCTCCTCTTTCTCTCACTCATTCCCAGAATCATAATCCTGGCTCTATCTTTAACAAACTTTCAGGATCAAAAACTGGCTCTTGCATCTTCAGAATCCCCTTTGCTAGCAGACTCCCCCTTAAATTGTTCCGGGATCGCAATCTGGCATAGCTTTTGTTATAGAATCGAAACCTGGCTCAAACTCTGCTCAGGCTTTATGCTCGCGGACCTGCACAAATCTCTACCCAACAGTAAATTTCACAATGATTTAACAAATTTAGAAAAACACTTGTGGATATTATTCAACATGATTTTACATTTTTAATCTATGATGACCACTTGTAAGAAAACCATTCAAAATTTGGTTTCAACTGAATGAACCATTTAATTTTTTCAAAATCAATTTTCATTTCAAACAAACTTTCCCAAACCTTTTGTTCATCATGTTTAGCACTCAGAATTTTGAAAAACAAATTTCCAACATTAGTTGTCAAAAATAAGATGAAATAAAATCTTTTTGAATTTTTCAAAATTTTAATGCTAAAACACACTTAAAATCTTTTTGTATTTTGTTTTTAAGATGAAAAGCAGTAAAGAAATATGTACAGACAATATTTTTGTGAGTTTGTGTAAGAGGATCATATCAGTTTTTGAGACAAATCACTAGCACTGTTGAGCTTTAAACACTTTAAGTGCTAAACGATTCACATAGATTGACGATATTGTTGTCCTCTTAAACTCAATCTAAAAACTTTTGAAATGCTTACCGATACATTAAGATATATTAATTTTGCACTAAATTCTTATGGACCCCACGATCTCAGCATATCCCCTCATCATGCAATACACTGATTCAAATAATGCTTTTAAACTTTCATCAACTGTGATATGTGCGAAAACAATGCAGAATGTTTAAACATTAACAATCAGGTCTATTTTTCGATACGCAGAGAAAGTCCAATGTTTAAACAAAATAAGAAATAAAAACAAGTTGAATATGTTTAGATCTTAACCACCAGTTCGATATTAACATATACACAGAGGTGATCCAAGATTTAAACGAAACACCAAGAAAAATAAAGCAAAACGTTCAGGCACTAACATCCAGTTCGATACTCACGTATACACAGAGGATATCCAATGCTTAAACAAAATAAAGAAATCAAACAAGTTTAAATCTTTGCAAAATGAAATGCACAATCACAGTGACTTTTTCAGCAAGTTGTGAAAGTTCACAAACTGACTGGTTTTTATGCTCTTTTAGCATTCAGCGATTACTGAGTAGGTACACATTCACGAAGGATAAAACTAAGTACTATGCTTTCAACCGCGTTTCCCACTAGAACTAGGCTTTTAACATTTAAGTTTGTATCGTTATCGCAAATCTACTAGTCTAGCTGAGCCTATCGTCACATCTTTAGTGAGACCGTTTGCACATTTTAACTTTCCATTTCTTTAGCGTACTGTGACAGTCTAAGTGATGTACTATCATTTCCTCTTTTTCACAACAAAACTCATTTTGAATTTTTCAATGTTTTTGGCTTTTCGATTTTCTCATGTTTTTGGATTTTTCAAATTTTCAAAATTTCTAAAATTTTTTTACTCCCCCTAAAATCCAAAATATGTTTCAATTTTTGATTTTACGGGAAAATTTGAAAATAAAAGCAGTAAACTGTACAAGGTAAAGTGACAAACTGATGTGAATTGCTTCAAATCGCCATCCATTTGGCATAAACAATCAGAACTTCCCCTGAAAACAAACTATTTTCCCATTATGATTTCAAAACACTTAAGTTTGTTTTAATCAAATGGTTTTTCCGGAAAATAAGTTTGTGGGGTTTCATCACTTTGTTTTCTCAACCACTTGTATGAAAGTTAAATCAAGTTCTCTTGGTGCATCTACTGTCTGTTAACTACGTCTTATATGAGTCTTATGTCTAGATAGGATAAACGAGTGCACAACAGTGATTGAATTAGGGTTTGATTATGTTTCAGGAGGTAATTTCGTTTGAAGGTGACCTGGACAAGTTCAAACAATATCACCAAGGTAATTCCGTTTGAACATGGCTGTGTCAGTTTCAAACGAAATACCTACATCTATAAATAGGGTTATGCTAGGTTCATTTGAAACGGACCTGATCTTGTGTGTGAGTCAAGGTGCTGCCAAATTGTGTCAGAATCATTGTAAAAGGCTCGGATAAGCAATTATAGAAAGAGAATTAAAAGGAACAAGCTGTGTGACGTTGTTTACTTTGATTCCGCCTTAGTAAATGATGATGAACTGCCTTTACTGACTGTTTAGGGTCACGGAACCGATCCAACAAGTGGTATCAGAGCTCAGGACGAGGAGTTCATACCAAATTCAGCTTGATCTTACCGGATTCTCTCATTTCTACTTTTCTTTTCTGATTTGAACAAGTTTTTACGGTTGAAATGGACTAAAACACTCACATATCAAGTGAAACATAGTGTTAACTAATCCTTGAATGTTTTGGACTAAAATTCGACCTAAAACTGATACAAAACTGTAATACCATTTGAAACTGTTCGAAAAATGCTGACATCATAGGTCATTCCGTTTGAATTAACCTAATCCCGTTTGAAATTTGCTCATAATCTCGTTTGAAAAACACAACTGACATAACACCGTTTGAAGAATATGGGTAATTCCGTTTGAGGCATGTATCTCGTTTGAAAGTTCCGTTTGAAAGTCACACATATTTGTGATTTCGTTTGAGGATTATAAAAGTTTTGTTATTCCGTTTGAAAGTGGTGTAGTCTCAAACGAGGTAAGACATTTCGTTTGAAGTTGAAGCCTGATTTGATATTCCATTAAAACCAAGTGTTGTCTCAAACGAAATAACAGATTTCGTTTGAGAAGGGTCATTTCGTTTGAAAGATATAATATTGTTTGAACAACAATTTCTCTTGAACAGATTCCGTTTGAATCTGCCATTTTTTCAAAATCAAGAATTTTCTAAGTGTTTGTTGATCATTTCAGGTTCGTACAAGATGGATGATCTATTCATGAATCCGTTTAGCGATGTGTATGCCTTTGCCGGAAATTCTGGAGACGATACTTCTTCTAGCAACACCAATGAGAACACGCCAAATACTAAGAAGAGTTTATCAGATGCTCTGAGAGTGGAAAGTGCTTTCGGAACTTATAACAAACCCCCGAAGTTGATGTCTATCGAGGAGTACAGTCGGTGGGCCAAGAAGTTTGAAGAATGGTTGAAGGCCTTTGCGTATCCTAGCTGGAAGAGTCTAAAGAATGGATACATTGATGGAGGCAAAACTGGTGAAAGCTTGACATCAGCTGAAGAAATAGAATCGTTTGTTGCTGAGCAAAAATGCATCGCGCTACTGTTTCAGGCTGTTCGAGAAGATATAATATCTTTGATCGAGTACAAAAATTCTACAGATCTCTGGCAAAAATTGAAAGTTAAATGTTTGGGAAGTGCAGAAATTGTGAAAAATAAAAAGAAACTGCAAAGAAAAGAATTTGATTTATTTGGGTGTTTAAAGAATGAATCAGTTTGTAAAATGATTGAGAGATTTGGGAATCTAAAGCTGGAACTGGCAAGACATGAAATTTTCTATTCTCAAGAAGAGCTAATCGACAAATTGTTTGATTCATTGCCAGATGAGATGGATTGGCAATATTATGCTTTGATGTTGAAGAATACGATCAAGTCTGAGGAGCTTACAGTGGATTTGTTGATTGAAAGACTAGAGAGTCACGAGCTGGAGATAAAGAAAACACACAAAGTCAATCACTCGTCATATCAACAGAACTTGGATTTGTATTATCCAAAAAGTATGATGCCAAAGAATACATCTCCCAAGACAGCCTTTTCTTCTGAGAATTCCAACACTTTTAGCAAAGAGAGTCAAAGCAGTGGATTTCACAGTGGTTCTTCGTCACATTCAAGTCAATCAGATGCAAAGAACCTATTTCAATGCAATATCGCTGTAGACTTAAAGAATGCTCAAAACTTTAGCGAGGAGTCGGCAAAGCAACATATGGTTTTCTTAGCATCTGTGCTAGAATCGTATGAAAGCCTTGTAGCAGGGAAGATAGGAAACACCAACCTGACAAAAGAAGACTACGATCAAATTGATCCTGAGGAGATGGAATTGCTCGACATAAGGTGGTGTATGGCCAGTGCAGTTCGTCGGGCACAGCGTTTCATGGAGATAACTGCAAGAAAGTCTATTGGTGGACCATCTACCAAGTTGGGCTTTGACAAGTCTAAAGTGACATGTTTCAAGTGTAAACAGAGAGGTTACTTTAAGCGTGAATGCCGAAATGCTTATACTGATGAGTCTAAAAACCCGTTCAAAGAAAACTACTATAAGAAAGCAATTTATCATCAGAATAAATCAGAACCGCCAAGAATGAAGCAGCTTGAGGATAATAAAGAGAAATCTAGAGCTCTTGCTGTGATTCACGACGATGAAGGTTTCGACTGGAGCGAGTTGTTACCTGAGGAGGATGCGGTTGGATATGCTTTCATGGCAAAATCTGCTGAACCTGTTCCTTGGAAAGACAACAGAACTGAAGAACAGAAGTATGGTTACAGAAAGATGATAGCTCAGCAAAGAATGATCAGAATATCTGGTATCTATCTTGAAGCAAAAAGAGCGAGGAGATGGGATCCAGACAGAGAATGTTATCTTGACCCCGAGGGAAACATTGCTATTGATTATAACACTCTTGATCTTGAAACCATAATTAAAGAAATGGCTGATGAAGATGAGTATTGGCAAAGAAAATGGTGGGGAAGTGGAGAAGAGAAAGAGAAAGAGAAAGAAGAAGAGCCAAAGAAGGTAGATAATGGAATCATTGACACGACTCAAGAGTTGAATGCTGAAAACATGGGAAAGATGGCTGACAAAGTGCTGGCTGCTATGGAACTTGAGGTAGACTCTAAATCCATATCTGAGTCTAAAAGCCAGGTCAGTTCAAATGCGTCAACGAGTGCGTCAGGTAAGAAAGTTAATGGTGACATTCACTGCAAAAATTGTTTAAAAGAGTGCAAAGTTTGTAGTACAATCACTTATCTCAATGGTAAGAAAGTGGATGATCTGACTGATAGAGTCCAAAGTGTTGAGGATCAGATCCTTAACCGTGATAAAATGTTGAAAGCTTCGAATGACAGATTAAAAGAATTAACTGACAAAATTGAAACTGATAAAATTGATGTAGAAAGAGTTAGGAAAGAAAATGAAAAACTAATTCTTGAAAATCTTCAAATTTCTGAAAGTTTTGAGAAGCTAAAACGCACGGTGAAAGATTCTGATGATAGAAACGGTAAAACATACAAAGAAAATTGTCATTTGCAAAGTGTTTTGAGGGTTAAAAAAGAATTAATCAACCAACAATTGGATGAGATTGCTAAGTTGAAACTTCAATTTCAAGAAGTTAAAATTGAAAATGAACGCATCCAGTTGAAGCTGAACAGTTACAGCTCCGCAAGCTTTGTTTTGCAACACATTGTTCCTAAACCCATTGGGAAGAACAAAGCAGGCGAAGATGTGTATGCTGATGGAACTGGGGTGGGGTTTCATCAGGTTCCACCACCAATTCTAAACAATTATTCAAAGAAAAAATTAGGGTTGGTTATTGATGAAGATGAAATAAAAGAGATAAAACTTCCAGAGTCAATTGATGTGACATTTTCTTCATCATCATCTGATGATAGTGTTCAAACTGAGATTGTTAAAGGCATGGCTGAAAGTGTTTTGGATAGTGATTCAGCTGAGGATGAAGAGTGTTTTCTAGACAATTACATTCCGAAACCAAAATCCAAAAACAACTTAGATGATGAACCAGGTCTTGTGATGTACAAGATGGCTGGATCTGATAAGTTGTATTCGGATTCTGAGTTTCGACTGGAAAATGTTAATGTGAACAAATTGAAAAACGTTTTCAAACTGGTTGAAATTGATTTGTGTGAAATTGAAGGTCTAAAACATACAAAGAGGCAAATGAATTTTGAAAAAGATAAAGCTTACTACAAGAAACCTATTGTTCCACCACGTTTTTATAACAACAATCGAAACAGATGGTCGGGTGGTTATCAGGGTAGTAAGAATTATCAAAGAAAAAATGTTCAAAACAAAAGGTTTGCTGAGAAAAAGGTGTTTGTGAACGGTTCAAATTCACTTTCTGATGAAGAATCTGAGATTTTTTCGAAATCAAATGAGGATTTTTTTTCAAAGAAGACTTCACAACCTCAGTCTGAAGGTACAAGTCGGGTAGTTGACACCCGAACATGCTTCAAATGCAATCAAGTTGGACATATTGCACGAAAGTGTACTAACTTGAAGCCTAAGACTGAAGTTGTGATGAATTCAAGAAAGAAGGTTGATGTAAAGGGAAAAGCTCCAATGGTTGTTGAGAAAATTTTGAAAAATGGGAAAACAAAAATCAAAACTGAACCTGTTAAAAATGTGGTAACTAAAATTGACAAGTTTTATAAACGGGTTACATCATCTCAACAAACATGGAAGCCAAAAGTGGTTGAAAAGAAATCAAGTGTTTCAAAACCAAAGGTTTCAGTGTCAGAAAAACAATCGTCTTCTACCATTCCGGTAAAGATGGATGTTCCTTTGGAGTATTATGAAAAACTTGATTCAAAAGAGGCTATTACGTCTGAGAAGAAGTTTATTTTGAAGAAAGACCAACCATCTGGTCAACCTCAAAAAGATGAATTTTTCTTATATAAAGAGGTTGAGGTTGGGTCTGCAGAGAGCTTAAAAATGAATGATAAAAACTTTCCGCCACTTTACACTACAAAATCTCACATTAAAGTTCAGTTACCTGAGTCTAAAGAGGCTTGGGTAGCATCAAAATCTCATTAAATGTTTATGATATGTGCAGGAGCTTCCAAGATCCGTTTCACGATGGATTATGGATAGTGGAGCTTCTCGGCACATGACGGGGAAGACAGCATTGCTGTACGATGTTAGAAATTTCAATGGTGCTTATGTGGGATTCGCAGGAAACCAAGGTGGTAGAATACTTGGTGAAGGAACGTTATCCAATGGGATTGTTACGTTTGAAAGAGTTAACTACATTGCCGAGCTTGAAAACAATCTTCTAAGCATATCTCAGATCTGTGATAGGATGTATACCACTCACTTTATAGACAAAGAATGTTTGATCTTGAAACCAGGTTTTGTTATCCCTGAAGAATGGATTATCATGAGGGCACCTAGAGTGAATGATCTGTACGTGTTGGACATGAGCGTAGCTACTACAACCATGGGTCAAGCTCATTGTTTTGTTTCTAGAGCAACTGAGAAAGAATCGCAATTGTGGCATCGGAAGATGGGTCATATACATCTTAGAAAAATGAATCATTTGGTGCACAATGATTTAGTTCTGGGTGTTCATATCAACGGTTTTCATCTTGAAGGAGAATGCATTAGCTGCATCAAAGGCAAGCAGAAGAAGAAATCACATCCTAAAAAGAAAGTCAATTCAGTTTCCAGACCGTTAGAGAGACTACATATGGATCTGTTTAGTCCAGTAAACGTCAAAAGTATTACAGGGGATCTCTACTGTCTTGTGGTAACTGATGATTATTCCAGATTTTCATGGGTTTCATTTCTGAAGATGAAAGATGAGACGTTTGATAGTTTGATGGTGTTGTTCAGAAAAATTGAAAATTTGTACCAAAGGCGTATCAAAAGGATCAGAAGTGATAATGGTACTGAGTTCAAGAACAACAAGATGGAAGAATATTGTGATGAGAGAGGTATATTGCATGAATTTAGTGCTCCTTACACTCCGCAGTAGAATGGAGTAGCAGAACGAAAAAACTGGACGCTAATCGAAACGGCTAGGACGATGCTTGCTGATTCAAAGCTACCAGTTAATTTTTGGGCAGAAGCAGTATCCGCCGCATGCTATACACTCAATAGGGTTCTCACTGTCAAGAAATTCAATAAGACGTGCTTCGAGCTGATCAATAACCGCAAACCGAACCTGAAGTATTTAGAACCGTTTGGGTCTCCCTGCACAGTTCTAGAGCCTTTTGGTAAATTTGGTCCAAAGAGCATTGAAGGAATTTTCGTGGGTTACTCAAGTCCTCAAAAACGAGTCTTTGTTCCAAGCTTGAAGCGGATTATTGAAGCACACAATGTTGAGTGTCAAGGTTACACAATGCCACCGCAGAATCCTGGAGATTCATGGCGTTTTCATTATGACACTTTGTGGGATTCGTTTGACATGGAAGAAGAAAAGGAAGATGAAGAAGATTTCTTTGATGAGTTGGATATTTTAAGAGAGTATGAAGAATCGCATGAAAGGTTTCCAGCTGAGTACTTAAGTCGACCACGACAAACTTCAAATGACCATGAAACAGGTCCAAGTAATGCTGGAGAACATGATGATATTCAACAAAATGAAGTTGCTCATGATAATCAGACGGCACAGAATGATAATCAAGAATCTGAGAACATGCCAGTATTTGATCGTGGTGATTCAGATTCTGAGGGGGAGCAAATTCAGATTTCAAGTCAAACAAACCCAGTCAGTGAACAAGGTGCAAATCAGAATGTTACTAATCTGGAAGGCGAGGTAGATGTTTCAGGCGAGGTGATGCCAAGAACTCTTTCATACCATCCAGAGGAGCTGATCATTGGAGAATTGCAATCAGGCGTTGGCACTAGACGTCAAATTGACCAAGGCCTTACTTGTTTTTATTCTACAGTAGCATCTTTACAAACTGAGTTTTCACTTAGTTGTTTTATTTCACAGATTGAACCGCTTACATATAAAGAGGCGCTAACTGAAGAGTCTTGGGTCAATGCTATGCAAGAAGAGTTGAGTCAGTTTGAGAAGTTGGGAGTGTGGAAGTTAGTAGACTTGCCTGATGGTCAGAGGAAGATAAACACCAAGTGGGTGTTCAAGTGTAAGAGAGACGATAGAGGAGTTGTGGTTCATAACAAAGCTCGACTTGTAGTCCAGGGATTCAGTCAGCAAGAGGGTATAGATTTCACTGAAGTATATGCTCCGGTTGCTTGACTAGAAGCGATCAGAATCTTCCTAGCATTTGCATCTTGGAAAAACTTCGAAGTATATCAGTTAGATGTTAAATCGGCGTTTCTCTACGGGAAGGTAAAAGAGGAGGTATATGTCGGACAACCACCGGGCTTCACCGATCCAATCCACAAAGACAAGGTCTACTTGCTAGACAAAGCACTGTATGGTTTACACCAGGCCCCGAGAGCTTGGTATGAGACATTGTCTCAACATCTGCTAGCCAACAGCTTCATTCGTGGAAAAGTGGATGCCACTCTCTTCACCAAAGAGGTAAACGAACATCTTCTGATTGTTCAGATATACATGGACGACATCATATTTGGGTCAACAAATGAAAATTTGTGCAAAGATTTTGAACAAGTTATGAAGCAAAAATTTGAAATGTCATCGATGGGTGAGATGAAATTCTTCTTGGGACTTCAGGTTGATCAACTGCCTAAGGGAATTTTCATACATCAAACGAAGTACGTTCATGATATCTTGGAGAAATTCGGGATGTCAGGTTCTACTCCAGCCTCCACCCCATTAGCAACGAATCATGGGATAAACCCTGATCTCACCGGAGAGAAGGTAGATGAAACAATGTATCGTTCCATGATCGGATCGCTGATGTATTTGACAGCTTCAAGACCCGATATTATGTACCCAACCTGCCTCGCAGCAAGATTTCAATCTAATCCGAGAGCATCGCACATGGTAATAGTCAAAAGGATATTACGCTACCTAAAAGTAACTCCATCATTGGGGTTGTGGTATCCAAAAGATGGCGACTTTATTCTCGAAGGTTATTCCGATTCGGATTTCGGAAGCTGCAAAGTTAACGCTAAATCAACAACAGCGGGGTGCCAGTTCTTTGGATCACGATTGGTCACCTGGCAATGCAAAAAGCAGACCTCTATGGCTTTATCCACATGTGAAGCGGAGTATGTATCTGCTAGCAGCTGCTGCTCACAGATCTTGTGGATCCAGCAACAGATGCGCGACTACGGTTTGCAATTTCTAAACACCCCTATCTTTGTTGATAATGAGGCAGCGATTAACATTACTAAAAATCCTGTTCATCACGCTAAAACTAAACACATTGAAATTCGTCATCACTTCATCCGAGATTGTTTCGAGAAGAAGTTGATACGAATTGAGAAAATCCACACTGACGAGCAAAAAGCTGATTTACATACCAAAGCATTTGACAAAACTCGTTTTCAATATTTGCTAAAACTGAATGGTATGAAGCTTTTATCGGTGTTGGAAGAGATACTTGGCGTTGATGAAGGTACTATTGTAGATGAAGATGTTGAGAAGCAATCTGCAATGGTTTGTCGATTTTTTACTTGTTTTGGTATTTAGGGGGAGAGTATAGGGTAATATTTTCAGAAAATACAAAAACAGTAAAAATTTCAAAAATACAAAAACATGAGATATTTTCAAAATCCAAAAACAATAGAAACCCAGAAAAGAGCTTGTGTAAAAAGGGAAAATGATAGTACATCAGCTTGACAGTTACGGTATGCTAAAGAAATGTAATGTTTAAAAGGTTAAACAGTCTCGCTGATGATGTGCCGATAGGTTTTTGCACATTTAGTAGGTTTGTTCGGGATATAAACCTAAAATATTTACTTACTTATTTTGTGGGGAACATTACTTGGATATATAGGTAACCCCTGAAATCTTGTTTGAAAAATCCCTCTTTCTGAGATACTAGGTCTTTATACTCAGTGATATCTGGGGTATTATTCCGGGACTTCTGATAATGCGAAAGCAATGGCCTAGTCCCCGAATAATACTTTCCGCATTGCTTGAAACATAGCGACGCCCTCAGCATAAATGATGAGACAATAAAATTGCTAATCAATGCTGTTGTAAAAAAGATCCTCTAAAAGGGACACACCAAAGTCGAAGCCGTCATCTCTCTGCTGAACGGAAGTTCTGACCTGAGCTCTCACGGTTCTTTGCAATTTATCCCTTTACAGATATCATCTGTGGTATACTCACTTGTAAGACTGAATATTGGGATTTGGATACGGGAGTATATTCAAGAGGTGGGACACACGTATAAGTTTAAGTCTTTAAAACATCTAATCCATATCCTGGACAGATTGAAAATTGTGTGAGAATTTAAGTGGATCAGTATATCGACAATCTAAGCGAATTGTTTAATTCTGAGTATGTAATTGAAGCTTAACGGTACTTGTGACTTGTCGAATAGCTGATATGATTCCCTAACACGTTCAACCAAAAATACGTTTGTAAATAGTTTATTTTTACTGCATTTTAGTTCTGTATTTCATTTCTAGTTTAGAAGCTTTATTAAAATCCAAAAATATTTTACATTTCTGCTTTATTTTTGACAAACCAAAGTGGAAAGCTGATCTTCAGATTCGAATTGAAGCAGATGCAGGAAGTTTCTGGACTGGAGGATGAGCCGTGAGCTTAACATGATAAGATTGTGAAAGATGAAAAGTTATAGCAAGTTCATTAATTTGAGACTTGTAAATTTTCAGAAAAAGTTGAACAAAATGTCAGTGTGAATTATCTCTGATCAACCAAGGTCATTAAGTTGGACTTGGTAGATAATTGAGTAATCAGGGTCATTAATTTGGACCTGAATAATTAAGTGGATTTCTAATTCTGACAATACTATCAATTGTGGTTGAATAGGAAGTATGGATTGATACTGTTATTGTCATGTATCTTATATTTGGGTAGAGTATATGTAGGTAACAGGAATCCTCATGGAAACAAAATTTCAAAGATTGAACCAGAATTTAAAGCCCTAGCTTATCGACAGGGGGAGTCTGCGAAAGGGGGAGTTAGGATTCTGGATCAACATTCAAAGGGGAGATTGAAGATAAAAGGTTGAAGAAGGAAGCTTTTACAATGTCAAGACAAAATTTGGAAAGAGACAAAGACTAAAGACTCGACGCCAAAGACTTCGTCAACATCCAAGGGGGAGTCTGTTGGTGCATCTACTGTCTGTTAACTACGTCTTATATGTGTCTTATGTCTAGATAGGATAAACGAGTGCACAACAGTGATTGAATTAGGGTTTGATTATGTTTCAGGAGGTAATTTCTTTTGAAGGTGACCTGGACAAGTTCAAACGAAATCACCAAGGTAATTCCGTTTGAACATGGCTGTGTCAGTTTCAAACGAAATACCTACATCTATAAATAGGGTTATGCTAGGTTCATTTGAAACGGGCCTGATCTTGTGTGTGAGTCAAGGTGCTGCCAAAATTGTGTCAGAATCATTGTAAAAGGCTCGGATAAGCAATTATAGAAAGAGAGTTAAAAGGAACAAGCTGTGTGACGTTGTTTACTTTGATTCCTCCTTAGTAAATGATGATGAACTGCCTTTACTGACTGTTTAGGGTCACGGAACCAATCCAACAAGTTCAACTTAATGACCTTGATTAACCACTTGTAGGTGCTAATCAACAACACCACTTGTAAATCGAAATATGACATTTTTCAATTTTGAGAAAGATGTCGATTCATGCTCCACGATTACCAACTTGGGAACTCCGGCAAGTCAGGATTTTTAAGTAGAGAACGCTGTCACCCAAGCCTGACCAGCCTTGGGTGATTGTGAGTCATCTTCACTCCACCATCTTTTTGATTTATAAAACTCTATCACGCCCTTTACCTTCCTATTAACCATTTTTCCAAAAATATATTTCACTTTTCCATTAAACGCCTTTTCAACATCAAATTCTTCCTTACCAGAGAAGAATTGATCTGAAATTTCAATCTTTCCAACTTTTGATGTCAAATTATCTTTTGACAATGGCGGAAAGTTTTCATCGTTCATTTCTGGAACGGAATTCCTATCACTTTTCAAAACAAATGACTCCTCTGACTTTGACGAATCAGATTCATTGTCAGAACTAGTTTCAGATTTAACAACCCATTTTTGTTTGTTCAAATCGACTCTTCTTTTGTAAAAACGTTTTGAACTTTCACCAACTTTGAAAGTCGAATTTTTGAACACTTTGAATTTTTCTGCTGGTTGTTTTGTTTTATCAACACATTTTTCTTTTATCTTTGAGTTAGAAGTAACTCCCTGTTTTGTGTTGGTGGACTTTGGGCAATTCCAAGCGATATGTCCAATCTCTTGACATTTGAAACTGGTTCTTCGCTCAACTCTCTTCTCAGATTCTTTCAACATATTCTTCTTTCTTTCAGCAAGAAACTCTTTGTTTGTCTGTTTCCAGAATGGTTTCTTCTTTTCTTCCTCTGAACTTGTACCTGAAACAAATTTAGTTTTTGGTTTATAAGTTTTCTCATTTTTATAATTTTCAGGTGGAATAAACCCTAATCCTTTTTTTTTTTGAAATTACTGTTATGGTTTGGTTTCTTTTGAAAACCAGAACCAGAAATGTAACCCTTTTTCTTGTTCAATCTTTGTTGAACTCTTGAAGTGTTTTTTTTAGGTTTTTAAGAAAGATTTACATCTTTTATTTCAGAAATATTAATTTCTGTTAATTTGAAAACCTTTTTGATCATTTCAGTTTTGACACTTCTTATTGGAAATTCTTCATCAGAAAATAATTTGTCAGAATCATTCAAAGTATATGCAACTTTTAATGTTTCGTCATTCAATTTATTTTTCGACATCAGAAATTCTTTATTGTGAACCCGTTTAACCGGTGAACTCGGAATCTTGTCTGATGAACTCGAACTTTCAGATTTAGACTCCGAATTTGACTCTTCATCCATATCCAACACCTAATCGACCACTTTCTTTAATAACTCGGACTCATGATCAGTGTCAGACGCTGTGAATGTGACGTCAATGTTGTCTGGTAACTCATCATCAGTTTCAGACTTTAACTTTATATTGACTGCCTTTTTTAATCGTTCCTCATTTGGCTTTCTGGGAGAATAACTTTCCCAGATAGGAGGCAGACACTTGTTATATTTGACACTTTGTTTCTTACCAGTATCCGTATCTTCCGACTTTTTATCTTGAAAAGCTTCAAGACCTGCAACAGTAGGATAAACTCTGTCAATCAAATAATCACAAGTTGTATAACTCAGCAGCAATCGTTTGATTCTTTCATTTTCAATCTTTTCGAGTTCCAAATCCTGCTTCAGCTTTGCACAATCTTCAATATACTCATTGATGACCTTCTGCTTAGTCATTAACGTTGAACTCATCATCGTTGAAGCGGCTCCCATTTCTAGGTTTGTCTTGTTCAAATTATCAACCGTTCTGTTCAACACATCACATGATTCTTTTACATACTTCACATCAAAGAACAATTTTTCTTTCAACTCTTCTAGCTCACTATACTTCTTGACTTTTTCTTCACAATGTTTGCATGGTTCCAAACATTACAGACAAGGTTTTGTGACCTCAACAATTTTTTCAACTTCGACAATCTTTTCAACTTCAACAATTCTTTCAACTTCGACGATTTTTTCAACCATTTTCTCTACTTAAACAATTTTCTCCACTTCAACAATTTTTTCAACCATTGGTTCTTCATCAAATTCTACTTTTACCTCACTCTTCATCTTCGACCTTTTCTGTCGAATTTTCTTCAATTTTTGCTTTTTTAGCTTCCATTTTTGCTTTTTCTTCAGCAATTCTTCTTGCTTCCAACTCTCTCTTCATTCTAGCAGCCTTCTTCTCATTCAACATATCGATCTTATCTGCAAAAAACAAATTAAAACTGAATGAGTCAAAACTTTTTCTAGCATTATTAATGTACTCTTCCTCATCATCAGTGTCTTCATCACTTTCAGATGATCTGAAAATATTCGTTCTTTTTGGCTTAGATTTGACTGCTTCTTCTTCCAAGATTTGAGCAACAAATGCTGAATCAGCCGGAACGTATTTGTCCCAGCTAAATCCCTCTGCCAATCTTTCATCATCTTGATTTACTAGATAATCTTTCTTCTTTTCATCTTCAATAGCACGGGATGATGACGGTTGTTGAGCAATCTGATGATAAATTGATTTTCGATGATAATCGTTGTTTCCAAACGGATCTTGTCTTCCGGTTGCTTCTTTATTTGTACACTCTCGTTTAAAATGCCCCTTTTCTCTGCAACGAAAGCAAGTAACCTTTGATTTGTCAAATCGTAACGGAGATGTAGCAACATCATGAAAATCATCTCTTCCGATGATTTGTTTGAATTTTTCTGCTCTTCTTACAGCACTGGCTAAACACCACTTGATGTCTATCAACTCAAGTTCCTCAGAATCAATCTGGTCATAATCCTCTTTAGTAAGCATTGGATTTCTGATTCTTCCAGCAACTAAGCTTTCATAAGTCTCTAATATAGTAACAAGTGATGCCATGTGTTGCTTAGCCACTTCTGGAGAGAGATTTTAACCATTTTGAATATTCAATGTAACATTGCATTGCAGATTTGTTGAACTCTGTCGTTGTTGAGGACTTGGTGTTGTGAAATTCGGATCAAAACTTGAATACGATGATGAATATCCACCACTCTGAGTTGTAGTGCTAACATTTGTTCCAGAAGAACCGTCAGCACTGAAAGCAGTCTTAATCTTCGGACTCGGAGTAGTCTCAAATTTGCTTCCTCTATAGTATAGACTAACATCTTGTTGAGCATTTGGATTATTCATGATAGCAGTTTTCTGAACATCCAATTCATGTTCTTCAATCTTCTGAATGAACTTACTCAAATTCATACTTTCAGATTTTCTCATATGTTTCAAAATCAACAAATATGTTCCCCATTTATTCTGTGGTAGTGCATCAGCAAGCTTATCAACCCATTCATCGTCTTCTTTCTTGATCTCCAATCTTCTCATTTCCTGAACAAGATGACAATATCTATCGATAGTCTTCTTAGTAGTCTCATCTTCAAAAGCTACAAACATATCAAATGATTTCTTTAGTAATGCACGTTTATTTTTTCTCATATCAGCACTTCCCTTAAACTTGTTAATCAACGCTAACCAAATTGATCTAGCAGTATCCTCATGGTGAAGCAAAACAAAAATATATTCTTTTACTACTTGTTGGAGAATACTAATCATCATTTTTTCACTGGTGTATTTCAATTTCTCCTCCGCTGAATAATCACTTAAAGATTTTTCATTTCCACGTTCATCTTTCGGTTTAACGTAATCTTTGTCCGACGAAACCCATGCATCAAATTTATAAGATTGCACCCATGTTTCAAAATGATTTTGCCATCCTTTAAAATCCTCGATATACATAAGCTTTGGGGGCTTTTGAGACGTTCCTGTTTCATTTTTGATTTCAACAATTTCGGCAACTGTAATTGGAGTAACTGGGGTAGCAAACGCATTGTAAAACTCTTCTTCCATGTTTCGGTAAAAAATTTCACAATAACACAATGTTCAAGCGAAATGGAGATTCAAACGAAATGGTATCTCAAACGAACTGACCTTGATGCGAAATGGACTTTGGTACGAAATGATCTTTGGTGCGAAATGGAACAAATTCAAGCGAAATGGTTCTCTAACAGACCATTTCGTGCGAAATGGGGGTTCCTTTCAAGCGAATTGGCAATTTTTAAGCGAAATGAAGATCCATTTCGTGCGAAATGATGTCTCTATGGTCCAATTCATGCGAAATGATGTCTCTATGGTCCAATTCGTGTGAAATGAATGAAATATAACCCAATCCGTGCGAAATGAGATGCTGATGTCACTCAATCGATCAGATTTTTGTCAAATTGATCAGGTTTTAGGTCGATTTTAGGTCTAATTCTTTCAAGGATTGTTTAAAACAGAGTTTCGCTTGTTATATGTGAAATTCAATCCATTTTAACCGTAAAAACTTGTTTAATTTTGAAAAATGTGAAGAAGAAGGTGTAGAAATCAGAATTTTGAAGAAATCAAGCTGAATTTGGTAAGAACTCTTCCTCCTGAGCTCTGATACCACTTGTAGGATCGAGATTTGATCTAAACGAGTCTATCAGAAGAGTTCTAATCCATATCAGGTAGAAATCAATGATACAGACTTGATTACAGCTTGATTCACACACAGATTCACTTTAACTGTCTTGATTATTGATTTGAAAGCTTTACAGATCAAACGACACTTCAGCAGCACTTCGGCTCTAGAATCAGCAACTGTCCCAAACGAAATGACAAGGCAGCTATATATAGGAGAGGCATTTCGCATGAAATGGACAAGATCCATTTCGTGTGAAATGGATAATGTCCATTTTGTGCGAAATGGCTCTTGCCATTTCCTGCGGAATGGTCCATCAACACTAGAACCCTATTATCTAGCCTACCGAGCTCCATTCTATCTAATCTAGACACAAGACTCGATACAAGACGAAGTTGACAGACATATGCACCAACATTTAGGTTATTTATGGTATGTTTAGCTTATGATCATATTCCGGACTGTACGTTGCCTTACGAAACGGAAGACTTTTGCAGTTTGACGCAAATAGTCCCTGTGAGCGAATAAACTTGTTTTTGCCATACCAAATCCTTTAAAACTTATTTCTAAGTTATGTAAAGGTTATTTAAGGTATGTTAAGCTTATGTTGCTGTTCCAGAGTGTTTGTCATGTTAAACTGATTACGGTTACGCATCAGTTTGCGTATAACTTTCCAGAAAGCGATATAGAGTTCAAAATCAATCAAAAATCAAAACGAGCAAAATGTCAAGCATAAATAACAAACATTGGGATCAAAATACACGGTTTTATTGATATTGAATTGTTCAGAGTTTGTAAAATGATAATACAAGCACAGATGTCACAGTCTCCCCTACTTTAGGAAATTTCGTCCCGAAATTTATTTAGAGGAAACTTGTGAGAATAGATGAGGATACTTCGCTTACATATGATCTTCACGTTCCCAAGTAAATTCTGGGCCATGTTTAGATTCCCAACGAACTTTAACAATTGGGATGCGCTTGTGTTTGAGCTTTTTGACTTCGCGGTCCATGATTTCCACAGGTTTCTCAACGAAGTGCATCGTGTTATCAACACGAATTTCATCAAGTGGTATGTGGAGGTTCTCATCAGCTAAACACTTTTTGAGATTGGACACGTGGAAGGTTGGATGAACATTTCCAAGTTCAGGAGGTAGCTCTAATCTGTAGGCTACTTTTTCGATTCTTTCAAGGATCTTGAATGGTCCAACATATCGAGGTGCAAGTTTTCCTTTCTTTTCAAATCTAATCACACCTTTCCAAGGGGATACCTTGAGTAGGACGTGATCACCAGCTTGAAATTCTAAGGGCTTGCATCGTCGATCCGCGTAACTCTTTTGACGGCTTCTAGCTGTCAGTAGGTTATCACGAATCTTCTTGACCTTATCTGTAGTCTCTAGAATGAGTTCAGGTCCAGTAAGCTGAGCTTCACCTATCTCATTCCAGCAGACCGGTGAACGACATTTTCGACCGTATAAAGCTTCGAAAGGAGCCATGTTGATGCTAGAGTGATAATTGTTGTTGTAGGAGAATTCGATCAATGGTAGATGCGAATCCCAACTACCACCAAAATCAATCACACAAGCTCTAAGCATATCCTCCAGTGTCTGGATTGTTCTCTCATATTGACCATCCGTTTGAGGATGATATGCTGTGCCCAAATTGAGTTGGTTCCCCATGGCAGATTGCATGGTTCTCCAAAAGCGAGACGAGAATCGAGCATCTCTATCAGATATAATGTTCAAAGGAACACCATGTCGAGATACAATCTTATCAACGTAGATTTTAGCAAGCTTGTCAGCAGATAGATCCTCACGGATCGGCAAGAAATGTGCTGACTTTGTTAGACGATCAATGATTACCCAAATGGCATCATGACCTCTTTTAGTACGCGGCAGCTTGGGAATGAGATCCATAGCAATGTTTTCCCATTTCCAAACCGGAATCTCTGGTTGCTCCAAAAGTCCAGAGGGATGTTGGTGTTCTGCCTTAACCTTAAGACAAGTAAGGCATTTGGAAACATGTAAGGCAATGTCTTTCTTCATACTCGACCACCAATACTGGGTTTGAAGATCCTTATACATTTTATCTGCACCAGGATGAATAGAATAACGAGACTTGTGAGCTTCATCTATTAGCAAGGTGCGAAGATTGTCTAGACTTGGGACCCACAAACGACCCATGAAATAGAATATCCCAAAGTCTCTTAGTTCAAGCTCAGGCTTAGTGTGACACGGTAATTCTTTACCCATCAAGCCTTGTGTAACACAAGTATGTTTAGCCTGAGAAATGCGGGTTTGAATGTTAGATCGAACCTGAACATAGTGAAGCTTAACACGTTCCTTACGACTTAATGCGACAACCAAGACATTCGCCTTACCAGGATGGTAGCGAATTTCACAATCATAGTCGTTTAGGAGTTCAACCCAACGTCGTTGCCTCATGTTAAGTTCTTTCTGATTGAAGATGTGCTAGAGACTCTTGTGGTCAGTAAACACCGCACACTTTGTACCATAAAGGTAGTGTCTCCAGATTTTGAGAGCGAAAACTACTGCACCTAACTCAAGATCATGAGTGGTGTAATTCTTCTCGTGCACCTTCAGCTGTCTTGATGCATAAGCTATGACTTTGTTTCTTTGCATAAGAACGCAGCCAAGGCCTAAGTTGGATGCATCACAGTACACGACAAAGTCATCGTCGCCCTTAGGCAAAGATAGAATAGGTGCATTGCAGAGTTTCTGTTTCAAGGTCTGGAAAGCTTCTTCCTATTTGGATCCCCACTCAAAAGGTTTGCTCTTTTGAGTTAAAGCAGTGAGAGGAATTGCAATCTTGGAGAAGTTTTCAATGAAACGGCGGTAATAACCCGCTAGACCAAGAAATGAACGAACTTCGGTAGGAGTAGTAGGTGTATCCCAATCCTTAATAGCACTGATTTTGATGGGATCTACATGAATACCTTATTCCTTAACGATGTGCCCCAAAAATTGAACTTCCTTAAGCCAGAATTCGCACTTGGAGAATTTGGCGAAAAGCTGTTCTTTCTTTAGGAGCTCCATTGTAAGACGAAGATGTTGTTCATGATCAGCTCGAGTCTTAGAATAGATCAGAATGTCATCAATGAATACAATGATGAACTTGTCCAAATAAGGCTTGCAGACCCTATTCATCAAGTCCATGAAAACAGCAAGAGCATTTGTTAAACCGAAAGGCATAACAGTAAACTCATAATGACCATATCTTGTACGGAAAGCTGTCTTGGGAATATCCTCTTCGAGCACTCGAAGCTGATGATACCCAGAACGTAGGTTAATCTTTGAAAAGCAAGTAGCACCCTGTAGCTGATCAAAGAGATCATCAATGCGAGGTAGGGGATATCGATTCCTGATGGTAAGCTTGTTAAGCTCACGGTAATTGATACACATTCGGAAGGATCCATCTTTCTTTTTCACGAATAGGACAGGAGCGCCCCATGGTGAAAAGCTCAGGCGAATGAATCCTTTGTCAGAAAGTTCCTGAAGCTGCTTAGATAACTCTTGCATCTTAGACGGTGTAAGACGGTAAGGGGATTTAGCAATAGGATTTGCACCAGGTACAAGATCGATACGGAACTCAACTTGGCGCACAGGGGGTAAACCAGGTAATTCTTCAGGAAATACTTCAGGATAATCCCGAACAACAGGGATATCTTGGATAGTCTTACCCTTGCCTTTCTCCTCTACAACATGTGCCAAGAAGGCGACTGATGTGTGAAAAATGCAACATATAAATTACATCAATTGGGGCATAAAACTAACCCTTTTTTAGTACTCATCTTGGAAAAAGTGTGCTTTTGTCTTCCTTTTGTATTTTCAGGATTAAATGAGCTCAAATTAACAAAAAAAGCAAAAAGGCAGCTAAATCTAACATAAATACAAGAAAAGGAAAAAAACGTGGCATGCCCGACCTCCCCGATAGCATCTTCCCAAGCAAAACAAGAGAACAGAAAGCCGAACACGCCCCGTGCTCAGTGAACACGGGGGCGTGCCCAAGTGCCAGCATAAAAGACAAAGCTATAGAAGCTTCTATCGCCCACCACGGGGCCGTGCTCAGCGGACACGGGGCCGTGCTCAACTATAAGATTCACAGAATCCAGGCAAATCTTGATAGTACAGATACACTTCTGCACACGGGGGCGTGCCCAGCGGACACGGGGGCGTGGTCAACTAATGCAGACAAACTGCAATTAATGAAGACAGAGAAGAGGATGGACACGGGGCCATGTCCACTGGACACGAGGCCGTGCCCGAGCTACTGTTCAGGCTATAAATAGGGGTGCTTGGCTTATTTGCAAACCATCCCTTGGCACACCACCTCTCTCACACTTCACCCACCACCCACCACCATCACAACACCATCATCCACCACCATCATCCATTTTCCATCATAGAGTGTGTGAGTCGTCTCGGGATCCAAGATTGATCGTAAGAGTTCTTGACAATCAAAGGCCATGTTTGCCTAAGTCTCTTACATCACTTGGTGAAGATAAGTGTCTAGTGTAATACTTTTTATTTTTAATCATTTCGCACTTTTTACTTGGTTATGTATTAATGACTTTAATAACTAGTTTCGTATGTTGAAGGTGATTCTTCCTTATCGTTTGTCCGTGGTGTCTTGGCATTATTTTACTGTCTATATAAAATAAAAGATTTTCACCATTCATATCACCACGGTCTATATGGAGGTATGTTGGCTACCTGGTCGGGGGTTAAGGGAACGGTTTGGTAAGGGTCTTGCCTTGTTCAGTGTATAGATCCTACAAGGACCTGGGTCAAATTTAGTAGGACCTCCTTCAATACCCATCGGTATTGGATGGCGGGGGTCCAAACTCTTTGATCCCCTCATATGTAAGCTACTATTAATACTTTAACCCGGCTACTTAGGACTGTATCCTTGCTGACTCAGACTACTTAGCCGAGGATAACGTCACCTTCAAAAGAGGGGCCTACCACAATATGCATTAATAACTTAATTAATTATCTTTCAATAATCCGACCCTTTAGGATTGTATCCTTGCTGACTCAAACTACTGGGTTGAGGGTAACGTTACCTTCAAAAGAGGGGCCTACTACAATAACTAAGATAATCTCTTAAAAAGTGCAAAAGTGCGGAAATAATCAAAGGTTACACTAAACACGAGTCAGAGCCAAGTGATTCATCTTGTCTATCTGTTTTTTACTTTTATTTTATTTTTCAGCATTTTAGTTAGTTTTTATTTTTCTAGTTTAAAACCTCTTTCTAAACTTTTAATTTGATTAGACGTTGAGGATAAACCGGTACTAAAAGCTCTTGTGTCCTTGGACGACCTCGGTATCTTACCAACACTATACTACGCTCACGATGGGTGCACTTGCCCATATGTGTGTTTAGTGTTAGTAAATATCGTGTTTTATAAATTTAAAACTTGGCTAAAAAGTGTAAAACAACTTAAAATATACTTAAACTTATATACACACTTCACACGCATCAAGTTTTTGGCGCCGCGGCCAGGGACACAAGGATTTTAAGAAAGCTTAAAATCGACGGCCTAATCAGTTTTTCAAAACATTTTTAAAACGCGAGCGCATTTTTCTGCAATTTAGTTTAGTTTTGCATTTACAGTAGGTTGAACACGGGCCGTGCTCGCTGAACACGGGGCCGTGCTGCATATTTTTCATAAAACACCCAGATACAATAGCTTGAACACAGGGTCGTGCTCACTGAACACGCCCCCGTGCTCAACGAAATCAGTAACTTTAATTAAAACGCCCAGATACAGATTCTGTACACGGGGCCGTGTCCAGCCTCTGTTTCCGTTTTTATTTTTGTTGTCTGATCTCGAGACTTGGTTGTGGTCTGCTGAGTGATTCTTATGGATCAATTCTCAAGAGGTTACAACTACACCTATGAGGAGGATGATTATAGGAGTAACTATTGCACTAATTGTGGTGACCCACACTCGGTTCAATATTGTAACTTATATCAACCGTCCACTTCATACACCTACTATGAGGAGCCCATGTACGAGCCATCAACTTCATACACATCCTATGAAGACCAAAGGTATGAACCTCCTCCCTCATACTCATATTTTGATGAACCAAGGTATGAGCCTTCTTACTCATACTTTGAGGAACCAAAATATGAGCCAACACCTTCATATGCTTATCATGAGAAGCCATGGCGTGAACAACCCACCTCATATGAGTATTATGAAGAACAAAATTACTACCCTTATCCATCATATGCTTACAATGAAGAACAATGGTGTGAACCATCTACTTCATATGGGTATTATAAGGAACAAAGGATCGAACAACCGGATTCAAGCTTTGAAAATCCCGATCCTTTTTCTATAACCGAAGTGACCGATAGGATATTAGAACACCTTAAAGTTATCGAGCGCTATATAAAAGAATCTCGCGCAAGGGAAGAGGAGTCCCGTGCAAGAGAAGAATTAAATAAAGAAGAGATAATTGAAAGTGTAAAAATGGAAGAACAAATAAGTGAAAAACCGACACATGAGTTAAACAACGAAAAAGGTGAGTCCGACAACGCTAAAATTCAAGAAGAGTCTAATTTTAAAGAAATTAATCTCTTGTCACCTTCTTTTGAAAATCATTGTTTAGTACCCACTCATGCTAAGTTTTTAAAAGAGTTAAACACTAACACTAAAATTGACGAAACGGTAAGTGTTAAGTTAACTAATGATCAAACTTCGCTAATAAAAGAAGACCCATTTGAAATCAACATTACACCGGTTCCATGTTTTTTTCAAAATTCATTTATTAGTAATCTCACAATTGATAAAGATCTTTGTGTTAACATAATGCCTAACTACATTTTCGAAAAATTAAGTATTAGTGATTTTTCTCCACTTCAAATACCCATTTTTCTATCTAATCGGAAAATAATAAAATCAATCGATGTAGTTGAGGATGTCTTGGTTCAAACAAATCAAATGGTAATCCCAACCAACTTTGTCATCCTCGATGACGCTCATCTAGTGTTGGGACGACCCTTTGTAAAAACCCACGAAGCTTTGAAGAACCGGAAGTATAACAATCTACCTATTCAATTAGGGGCATTTAAAAAGAGTGTCGATCTTGAGCGGTCAATGAAATATCCATTCGGCAATAATGACCCCCTAATTGAAGATGAAGATGAACCACCCGATACAAGTGAAAAGTTTGACCACTTTGTTGAAGAAGAGGTCGCCATAGAACAAACTTTTAAAGTTCTTGATCAAAATGAGCAACCAAATAAGGAGTCTCCTAAAGACCCACCTCTTGAGCTCAAAGAACTTCCAAAAGGTTTGGAATATGCTTTTCTAGACAAAGATGGTAAATCACCTGTAATTGTTTCATCTAAGTAAGATAGTTTAGAAAAAGAAAAATTAATTAATCTTTTGAAAAAACACAAAAATGTGATCGCTTGGAAGCTTGTGAACATTAAATGAATAAGTCCTTCCATGTGCACGCACAAAATTTTAATGAATGATGATTACAAATCGGTAATACAACCACAACGTTGAGTAAACTCAAATGTTCAAGAAGTGGTTAAAAACGAAGTCATCAAATTACTTGACGCCGGACTTATTTATCCTATCTCCGATAGTCCTTGGGTAAGTCCCGTCCAAGTAGTTCCAAAGAAAGGAGGTATGACGGTAATAATTAACGAAAAGAATGAATTAATACCAACGAGAACCGTCACAGGATGGAGAGTATGTATAGATTATAGACGATTAAATGAAGCAACAAGGAAAGATCACTTTCCTTTGCCCTTCATTGATCAAATGTTAGAAAGATTATCCGGTCATAAATTTTACTGTTTCTTGGATGGTTTTTCAGGTTACTTTCAAATCCCGATAGCACCCGAAGACCAAGAAAAGACAACTTTCACATGTCCCTATGGAACTTTTGCTTATCGACGCATGCCATTTGGTCTATGTAATGCCCCCGCAACATTCCAACGTTGCATGGTAGCCATCTTCCATGACATGATAGAAAAGACAATGGAAGTCTTCATGGACGACTTTTCTATCTTTGGGGATTCATACGACCAATGCCTCGATAATCTTGAACGAATGCTATCCCGATGTGAGGAAACTAACCTCGCCCTTAACTGGGAAAAATGCCATTTCATGGTAACTGAGTGAATAGTACCCGGTCACAAAATCTCAAGCGAAGGAATGGAGGTTGATCGAGCAAAAATAGACACTATTTCTCGATTACCACCCCCATCCTCCGTTAGAGCTATCAGAAGTTTCCTAGGGCATGCCGGATTTTATAGGCGGTTTATCAAAGACTTTTCTAAAATTTCAAGGCCTCTAACAAAATTACTTGAAAAAGATGCTCCTTTCATCTTTGACGAGGATTGCAATCAAGCATTTCTATCCCTAAAGGAAATGCTAGTCAATGCACCTATCATGATAGCGCCTGATTGGAAATTTCCTTTCAAAATCATGTGTGATGCAAGTGACTTTGCGGTTGGAGCTGTCTTGGGATAAAGAAAAGAAAAGCATTTTCACCCAATTTATTATGCTAGTAAAACACTTAACGATGCACAAGAAAATTACACAACAACTGAAAAAGAATTACTAGCTGTGGTATTTGCTTTTGATAAATTTCGTTCTTATCTTGTTCTTTCTAAGACTATAGTCTATACGGATCATGCAGCCATTCGATATCTCTTCAAAAAGCAGGACGCAAAACCACGTTTGATTCGGTGGATTTTACTCCTCCAAGAATTTGATATTGAAATCAAAGATAAAAGAGGAGCAGAAAACACCGCAGCAGATCATCTTTCACGCTTAGAAGACCCAGCTTTGGAGGCAACCAGGGACGAGCAAATCAACGAAAAATTTCTGACGGAGTCCCTAGAAATGGTGGAATACAAGGAAGAACCATGGTACGCCGACTATGCAAACTACTTAGCTAGCGGTATAGTCGCTAAGGGTTGGCCACATCATCAAAGAAAAAAATTCTTTGCTAATGTGAAGCATTATTTCTGGGAAGACGCTTATCTTTTCAAAATGTGTGCCGACCAACTCATCCGACGATGCGTACATGGTAGCGAAGCAAGAAGAATTCTCCGCCATCGTCATGAAGGTCCATACGGATGACATCATGGTGCCGCTAGTACCGCACGAAAGGTATTTGATTCAGGGTTTTGTTGGCCAACTATTTACAATGACGCCCAAAGTCTTGTCAAGACATGTGATGCTTGCCAAAGAACAGGTAATATTTCTTCCAAAAACGAAATGCCACAAAATGGCATTCTTGTTTGTGAAATTTTTTATGTGTGGGGACTCGACTTTATGGGACCTTTCCCACCATCAAAAGGAAACAAATATATACTTGTGGCAGTAGATTACTTGTCTAAATGGGCCGAGGCCGAAGCGCTTCCAACAAACGATGGAAGAGTCGTGGTAAGATTTCTGAAAAAATTATTCTCTCATTTTGGAACACCTAAAGCATTAATAAGTGATAGAGGTACTCATTTTTGTAACCATCAACTTGAAAAAATTCTACCAAGATATGGGGTCTATCACCGGGTCTCAACAGCATATCACCCTCAAACAAACGGACAAGCCAAAGTGACTAATAGAGGTTTAAAACGAATACTTGAAAAAACCGTAGGGTTAAATAAAAAGGAATGGGCCGATAAATTAGATGATGCTTTATGGGCTTTTCGAACTGCTTATAAAACAACAATAGGTACAACCCCATATAAGCTAGTCTATGGAAAAAGATGTCATTTGCCAGTAGAAATTGCACACAAAGCCTACTGGGCAATTAAAAATATAAACTTAGATTTAGAATTTGCCGGTAGAAATTGATTTTGTCAGTTAAATGAATTAGACGAACTTAGAAATTATGCATACTCAAACTCCGAAATTTATAAGGAAAGAATGAAAAACTTACATGACAAACATATTAAACCTAATGAATTTCGAGTAGGAGACCAAGTTCTTTTGTTTAATTCACGACTTCAATTATTTCCTGGTAAATTAAAGTCTAGGTGGTCAGGACCTTTCTCCATCACCCATATTTTCCCACACGGTGCAGTAGAAATTAAATCTCGGAATGAAATTCCATTCAAAGTCAATGGCCAACGGCTGAAACTCTATCAAGGATTTATTGAGGATGAAGAGGAAGAAATCTTGCTTCAAACGGTCGAAGAATAAAGGCATCAACATCATACCTGGTAAGTTACGAACGAATGGTTTGACATCTAAATCGGTAAGTTTTCTAACCAAGTTTCTGGGGAAACAAGGGCACTCACACGAGCACTTAAAAAATATATATATATATATATATATATATATATATATATATATATATTTTCAACTTTGCTCGGCAAGAGGCCGTATCCGCTGGACACGGGGCCGTGTCCGCGCGACTGTTGGGATAAATCCCCTTTTTCATAACAGTTACACCATTCCACACGCCCCGTTTCCCCGAAAACGCTCTGGTTCAAGGCGATTTTCCGCAAATTTTCGACGTCTCCTCTACTTCTAACAACACCAATGTATGATTCTATCATCATTAGTAGTTAGATTAAGCATTTGCATGTAGTTAAAACATCAAAAATTTGGGGAAAAATCTAGGGTTCTTGAACTTCATCCGGATCGAACCTCAAATTTTTGCTTAAATCTGTTAGCATTAGTTTAGATTAGTGTTATAGGAAGTAAATCCACTTGTATTGTTCAAAGATGCGCCCGATTTCTCACAAAAACCTCAAACCCTTGTTTTTGAACCGAAAAAGATAAAATTGAAGGGGTAAACGGTTTGTTTTGGGAAAAACGGCACTTGGGGTTTCATTTTCGGGGGAAACCGCACCTATTAAACCAAAAATTTTCAAGTTTTCTAAACCGGGTCGAAAAATGAAATTTTTGAGTAACAGATGCCTGGACACGGGGTTGTGTCCGCTGAACACGGGGCCGTGTCCAGCTCGCTGTTTGCAGTTTTGTCCGAAAATTCCACTGTTTCATTCTAACTTTTGGTGTATTCTTTCAGATGTCGAAGAAATTCACGAGGTTCAACGCAAATGAGCTCGATGCTAGGGCTAGATACGAAGTACTTCAAACAAGACCGGAAGAATACCAAAGACATGCATGCATGGATCTGTTAGTAATGGTGAACCAACTTGACCGGTTTAACAACCTCGTTACCGGCCCACTAAGAGTCGCCCTAACCACTCGACTTCGCTCAGTCCACGAGTGCACTATGGAATTCTATAGCACCTTCATGTTCAATTCAAGGTACGACCCATTTGACAATGATGGGGTAGCATTCCGATGTGGTGGAACTAGGTACTCAATTTCGATGGCACAATTTGGGTCGATAGTTGGGCTGTATGCGGAGGAAGATGAGGGTAATGAAGAAAACACCAGAGGGGTTCGAGAGTTGGATGAGAACGAATGCCAAGCCGCGTGGGCTCAGATTGGTGAAGGGCACTACAACCCGCGCAGCACTAAGAGCACTAAGCTGAGGGACCCGCTTTACCGTTACATTCATAGGGTCCTCACTTACTCTCTTAACCAAAGGCATGATAGCAGTGGCATAGTGGGGTTGAGAGATTTGGTGGTCATTCATTGCATTCATACCCACAGACACCTCGATGTTCCGTACCTCCTTCTCCGTAACATGCATCTGAACCGGCTTGCTACTTCACCAACCCCTATCTTCTTCGGGGGGTGGGTATACCGTCTCTTCAAGCACTTCATGAACATACCTAGGTCCTTCGAAAGGAGCCCATGGTCGGGAAGAGTGGACGTACACATCTGCCGCTCCATGAACCTAATTTACGAGGCCGAAGACGGGTCGGTTAGCTTCCAAAGGATGCAGGGGCATGCATGGAACCCGCAAGAGGCACTCGTCCTTCACGCTCCACAGCATCATCAGTACCAGTACCAGCCCCACGGTGAACCAGGCCAATCCTCCTCACAAGGAGGTGGTTTTCCTAACTTCCAAAGTTTACATGATTTGTTGCAGGAAAACCTCATGTGCACCAGGAACACCTATAACATGGCGAGTAATACGTACACCCGGGTAGGAGCAATCGAGAGAAACATATCCGATATCCAAGATGATATTGGGAATATCCGGGAGTACATAGCGGGGCACGGAGGAGGAGGTGATGATGATGAGGACGATGACATGGACTAGGCGGGAGGAGCGGAGGCAGAAGCGGTTGGTTGGTGATCTCACAGGTTAACCCCCCTTTATCTTGAACAATTTCCGGCCTGCGTGCCGTGTGTTGAACAATTTACTTTCCTTAACTCTTTTTACTTTCTGCATTTGTTTTTCTTTTTAACTTTGTGATGTGGATGTTGAACTTGGTAATTTAGGATGTTTGCTATGGTTTGGTGTAGTGTTTATTGATAAAACAGGTACATACGAGGCTTAGGGCGCTAAACATTAGTACTACTAAAGCCGGGACATGAAAACCGGAGCCAGAAAGCTGTTTTTCAACTTTTCAGATGGTCTACACGGGGTCGTGTCCAGCCGACACGCCCCCGTGCCCACTTCCCCAGACCTGCTGTTTGTTTAAATCTGCAGACTTTCACCAGACACGGGGTCGTGCCCAGTGGACACGCCCCCGTGTCCAATTTCTGTAAGTTTTCGTTACTGGCACTCCGACACGGGGTCGTGTCCATCCGACACGGGGCCGTGTCCATCCGACACGGGGCCGTGTCCAGAGGTCCAGTAACACAAATTTTTGCTTTTTAACACCTTTTTACACATTCAATCAACCTAAAAACTTATTTTTGGGACACATTGAGGACAATGTGTAATTTAAGTGTAGGGGGGATGCTAAAACTTTGAATCTTGCAAGTCCTAATTACAAGCCTTACACAAAACTCTATTGGAACCGCTAATCACCCCAAATTTTTTTCAAAAATTTTCATTTTTTTTTTACTTGTGTAGGTTTAATTTGGGAATTTCAAATTCTATAAAGGTTATATTTTTACAAATTTACAACCGATAGCGTCGTGATAAAAAGAACCAACATAAGAAAATTATGAAAAGCATGACAAGCTTAGTTAAAATTTGATTATATATACTTGATCACATAAAAACCCATTCCCACAAAAGTGAGTTTTGAGCCTTTATTGAGCATACAAATACATATCTTTAAATTAAATGCTCATTTTTCGTTTCTTGTGTGAATAGCCGCTTGGTTCTTACGACTCTAGAACTTGCCACGACGATACATTCCCGGTCCTTACCAACTTAAACCCGAGTAAGTAAATGATGGCGGCATTAGGACTAACCCTTTTTATTTCTACACCATTATTTTTCTTTTTTTTTACCACCTACCCAAAATCCCCCTAGTTAACCCTTTTGAGCCTAAACCTTTTCATTTCTTAACCCAAAAACAAAAACCCTTTTTACCCACCAAAACCCTTTTTATTTTTAACCCTTTCTTTTAGTAACAAGCTCGGTTCTTTGTATGACTTTTCAAAAAAAAATTATATACTTACACACTTTGTTGATGATGAAGCAAAAATGAGAAATAAACAAACAAATTCATCAAAAATAACTTTGTTTGAATAATAGCTTCATATATATATATATATATATATATATATATATATATATATATATACTTTGTTGATGATGAAGCAAAAATGAGAAATAAACAAACAAGTTCATCAAAAATAACTTTGTTTGAATAATAGCTTCATCAAAATAAAAAGTGCAAAAATAAAAAGTCTTACGAAAACCGATGCTTTTTACGCTTTTCGCCCTTTTCTACTAACCATTAACCCAACCACCTACCTTTAACCCAAGCCTAACCCTTCACCCAAAAGTCCTTTTGATAATTACGAAAGTTTATAGTTAAAAAGGAGGAGGATTGATTGCTTGGCAAGCCTATGGTAGGAGTAAGTTCCATGCCGCTCTCGAGTGATTCACTAAAATACATCTTCGGCCGAGTGCTGAGTGATCCCCCGTGAGCTATGTGAACTTGTATATAAATGAAATTTTAAATAGGCATGTTATGCCCTAATAAGTAATTTATCTTATGAAAAGTTTTAAATAAATCATGACGAATAGGATTGTAAATAAATAAAAATAAACTTAATAAAGAATCTTGGAAATCCCGACACTCTATGACAAGCCCAAAAACCTTCTCTTCTACCCATTCCATTTGGAAGTGAAAAGCCACATTATAAAGAGTTTTGCTTGAGGACAAGCAAATATTCAAGTGTGGGGTATTTGATGTGTGCAAAATGCAACATATAAATTACATCAATTGGGGCATAAAACTAACCCTTTTTTAGTACTAATGTTGGAAAAAGTGTGCTTTTGTCTTCCTTTTGTATTTTCAGGATTAAATGAGCTCAAATTAACAAAAGAAGCAAAAAGGCAGCAAAATCTAACAAAAATACAAGAAAAGGAAAAAAACGTGGCATGCCCGACTTCCCCGACAGCATCTTCCCAAGCAAAACAAGAGAACAGAAAGCTGAACACGCCCCGTGCTCAGTGAACACGGGGGCGTGCCCAAGTGCCAACATAAAAGACAAAGCTATAGAAGCTTCTATCGCCCACCACAGAGTCGTGCTCAGCGGACACGGGGCTGTGGTCAACTATAAGATTCGCAGAATCCAGGCAAATCTTGATAGTACAGATACGCTTCTGCACACGGGGGCGTGCCCAGCGGACACGGGGGCGTGGTCAACTAATCCAGACAAACTGCAATTAATGAAGACAGAGAAGAGGATGGACACGGGGCCGTGCCCGAGCTACTGTTCAGGCTATAAATAGGGGTGCTTGGCTCATTTGCAAACCATCCCTTGGCACACCACCTCTCTCACACTTCACCCACCACCCACCACCATCATCCATTGTCCATCATAGAGTGTGTGAGTCATCTCGGGATCCAAGATTGATCGTAAGAGTTCTTGACAATCAAAGGCCATGTTTGCCTAAGTCTCTAACATCACTTGGTGAAGACAAGTGTCTAGTGTAATACTTTTTATTTTTAATCTTTTCGCACTTTTTACTTGGTTATGTATTAATGACTTTAATCACTAGTTTCTTATGTTGAAGGTGATTCTTCCTTATCGTTTATCCGTGGTGTCTTGGCATTATTTTACTGTCTATATAAAATAAAAGATTTTCACCATTCATATCTCCAAGGTCTATATGGTGGTATGTTGGCTACCTGGTCGGGGGTTAAGGGAACGGTTTGGTAAGAGTCTTGCCTTGTTCAGTGTATAGATCCTGCAAGGACCAGGGTCAAATTTAGTAGGACCTCCTTCAATACCCACCGGTATTGGATGGCGGGGGTCCAAACTCTTTTATCCCCTCATATGTAAGCTACTATTACTTAGGACTGTATCCCTGCTGACTCAGACTACTTAGTCGAGGGTAACGCCACCTTCAAAAGAGGGGCCTACCGCAATAGGCATTAATAACTTAATTAATTATCTTTCAATAATCCGACCCTTTAGGATTGTATCCTTGCTGACTCAAACTACTAGGTTGAGGGTAACGTCACCTTCAAAAGAGGGGCCTACTACAATAACTAAGATAATCTATTAAAAAGTGCAAAAGTGCGGAAATAATCAAAGGTTACACTAAACACGAGTCGGAGCTAAGTGATTCATCTTGTCTATCTGTTTTTTACTTTTATTTTATTTTTCAGCATTTTAGTTAGTTTTTACTTTTCTAGTTTAAAACCTTTTTCTAAACTTTTAATTTGATTAGACGTTGAGGATAAACCGGTACTAAAAGCTCTTGTGTCCTTGGACGACCTCGGTATCTTACCAACACTAGACTACGCTCACGATGGGTGCACTTGCCCATATGTGTGTTTAGTGTTAGTAAATATCGTGTTTTATAAATTTAAAACTTGCCTAAAAAGTGTAAAAGGGCTTAAAATATACTTCAACTTATATACACACTTCACACACATCAGCGACATATTTCCTTCGTAGGTATTTTTGGGCTTGGGTACAAGACATGAGTTAAAGGCTACTAGCGGGTTTCTCCCCACGAACTTCTAAGATCTCACCAGTCGAAATCGGAATACGAACAATCTTCTCAAAGCAAACCACCTCAGCATGGTACTTGGCTAACCAATCCATTCCTACTATAACATCAAAGCTCCCGAGTTGCATCGGTGTGAGGTCAATAGGGAAAAAATGGTTGTTAAGGTTCAACTGGCAATTTCGAAGAACAGACTCAAGTACGACGGGTTCACCACTAGCTACTTCTACTGTTAAGGGCTTTCCCAGTTTTGTTCTAGTCATCGAAAGCAAAGGCTCAAATGCTAAGGACACAAAACTCTTATCGGCACCCGAATCAAATAGAATAGAAGCAGGATGGTTGTTAACAAGGAACGTACCGTTCACCACTTCGTTTTCCGCACGTGCCTCGTTTGCATTAAGATTAAAAGCTCGTCCACGAGCCTGTGCTTGATTAGCGTTTGCCAACCTCGGGCAGTTGTTCCTATAGTGGGTCAGATCCCCACAGTTGAAACATGAACCAGGTGGATAGTGAGGTCGTGCAGGATTCTAGGCTGGGTTTTGTGCAACTTGATTTTGGTTAGGAGGAAAGTGGCAGGTGTTTGCAAGATGACCAGACTTTCCACATTTCGTGCAGATGCGACATTGAACTTAAGGTTGGTGGTGGCTGTTACATCTGTTGCACAGAGGTTCATTACCAGCATATTGCCTCTTGGCAGCAGGTTGTGCAGGCTGATTTGGAGCAGCCTGATTTGCCTAAGTAGTAACAGCATAGTTCTTGGAAGCCTTACGCTTCCTAGATTTCTTTGAAGACTCAGCAGCCTTCTTGCCCTTTTTCTCCTTGGTATCCTCAGACTGCTTCTGTTTCTTATCCCCCGTTCTGTGGAGTTTACCCTTTTTGACTTGCGACTCAGTAAGGGTAGCAGCTAGCTCAATGGCCTGTCGGACGGTAGTAGGGTTGCTGCCAGTGACAATATCCTGAACAGGATTTGGCAAACCGTCTTTGTACTTCTCAATACCCTTATCCAAAGGCGTGACCATTGTAGGACAGAGCAAGCTTAACTCCTCATATCTGTCAGTGTAAGCCCTGTGTTCACCACTGTCCTGCTTGAGGTCATGGAACTCATATTCAAGTGCCCTCTGCTCGTGACGAGGGCAGAACTCTTTCATCATAAGAGCTCTAAGTTCTTCCCATGTTTGACCTAAAGCAACATCAGCACCTCGGTCTCTCATTACCCCATTCCACCACGTGAGAGCCCTCTTTTGGAATACACTCGAAGCAAACTCGACCTTACGGTTGTTCGGACACTGAACATGGCGAAAAGTGCTCTCAAGACTCTCAAACCACTGGAGAAGCCCTGTTGCTTCTTCAGAACCACTAAACTTGAGTGGTTTAGCCGAGTTAAAACTTTTGAAATTGCACGGAGCAGGTGCATTATTGTTATTGTTGGCTTGGTTTAATTGAGTTATGAGATTCGGTAGCATAGCAGCCATCTGCTGTGCTATAATAGCTGCCAGTTCGGCATTAGGTTGTTGAACGTTACGTCGAGGAGCCATTCTAAAAGAGGAAACATGAGAGAAAACGAGTGAGATGATGTGATGAAAGAAATGAGATGTCATAAATATCAACAAAATGAAAGGATGGTGGTCATTTGTTCGTTACCTCATAACAAACAGTCGACACACAGTGACAAATCAAAGTAAATGGGTCATAATAATGTATCACCGAATACATGCTCGCCTATAAGTGAACACTCACCCCAAGAGTTCCCAGGTAAGAGTGACTAGTCCGATACTGCGGATTTGTACGAACACTCTAGCCTTAGACAGAAAACTCAGGGTACATGCATTCACTCTTCCAGTTTGCACGTGTTCACATTATTTAGACCCAAACTTTGACGAGATTTTGAAAATTTGGAAGGCATTAAGCCAAAAGGAATCATCTAAGGATAGATGATTGATTTCAAAATCATTTTGGAAATTGTGTTCATGTTCTGGTAATCACCTAAGGATAGGTGATATGTATTGTTTTAAGATCTAAACACAAGATAACTTGTGTTAGGGTCCTAGAAAGTTATAGTCTAGGTCAAAGCATTACTAATAACCTAATTCCCTATAACCATTGGCTCTGATACCAACTCTTCTGTCACACCCCGACCGCGTAAAACAACAAACCGCGGCGGAAACGTCGTGGAGTGATGCGACAGAATTATTGTTTCAACAACCATGGTAATTAAAGTTTTGTATTATTAGAATTAAAGTTTACATTGTCTTGGAATTTAAATAAAACATAACATAATAATTGTCTTTTAAGTCACTAAGGCCCAAGTCCGCCTAAGTGTAGCACAAGCATCATCATGCATTAGCACCTGAAACACATGCGAAAATAGGTACGTCAGCATAAAAATGCCTGTGAGATACATAGGTTTTGTTTATGCAGGATTCATGACTTGTATTTTTAAAAGAAGTGTTTAACAAAAATAGTCATGAACCTTGTAAAATGTTTTCTTTTATAAAATCATGTGAAAATCGATATGAAAATCAAATGATATAAAAGAAATATGCATGGTTAAATAAATAACCAAGTAAAAGTGAATTTGTATAAAATATGTAATTTGTATAACAATTTCGTGTTCTTGTAAAAATGTATCATGTCTTTGCCCAAGTGACTTAGATAACGCAACAATGTATAATACAATAAAAGCACTTATATATAGGAAGTACCAGCGGCGTATCCACCATGCTTTTATCATATGACACATAGCCCCGTTACATAAGTCACTTATCAATAACCAACTAAAATGTCTTGTTCAATGTCAAAATGTTTATGTGTAATCCATGTTCAATGTCATGTATGAAATGTATCATGTATAAACAATGTAATGCATAGCAAGTAGAAAGTATCTACTCAAACTACGTGATAATGTCAATGTGTTAACAATGTTATGTACGGTGAATAACTAGTAGTTACTCAACCCCGTAGGAAAATGTACAAAACAATGATTTTGAATAAACCTAAGTTTAAATCAAATGTTATGTTTTGCAGAAAACAATGCTTTATGATTACAAACATTTATGCAGTAATGTTTACTCGCATACATTCAAGCCTTGCGACTGTGGCGACAAACCTTTAAACAAATTAAAGGTTCATCTAAGTTATGTATATCGGATTCTGTCATTCCCAACTTCCAAACAAACCTAGGAAGTCGGAAATGGGAGTTGTCAATTCCTATGGTACCATTACATACTACCGAGCGGCGTAGCTAATGTTAATGAATGTATTATTGTCCCGATTAAACATACCAGATGTCATAACCAATGTATCATATGAAAACCATGTACTAAGTATGCTAAGTAAACATACATAGTAGAAATGTTCATGAAATCAATGTGCTAGCATGCTAAGTAAACATACATAGCAAAACATTATTGAAAGCATGTACTATATGTGTACTAGGTGAAACTAGCATGTTTATGTCATAAAAGCAATGAAAGCATGAAAGTAACATGTATGCACAAGTGTTTCACCCCAAAATATTTGAAAGCGGTAAAAGTGGGGAGCTATGTACTCACTTGGGATTGCTTATTAGTCTTTAGAATAAGACCAACTTAAGCTCCAAGTATCACGGAATCAAACGGCACCTAATATAGGTAACTATGTTAATAATCGGATCCTAAATCGGGAGATAGGATAGAATGATGTTCTATAAATCAAATGAGTAATTGAACTCATATGGTATGATTTAATAGAGCTAACATTCTGATTTGGAAGTCTACCTAAGTGCTCTTGACCCGTTTCGACCCGTAATGGTAGTTTAAGCTACTATAACGCGTCGGTTGCGCAAAATTATGGTATGATGGTTATCTATGAGCTATGTCAAGTCTTACATGCCCAATTATACCCTTACATGTTACTAAATCAGGTTAGATGTCAAAAATATGTTCACATATGCACAATATGGTTTTATGCTTCAAAAGGGCATTTTGGTCATTTCCTATGGGCATATAAGCTACTTAACAATTAACTAACCAATCCTAGGTGATCATAAGGTATAACCTCAGGGGTTATTCCCTATGCAACTATGGTCACTAAACATGCTTGGTCGGATCCTAAAGATCGACCAAACGGGTCGGGTTCGAAAGTCTAAGCGGTTGTTTAGACCGCTTAACTTACCACCCAAAACAAGCACTAAACTAATAGTGACGAGTTAAACATGTCAAAACATGTTTAACTAACTTATAAAATTGATTTAGTATCAAAACAAAGTGTTTTGATACCTAAAAGTAGTTCCGTTGCAAAATGCGTACTAAAACGCATTTTGACCGAAACTAGACTCGTCACTACACCTAGTTAACATGGTCATCAGTAGGTATAATCGCTAAGGATTATAACCATCATGATTACAATCACGTTACAAAGTTCAAACGAACTTTGCATTGACCATTGACTGGTCAAAGCTGAAAGTTAAACATTGTTTTACTTTCTCGCTAGGAAAGCGATAAAAGAACGAAGGAAGCTTAGAAAGGGTCCTAGCTAGGAAGAACTTGATCCAATAATCTCAGGTATGAAGTAAATGACTTCAACTTAGAGAAAATCAGATCAAGGGTGAGTTGAAACAATGAAATGGCCTTGCTATTTATAGTAGTTGCAAGTTCACAAGATCATGCCTGAAGGGATTTTAACATGTTTATCAAAGCAATTTCATCCATATGAAATAAAAACGCAGCGGAAAAAAAGTTTAAAACATGTTACTTTTATAAGATATAAAACCATTTATATGCAAAATCCCAAAACCCGGATCCATATATGAGATGTATGCTATCAAACATAACCATAGGATGTTTAGAAAACTACCTTCTTGAAGTACAAGGAGTAATGGATATGAAGAAGGTGATGCTTCTTGAACGGTTGCCTTCAAGTGTAGAAAACCTCAAGCTTGTATACCCCAAGCCTTCCAACAAACACCTTATGTTTAGCTAGGATTTCTACACTTATGAACTCACTAGAAAACCCTCTTGACAACCATCTCATGGCCGAAATATGAGAGGAGGTTTTGGAGTTCTTGCACTTGATATATGAACTTGAAACTCTCCATTAGATCAACCATACATGACCCGATTTATTTAGAGTCTTACACTTGATTTTTCCAAATAAAAATCAACTCTTGGATGATCATCTTGGGACCGAAAATTTTCAGCCATTTTTTTACTCTCTTCTTCAAGTTCTTGTTGATCAAAATTCATCTAAATGAATATAAAAGACATGAGAGATTTTGCCACCCACATTGCCCAATAGGAGATCAACTAACACATGCATTTGCATGCAATATGATTGGCCAAAGAACTTAGGGAAGACCATCCAATCAAAATGCATGCAACTATGACAACATGCATGGAATCTCATTGGACAAGAATTTTGGGAAGACCCCATGGGGGGGGGGGGGGTGGCGGCCTACTTGTATTTTTATAAAAAAAAATTCAAATCTTTCTTTTATAAATTTAAGTCTTGATTAATTTTATAACTTTTATAAAATTATAACATCATATGTTATAAGACTTATACAACCTTTTATTATGTTATTTAACCCATTAAATAACAAAATAAAATATTCTCTCATAATAAATTATCCATATAATTTATTAGTTTGTCAAGTGCAATTATTTAGAAAACCAATTTCTAAATATTCTAAGTGTTGATATTTATTTATTTGATCATATCATAAATAAATATTGTAAGTGTTTGTCTAGCTTGTTATTGGGTATTACTCGACTTGGATCATAACGTACTAGCCACATCAATTTAATATGTGTCTTGGGCATACAGAGTCCAACAATCTCCCACTTGCACAAGATACATAGAAGATTGATGCAAGTAGTAAATGACGCCTAACTACGGTTTACTACCCCTAATACGTATGACTATATGTGCCATTCAATAACATCATCCCCTTCAAGTCCCTTACTTGAACATGATTTAGGTGAATCTATCATTTATCCTTTCGTTACAGATGTCATGTTAAATCCAGAGACATAGAGTGATCACTCTCTGTTGATTTAACTTTAGCAGGCCTTAGACATCTTACTCTCAACGAATAAGAGGAACAAATCCCATCTTGACTACATACGTCTCTTACAATCACCTTGTACCATACCTGAGCTTAGCTTTATGTACTGTCATATTACTGAAAGCGAAGAAAAAGTCAAGGTATAATATTTGGTGAATATCAAGACCCAATATGTATCTCATGTCTGAGGATACTATGATATTCTCCTTTACTCAAATTTACTTATGATCAATCACAGATGATTCCATGCAGTAATATTTGAGAGCGAGTCAGTCCAATATTTGTATCCCACAAATATCTATGAACCTTGGTAGCAACACTTTGCTCTATATTCATATCTAATGAATATCCACCAATCCAAATTCATAATAGTCTTACATTCATATTTGTTCCCACAATTATGATCGACTACGGACATTTAGAATAAGTAACTTATTCACGGATTTAAACATGCTAATATGGAACATAACTCAACATACCATAAAGAGTTATAATAACAATTGTTCCAATATCCAAATACAAAATAGATCAAATCCAATCACTAGAATATCGAAGTCCTAAGGCACAAGTATGACCCTTTCATGCTTTGCCCATTCAAGGAGCTTCGTGAGTGGATCCGCAATATTCTGATCAGTGTGAACTTTGCGAATACATATCTTTCTCTTTTTTCAACTTCATCCCTTATGCAGTTGAAAGTCCGCTCAATGTGCCTAGTCTTTCGATGTACACGCGGTTCCTTGATTTAAGCAATCGCACCATCGTTATCACAAAGATCTCTAGGGGTCCTGAATGGTAGGGACTACCCCTAGATTGGCAATAATTCAAGTGGCAGATCCATATGAATTATCACAATCAATGAAGCGGCGATGTATTCTGATTATGTAGTGGACAATGCTACCCTGATTGTGATCGAGAACCATCTCGATTAGTTTGGAAACTCGTATCCATGCAACCATTTACAACGAATTCCTAAACTCGCATCCTTGTAACCCTTTACAACGAGTTCTTCTTTACCAGATCCATATATTAGAAACATATCCTTAGTCCTTCTAAGGTATTTCAATATACTTTCTAATAGTCATCCAATGACTGTTATTTGGATTTTACTGGTATCTTCTCGTCATGCTTAAAGCGCATAACTTGTCCGGTCTAGTACATATCATTACATACATAATGAATCCTATAGCTGACGTATATGGGATTCCTTTCATTTTTTCTTGCTCATCCTTTGAGCTTGGACATTGAAACGCATTCAATATTGTCCACTCTTTGAATAGGTACCAAACCTTTCATAGAGTTCTCTATCTTGAACCCTTTCAAGACTTTGTCAATGTATGCACTTTAGTTTAAACCTATTAATCGCCTTGATCTATTCCTATAGATCTTTATTCCCAAAATATAGGCGACTTCACCAAGATCCTTAATGGAAGAACAACTTCCAAGCCAGGCTTTTACACCTTCCATGGTTGGAATGTTATTTCCAAATAGTAGAATGTCATCAACATATAATACTAATAAAGTGATGATGCTCCCACTAGCCTTCTTATACACACAAGCTTCATCGACGTTCTTGATGAATCCATATTCCCTAATTTCTTCATCAAAACGGTGATTCCAACTTCTAGATGCTTGTTTCAATCTGTAGATTGATTTCTTTAACTTGCATACTTTGTCAGGATGTTTTGGATCAACAAAACCTTCAGGCTTAACTATATAGACATCTTCCTCAAGATATCTATTAAGGAAAGTCGTTTTGAGATCCATTTGCCAAATCTCATAATCATATTGTGCAAGTATGGCAAATGATATCCTAGTTGACTTTAGCATCGCCACGGGCGAGAAGGTCTCATCATAATCAACCCTTTGAGTTTGAGTGAAACCTTTTGCTATAAGTCTCGCTTTATAAGTATCCAAGTTACCATGCATATCCGTTTTCTTCTTGAAAACCCACTTACTTCCAACTACTTTGGAGTTAAGAGGTGGCACAACCAATTCCCAAACTTGGTTGTCATACATGGATTGCATCTCTACGTTCATAGCCTCAAGCCATTTGTCGCAATCGGATTTCGACATTGCATCATGGTATGTGGTTGGTTCATCTGAATCTACCACATAGCATCCATCCATAAAAAATCCATATCTTTCAGGTGGATTACTAATTCTACCAGATCTGCGAACGTTTTGTGTATGTTGATCAACCATTTGATCATCTTCAACAACCTCTTGTTGAGTGCTAGTATCAACCAAACGTGTATCGGCTTTTGGTTCCTGATCCTCATCAAGTTCCACTGTTCTACTAGTTCCTTCCATTAGGAACTTATCTTCCAAGAACTTTGCCTTTCGAGCAACAAATACTTTTGCTCTGTTGGATCGTAGAAATAATATCCTATATCATCTTTAGGATATCCTACGAAGATACACTTAGTGGATCGTACTTCCAACTTGTTTGGGGTGTATTGCTTCACATAAGCTTCACAACCCATACTTTTTAAATATGATAATGATGGAACCTTTCCATGTCATATTTAAAAAGACGTCGTATCCACTTTCTTGGTTGGGGCCATATGGGCCACGGAGAGCAAAGCGTAACCCCAAAGTGATAGAGATAATGTGCTCCTAGCCATCATAGATCGAACCATATCTAATAGAGTTCGATTCCTCCTCTATCAAAACGAAGAACTTTAAAAGAGTTGATTTTGTACTTCACTTTTTGAAGATTCTGAACGTTTCAAAACTTCTTCTTTGTGTCAAGTACACATAACCATAACATAACTACTATAGTTGTCGGTTAAAGTAATGAAGTATCTTTCACCATACCTAGTCATTGGCTTAAAAGGATCACATACATTCGAATGTATGATACCTAAGAAATCTATTGCCCTTTCCCACTAAAGGGTTTCTTAGTCATTTTACCTTGTAAACAAGATTCACATGTATCAAATGAACCAATTTCATTTGTTTCCAAAAGATCATTCTTTCGAAGTGTTTACATGCGACATCTGTTTATATGACCAAGGCGATAATGCCAAAGATAAGTCTCACTCAAATCCATTTTGAGTTTGTTGGTGATTGCTTGGTACATTGAACTATCAAATGATGTATTATTATGAACCAATTCATAACTACCATTTGAAGGCATAGTTTTAAAGTAAAACATGTCATTCATCGAAATATAAATGTCATTGTTTATAAACTTTAAATCAAAACATATTGTCTCAAAAGGGAAACTTAAATAATGTTCCTAGTCAAACTAGGAGCATTCAAAACATTTTAAAACAATTTCCAAACCATTTGGAAGTTTCAAAACATAGTCTCCTTTCTTGTAATGTTTATTTCTTTTGAACCTTTTGCAACGAATTGCAAACATGAGTTCCACATCCGGTATCTAATACCCATGTGTTAGAAGAGATAACATTAAGGTCAATATGTATTATTAAGATTGTACCTGAGGTTTGCCTAGCATCCCTCTTGTTTTTCAACTCTTTGAGATAGATTGGACAGTTCCTATTTAAATGCCCTATCTCACCACACTCAAAGCATGGATCGTTTATGGCAACCTTTTCTTTCTTCTCTTTTGGTTTTGGTGGTTTCGCTTTAGTCTTTCTAATCATTTCCCTTTGAATTACCCGTTTCCATTTGCAACATTTGCTTTGGTGTCGGGGTGATGCCCTTTCTTGTTGCCACCCTTATTGATCGTTAGAATGGATAAAATCCTTTTATCCATATCGAGCCTTTCGAGGTGATCAATATGGCTTTTCATCTTAAAGACATAAGATGAGTCCGATTGGGTTTCCTCCATTCGACATGCATGAAGCGCTCGAACTGTTTCGAAGTGTTCTACCCTGAGGAACATTTCCTACAATTGGGTAATCATGTCGTATGCTCATGATGTTCAAAAACCTTTTGAATCTCGGAAATCATAATTCCTAACATGAGGCAAGAGGCTTGCATAGTATTCTCGATATACTTAATCCAATCGTTATAGGCATCCTTATCTTCCATAAGATGTTCATCGGGATTAGGATCATTTTCTAGTGATAGGTTACGGACGGTTTGGGTAATATTGTTAGCGGCCATCTACAAAATTTAACAAGGTTCAATTTTAGTATTTTCGATATTATTATATTTTAATCATTAATACCCTTTTTGTGTCTCATAGACAATTAATAATTAAAATCTAGAATCCAACGTTACATTTAAATATTGGTTAGGTGACCTTTATCCCTCTATTTAAATTAACAAGGTAGTCAACGTTTGACAATTGCAACTCTTTGCAACTTCTAGTCATATGGGATCGGTTAAACATCTTTATGTTTAGTTGGCATGTTTAATCCCATCAACACCTTTGTTCCCCATGCTTCGGTGACCATAAGTTCATGGTTTCCAAATCAAGTCGTCCAACTTACACACACGTGTGAGTTTATACACATAAGTGGTTAGGTGACCTTTATCCCACAAACATGGTAAACCCACCTCGAATATACAAGTTCCCTCAAATATGGTTAGGTGACCTTTATCCCACAAAAGAGTTCCCAAGTGATTCGAGTGTTGTATAAAAGGATGGTGTTTGACTTGTTTTATAAAAGGGATTTTGTGTTTTCAAAATTCTCGTTTAGAAAACTTTATGTACCATATATTTGCATGCATTCAAATCCTTGGTACTTTTGTGAAAACAAAATTTTAAGGTTCTTTTTAATAAAACCCATTTTATTATAAAATCATTAATTTTTAATAACCTTTTATTAACCAATTTTAATGATCTTGTAAAGAACCAATTTACGCTTGTTGTTGATTATTAGTTTGTTAAGCATGCATATCCAAATATCATCAAAACAATATAAATAAGCAACCACACAAGCACAACACATATATCATTAGGTGCATAACCATAGCCAACTATTTTGACTACACTTGTTAGCCGAAACAAGTGTGCCAAAAGGTCCTTCCTAAAGGGTGAATATTGACACAAAAAATGTGTCGTTGAACTCCCACTTGTTCCCGCATCCAAATGCTTCAAGTATCCTTCTTGTGTTGTGATTACACCACTTTCTTTGAGCTTCCAAAATGTACTTTAATTCAGCTCCAAACTCCTTTGGGCTCCGTAAATGTGTTTTGGTTATCAGGCTAAAATCCCGTTTAGAACTATGAAGTCCTTTATGCCCGAAATTGGCAAAACCAAAAACGCATTTTTGTGTGCATCTTCTTTTACAAAATATATCCTAATACATTTTTTCTAGTAAAATAAAATGCACCTAATCTATTTATTTTACATACCAAATGAAAATAAATAAATTACATAACTTTACAAATGGAAGAACAAAAAAATAATAATTATTACAACCCATTGAATAATTAATAAATAAATCTCAACACAATTATTCAACACAAGGTCATGGCTAGGTTATATGCACCAAAATATATATCCAAATATATATTTATATTAATTTCAAGAAGCATAAAAAAAATGGTTCCCTTTTAATAACCATTTTCGGCTATGTCCAAAAAACCGAAAAGGTTAGTTTTGTCCAAACAAACAAATCATCCATATGAAATAATTTTTCAAGATTCATTTATGCATGTAAGAATATAATCTTGAAAAACAAAGGGATAACCATACTTAAAATTTCGGCCATAGGGTTTTCACCAAACCCGAAACCCGAAAATTTTAAGTCTATTGAAGCATGCACTCATATAAGCGGCTCTAGATGCCATTGAAGGGATTTTAACATGTTTATCAAAGCAATTTCATCCATATGAAATAAAAACGCAGCGGAAAAAAAGTTTAAAACATGTTACTTTTATAAGATATAAAACCATTTATATGCAAAATCCCAAAACCCGGATCCATATATGAGATGTATGCTATCAAACACAACCATAGGATGTTTAGAAAACTACCTTCTTGAAGTACAAGGAGTAATGGATATGAAGAAGGTGATGCTTCTTGAACGGTTGCCTTCAAGTGTAGAAAACCTCAAGCTTGTATACCCCAAGCCTTCCAACAAACACCTTATGTTTAGCTAGGATTTCTACACTTATGAACTCACTAGAAAACCCTCTTGACAACCATCTCATGGCCGAAATATGAGAGGAGGTTTTGGAGTTCTTGCACTTGATATATGAACTTGAAACTCTCCATTAGATCAACCATACATGACCCGATTTATTTAGAGTCTTACACTTGATTTTTCCAAATAAAAATCAACTCTTGGATGATCATCTTGGGGCCGAAAATTTTCAGCCATTTTTTTACTCTCTTCTTCAAGTTCTTATTGATCAAAATTCATCTAAATGAATATAAAAGACATGAGAGATTTTGCCACCCACATTGCCCAATAGGAGATCAACTAACACATGCATTTGCATGCAATATGATTGGCCAAAGAACTTAGGGAAGACCATCCAATCAAAATGCATGCAACTATGACAACATGCATGGAATCTCATTGGACAAGAATTTTGGGAAGACCCCATGGGGGGGGGGGGGGTGGCGGCCTACTTGTATTTTTATAAAAAAAAAAAATTCAAATCTTTCTTTTATAAATTTAAGTCTTGATTAATTTTATAACTTTTATAAAATTATAACATCATATGTTATAAGACTTATACAACCTTTTATTATGTTATTTAACCCATTAAATAACAAAATAAAATATTCTCTCATAATAAATTATCCATATAATTTATTAGTTTGTCAAGTGCAATTATTTAGAAAACCAATTTCTAAATATTCTAAGTGTTGATATTTATTTATTTGATCATATCATAAATAAATATTGTATGTGTTTGTCTAGCTTGTTATTGGGTATGACTCGACTTGGATCATAACGTACTAGCCACATCAATTTAATATGTGTCTTGGGCATACAGAGTCCAACAATGCCATGTTTTTGTATGGCCAACAAGCAAAGATCTCATCCATACATGTGTTAGTAATTGATTTGTGAACTTGGAGAACACTTAAACTTGGCCTCCACACAAAAAAATTGCAAGAAAAGTCCTTGAACTAACAACAGATTGCTAAAAACTGATTTCTGGTCGCTGGGTACTTTTAGGCAGGGCGCGTAGGAGTAGGGCCAGGCCTTACACGGGCCAGGCCTTACACGGGCCGCCTACTACCTGCAGCTCATCAAAACTTTCAGTTTTGACAGCTTTAGTCCCTGCATGTGTATGAGCTCATTTCTAGCACTTTTGACCCCCGTTAAGCCATTTTCAAGGCTCTACAAGATCATTAAAGTTTAAAGGACTCAAAATGTGCTCGGAAAACTCTCTGATGTCAGCTCGTTTGGTCGTACGGTCGCGTTATTCGTCTAATTACGACGAAACTCAAACGGACGCGAAAACGATCCAAATTAAGCGACGAATGGTATTTTTTGCATGCCGATCACTAAAAAAATATTTTAGCGTGTACAAAAATTTTGGATGCCCAGATGTGGTCAGAACGTAAGATATGCGCGAAAATGCAAACTTACGTCGTTTTTTTGACACTTTTAGTCCCTGTAAGATTAAATAAGCATATTTTCGCACACCGAACCACTCAAAGATTATTTCTAAGCTATGTTTAGGTTATTTATGGTATGTTTAGCTTATGATCATATTCCGGACTGTACGTTGCCTTACGAAACGGCAGACTTTTGCAGTTTGACGCAAATAGTCCCTGTGAGCGAATAAACTTGTTTTTGCCATACCAAACCCTTTAAAACTTATTTCTAAGTTATGTAAAGGTTATTTAAGGTATGTTAAGCTTATGTTTCTGTCCCGGAGTGTTTGTCGCCTTAAACTGATTACGGTTACGCATCAGTTTGCGTATAACTTTCCAGAAAGCGATATAGAGTTCAAAATCAATCAAAAATCAAAACGAACAAAATGTCAAGCATAAATAACAAACATTGGGATCAAAATACACTGTTTTATTGATATTGAATTGTTCAGAGTTTGTAAAATGATAACACAAGCACAGATGTCACACACTAGGATGGATAGATTATTGGGACTTGTGAGATTTCTTCCATCATTAAAGTGCGAAGATCGTCTTGTTTCGGAATCCACAAATGATTCTTGAAATAGAGTAATCCATCGTCCTTTGTTTCGAGTTTAAGCTCAAGTTGATGTGGTAATTCCTTACCTATCAAGTCTTGTGTAACACAAGTACGTTGAGCTTGAGAGATGCGAGTTTGAATATCGGATAGAGTTTGAACAGAATTAAGCTTGACTCATTCCTTTCGACTTAGCGCATCGGCTACGACATTCGTCTTACCAGAATGGTAGCGAATTTCGCAATCGTAATCGTTCAATAGCTCAACCCAGCGTCGTTGTCTCATGTTTAGCTCCTTCTGATTGAAAATGTGCTGGAGACTTTTGTGGTCTGTGAAAACCACGGATTTCATGCCATAGAGATAGTGTCTCCAGATTTTGAGTGCAAAAACCATAGCTCCCAACTCAAGATCAAGAGTGGTGTAGTTCTTCTCGTGAATTTTCAATTGTCTCGACGCATAAGCTATAACTTTACCTCGTTGCATAAGAACACAACCAAGGACTAAATTCGACGCGTCACAATAGACAACAAAATCATCGTATCCACCAGGCAAAGATAAAACAGGAGCATCACATAGTTTTCGTTTGTTATTCTTATGACTATAGTTCTTACACATGACAAAACTTGCTTTGGTTTCTGTGCACTGAATTCCATAATTATGTATGCATCCATAATTACGTAATTCCTTGCATAGTCCGCACAGTTTATTTTAAAATGTGTAGGGGAAGGGATTAAACGAAAATCTCGTGATGATTTAACTATTCCACCACAGGGTCTCTTTATCTTTGATATAGTACTTATTAAAATCCAAGGGTCTTGACTATTGCATAGAAGCCCATTAAGGATTTAAGACAACACTTTTGGATATCCTTTTTAGAATTCATCTTATGAAGATATGGAGGATTTTACAAAGATTTGGATTACGAGCATTCGGATCACTCAAACACATATAAACACATATTCACACATTTGTCATCTTGGTCGTTAGCTTGTTATCAACTCGTTATCTGTTTGTTATCGATTCGTTGTTATCTTGTCGTCGATTTGTACATGTGGATTTAAAGTATGCTAGGAATCCAATCCATGGACCTTAATTTGTACTTTAAACAACCTCAAGAAATCTTACTGAGAAGATGGGAAGATCTTAAAAGGATTTTAGGATTCGTATAGCAAGAAATGTTTCAAAACCTTGTGCTTAGGTAAGTTGAGTTAATATGCGAAGCAGAGCGTCCTTGAAAATCATGTATTACGTATGTTAAGTTAACATACAAGCAGTATGTCTTTGAAAACCATGCATGGGATTTTTGAAAGGATGTTTAACGTCTTTGGAATCATGTAATAAATGTATTAGGCAAATACGTTTATAAATTTTTTTAAAAAATATGTGAGGTGATTTTGAAAGTCTTGTACAAGGTTTTTGAAAACACGGATGATGTTTTTGAAATTATGTACTAAGCATATTGTTATGAAAACCAGAATATAATGATATATATACCTAGACACATCGCATAAGACCAATTAAGGACTTATGAAAAAGTACCCTTAGATATCCTAGCAGGGATTTAAAGTGGTACTTCGAGTATTTGTTGAGTGATATAACTTGTACCTTGTACTTTATTTCTTTTGAAGAAACGTGTACTTAGGATTTTTGCGGAAATCATGAGCGATCACGTGAATGAGAGAACTATGAGAGTAGTCTGTTTTGCAAGGAACATAGTTCCTCGGTGTTGGTATCGTAGAGATATGTCATATATACATGTGTTCACATTGATTTTGTAAATAAAATGGAAACAACCAAATTTATTTATGGAACAACCAAAGTGTTTCAAGATTCTTGGAAAGCAAAAGAAACAAAACATAAAATTATAGTTGTTTCTAAGTAGCATAATCTTTTAGTCAACCAAATGCTCATTCATGGGTCGGATTTGCATTGACAAGCTTTTGGCAATTGTTCCTGAAATGACCCATCTCGCCACAGTTGTAACAAGTACCAGGTGGAAAACGAGCTTGTGCTGGATCTGCTTGAAGTTGAACAGGGTTCTGAATAGCTTGATTTGGCACAGTGGCTGAACGACAGATTTTTGCTATATAACCAAAACATCCACAGTTCATACAACTTTGGCATTGGACACTAGCATGGTGATGAATGTTACATTGATTGCACAAAGGAGCCTTTCCTTTGTATGGTTTCTTAGCTGGTGGTGATGCCACCTGGCTAGATCCTTCTTGATTTAGAGAAATTGCTGTAAGCTTCTTGGAAGCTTTACGCTTTCTTGCCCTTCTCGAAGACTTAGCTTTTATCTTCTTAGGCGCCTCTTGAGGAGTTTCATCCTTGAGATGTGACATGGCGACAGCTAACTCAATGGTCCCACGAAGCACTATGCTTAGCTGTTGGGCAATTTTAGCTGCCAGTTCGGACTTTTGAGTATTGCTGTGATGCGGAGGCATCCTAAAGATAGCAAAGAATATGGGAGAAAACAAGTGAGGTGTTATCGGATAATCAAAACAGAATGTTTAAATATATCGACAACACATAAGGATTTTGATCATTTGTTTGTTACCTAAGGCAAACAAATGACACGGTGACTAATCAAAGTAAGCGGGTCATATTAATGTATCGCGAAGACATGCTTTAGCCTATAAGTGGACACTCACCCCAAGAGTTCACAGGTAAGAGTGACTGGTCCGATTATGTGGATTGGTACGAACACTCTAGCCTTAGACAGAAAACTCGAGGTACAGGCATCCACCCTTCCAGATTGCACGTGTTCACATTATTTAGACCCAAATTTTGAAGAGATTTTTGAAAACTTTGAAGGTTCAAAACCTTATAATAAATCATCCAAGAATAGATGATTGGTTTTCAAAACGGATTTATAATTTGTGTTCTCGTTGTGGTTATCAACTAAAGATAGGTGACAGTATTGTTTTAGACTCTAAACGCAAGAAACTTGCGTTAGGGTCCAAGAAAAGTTATAGTCTAGGTCAAAGCATTACTAATAACCTAATTCCCTATAACCATTGGCTCTGATACCAACTCTTCTGTCACAGCCCGACAGCGTAAAACAACGAAACCGCGCCGGAAACATCGGGGAGTGGAGCGACAGAATTATTGTTTCACAACCATGGATTCAAAAGTTTTGTTTTATTTAAATATAAACCATTTATATTGTCTTAAAGTTAAAACAAAAAAGTTCACATTTTGACTATCATCGTTATTAAGTCACTAAGGCCTTGTCTGGTCCTAAGTGAGCATGCATCCTAGTCGCCTTCAACATCATTCAACACCACCTGAAACATATGTAAAAATAAAGTCAGCAAAGAAATGCCGGCGAGCACATAGGTTTTGTGAGAGTGTCGGATTCATGGCTCGTTTACATGTTGCAATACCTCGTTTGACTACAAGAGTCGTTAATTGAAAACCTTGTTTTGAAAAGAGTTTGGTATTGCAATATGAATAACCAGCTCAAAATAAGTTGGTTATAGTTTATAAAAAAATCTTGTTTCCATAAATCTTAACCCAAAACATTTGTTTATGTAAACCAAATCGTAAATCGTTCTCGTAATAAAATTGGTATGGTTTATATCATATAGAAAACCTTGTTGCGTGTCATCGTTTAAAATCGGTCATCCAAGTGAACTAAATAACGCTACGGAATATAATATGATAAAAGCACTTACATATAAGAAGTACCAGCGGCGTATCTACCATGCTTTTATCACATTATACCCGTCCCGTTATCTAATCACAAACCAAAAACCCATCGTTTAAATCGTTTAACTCGTTCGTGTTATAGACCATCGTTCATTTGTTTAAATCGTTCAAATCGTTCCAAATCATTCAAATCATTCCAAATAGTTCATAATCGTTCAATCGTTCTCGTTTTAATTGTGAAAACTAACTTTTGGTCGTCTCGCTTATAACATTCAAACCTTCGCAACTCGTCCATCGTTCAACTCGCATTAACAAACCACCAAAGGGTAAGTTAACAATCATCAGGTTCAGTCGTTACCCATATAACCCCCATACATAACCATGGGTGCAGTCCGATAACGGGATTTGTCAGATCCTATGGTACCATAACCTAATACTGGCTGGCTTGATCATTGTTAATGAATGTTATTCGTTATGTAATTACGTCCAACAAGTTCGTTCACATTATCAAAATCGTTCTTGTTTAATATAAACCATAGTATTCGTTTCTGAAATCATCGTTGAAAGCATCGAAATTGTTTAACACATATGAATCACCCCAAAACAATTGAAAATAGTAAAATAGGAGAACTATGTACTCACATGAAGTGCAAAGTATCCTCGATTAAATGAACTAGCAAAGCTCGAGAAAACCAAGGAAATCAAGTGGTACCTAGTAATCGGATCGCTAGTTAATAAATTGACACCTATATCGGAAGATCGGGTAGAACGAGGTCTTGTAAACCAGATGAGTATTGGAACTCATGTGATATGGTTTAACAAAGCCTACATTCTAAATCGGAACCGATCCTAAGTGCTTACGACCCGTTACGACCCATTAAGGTAGCTTACGCTACTTTAACGCGTCGTTCGCGCAAATGCGCGTTCGAGACGCCTAACTAGTCCTATGACAAGTATTATATGCCCTAGCATGTTTAAATATGTTGCATAATTAGTTTAAGTGACAAAAATTAAGTTACATATGCTTAAATACAAATTATGCATGAAAAGGGCATTTTGGTCATTTTCCTAAGGCATATAAGCTACCTATCATACAACTAATTAAACTAAGTGACCATAAGGTATAACCTCGGAAGGTTATTCCCTATACAACTATGGTTACAAAATATGTTTGGTCGGATCCAAATGATCGATTAAACGGGTCGGGTTCGAAAGTCTAAGCGGCTGTCAAGACCGCTTGACTTACGACCCTAAACAAGCACTAGACTAAAAGTGACGAGCTAAACATGTTAAAACATGTTTAACTAAGTTTAGAAAACAGGTTTGATATCAAAACAAAGTGTTTTGGTACCTAAAAATAGCTTCGTTTCAAAATACGCATAAACACGTATTTTGACCGAAACCTTGACTCGTCACTTCAACTAATCGACGTGGTAATCAATAGGTATAGTCACAAGAGACTATAACCATTGTGATTACGCTCACGTTGCAAAGTTCGATTGAACTTTGACTTGACCAAATCATGATCAAAGCAGAAAGTCAAACAGTGTTTGACTTTCATGCTTGAAAAGCATAAAAAGCATGAAAGAAGCTTACAAAAGGTCCAGGCAATGAAGAATTGATTCAAAACACTCAGGTATGAAGTGTTAAACTTCAACTTAGAGCAGAATTGAATCAAATGTGAGGAATGAAGTGAAGAACCCACTTCTATTTATAGGAAGTTAGGATCAACAAGATCATTCCAAGTGTTATGTGTAACATTTGTTCTTGTTATCATTGTGAACAGTTTGTTTATCAATAAAACAATGTTATTTGATCCCAATATTGGTTTGGTTGTGTTTTACATTTTTCGTGTTTTGACTTTTGTCCAATTTCAAACTCTATATCACTTTCTGGAGAGTTATACGCAAACTGGTGCGTAAACGTACTCAGTTTAAAGCGAAAAATACTCCGAAACATCAACATATACTTAACATACCTTAAATAACCTTTACATAACTTAGAAATAAGTTTTGAAGGCTTTGGTATGGCAAAAACAAGTTAATTCGCTTACAGGGACTAAACTTGACAAACTGCGAAAGTATGCCAATTTGAACAGTAACGAACACTCCGTAACATGACCATAAGTTAAACACACCTTAAATATCCTTTATATAGCTTAGAAATAGGCTTTGAGTGGTTAGGTGTGCTAAAATAAACTTTTGGGTCATTCAGGGACTAAAAGTGTCAAAAAGTGCACAAGTTTGCACTTTCGCGCATAACTCACGTTCTGAATACATCCGGACATCCAAAAATTTATGTAAGCACTAAAACATTTTATTTTAGTGTTTGGCATGAGAAAAATCCATTCGTCATGTCATTTGGATCGTTTTTTTCGCGCTTATGCGCATTCCGTCGTAATTAAGCGAACATCGCGATCGTACGGCCAAACGAACCGACATCCGAGATATTTTTGAGCATGTTTTAAGTTCCCTATACTTTAACTTCATTTTAGAGCTTTGAAATGGGGTTAACGGGCCTTAAACGTGTCGAAAACGACCTTATTGCATAACAGGGACTGAAATGGTAAATCTGCCATTTTACATGCATACGATGCGCAGGGGTTTTTCCCCTACGATGCGCAAGCATTGGTCAGATGCAGCAACTCAATTTTCAGCAGCTGTTAGTAGCCTTTAACCCTTCCAAAAGCCAAGTACAAGTGTCAAAACCCTATGGTGAGTGCCAATGAGCCACCACAACTTTCCGACAAGTGTACGGGCTAGATCATTCCCTCTTCTCCAAGAAACGATCCTAACGGTGGACCGAAATCTATAAATACCCATCACATTTCACTTCATTTCTCACAAGAATCTGATCATTTGTGCTCTAAGTTGAAACCTTTGTTTCATAACTGAGCTATTTTGATCTAGATTAGCATTCGGGGACCCTTCGTAAGTGTTCCTTCGTTCTTTTATTGCTTTTCGAGTCCGAAAGTCAAACTTTGTTTGACTTTCTGCATTGACCAGTTTATGGTCGATGCGAAGTTCTTTTGAACTTCATAACGTGAGCGTGATCACGATGGTTATAGTCCCTAGTGACTATACCTACTGATTACCACGTTATCTAGGCTCAGTGACGAGCCGTAGTTTCGGTCAGAATACGTATTCTTGCGTATTTTGTAACCAAACTACTTAAGGGTATCAAAACCGTTTGTTTTGATACCAAACCTGTTTTCTAAACTTAGTAAAGCATGTTTTAACATGCTTAGCTCGTCACTTTTAGTTTAGTGCTTATATAGGGTCGTAAGGTAAGCGATCTAAACAATCGCTTATACTTTCGAACCCGACCCATTTGGTCGATCTTTAGGATCCGACCAAACACATTAGGTGACCATAGTATATAGGGAATAACCTTCCGAGGTTATACCTTATGGTCACGACGTTTAGTTAGTTGTATGATAGGTAGTTTATATGCCTTAGGTAAATTACCAAAATACCCCTTTGATGCCAAAATTCATTTTAAACATATGTAACATAACTTTTGACATCTAAACTGATTTGACAACCATATTAGACATGTTAAGGCATATATTACTTGTCATGGGACTAGTTAGGCGGTCCAAACGCGTTTCACGCGAACGACACGTTAAAGTAGCATAAGCTACCTAAACGGGTCGTAATGGGTCACAAGCACTTAGGTTAGGTTTCATTTAGTATGTAGGCTTTATTAAACCATACTACATGAGTTCCCATACTCATTTGGTTTACGAGCCTTCATTCTATCCGATCTTCCGATTTAGGTCCGGTTTATTAATGTAGTTACCTATATTAGGTGCCGTTTGATTCCGTGATCTCTAGCATTGCTTGGTGATTATCTTAGGACTTCTGAGCAATCTCAAGTGAGTACATAGACCCCTCTTTTACTGTTTTCCAAACATTTTGGGGTGAAACACATGTGCCTACTTGTTACTTTCATGCTTTCCTGTTTTCACATCATATACTTGCTGTATTCATTAGTACATTTATAGTACATGATTTCATTGTGTTTTATGCTATGTATGTCCATTGTGTGCATACTTAGTACACTGTTTTACATTACATTTTATGCTATGTATGCCCATTGTGTGCGTACTTAGTACATTGTTTTACATCACATTTTATGCTATGTATGCCCATTGTGTGCGTACTTAGTACATTGTTTTACATTACATTTTATGATATGTATGCCCATTGTGTGCGTACTTAGTACATTGTTCTACATTACATTTCTGCTATGTATGTTAACTGATAGCATGCTAGCACATTGATTTAGATGACTTTTCTGCTTACATTTTTGGTATGACATTTGGTTTGTTTAAACTATACTATACATTCATTAACACCGATTACGCCGCTCGGTAGTAGGTAGTGGTACCATAGGACTTGACAAATCCCATTCCTGAAATCTCGGGTTTGTTTGGACGTAAGGAATGACCGAATCCGAATACATATTCTTTTGATAACTCATTTTTACATAGTTATCCGACTGTCGCAAGGCTTGGATGTATGAATTTTCACAATACCGCATAAAAGTTCATATTCAGTATAGCATGCATATATTTTACAAAACATAACTTTTGATTTACTCAAAATACATTGTTTTGTACATTTTTACTTATGGTTTAAGTAGTCTTATTTTACTTACCATACATAAACATTTGTTACACATTACTTGACTACTTTTGGACTATCAACATTTGACATGGTTTATACAAGGACTTTTGACAATTGGTTTAAACATAGACATTAAACATTGTTGGTTGGTTGAATTACTTTTGACATAAACATTAGACATAGACATTAGACATTTGATTATACATAAACATTTTACTTTGGTGGTTTGGTTTGAGTAAGTGATTTAAGTAACGAGGCGTGTGTAATATGATACAAGCATGGTGGATACGCCGCTGGTACTTCCTATATATAAGTGCTTGTATGGTATCACATATTGTAGCGTTGTTTGAATCATTTCAATTTGAGACATATAACATTTTATACAAATAACATACTTTTCACAAGACATTGTTTTACAAAACAACTTATCTTTTACAAACTCATTTTACTTGGTTATTCATTTAACCATACATTATTCTCTTACTTATACATATCATCTGATCTTATTACTTTTCAAACGATTTACAAAACAAAGCAAACTACAAGGTTCATGACTAAACATTTTCTTAAACATACGTCATGAATCTCATTTTCACAAAACCTATGTATCTCACAGGCATTTTTATGCTGACGTACCTATTTTCACATGTGTTTTCAGGAGATGATGCATAGGACTTATCAAGATACACTTAGGCGGACTTGGGCCTTAGTGACAATAAAAGATGCAAGACTAGTTATTTGTGTTATGTTTCTTTGATTGTCAAGACAATGTAACTCTTATATTTAATAAAACAATATTTAAATTTCCATGTGTTATGAAACAATGATTTTGTTACAACACTCCCCGACGTTTTCCGCCACGTTTGGTTGTCCTACGTGGTCGGGGTGTGACAGAAAAGTTGGTATCAGAGCCCATGGTTATAGGGAATTAGGTTATTAGTAATACTTTGACCTAGTCTATAACCTTCCTAGGACCCTAACGCGAGTTTACTTGCGTTTAGTCATAAAACAATACTGTCACCTATCCTTAGGCGACGATCACAACAAGAACACAAATTTCAAAACCGCTTTGAAAACTAATCATCTGTTCTAGGATGATTGATTACTAGGTTTTGAACCCTCTATTGTAAGGTTTTGAACTCTCTGTTATATGGTTTTGAACCCCTTTGAATTTTTCAAAATCTCGTCAAGGTTTTGGGTTTTAAATAATGTGAACACGTGCAAACTGGAAGGGTGAATGCCTGTATTCTGGGTTTTCTGTCTAGGCAAGCACTTCGTATACATCTCATCAGACGCGAGACCAGTTGTGCTTACCTGGGAATTCTTGGGATGAGTGTTCACTTATAGGCGAGCATGTCTTCGCGATACATTATTTTTGACCCATTTACTTTGATTTGTCACCATCTTATTTGTTTGCCTTAGGTAACAAACAAATGGTCACAATTTTCATTCTTTACCATTCTGTATTGATTATCCAATAACCTTTCACTCGTTTCTTCCTATGTCTTTCATTTTCTTCTAGAATGTCTATTCCTCTCAGCACTGGTCAAATGTCCGAGCGAACAGCCAAATTTGCCCAGCAAATAGGCGAAGTGATTCAGAAGACTGTGGATTTAGGCATTGCCATGGCTCGTCTCAACAATGAAGCCTCTCGTCTCGACAATGAAGCCACTCAAGAGCCACCAAAGGAAGCAGAAGCCAATCGTTCACCTAAACCAAAGAAATGTAAGGCTTCAAGGAAACCCGCAGCGGTGGCACCAAAACAGGCAAGACCTAGCCAAAAGACAGCACCACCAGCCAAGAAACCAATCAAGGAATCAAAGACCATGGATGAACAGGCTGGATCCCCTAAGAAGTCAAAGAAGCGAAAGGCCTCTCAGAACTTCGCCGTGGTCGCTCACAGTGGTCAAGCCATCCCCAACCAACCAGCTCAACCCCCTGCTAGGAAGCAATACAACGGAACTGCACCCTTGTGCAACCAATGTAGCCTTCATCATCAGGCTAGTGTGAAGTGCCGCAAATGCCAAATTTGTGGACTTATAGGTCATACGGCAAGGGTTTGCCCAACTACAGCAGTACCACATCAAGCAGGACCCATCCGGGTGGCAACACAACCTGTTAAGAAGCAATACAAGGGAACGGCACCAATATGCGACAATTGTAATGGGCATCACCAAGCTCACTTACCGTGTCGTCTGTGTGTATCATGTGGGCGAGTTGGTCACCTGGCAAGTGCTTGTCGATGTAACCCGATCCAAGGTGGTCCAGGTCAACCACAAGCCAACTCTGCTCAAGTTCAATTCTCACCAGGGTCTTGCTATAACTGTGGCAAGATGGGCCATTTCCTAAGGGATTGCCCAAAGCTCGCTAGTGCAAATCCCACCCACGGATGAGCAGTTGGCTGATTTGAAGATGTTGTGTCTTATGCTTTTGTTTCTTCTATTTTCTTGTAATGTGAAACAATCTGTTTTGTTTATAAATAAATTGTTGTTCACAATTCTGTTGTGCGAGGGTAGTTACATGTGTGTATGACTTTTCCTATGATACCTACATCAAGGAACTATGTTCCTTACAAACTACTCTTGTGATTTCTCTCTTTCAAATGATCGCTCATGATTCTCTCGAAAATTTTAAGTACTCGTTTCGCTCTAAGAAACAAAGTACAGAAAATAAAGTGACATTATGAGTAATCATGCTTCTGCACATCTGTGTCTTTGAATCCTTGGTTAGATAACTAAGGATATTTTCAAATCTCATACCCATTACGTTTTGATTTTTCAACATATACAGTACAAGTATTTCAAAAACAATCTTCATGATCTCAAAACATTTCATATAGTTTGAAAAAATATTTTCTAAATGCATTGTCTATGTTATTTCAAAAACATTGGCCATGTTATCAAAACCAACCTTCCTAATTTCAAAATATTTCATATAGTCTGAAGGCAATATTAACACAGTACATTTTCTTATCAAGTGCATGATTTCGAAGAGCATCATTCATGTTTTCCAAAAACCTTATACATAATTTCAAAAAAATTCATTTCGCATGATTTTAAAACATTTTTATAAATATACTTGTCTAAAAACCTACTTTATGATTTCAAAAGTATTATATATAAGGTTTCAAAAACATTTTTTTTGGACCCTATGCATAGTTTCCAAATATATTTTCCTCATACATTTACTTAACCTTCAAATTTTGCTTCATATGTTGCCTTGGCATATCTAGCATCTCAACTTCATAAGCATTTTTACTTCATGTTTTGACTTAAGCACGTCCAGTGCAAGATTTCAAACATCTTCAACTTCTAAAATCCATACGGGATCTTTTTATCTTCACATTTAGACCCTTGTGGATGATTATCATTCAAATCAGAGTCCTTAATTGGATTCCTTATGTACCTTAATTCGAACACTTCGGTTCCTAATGATCGAAATCGAATTTTCTTTTTGAATCTTTCTATCTTTATAGTTAGATTCTTGATAACGTCTAAAGTACCAAATGAAATCCACGGAATGGATTCCTAGCGTGCTTTAAATGCATCTACGCAATTTACAAGACAAATTAACAAACAATTTTGTGGTTATGTGACTATGTGTTTATTCATCTTATGTTTTCTTTTATGCATTTTGTGTTGTTATACTCTGGATATTCGTTATCCAAATCCTCGCAGGATCTTTCATATCTCCATATGAGGGATTCGTAGCAGGGTAGTCAAAAGGTACTACCTTAAATCCTTAATGGGCTTCTATGTAATAGTTAAGACCCTTGGATTATATAATACCACTCCATGTTTCATAAGAGATCCTTTAGTGGTCTAGTCAAAAAGATTGATTCATAATTTGGTTAAAGAACGACATCTAGTGATGTAGCTGAACAGACTCCTTGATAGTCTATTTAGATCAATTATTGATTTAATTAAAAGGACTCTATGGTGGTCTAGTCACACTCATCACAGGTTTGTTCATTTGGTTTTCCCCTACACATTATAAAATAAATTGTGTGAACTATGCAAGGAATTGTCTAATTATGGACGCGTACATAATTATGAAATTTAGTGCACAGAAACCCAGTAAGATTTATTATGTGTAAGAACCAATAGTGACAGCAATAATAAAATGAGAACGATGTAATGGAGGTACGGTGGACGCACCAATGACGCTTTATATACTTGTATATAAGTATCCCTCTTACATTACAATCATGATGTTATTAACGTTACTAGAAGTTCAGAACCCTAACCAATGTTGTTCGATCTTTTCAACTTCATGTTTTAAAACTCTCACAAGTTTCCTCTAAATAAATAAATTTCGGGACGAAATTTCCACAAGTAGGGGAGACTGTAACATCTGTGCTTGTTATCATTGTGAACAGTTCGTTTATCAATAAAACAATGTTATTTGATCCCAATGTAGGTTTGGTTGTGTTTTACATTTTTCGTGTTTTGACTTTTGTCCAATTTCAAACTCTATATCACTTTCTGGAGAGTTATACGCAAACTGGTGCGTAAACGTACTCAGTTTAAAGCGAAAAATACTCCGAAACATCAATATATACTTAACATACCTTAAATAACCTTTACATAACTTAGAAATAAGTTTTGAAGGCTTTGGTATGGCAAAAACAAGTTAATTCGCTTACAGGGACTAAACTTGACAAACTGCGAAAGTATGCCAATTTGAACAGTAACGAACATTCCGGAACATGACCATAAGTTAAACACACCTTAAATATCCTTTATATAGCTTAGAAATAGGCTTTGAGGGGTTAGGTGTGCTAAAATAAACTTTTGGGTCATTCAGGGACTAAAAGTGTCAAAAAGTGCACAAGTTTGCACTTTCGCGCATAACTCACGTTCTGAATACATCCGGACATCCAAAAATTTATGTAAGCACTAAAACATTTTATTTTAGTGTTTGGCATGAGAAAAATCCATTCGTCATGTCATTTGGATCGTTTTTTTCGCGCTTATGCGCATTCCGTCGTAATTAAGCGAACATCGCGATCGTACGGCCCAACGAACCGACATCCGAGATATTTTTGAGCATGTTTTAAGTTCCCTATACTTTAAATTCATTTTAAAGCTTTGAAATGGGGTTAACGGGCCTTAAACGTGTCGAAAACGACCTTATTGCATAACAGGGACTGAAATGGTAAATCTGCCATTTTACATGCATACGATGCGCAGGGGTTTTTCCCCTACGATGCGCAAGCATTGGTCAGATGCAGCAACTCGATTCTCAGCAGCTGTTAGTAGCCTTTAACCCTTCCAAAAGCCAAGTACAAGTGTCAAAACCCTATGGTGAGTGCCAATGAGCCACCACAACTTTTCGACAAGTGTACGGGCTAGATCATTCCCTCTTCTCCAAGAAACGATCCTAACGGTGGACCGAAATCTATAAATACCCATCACATTTCACTTCATTTCTCACAAGAATCTGATCATTTGTGCTCTAAGTTGAAACCTTTGTTTCATACCTGAGCTATTTTGATCTAGATTAGCATTCGGGGACCCTTCGTAAGTGTTCCTTCGTTCTTTTATTGCTTTTCGAGTCCGAAAGTCAAACTTTGTTTGACTTTCTGCATTGACCAGTTTATGGTCGATGCGAAGTTCGTTTGAACTTCATAACGTGAGCGTGATCACGATGGTTATAGTCCCTAGTGACTATACCTACTGATTACCACGTTATCTAGGCTCAGTGACGAGCCGTAGTTTCGGTCAGAATACGTATTCTTGCATATTTTGTAACCAAACTACTTAAGGGTATCAAAACCGTTTGTTTTGATACCAAACCTGTTTTCTAAACTTAGTTAAGCATGTTTTAACATGCTTAGCTCGTCACTTTTAGTTTAGTGCTCATATAGGGTCGTAAGGTAAGCGATCTAAACAATCGCTTATACTTTCGAACCCGACCCATTTGGTCGATCTTTAGGATCTGACCAAACACATTAGGTGACCATAGTATATAGGGAATAACCTTCCGAGGTTATACCTTATGGTCACGACGTTTAGTTAGTTGTATGATAGGTAGTTTATATGCCTTAGGTAAATTACCAAAATACCCCTTTGATGCCAAAATTCATTTTAAACATATGTAACATAACTTTTGACATCTAAACTGATTTGACAACCATATTAGACATGTTAAGGCATATATTACTTGTCATAGGACTAGTTAGGCGGTCCAAACGCGTTTCACGCGAACGACACGTTAAAGTAGCATAAGCTACCTAAACGGGTCGTAATGGGTCACAAGCACTTAGGTTAGGTTTCATTTAGTATGTAGGCTTTATTAAACCATACTACATGAGTTCCCATACTCATTTGGTTTACGAGCCTTCATTCTATCCGATCTTCCGATTTAGGTCCGGTTTATTAATGTAGTTACCTATATTAGGTGTCGTTTGATTCCGTGATCTCTAGCATTGCTTGGTGATTATCTTAGGACTTCTGAGCAATCTCAAGTGAGTACATAGACCCCTCTTTTACTGTTTTCCAAACATTTTGGGGTGAAACACATGTGCCTACTTGTTACTTTCATGCTTTCCTGTTTTCACATCATATACTTGTTGTATTCATTAGTACATTTATAGTACATGATTTCATTGTGTTTTATGCTATGTATGTCCATTGTGTGCATACTTAGTACATTGTTTTACATTACATTTTATGTTATGTATGCCCATTGTGTGCGTACTTAGTACATTGTTTTACATCACATTTTATGCTATGTATGCCCATTGTGTGCGTACTTAGTACATTGTTTTACATTACATTTTATGCTATGTATGCCCATTGTGTGCGTACTTAGTACATTGTTCTACATTACATTTCTGCTATGTATGTTAACTGATAGCATGCTAGCACATTGATTTAGATGACTTTTCTGCTTACATTTTTGGTATGACATTTGGTTTGTTTAAACTATACTATACATTCATTAACACCGATCACGCCGCTCAGTAGTAGGTAGTGGTACCATAGGACTTGACAAATCCCATTCCTGAAATCTCGGGTTTGTTTGGACGTAAGGAATGACCGAATCCGAATACATATTCTTTTGATAACTCATTTTTGCATAGTTATCCGACTGTCGCAAGGCTTGGATGTATGAATTTTCACAATACCGCATAAATGTTCATATTCAGTATAGCATGCATATATTTTACAAAACATAACTTTTGATTTACTCAAAATACATTGTTTTGTACATTTTTACTTATGGTTTAAGTAGTCTTATTTTACTTACCATACATAAACATTTGTTACACATTACTGGACTACTTTTGGACTATCAACATTTGACATGGTTTATACAAGGACTTTTGACAATTGGTTTAAACATAGACATTAAACATTGTTGGTTGGTTGAATTACTTTTGACATAAACATTAGACATAGACATTAGACATTTGATTATACATAAACATTTTACTTTGGTGGTTTGGTTTGAGTAAGTGATTTAAGTAACGAGGCGTGTGTAATATGATACAAGCATGGTGGATACGCCGCTGGTACTTCCTATATATAAGTGCTTGTATGGTATCACATATTGTAGCGTTGTTTGAATCATTTCAATTTGAGACATATAACATTTTATACAAATAACATACTTTTCACAAGACATTGTTTTACAAAACAACTTATCTTTTACAAACTCATTTTACTTGGTTATTCATTTAACCATACATTATTCTCTCACTTATACATATCATCTGATCTTATTACTTTTCAAACGATTTACAAAACAAAGCAAACTACAAGGTTCATGACTAAACATTTTCTTAAACATACGTCATGAATCTCATTTTCACAAAACCTATGTATCTCACAGGCATTTTTATGCTGACGTACCTATTTTCACATGTGTTTTCAGGAGATGATGCATAGGACTTATCAAGATACACTTAGGCGGACTTGGGCCTTAGTGACAATAAAAGATGCAAGACTAGTTATTTGTGTTATGTTTCTTTGATTGTCAAGACAATGTAACTCTTATATTTAATAAAACAATATTTAAATTTCCATGTGTTATGAAACAATGATTCTGTTACAACACTCCCCGACGTTTTCCGCCACGTTTGGTTGTCCTACGTGGTCGGGGTGTGACATTATGAGAATTAATCTTGGCCCTACATTTGTGGAACATGGTTTCTAATACAGGAGGAACACAAAAACCAGCTCAAGGTATTGAGAAAATTGCACAAAAGTCCCTGGAAATCAAGCTGGTTGCTGAAAACTGAAATGCTGAAAATGGTCCTCTGTAGCGTGGCGCACCAGGTCTACCTGGGGTTGGCGCGTGGCGCGGGGGAGGCCAGTTCCAAGTTTCAAATTTTGGCGAAACTGGTCCCTGCATGCTTAAAACTTAATTTTCGACTCGTTTAAGCCCCGTTAGTCCCATTTATAGGCTCCATAATGAAGTTAAAGCATAGGGAACATGAAATATGCTTGAAAATATCATGGATGTCGGTTCGATTGGTTGTACGGACACGTTGTTCGGTTAATTACGACTAAAACTCGAACGGACGCGAAATCGATCCAAATTACACGACGAATGGTATTTTTTTATTCCAATCACTAAAATAAAATATTTTAATGATTAAAAAAATTTTTGGATGTCCGGATATGTTCAGAACGTAAGATATGCGCGTAAATGCAAACTTATGCACTTTTTGACGCTTTTAGTCCCTATTGATCAAATAAGTTTATTTTCGCATACCAAACCCCTCAAAGCCTATTCCTAAGCTATGTAAAGGATATTTAGGGTATCTTTAGCTTATGATCAACTTCCGGAATATTCTTTACCATACGAATCGGCATAGTTTCGCAGTTTGACGTTAATAGTCCCTACGATCGAATAAACTTGTTTTCGACACACTAAACCCTCCAAAAAATTTTCTAAGTTATTTAAGGTATGTTAAGCTTATGTCACTATTCCGGAGTGTTTGTCGTATTAAACTGATTTTGTTTACTCATCAGTTTGCGTATAACTTTCCAGAAAGCGATTTAAAGCTTGAAATTGAACTCGAACCAAATCATAAAATCATCAAACACAAATACACAAATATTAACACCAAAACACATCGTTTTATTGATAATTGATATTGTTTTACATCGTACATCATTTACAAAGCACAGTTGTCACACATTTTGCAGGCGGTGTCCTTTAGGGCAAAATTTGTCAAGTTTTGTACTTAACGTTCCAAAATATTGAACGTTCTATCCTTTAGGTCAAACCCAATTATATTTTTGGTTAAGTATGGTCACGTGCCTTGCACATAAGCGCATTATTGTTATTTCACCTTTCCAGATGCTATTTTTGTAAAAAAAAAAAATTATTCAGGGACTATTTTGTATCAAACTTAAAATTAAAAAAATAAATAAACTCTCTCTCTCTCTCTCTCTCTTATTTCTCTAATCTAAAACTCTCATCTCTCTCTATTATCTCTCTCTCCCTCTAACAACAGGTCACCACATTGTGTGGCGGCTCACGGCCTGCCAACCCACAACCACCATCGACTTTCTCTCTCTCTTTAAATGCAAAACCCTAGATCTATGTAAGCTTCATTTATTTCAAAATTAAACAACAGTAAAAGCACATCACAAACTAAATCGAATCACAATTGAATCTGTAGCGTCAATCATGCATGGATATAATAGTCAGATTCCTCATAGATCAACATTTCAAATTAAACAAGAAAGCTAATTAAAGTGCACAGTTTTATGCCACAAGAAAGCTAATTTTCCGTCAACCCAAATCATCTACCACCACCGCTAAACCCATCACCATATCCACTATCATTCACCACCACATCCACCATCACAACTTGCAAACAACCTAAAACCACTAACCACCACAGCTAAACCCACCACCAAACCCTAAATCAATAGCAGTTGTTAATGTTGATGCACTTTTGTGTGGATGTGGCTCGGTTCGGTTCAAGACCGACATCGCGACATTCCTCCGTCGTGTGAGCCGAAGAATGACACACGAATAACGAAGACACGAGAACGATACGATAGAAGATTAATGACATCATTATGATGTCATCATCATATCATAAATAAGTATATTAAAAGAATGCATGTTATGTGACATCGAAATATATTTGACATCGAAATAGAAATAATAGTTCGAAGCAGACATCAAAAAGACCTATAGAACTAGTCTATTTCGATACAAACATATGTGTTTCGATGTCCTTGGTCTTTTTCGTTGTATTTCGAAAAGATGCGTCTTATTTCGATGTAAGTCTGCTGGTATGTGCTATAAATACCAGCAGATACCCTCTGTTTCAGACGAGAGCTTGCAAGAGCTAGAGAGAGTGTAGTGAGAGAGACTTGTCGGTTTGCTTTGTACGTATTAGTCGAATCTTGTATCGAAACTCCGTAGAAATCAATACACGGAACCGTTAATCATTGATATCTTTGCGTATTGTTCAGTCTCTCACCCGGTTTGTGTCATAGCTTGGATTCCTCACTCGCTACGACATCCAAAACAAGAAATGACGTTCGTCCGATGATCCGCATCGGGACCTACAGTTACATTATGAATGGTCAATTTTTGTAATTTAACGAGGCTACATTCAAATAAAATTTGTAGATTTCAGACCGCTTACATAGGAAATTTGTAAAAGTACCATATTCATATTCTGCTGCCCTCTCTAAAAAGATTGATGTTGCAGGCACCAGCTTTGTGACCATATATATTTCTATAGTCACACGTTTTTTTATGAAATAAACTTTTGTTTTGATGCTTTGTAACTGCTAATTTTTGTTTGTAGGGATATATTTGTTGATTACAAGGTCAATGGCAACATGTTAATGAGGATGTTGTTGCCGATATATATATATATATATATATATATATATATATCGAACCACCTTTATTGCGAGAACCGCGAGAACCAATGTGAACACAACAAAATAAACCCACTACACCACCAAAAACCTAAAAAAAACCTAACCTATACATTATTGTTGATATTCATGTATTGCACAAGTAGTAGGGTTATATATTATTGTTAGTGAATGAATGTAAATTCAATCAATTGGTTAGTGGGAAAACTATTAGGGTCTGAGATACATTAACATCTGTTAGAGGCTAAGCACTGTTACAGACTCTTAACATCTGTTAACGCCTAAAAACTGTTAGGATCTGAGTTACATTAGCATCTATTGAATAGACTTTGCTTCAACAGACCTTATCAGCTGTTGATCATCATCTGTTAAAGATCTCCTGTTGAATTGCAATATCTGTTGATCCACAACATAACTTAGATTCATCATACATTTGGCTTCATCAGCAGAGGTTCTTTTTGACATACCTTTGCTTCAACAGTCTTTGTCTTCAACAGACCTTTTGGTTCATCAGCAGAGGTTGTTTGGTTCAACAGACTTTGCTTCAACAGACTTTATCTTTAACAGACCTTTTGATTTGCAAAGTTTAGCGAAACAGATGTTGAGTTTATCCCTTTGGTAGGAGCAGATGTTTAAAAGACTGTTATTGATAATTAGAGATTGTATACTATTTCGTTAATTTAGAATCTTATATCCATTTTCCTTGAGCGACCAGAAAATGTGATACAGTACAAACCAACTACAAAATACCCATATAGTAATTTTTAGATGCAAAATATAAAAAGGTAAATCCACAAAGTTTGGAAAGTATATAACTTTATACACTAACACTACATAACTTCATCCTTAACTAAAGATAGCTTTGGAAGAGGAAATTTGTCCATCAAACATACCAACAAAAACATAAATCATTAAATGCTAAAAAGATGTTTAGAGACCATATCAAGACACTTCAAAGTGTACTTTATCTCCTGGCACACTTTTTTCTTCAACCATCTTAAACCTCAGCTTTTTGCCCATAGACATTCCCGCTTCATCCATGATACGCTGCCAGTTCGAATACACCACTAGATGGGTGTTATCATCAGCTTTTCTGGGATCTCTCCTTACAAGCAGCTGTACCAGAAACTTCACATAACGAAATGATAAGATAGCTCTACGGTACTTATTTAGTTGGTGTTCTCGAACAAACTTCTACGGTTTCGTCTGTAAAAGAAAATTGTTTCTTTGGTTATTCATTCAAAACAACATATACTTTAAGTAACAGACAAATCCAACATTATATGTAAAATAAACCATATTAAATGTAGATATGTAAATACTAGGTTGTGTGTCCTTATGACATGGTATTCAAATTGTTTCTTATAATGTGGACGCCTTTTGCGGTGTCGGTGGTTGCTACGGCTGTAGTGATGTTTAGTCCCCCGGTGAAGTCTAATCTCGTCTTTGTTAAAAATTGACAGTGAAGTTAAAGTGGTCTTCAGGAGTACTTCCCATCCATTGAAACAACAGTTGGCAGCTTTCCTCAATGTCATTTTCAAAGCAAAAAGTTATCCATCCCGATCCCATAAAACCAGCAGCCAATCCCTTTTCGTTTTCGGAGAGAAAAAACATAATACACATCAACTTTACTACTCTGCTTTGGTCCATGTACTTTTGCAACCAAGTTATCAATTTTTAACCTCCTTTCTGACAACAGCCACAACAAATCCTCTGATAAATACTATATACATTTCAGAAATGTCATATTAGACTTTATACAAGATACAAGATATAAATTAGAAGTTTTTCTAAAAGCCCAAAAGAAACACTGGCAATATACAGAAACAAGGTAGCAATTTTTAACCTGCTTTTAGTATGTTTCTTCTTAAGCCTGTATCAAGCAACCATGAACATAATCTCTGTCTGAGGCATCCTTTCTAACCTCCAAACCCTCATTGTTCAAAACACTTATCTCAAATTTTACTTCTTTTAATTTTTTTAAACACAACTTCTCTATATTCTTATTTTTGAAAGTTTCAACAAACCGAATCCATTCGGGCCCGTTTATCCTCTTTCTTTTACGACTGATGCTCTGTACCGCAACCTTATACTTAAATCCCGTATAATCAACCAACTTTATTACTTCACACTTTCTTGGTAATTGATTACTCATTATCTTTGGAAGTACCTATGTATATAAAATACACAACATTTAATTTCATATTTTCATTCTAAATACAGTTTTTAGCATACTATTGTGATTTGAGTTAAGTTGTTCTAAGAATATAGCTTACCAATCCCTCACTTTGCTCTGTCAATTCAGAGACATTGATAGTTATCATAAACTCCATCTGAGAGTAAAAATACAATAATAATTAAATACTTAAACATAAAATCAATTATATCTGAAAAGCATGCTATTTAAGGTATAAAAAATATCCAACACCCTGTAGGACCAAAGTTATATATTGTGTACTTCAATTTGGTCCCTACAACCAAAAATATGAGTCTAACACTGTGTAAGACGAAATTCATATTGTTGTATAATAAAAGATATTATATGACATTAAACTTTCCAAATATCCATGTTTGTGTCAACTTCAAACTTCAATTTTTTACTACAACCAATACTATATTCACTTACAAATCAGACATATGAGTACTATAAACTGATTGCAGAATATTTTATCAAAATTAAGATTGTATGAAGAAATATATCAATACTACATCGCAGTTCATACAATAATTCTAAAACCATTCGGAAAATATAAAACCAAATATTTATGAAACAACATTATCTCCGATTCTTATCTAGATGGAATGTATGAAAATGTAACTATATAAGTTCACGTAAATCTTATTATAAAACTAATAGAACAAGTTCATATAAGTTTATCTATTTTAACATCAGAGGATTATGATTTTAATGTCTATATAATTTGAAATGAAGAAACTGAAATGAACATGTCAAAACATAACTGTAAAATACACAAGAGAACAAAAAAAAATACCTGATCTAAAACTTTAAACTTCTGATCATCAAGTCTGAAGAAGAAGAAAATCTAGAGTTTTTTCACCGGAGAAGAAGAGAAAAGATTGTATTGGGATTGTTGAAAGTAAGATACTTATATATTATGTAACTGCTTATTTATTTGACTTATAATAATCTTTAATATCGAAATTTTAAAAACTATTTTTAATTATGTAAATACATGAATTAATACATAAGCTTTTGTTATTTAACACTAAATTTATTTTGAAGCAGTGGTTGATGCAAAGTTAAAATTAAATTATTTTAAAGAATAAGGGGATAAAGTATAAATTTTACAAAACTTAAATGCAACCAACCAGTGTAAATTGAACATCTGTATTAACTACATTTAATATTCTTTTCATCTCCATTATTGAACGTGAGCATCAGAAAACACATTCGGAAGTTTTCTCACATAAGTTTCTTCTCAAAATCGGAAAGGTTCTATTGCATAATATAGATAACACACTATAAAACCAAGTACTGTTTCTTAGAAGTTATTGTTTGTATTAGAAATGTTAGATTATCATTGTTTGATGTTATGAGCATGTATTTCTCATAAATGGCGTTTCATATTCTTTGTTTCGCTCATAATAGTTGTTGTAATCTGGTGTACTTTTATTGATGAAGTACTGCATTAACTTAGATGAAGTTATTGATAGCATTATCTGTGACAATTTGTGCATGCATCTTCTTGATGTTGTCTTCTACATTATGATTGATAAATCAAGCATATAATTTTTGGTTGTTGTTGATTTGCTTAACTGTTATGAGAGATGATGATTTTCGTTTTGGGTTTTGTTTTTGTAAAACCCTAAGTGTGTGATTATATAAATAGTCCTGTTAATATTTGGTACTTTTGTTTTTTAAGTGCTGATATAGTTTAACGGAAGTTAGTGATGTTTTTTTATGATGTTGTTTTTCTATAAGTTTTCTTGGATGTTGTTCGTCTTTATAACTTGTAAGTTTAAATTCTTTATTGGAGATATGAATCCATCCAAAGAAACACCATCCTTTTTAAAATTTCATAATGAAGATGATTTTATATTTTTGGTATGTTTTTAACTTTCTTGCTACTAGTAGGATTGTACATTAATTTTTTATGTAAGATGTTTGTTAACTACTGTCGCAGAATATACATCTTGATTTTGAGAATTTGTTGTGGGGCAAGGAGGTCAACTACGGTCAAACTGTAGAACTACTAGATGCTGACAAAACATGGTTAGTACAAGTAAGGAAGAGAGATGATCATTGTATATTTACGAATGGATGGACAAAGTTGGTTAGAGATTGTTGTTTGAAAACCAAAGATGCTATATTGGTAAAAGCTATTGGAAGTTTGTCATTCGTTGTCTCATGTTTTAAAGAAAATGTCTACGAGAACACTTACATTTCAGCAAATATTAGACCTGAACTTGGCATGACCGTAAGTAACTATATATTATTTTGTTACTTACTGTAAACATTTTTTGCTAACTCAACAACTTGCTAACATCTGTTTGCCCTTTTAATGTCTGTTTCTTTATCCTTTAACGTCTGTTCAGTAACCTTTTTAACTTATGTTGACTTTGCTAGCTCAACAGCTTGCTAACATCTTTTTGCCCATTTAACGTTTGTTTCCTTATAATCTTAACGTCTGTTGACTAACCTTTTTAACTTCAGTTGTGTAAGGACCTATAAAAATGCCCCAAATCGACCCGTAAGTGAAAAACCGGACCCCTGAAACCCTAATACACATGAAAAACCAAGAAAATCAGATTTTTGGTTTTCCCGCGGGCCGCGTAAGCCATAAGGTAAGGCTACGCGGGCCGCGACAACTTAAAATTCTCCGGATAAGCGAACAGGCCACGTGTCAGACACGTGTCGTACCTAGGTGTGACACGCTAGCCCTAGTTGTAGACTAGGTGGCCCTCGCGGGCCGCGTAAGATTCAAGTGTGGGTTTACGCGGGCCGCGTAAAACCCATTTTCCAGCTATAAATTGATCAGTTCATGGGCTTTGCATCTATGAACGTAAAACTTTCTAAAACACGAAGAAAGCTGCTCAAATTCGAATTTCCAAGTAGTGAAACGCTGCTACGATTACAGGGTATTAACTCGATCACTGCTATGATATAATGTCTGATCGATTGAAACCGATCCGATGGATGTTTAAGTGCTGCCCGTAATTTGGCTATACTTTGTCATTCGTCGTGAGGGTTTTGATTTCGTGAGTTATCGTAAATGTTGTATTAAGTTACTGACCTAGTTTCGTATGCATTGCTGTTTAAATTAGGTTATCAGGCTTATCAGTAGGCTAAACTCTGCCCGTCTAAACTTGTAATGTGAGTCATTATCTTTTATCAACAATGTTTTACAATACCCAAATTGTTTTCAAAGAGTTATAATTACAGGGATTAAGTCTTGGTTATCTTGAATCACTGGCAAGTGGGGTATTGTGCACATTACTAATTTCTCATGGTTAGGTTCATCAACCTAACAGTGATAATCATCACTACTTGGGTGAAAGGACCCAATAGTGGTATGACCATCATCACCAGGGTGTGACACGACGCCAGATAAAAATAAGATAGTAGCCATTGTAATCGCTCTTATGCTGTAATTTATAACTAATGTGTCGTTTTATTTAACCTGAATGACTTGCCAGTATTTCCCCGCTGATAAAATATTTTTAAAACATGTTTCAGGTGACCTACTGTGAATCAAGGAAAAGTGCTACGGAGCACTAACAAGCTTGAAGTGGTGGCTCAGTAAAATAAATAAACATGTTTTGTAAAATAAGGGATTCCTCGTGAAATTCCCTTTACTGTAAATTACAGGCTTTTGTCCCAAATTATGAAATAAAATAATTGGGCAGTTTTAAGCTTTAAAAGATCCTGTTAAACTTCCGTTGTCAACTCAAATAATAAATACCACGGGTTTTCTGTCCCGCGGCTCCTGGACCGGGTCACACCGGGACGGGGGCCGTGACAGAAAAAGGTGGTATCAGAGCCACTGATTTAAGCCAATTAAGTATTTAGAAATACTTAATTTCTCAATTTACCACTCTGTGATTCTGTGGAATTTAATTTGCAATATATAACTTTTTAATTAGGATTTTGTGTTTTCTCTATAACTAATAAACAGCATGAATGAGTTGTCTGAAGCTCTTCAGAATCTCACTATCTATCCTGCTGACGTAGAAGTTTCCAGAGACTTTTCCGATTATCTGGCCGATACTGAAGAACCTATGGAGTTCCAGGCTCAAGCCCAGGAGAAACCCAAGACGAAGAAAAGAAGGAGAATCGTAGGCTGGAGACGTGTACGGAGGAAGAAGCCAGCCTCACAAAGGGTTAAAAAGACTGAGAACCCAAATGATAAGGGCAAAGGAAAAGAGATCGGGGAAAGTTCAGGGCAAGCCCAGGAAATGCCACCCTGGGAGGAGCTTGATCGCAAACTGGCAAATTGTGACCTCATTGGACCTGCCAATGAAGACCTCTTCAATTACCCAATTGAATCACAACTTCCAGTTAATCTGGAACCTGCTATCCCAGATCCCATTGTCAACCACCAACTTCTACCCGGAGAGCTGGAGGAATGGTGGACAAGTGATTCGCAATTTCAGAACCTCTTGAATAACCCTAATACCTTTTTCCCCCAGTTTGACCCAGAGCCTGCACCAAACCCACCTATGAGCACTGAGAACTTGGCTGAACTCCGCCACTATGGCAAGGAGCTGGTGGATGCAGGAAATAGAATCCGGGAAGTGGGGGAGAGGATATCATGGAAATACGACGAGAGGGAACGTCGTTTCTGAAGTGCCAGCTGACAAGGATCGTATGTGGTTGTGTGGTTACGTGTTTAATAATAAATAAAATAATAATAAATATTAATAAAAATATAATCATGTAAAATAACCTAAAATAAAACTTTTGTGAAATAACTGGTGTGTATGGATGCATACTAATATATAAAAAGATCAACGTCGCAAAGTCGACAATTTTGGCTATACGTGTTGACATGATTATGTGTGATTGTTTTATTGTGACTAATTATTATTTATTTTCTTTTGTGCCAATAATTTATACATTTAAATATTGAAAATTATCAGATGGAACCCGCCGTCAATGAGCTAGTTAATGAAGTTAACCAATCTGAGCAAAACAATGAGGATCACTTTCTTAATAGGCAAGATATAGAAAACATTGTTGCTCAAGGAATAGCCAATGCTATTCCAGCAATCCTTGCTGCTGCCCGAAATCCAGTTGATCCTCAACCAATTATTCTCAGTAAACGTACTCACGGCGACAATTTCAGTAATAGTGTAAATGGAGGCGGCAACAATAATAATAATGATAATGATGGGATGCAAGCCCCATTTCTTAAAAGAATGAAAGCTGCAACGCCTGGTTGCACATACAAGGAATTTCTTGCCTGTAAACCAGTTGAAATTGCAGGCAATGAAGGGGCAACTGCTGCACTGCGTTGGTTTTGAGAAAACCAAAGCAGTAATTAAAATAAGTAAATGTGCCGAGGAAGACAAGGCCATGCACGCGTCGCATCTTTTTAAAGAAGGGGCACTCGAATGGTGGAACACCGTACTACAAGCTAAGGGAAGTGATGTGGCGTATGCCATGAATTGGGCAGAATTTAAGAGTCTAGTAGAAAGATAATTATGTCCCGAATATGAAAAGGAACAAATGACAAATAAGTTCCTGAACCACCGGATGGTGGATGTAGACTGTCGAGGATATACTTCGACAATCTTCGAGTATGCTAGAGTTATACCAACCCTGGCTTCGCCAGAACCGGTACTTATTTCTCGCTATATTTGGGGTTTGATTGGCGAAATCCGTGATATCGTTAAAGCTGCGAGACCTCGCACAATTGACGATGCAGTGGAATTAGCCAACACTTTGACAGATGGACTGGTGCGTACGCGAGAAGAAAATAGAAAGAAGGAAGTGGCCCAAAAGATTACCCAAGGATTCCGAGTGGGTAATAGTAGTAATTTTAAGAAAAAGGGAACCGGGCAATCTTCCACTACTTCATTTTGCAGTACCTGTAAAAGAAAGCATTTTGGAAGATGCAAGGGGTATTGCGGTTTCTGCAAAATTCCAGGGCATCAAGAAGAAGACTGCAGAAGGAAGAAATCCACAATCTGCTTCAACTGTGGAGAAGCTGGACATTTTAGACCAGACTGCCCTAAACTGGTCAAACCAGCTGACTACAAAGCCAAACCTGCACAAGGAACTACCAAGAAAAATGCAAGAGCCTTCCAGTTGACTACCCAGGAAGCAGAGCTAATCCCTGATGTGATTGCTGGTACATTCCTAGTTCACGACATTTATGCAAAAGTATTATTTGACTCTAGTGCAAACCAAAGTTTTATAAATACTTCATTCTGCCAAGCTCTTAACCTACCCTTAACCAACCTTGGACAAATTTTTACGGTAGAAATAGCAGATGGGAATTCTGTTAACATAGATAAGGTTTTGCAAGAAGAAAAGATAGAACTCTTAGGCCATAAATTTTCTGCAAAACTGTTACCTATGAAGTTAGCTGGATCCGATGTTGTGTTAGGAATGGATTGGTTAGTAGCCAACCATGCTCGAATTCTCTTTGACAAAAATTCCATAGAAATTCATACACCCACAGGAGAAGTAGTAATGATTACAGGAGATAAGCCACGTAAGCCAATGAAGTTTATTTCTGTAATGAAAGTTGCTAGTTATTCAAGAAAACAAGGAATAGTGTATATGATTTCGGTAATCATTAACACTAAGGGTAAGGAACTTAAGGAAATTCCAGTAGTATCAGAATACCCGGATGTATTTCCAGAAGAGCTACCAGGATTGCCACCAGATGGGGAAGTAGAATTTAGAATTCATCTAATTCTTGGAACTACACCGATAGCTAAGGCACCTTATCGGTTAGCACCCAACGAAATGCTAGAATTGAAAAAGCAGTTAGATGAATTGTTAAGCAAAGGATTTATACAACCTAGTTCATCCCCTTGAGGAGCTCCAGTGTTGTTTGTGAAAAAGAAAGATGGGTCGATGCGAACGTATATCGATTATAGGGAATTGAATAAGGTTACAATTAAGAATCGATACCCATTACCCAGGATTGATGATCTTTTCGATCAACTTTAGGGAGCTATATATTTTTCTAAGATAGATGTACGCTCCGGATACCATCAGTTGAAAGTACAAGAAGAAGACATACCTAAAACTGCTTTTAGAACTAGGTATGGTCATTACGAGTTTACAGCCATGCCCTTTGGATTAACAAATGCTCCTGCAGCATTCATGGACATGATGAATAGGATCTGTAAACCGTATTTGGATAAATTTGTAATTGTCTTTATCGACGATATACTTATTTATTCCAAAAGTCAGGACGAGCATTGTGAGCACCTACGAGCACTCTTAACCTTGTTAAGAAAAGAGAAGCTTTACGCCAAATTCTCGAAGTGTGAATTTTGGCTACAAGAGGTACAATTCCTAGGACACATGGTGAATCACGAAGGTATTCACGTAGATCCCTCCAAAATAGAAGCGATCACCAAGTGGAAGGTCCCGCAATCAGCTATGGAAGTTAGAAGTTTTCTAGGATTAGCTAGTTACTATAGGCGCTTCATCAAGGATTTTTCTAAGATAGCTGTACCATTAACTAAGCTAACATGTATAGCAGTAAAGTTTGAATGGGGATCTAGACAAGAAGAGGCTTTTAAGGTTTTAAAGCAAAGGTTAACAAACGCCCCAATTCTAGCCTTACCAGAAGGAACAGAAGATTTTGAAGTTTACTGTGATGCTTCTAAGCTAGGATTAGGATGTGTGCTGATGCAACGCAAGATGGTAATTACGTATGCCTCAAGGCAATTGAAAAAGCACGAGGAAAATTATACGACTTATGACTTGGAATTAGGAGCCATAATTTTTGCCCTTAAAATTTGGAGACATTATCTGTACGGAAGTAGGTTTACTGTCTATACAGATCATAAGAGTTTAAAATACATATTTGGGAAAAAGGAATTAAACATGAGGCAAAGAAGATGGATGGAAATTCTAAGTGACTACGACTGTGATATTCAATATCACGAAGGAAAGGCAAATGTAGTAGTAGATGCCCTAAGTCGTAAGTATCATGAGAAACAATGACAAGTTCGTGCTCTTAGATTAAGTTTACAATTGGACTTAATGGAACAACTGAAGAATGTTCAAGAAACAGCAATCAAGGATGATGCTGAAGGAATGAAGGGAAGAATAAAAGAATTAGAACAAGGGATTGATGGAATTTGGAGATTCCACAAGAAAAGGATTTGGGTACCTAAACAAGGAAATTTAAGAGATAAGATTCTAGAGGAAGCTCATAAATCTAGGTATACCATGCATCCTGGTAATAATAAGATGTATCAAGATTTAAGGAATAACTTCTGGTGGATAGGAATGAAGAAGTACATAGCTAGATACGTTTCTAAGTGCCTAACTTGTTCGCAAGTTAAGGCAGAACACCAGAAACCCTCAGGTCTACTACAACAATTAGAAATGCCCGTGTGGAAATGGGAACTAATAACCATGGATTTTGTTACTAAGTTACCCAAGACCAGAAAAGGTAATGACGTGATTTAGGTAATTGTGGATCGATTAACCAAATCAGCTCATTTCTTACCCATGAAAGAAACCTTTAGCATGGAAAAGTTAGCAAAGTTATATGTAGACGAGGTAGTATCCTTACATGGAGTCCCACTCTCTATTGTATCGGATAGAGATAGTCGTTTCACTTCACATTTCTGGACAAGTTTTCAAGAAGCAATGGGGACCCGACTAAATTTAAGTACAGCCTACCATCCCCAAACAGACGGACAAAGTGAAAGGACGATCCAAACCCTGGAAGACATGCTCAGAGCATGTGTTATAGATTTTGGTGGAAACTGGGATAACCACCTACCTCTAATTGAATTCTCCTATAACAATAGTTATCATTCAAGCATCGAAGCAGCCCTGTTCGAAGCACTATACGGACGAAAATGTAGAACTCCAGTCTGTTGGGTAGAAATAGGAGAAAGTCAATTATCAGGTCCCGAGATCGTGCAAGAAACCACCGACAAGATCACTCAAATCAAGGAAAGACTGAAAACGGCTCGAGATCACCAGAAGAGTTATGCAGACAATCGCCGTAAGCCACTAGAATTTCAAGTTGGAGACAAAGTACTCTTGAAAGTTTCTCCTTGGAAAGGAGTAGTTCGGTTCGGTAAGAAAGGAAAGCTAGGTCCAAGGTACATAGGACCATTCCTAGTAATCCAGAGAATAGGGCCTGTTGCCTATCGTTTACAACTACCAGAAGAACAAGCTGGAGTACATGATGTATTTCATGTATCCAATCTCAAGAAATATTTATCTGACGAATCCCTGGTAGTACCTCTTCAAGACATAGAGGTAACTGAAAAGTTGAAATTCGTAGAGAAACCACTCCAGATAGAAGACAGAAAGGTCAAGTTTCTCAAACACAAAAGATTGGTATTGGTCAAAGTCAAGTGGAATTCAAAAAGAGGACCCGAATACACCTAGGAGCTGGAATCGGAAATGAAGCGAAAATATCCTCACTTATTTCAGTAAATCTCGAGGACGAGATTCTAAATAAAGTTGGGAGGATGTAAGGACCTACAAAAATGCCCCAAATTGACCCGTAAGTGAAAAACCGGACCCCTGAAACCCTAATACACATGAAAAACCAAGAAAATCAGATTTTTGGTTTTCACGCGGGCCGCGTAAGCCATAAGGTAAGGCTACGCGGGCCGCGACAACTTAAAATTCTCCGGATAAGCGAACAGGCCACGTATCAAACACGTGTCGTACGTAGGTGTGACACGCTAGGCCTAGTTGTAGACTAGGTGGCCCTCGCGGGCCACGTAAGATTCAAGTGTGGGTTTACGCGGGCCGCGTAAAACCCATTTTCCAGCTATAAATTGATCAGTTCATGGGCTTTGCATCTGTGAACGTAAAACTTTCTAAAACACGAAGAAAGCTGCTCAAATTCGAATTTCCAAGTAGCGAAACGCTGCTACGATTACAGGGTATTAACTCGATCACTGCTACGATATAATGTCCGATCGATTGAAACCGATCCGATGGATGTTTAAGTGTTTCCCGTAATTGGGCTATACTTTGTCATTCGTCGTGAGGGTTTTGATTTTGTGAGTTATCGTAAATGTTGTATTAAGTTACTGACCTAGTTTCGTATGCATTGCTGTTTAAATTAGGTTATCAGGCTTATCAGTAGGCTAAACTCTGCCCGTCTAAACTTGTAATGTGAGTCATTCTCTTTTATCAACAATGTTTTACAATACCTAAATTGTTTTCAAAGAGTTAAAATTACAGGGATTAAGTCTTGGTTATCTTGAATCACTGGCAAGTGGGGTATTGTGCACATTACTAATTTCTCATGGTTAGGTTCATCAACCTAACAGTGATAATCATCACTACTTGGGTGAAAGGACCCAGTAGTGGTATGACCATCGTCACCAGGGTGTGACACGGCGCCAGATAAAAATAAGATAGTGGCCATTGTAATCGCTCTTATGCTGTAATTTATAACTAATGTGTCGTTTTATTTAACCTGAATGACTTGCCAGTATTTCCCCGCTGATAAAATATTTTTAAAACATGTTTCAGGTGACCTACTGTGAATCAAGGAAAAGTGCTACGGAGCACTAACAAGCTTAAAGTGGTGGCTCAGTAAAATAAATAAACATGTTTTGTAGAATAAGGGATTCCTCGTGAAATTCCTTTTACTGTAAATTACGGGGTTTTGTCCCAATTTATGAAATAAAATAATTGGGCAGTTTTAAGTTTTAAAAGATCATGTTAAACTTCCGCTGTCAACTCAAATAATAAATACCACGGGTTTTCTGTCCCGCGGCTCCTGGACCGGGTCGCACCGCGACGGGGGCCGTGACAAGTTGATTAACTCTTTTAACGTTGATTGACTATCATCTGATAGTTCACATCTGTCCACGTTGCAATCTCTGTTGGGCATAATGCATGACAGTTGTTACAAAACCTCTGTTGGATAGCAACAAATGTATGTAACAGTTGATAGACAAAAGTGGTTAGGTTGTGTATAAATACTGTAACTCCTGTGACTAACCCTGTTGACTAATTTTCATTTTAACTTCTGTTGACTAACCCGTTGTAACTTCTGTTGATCATTAGTTCATATCAAATTTGTAAGTCCGCACTAATTATTTTTTACTTCTTCTATAGCTAATTGCTGACAAATTCTGGAAAGAATTCTTTGGTAAAAAATATGAGTATGGGATGGCAACTATCTATGTTGGCGACAGGTTTTGGAATGTGATGATGAAAGCATGGACTGATGGATGGTTAAAAGTGATGGAAGAAGTTCCGATAGCAGTTGAATCTTGGTTGGTTTTCACCATGATTGCGTCTAAAACGTTTGAGCTTTCTGTTTTCCATCCCGAAACTGGAATTGAGGTTTCTTTCAAGAAAAGTTGATGTGGTTGTTTTGGATGATTCGATTTATGGAGATGATGGGTTTGACTTATTGGTTGCGGTATAAAAATTTGATGTTAAAATACATTGTTTGATAACATGACGGTGATAAGTAAGTTTTATTATATTATGCCAATAACTATTGAAATGCCATATTGTAGACTAAACACAAACAAGTTCTGGATTCCGGGGAAGTTTCTTTAGATGTTGATGAGACTGGAGCTACGGTTTGTAATCCTACGCAGTTTACGAGTTTTGAGGATATTTTAAATGTATATATACACATGTAATATTTACTTATTATTATGATTAAAAATATGGTTCTTATATATGATCATTCTTATAAATATAGTCTGTTGATGATGGGCTATTTGATTCAAAGGTTGCGCCTCTGGTTGATGAGTCAGATGTTAAAAATGCTGATGATGTTAACGATCCTCAACTTCAGTCTAAATATTTTTCTGTTCATGACATTCCTGAATCTTCAAGTGTTGTATCTAATGTAAGCGTTAATTAGTTTTACATTGCCCATTTTATTATTGTCTCAATATGTTGATATTCTTCTGAATGATTGAGTCTTAAACTTCAAAGTTGAGTTGAGAAGATAGTTTTTGGTGATAAAGAAAGTTACAAAATTTCAAGAATTTAGAGTTGTTATAGTCTTAATTAATTTACTTAGGTTGAAAAAATGAACAATCTTCGTGGCAAGACCATTGTAGAGGATAACCAAGTTGTTGATAGACCGTGTAAAGTTCAAAAGGTTCATTTAATATCATCCACTTCAAAGCCAGTCTTACACTTCACCACACAAGCTGAAGACAGGCTTGTAAGTTTTTGCAGTCCTTACTTTGTTTCGTTATTTCAACAATTGAGTTATATATCAATATTTTATAAAATTCATTATTCAATTTTCTGTTTTTTAGCATCTGCCATCAGATGTATCCTCTGCGTTGGATCTGCATACTGATAATCCTAAGCCTGTCAAGATCCAAAATCTGAAATGTGAAGTCCATGAACTGCTTACAAGATCTCAAAAAACCAATACTGGATTCAACTACAGTATTGTTGGATGATCTGGTTATATGAGATTTTGCAATATTTTATTGGTGATGAACTTCCGTTTGAATTTCACAAGTCTACTCAGTTGCTGAAGTTAACAAAAGTTGTGCATTTCGTGACAAAGAGAAAGTCCTCTTCACGAGTGTTGCGTTGATTGAAGATTTATAAATGATGTTTCATGTGATGATTGTTTGTGGTTGTACATATGGTTCCTCGGTGGTACTAATTTTGCTTCTTAGACATGTTCTATATGTAGTTATGTCTATAAACAGGTTTCATTGTCAATGGGTGGGGACTCCTTTTTTTTTTATAGAACAATGGAAATACTCATATGCAACTGATATATTAACAGATGATTTATGTTTATAGTTGTCTATTATCCACAATAGATAACAAGTTTTGGTACAATATCTGTACACGTATCTATACTTTGTATTAAAATGTGTTATTCATGGTTTTCTAAAAACCACCCGTGTTTGCACACGGGTCTTACCACTAGTACAATATAATAAAAGAAACCATTTATGGGACACATGTCACTCATTGGAGCCATCTATTTTTTAATTTTCCCACCTATCTATTCTACCTAATTATCAATAATTAATTTAATTAAAAGATAATTATACTATTGAATTTAATATAAATTTAATTATTAATTTTACACTTATATCTTAACTTCATAAAAAAAAATTCATATAGGAGATAATATAATATTTTGAAAATTTTCATCAGATTTAATTATTTATCCTTAAAATCTAATATTATGTTATTCAATTAACATAAACATAATATAATCACAAATTTCAAATCACCATTAGCAATCCTTCGATATTATTATTATTATTATCATTATCATCATCTAATCTAATATTTTGTTAAAATGATATAAATATAAATATAATATTCAAACATAGATCATTGTGTAATTTTATCATCATACACGTGAATATTAACCATAAACTATAAAAAAATAATAATATCATAGTCCCATGTTAGCATAAACATTGTGTATCCTCATTATTTTTAATTTAGTTTTGAGAATGTGTAATGACATATAAATATAAAAGAAAATTTAAGAACTATCCTCGCAATCACTCTATCTATCGTGTATTGAGTATATCCGTTAGTTTTTTTTTTAGATATAACGTTTTTATTATCTTATCTGGTATATAAAATTAGAATTATTCAACGCGTGTAATGCATAAAGTTTTTTTAAAAGATATAACGTCTTTATTATTTACTATACAAAATTACATATATTCAACCTGTGTAATACATGGGGGTTTTAAAAATAAAACTTTTTATAATTATTATTTGGTGTATAAAATTAGTTTTATTAAACTTGTGAAATATACGGGGTTTTAATTATTTAATATATAAAATTATATTTATTCAACCCGTGTAATACACGGGGTTCTTACCTAGTAATAATAAATTCAGAACTGGGAGTGTTTCTCTCTCTCTCTCTCTCTCTCTCTCTATATATATATATATATATATATATATATATATATATATATATATATATATATATATATATATATATATATATATATATATATATATGGGGCAATGCTCTATAAGAAACCCTTAATTTTTAGAAAACTTTGCAAACTCAACATGTGGCCTACATCCTTCCACGTATGCATAGTAATCTAATTATACTTTTTGCCTCTAAGGGTATATTTGTAATTGTACATCTATCCACCCAACACCCAAGATATCTTCCCCAATTGATTTGACATTATCATTAATGCCCATCACCTCATTGTCAAACCCATATTTCTTTTCGATTATTTTATTTTTAAAAGCAAGAATTACAAGATCCCATCTCCATTAATTTCCCTCATATCTTCATTTACCCCTCTTCTCCTGCATATCATCCTTTCTCCATTAATGTCCATGGAGACAAATCCACCAACCTTTGATGTGATTCTGGAAGATGATTTCAGTTCTGCATCTGATCTTCATGCAACTACTGTTAATTCTTGCTCTGAGAATATAGGTCAAGAAAATGGAAGCAGTTATAATCTAAATCATCAAAATTACTTTGCTCATCCTCCTCCAAGTCAAAGTCAACCACTAATCAAGAAAAAAAGAAGTGTTCCAGGCAACCCAGGTTTAAATCTCTGAAATATTTAATCTTGTTTCTTGGCTTTTTCACAATTTTCAAAAAAAAAAAAAGACGAAAAAATGGTGGGTTTTCAATTTTTCATTATTTCTAAATGAAAAATATGTTTTTTCAAAGAAAGTCTACCATGAATGTACTAGCAGTTGACCCCAGGTTGAAAATGGTTAAATCTTTAATCTTTTTTCATGGGTTTTGCCGGTGGATATTTGTACTTTGTAACTCTTAAATCAAAAACATATTTATAAAAAAAAAGTAATAATAAATTATGTGATTATGAAATGAGAATTGAGACAGTTTCTGTCTTTAATAAACTTAAAAATAAATTGTAAAAATTGTAGATCCAGAAGCAGAAGTGATATCCTTATCACCCAAGACATTAATGGCAACAAACAGATTTGAGAAAAAGATTGCAATTTAGCTAAAAAGTTGTGATGTTGTTTGAGAAAAAGATTTTCTGGCTATGAATGTGTTAATAGTTATGTCTGGTTAACGGCTTAACGGTTATCTTATCTTTTTGTTATTAGGATGGTGATGGATACAAGGGAAACAAGATCCAATTCTCGGGACCGTTGGTTTCGTCAAACGTGGATCAGATGCTTAAGGATCATGACCATGTTTATGTTACAGCACAACACAACTAACACGTGTTATAGTTTGAACTTCAGGACATGCATGTGTTACATGTGACATGAAACCCATGTACAACGTAACACGTGTTAGTGCTATGTATTTTTGTTTACTAGTAATATGTAATGTGAGACTCTTCTTGTTTTCTCTAGTACACGATGTTTAAACGGTCTAGACTTAACACATTTTCTGTTGGAGGCGCCCGTATTTGTACCTCTACTGTTACAGTTACTATTGAAGTTTATGCATCCATTCTGGAAGTCTTAACACATGTTATAATAGAGGCTTAACACACGTTATATCAGGTTTACTCTGTTGTTATTAAGTTACTATTGGATTTTATTCATCCATTATGGAAGTCTTTACACACGTTATAATAGATGCTTAACACACGTTATACATTTCAGTCGCTTAACACATGTTACAGTATGTATATACACATCATGGTGTTTTGGAAACCAATAGCTTATACATGACACCATGTTAGGTTAAACCAAGATTATAACAGAGGGTTAACACATTAAATCCTAGTTATACGATGTTACGATATTAACTTGTATGTTCCATATTAACTTGTACACGTGTTTACTATCAGTATATGCACATCATAGTGTTTTGCAAACCACTTTCATATACATGAATACAAGTCGGGTTACAACAAGATTATAATGGTGGATGCGTCCGTATTTGTACCTCTACTGTTACAGTTACTATTGAAGTTTATGCATCCATTCTGGAAGTCTTAACACATGTTATAATAGAGGCTTAACACACGTTATATCAGGTTTACTATGTTGTTGTTAAGTTACTATTGGAGTTTATTCATCCATTATGGAAGTCTTAACACACGTTATAGTAGATGCTTAACACACGTTATACATTTTCAGTCACTTTAACACATGTTACAGTATGTATATACACATCATGGTGTTTTGGAAACCACTAGCTTATACATGACACCATGTTAGGTTAAACCAAGATTATAACAGAGGCTTAACACATTTTATCCCAGGTATACGGTGTTACGATATTAACTTGTATGTTCCATATTAACTTGTTCACGTGTTACGATCAGTATATGCACATCATGGTGTTTTGCAAACCACTTTCATATACATGAATACAAGTCGGGTTATAATGGATGCTTACATGTTATCATATGTATACAAGTGGGGTTACATCAAGATTACGATATTAACTAAGCTCCCCATTAAACTCATCGCCCCCGTCGACTGTTTTCACCCTTGTCACATGTTAAGCAATTACATGTTCCGAACAGACAAATTGTAACACATGTTAGATCAGTATATACACATCATGGTGTTTTGTAAACCACTAGCTTATACATGAATACATGTCAGGTTACAAAAAGATTATAACAGAGGCTTAACACATGTTATACATTCCAAAATGTGCAAAACAAATGACCTGTTTCATATTATATATTCCAAAATTACCGGTACATGTGTTACCATAAATGGCTCGTTTCATATTACACGTTACATCATGGTGTTCTGTTACAGCATGAACCACCAACACATGTTATAAATGAACAAAGACTTCTTTCCCAAATGATGTGACTTATTCAATGTCCCCGCATTAACGTCGCCTACATCCATCCAGCTTGTCAATTCAATATCTTTTTATGGATCTGTTTCTGTAAATCAACACACGTTATATATCATTCTAACAGGTGCTTAACACATGTTATGGGTCTGTCTCTGTAAATCAAGCAACCCAACAAAAAAAACAATTATTGTTAAGATCATAAACCCAAACAAGCAACCCAAACCAACAAAAGAACAGCTACTGTTAAGATTAAAAGCTCCTAACAAGCAACCAAACCAACAAAAAAACTCATTCAAAATCTCATCCTAAAGTTTTTGATTTATTTAAAATACATGAACATTAACCATGGATACCCCATTAACCATTACTAAAACACTTTTAGCACACAAAAACATATTAATAACCATTTCAACAAAAATCAAGTGTGAAATGATATTTCAAGAACACTTACCAGATCTATAACCGTTCGTTGAACACGAAGAAGATCTTCAAACCTTCTTCTCACACACACACTCGTGCGTGTGTCTTTGTGATAAAGATTGTTGTTTCTCTGTCTAAACATCAACTTTCTCTCTCTAAAAACATTCATTTTGTCATCGTTCTCTCTCTAAAACAACATACTTCAAACTTCTTCTCTCTCACACACTTGTATGTGTGTTCTTGGTGTTATAGATAAACATGATGAAGATTGTTGTTTCTCTCTCTAAAACAAAAAATTCATCTCTCTAAAAACTTGTGTCCTACCATCATTCTCTCTCTAACAGATCTGGGATTAGTGTTTCTTGGAATGTTGAAGGTAGATATTTGAATTCTTAAATGAGATCATCATCATCTTCTTGTTCTTCTTCACGTTTGTGGGGTGGGGAGGAAAGAGAAAGAGGTAAGAGAAAGAGAAAGAGTTGGTGATTTGATGGTAATGCATGGGGAAGTGTAGTGGGTTCTAGACAATGGTCAAAAAGCCACTTTTTCACTACCCAAAATACCCTTCCAGAGGTTGTCATGTGTATTATACTATTTCTTTTAATTATAATTCTTTCCAAAATGATGAGAGCCATTGATCAAGTTGGATGGTTGTTAATCAATAGATGACAATGGGTTTGCATAGTTTTTTAAAAAAGATAGAGTTTCCTATATAGCCCAACCCTATATATATGTTAGGATAAATGAAAACTCCTATAAGTTGTTAGATCTTAAAAAACTCGGCCAAAACGAATGAAGGCTTTTTCAAAATAAAAAATTACAAAAAATCCTAATAAAAATTAAATTTTCCAAAAAAATCAATTTTTCCAAAAAAAAAATAAAATTAAATGGTTTTCGTTTATTTACACCATCGTAAAAAAAAACCTTATAGTGGTATAAATATTTCTGTAAGCTGATGTTAACGACTTTTTACAACAACATAAAAAGGCTGAAAACACCGCCCTAATTTTTTTCCAAGTGTGTTTGTAACATGTTTATCTATGTCACGCTCTAGTATCTCGTAACTCTTATTTTTCTATTCCACTCTCATGTTAAATAATGGTATTTAAACATAACAAATATATATTTAGATTCTTAGTAAGTTTGACTTAGTTATGATTTCCGTAAGATAAGCTTTTAAGATGGATGGTTATTATATCATCGTATTGTTTTTACTTTTTTTTAATGGCAAGGAACGATGTTTCAACCATCGTCTGTGGCCAAGGTCGACTACTCGACCTCCGCCAGCCCATTGGCTCTCTCAGATGCGTGGAAACTCGACCCCTACCGACCTGAAGGCACGTCAATGAAATAATCGGTAAAACCTTGCCTCTCCTCCAAAATGAACCGACGTCACCTGTATTTGCCCTTCACCTGGAAGCCGCATGAAATAATGAGGAGAGTGAGGGTCGAACCTGGTTCACAAGCAACACCATGTCTTTTCCTAACCCATCCACCACTACCTCATTGGGCTATTGTTTTTACAGTTGAATCAATTTCATTATATTTTAGAAAAATTGATTAATTAATTATTTCAATTTGTATCTATATAATTTTTATTCTAAAGTTTTTCTATAAATTCAATAAACTAAAAACGATTTATAGCCGTTTAGGATCCAATTTGAAAATTAGTCATATGATTACATATTCAAAGATTTAATGTTTGTTATTATTTGTTGAATTCCGTAATATTTTTTTTTGTCAAATCATTATAGCTAAAAGCATTTACTAATTATTTTCTTTTATTTTCATTCACTACTACAAAAATAGGTATTTGCTAAGGCCAAATTCATAGCAAATCCGTAGAAAACACACATTTTGCTACGGAATTGCTACGAATTTAGTTCGTAGCTACAAGTCTCGTCGCTAATTAATTTGCTTCGAATTTTAGCTACGAAAAATTATATTTTCGACGAATTTAGCTACAAAAAGGGACGTGCTATTTTAGCTACGAATTTTTCTACGGAATGTTTGCAACGCATTTTTAGCTACTGAATTTTGCTATGAAATACTTGCTACGTATTTTTAGCTACTGAATTTTGCTTCGGATTGTTAGCTACAAAATTTAGCTAAGAACTCTGCTACGAAATTTAGCTACAAAAAAAGTTACTACAGGTTCTGCTACAGAATTTAGCCATGAAATTTGTTTAAGTTTTGCTACGAATATAACTACAAATGTTACAATTTTTTTCTAGTATTATTTTAAACATTTTTTATTCTTTTCATAGTATTTCTCACTTTTCATGTAAACAATCTCAATAGATATAAACGAAAATCATATCAAAGATCCAATAAAATAAAATAAAATAGTTTAATCAACTTATCCATATGCATCACAATAAAAGTTCAAAATATTCAAATACCATACAACAAATTTCACATATCTTAAGTTGATCGAAACTTTTGTGGCGAGTTTTGTGACAACAATTGAAGTCTCTTCACATTTCGGTGCATAATTTTGCATTTTCTTCAATATTCTTTATTATAAGATGTTTTTCTTCTTTAACTCGTTCCAACTCCGCTACATGTTCCTTCACCATTACACCTATAAGTAAATAAATTAACACATCGCTCTTAGTAACACATTAAGATAAAATAGATTGATAAGGACCTCTTATTACCAACTTGAACAAGCTACAAGAAAATATAACTCAATATAAGCTACCACATCCAAATATGAAAAATTTATACATGTTATGATACATTTCACGTAAAATGACTTAATAACATTTGTTATGGCACGTTATAACAAGTTATAACCAAAGTACAACTTTATAAAAAGCATTTCATCCAAATATGAGATCCAAATATGAAATGTTATATCACATTATAGACAATTCTAACTCAATATAAGTAAATTCATTTAAATAAGTCATTAAAGCACTTTATAATAAAAAATTATAGACCTTTTTTACTAAAATAAAATACAAACCTCATCAATTCTTCGATATGAACTACAAGTACTCGACTTTGACGGTGCATTAATCATCACCACACACGAGTCAACGATGTTGTTACTCTTCTTTATAATTCTCAACGCATTTACTAATTGTTCCATGCTGGAAAAATACCTTAATTTAAAGCAAAGTGCAAGCAAATATTATATAAAGCAACACATTTCGAGGATAAAGGAAGATGTGAGCACAATATGTAAATGAAAAAAGACAGAAAATTGATATAAGATCAAAATCAACTACAAAATACAAAGGAAACTAAAATATAATCTAATAAAAAAACTAGTAAGGTTAAATGAAACTAATATAAGATCAAACCGATTGCTTCTAGTGTCATATCATTTCATATTTAATTTTTTTTCAGATAGGGCCCAATTTCTACCTTAGCGAGCCATTCATACTTTAGCGAGCCATTCCAAGTAGCACAAGAGACACGACTCGTTTACAACTCCTACCTATAAAACAAACCTATGAAAAATCTAACCGTTTCAAAATGCGTTAACAACTCACATTGTCGAATAAGCAATATGATCAACATTTGAGAAGCCCTGGCCAACATGAAACGAAAAGGAATCAGATGAGTTAATTAAAACATCCAGATGGTGTGCCACTTCTGTGCTCAACCCATCAGTAGTATCAAAAAATCCAATTAACTTGCCATATAAACATCAATTCTTAACTATGAAAACTCAAATAAGAAAGAATTTAATTTCCTTTTACCTTTACTCTTTTCAATTTCCTTATCTCATATGACATGCATTAATGCACGGTTGTTTAGATGACTGAGACTACTGACAAGTAGTTAACCTACATAACGAGTCTCCTCTCCATCCCATAATCTTTGACACATCCTATATCTTGCAGTAGTTCGGAAGGCAGGTGGGTAAATGAGAAAGAATGGTGAAAAACAATGAAAGGGAATTTGGGGAATACTAAGGAGGAAACGGTTGAAATTAGGGGGGAAATTAGAAATTTCGGGGAGGGGATATCATGTCCTAAAAAATCAACTTTCTTTTTAATTTACAATTAAAAATTTGTTAGGTGTAAAAGTAAAATTATAATTTATATCATACTTTTATTAAAGTTATAAAAGCTTATATATAAATTGAGTCAAGTTCACGTATAAAGTGTCTTATCGTAGAAAACGTATGAAAGGCATGAAAAAGCCAAAAAAACGCTGTGACATTTTCGTAATTATTTACTTGTAGAGTAATTATCAAAATTACTCTACAAATGATTTTGTATGGTAATTTTGATCTTGTAAGGTAATTTGTAGAGTATCATAATTACTCTACAAATGGTTTTGTAGGGTAATTTTGAACTTGGTAATCTAAGGCTATGGGGAGTGGAGAGGCTTGGGTTAGGGGCATTGCTTGACATGGGGAGGGTGGGATCCACAAGTTTATGGTGAAAAATGAGGGGTGCGGTGTGGCGTGACTTAGCTTGGCGTAACCAGCCATGTGATTTTTTTTAATTAAAGTAGCCAGACATATTAAACCAGTCAACCAAAGCCAGCCAAGTCACCCCCCCCCCCCCCTCCACGCTAGGTTGAATACCCACGCCAAAGGGGCAACGCCATGCTCAAAGCCAACCCAGAGTGGAGCAGCTGGCGTTGAAGGGCATCCCCCGCCCCAACCAACGCCCCACTCCCCACAGCCTAAGCATTTGATGCTTTTTACCTATTGATTCATTTGATTGGTTGTAAACGGTTGATTTTTATTTAAACCTTAGTTCTAATACATTCAATTCTCAAGAGTTATAGTATGGGATATATTTTATAGGGACTGGGATTGGTAGTTTCAATTGATGTTCATATGATAACCTTCCATTGTTTTGCAATCGAAGTACTTAGTATTTGAATAATCACAACCTATTAATTGAGTCATCCAATCATGTCTATGTGATTGTTATAATTAGACACATAAATGAAATCTATTTTGAGTTTGAAATCTAGAGGAACCATATTTTCTCTCATTGTTACAACTCTTCTTAGTAAGTTTTAATTTAGTTCAAAATACTCATAAAGACGATTTTACATTTCTGCAATTAGATTCTTAATACTTAATCAACAAACACTTTCCACCGTACTCATCTCGTTGTCTTAAATTTAACCTTTAGTCTCCAACTTTCAAAAATTACATGTATCTTTATTAATGATGGAATTCAATTTGCAACAGGATTCATCAACTTTATATTTGTAAAAAGCAAAAATCTATATTTAGCATAATGACCCCTTTTAAACCTGCAACTATCATAATCAAAACTTGAAACATTTGTCCACCCATAAATCGATATGGGTAATTAGGATGCATGACACACTAGTTTGGGGAAATCCTCAACTGTAAAAACTGGAACTACTGTTTGAACGAACCAGATCCCTGGAACGCCCAAACTTTCGTTATAAAACACATTATTTTATATTATACGATAAATTGTACATTGTATTTGATCAAACCATTACCTAAACACATAAAACGAACAACCGTGACCGGCACGCAAAATGGTGCACAGAAGCCAAACTTGTATTTGACACCAAAACATTACCCAACGCAATACTTTGAGGCTATTGGCCCATTTTCGAATGAATGTTTCCATCCGGGCCTGGTATATAGAGATTACCGATCCGGACATTGTTTTCGGTAATTAATCATAAACTATTGATACTATGATTGGATTAGCGATACGATTACTATGCTTACACACTTGAGTTACGCTATCAGATGAGTTTCATTGCCCATTTTTCCAAACTGTTTTACTTGAGGTGAATTGCATGTTACATATGTACATACTTGCACATGAAAACAGGATTCGATGTAAATTATCTAAGTTAGCACTAACACACGGAAAGTTCCCACAAACATGAATGATTATCTATAGGCCGATGAATGTGTAAATAGTACTATTGGTTTGACAAACCCAATTGCGATGCCACGAATGACATAGGTTTTACTTCAGTTGCACATGTTCATGCACATACATTGAACAAGCTATGGGGTGTTAGCCATATCTACATGGGGCGGTGGCGTGGTGGATGGAGGCCAATAGATTGTTAACGAACAGTCGAGGCTTCACTTGTGGGCTTAGTATAATTACATCATATGCACTAAACCTGGTTTACATAAACTCTGATTGATACGAACAAAACTTTTGAAACTCACCAACTTTTGTAGTTGACTGTTCAAAGTTTTAACATACTTTTCAAGTAAGTCGGAAGATGCATAAAAGATGAATGTGCTGGTTGATCCAGTTTTGCTTTTCGGATACTATCGTAGGTAGATACATACCAACTAAGGATAAACTGCTTTTGGAGATGAACTTTTGCAATATACGTTAGTGTGTAAACGATAATGTAAATTAATGTAACGTTTAGCGTGTAATACAGTATCTTTATGAACAATGTGTTTGTGCCATGTGTATGTTGCACCCCTGTACGCTTCCGCTGGGAGTTAGGGTGTGACAGATTTCAGTTAACGTTATGTTTGACAAGGTGTTAAAGATGAATAGAAAAAGGTTGATCACGATTTATTAGGCAATTTCCGGAAGCACTGGAAAAATTTTGGTTGGGTTCGCCGATGAACGAAGAAGAAGGGCGGGACATGTTTGGGTTTTAAATGATTTTGAAAACGGTAAATGAACAGCGGTTTATCGGCTGTTGTAGGTGATAGTTGAGGGGTCCGACTTTGTGCGATTGAAGAAATTAGTGGTGGATGATTGTAGAGATGGGTGTGGTCGTATTGATGGTGGTGGTATGCTAGTTATATGGTGGAGGCAAGGTGGAAGGGAGTGATTGCGATGGAGACTGGTTGCGTTCAAGAGAGAGAGGAAGAAAGGGTGGGTTGGGTGAGTCCCACATGTATTTTTTAAAACTTTTAATGTTTTATTTATTACTTTTTAATATAAAGGGTATTTTTGTCATTTCACACCCAATTAACTGAGAAAATAACCCTCATCCACATCAGGGACTATCGCAGAAATGAGTGTGCAAAAGTTGGGGACTACAGGTGTAATTTTAAAAAAGTGGGAGTTATAGATGAACTTTCACCGAAACAAATGGACTATACAAGGACTATAATTTTCTACAATATTTATTATGTGATTTATTATCTTTTTTCTCGATTTTGCTACGAAATTTGCTACCGATTTTATTCACTTATTTATAAATATTTATTGTCTAGATTTTGCTACAAATACTGCTATGAATTTTATATTTTCTTAATTTTTGCAACAGATTTTGCTACAGATGTTTTTCTTGAATAGACTAACCGTAGTTAAACTGTACCAAATATGTCCTTAGCATTGTTTTGCTACGAATTTAACTACGAATTATATTAAGTCGTTTATTAAATATATCTTTTCTTAATTTTGCAACGGATTTTGCTATAAATCTTTTTTTGCAACAGAAAATCCATAGCAAAACCGTAGCAAATATGTTCGTAGCAAAAAATAGCTACGTATTTTGCTACGGATATTTTTTGCCACGGAATATCCATAGCTAAACCGTAGCAGAATATATTGGTAGCGAATCCATAGCTAATCCGTAGCAAAGTTGAGCCAAAATTTTTTCCGTAGCAAACCTCCATAGCTGATACCTGTTTGTGTAGTAGTGATTTCCATTTATATCATTGCTTATTTTAGCTCTTTATATATATATATATATAGATATATAGGGGATGGTTCAAATGAAAACCACTTTTATTGTGAAAACTCGAAAACTAACTAAAAAAAGCCTAAAAAACACATCAAATTTTTTTTTAATTTTTTTATAAAAAATCGCAGGTTTTTGTATATAAAAAAAACTTTTTTTTAAAAAAAAAAATTTGTATTACTCATGTGTAATAATACACATGTGTATGTGTACTACACGTGTAGTATTACATATGTGCACTACAAAAATTATTTTTTTTTTTTTTTGAAATTTTTTTTTATATACTAAAAGTAGCGAAAATTATTATGAAAAAAAAAAATTTGGCATGTTTTTTTTGTCTTTTTTAATTAGTTTTCGAGTTTTCACAATAACTAGTGGTTTTCATTTGAACATTCCCCTATATATATATATATATATATATTCAAGATCATTTCAGAACCATAAATATTTACAGAACTCGCAGAACTCCTAATAAACAATCTTTTTATTTATATATTTTTATGTTTAGGATAATTTTATCATTTATTATGTGTATTTTTACGATTACATACATGTTAAGAGTAATTTTATCATTTTTTTATATGTAATTTTATAATTACACATATGTAAACTAGTTTTTTTACATATATGTAATTAGTTATGACACATATATATAATTTTGGCAATTAAACATATGTAAACTACTTTTAACATTTATGTAATCAAAGAAATACATATAATAGATGATAAAAAGATTCTAAATACAATAACTTATATATAAAATGATTGTTAATTAGGAGTTATGAAAGTTCTGTAGTTATTTAGAAGAGTAAATTACAAAAATCGTCATTTATGTATGTCACTTATTGCAAACTGTGTCCTTTATCTTCAATAATTATAGAAAGCGTACTCGATGTTTGCAAACCCTTTCAAGTTATGTCATTTAGCCCTAACTCAGTAAATTTTTTGTGGTTAAATTTGACCAAATGGACCCCACATGAGGGTATCTTGGTCATCTTACTCTCATGTGGGGTCTATTTGGTCATACTTAAACACAAAAATACCCTATGTGAGGTCCATTTGGTCAGATTGAACCACAAAAATTAACTGAGTTAGAGCTAAAGGACATAACTTGCAAGAGTTTGCAAACATCGAGTACCATTTATATAATTATTGAAGATAAAGGACATAGTTTGCAATAAGTGACATACATAAAAGGACGATTTTTGTAATTTACTCTATTTAGAATTCTGAAATGAACTCACTCAACCCATTTTTTTATAAACAGGTTACTCAAGGTTATGTTTTATATCTAGCGGGTCAGGCTGTTATAAGTTAAATGAAAGTAGTATAAGATGAGAAGGCAGATCGGTTAAATGTCCCCCTAAGTTTAAATTTGATGCAAATAAATATATTTAGATTGATATATTACAATATTGGAATACATAACTATTAATATTTTATTGATCTAACCTCGTGTAATATATGGTTCTTAAGAGGTTGATTGGAGAACCACAAAAAAAAGTGGTGAACTGGGAAACCTCAAAGTTTTACATGTGAATTAAAAAAAATCATAAAAAAAACTCTGTATTACATAGGATAAAAATTTCATATTTACACAATTAATGCCTAAAAGCTATGATGGTAGAGTTCGGCGATCGGTTTCCAACGTCGCTAGAGAAACAAGAGGTTGCCACGAGAGAGAGAATGAGTAGACTTGGTTATGTATTAGACGACCTATTACGTGTATGTGAATGAAGCAACATCAATTATTAGAGAAACAAGAGGTTGCCACGAGAGAGAGAGAATGAAGGACCAAAACAAGACATACAGGCGGTTTGAAGTTGACAAGAAAAGAGAATCATAGTCATCTGCCAAATAATGTGGATGTCAAGTCTTTGTCCCATTAAACCAACCTTAACGGCCATGAATGTTTGACAATGATGTTTACCTGACAATATTATCTTGCGACATTATTATTTAAAATGCCATTTGTATACCTCCTAATATAAATCCTAAAATAAAGAATCTGTATTATGGTGAAATGTGGACATCTTTTAATACAAGATAAGATAATGTTTGGTCACATGAGATGGTAGTTGGTAACTGACAAAAACTTCGTTTTTCAACATCCATTCTTGTCGGGAATTTAATCTTAATATTTGTGCATACGTGACCAAAACGATATACTAGGAAATCTGACCAGATCACGAATAATTTTAAGACAAGTTAAAGAAAGAAAAATAAAAATCACTCTGGTTCATTCAGTTCGATTGTACGTACAAAGATGAAATATACTTTTATTAAATTTGATTTTTAATGGCTTAAAATACACCCAATCCGTCTTCGGCTGTAGATGGAAATTTAAGTATTTGCATGAATAAAGCGTATGAAATCGTGTATTTACGATAATTTATTAGTAAAACAAGTATGTGTTTGCGCGTGAGATGAACGTATACCAAACAAGTATGTATCTTGAATATAAAACTAGTACGTATAATAAATGCATAATTTAAGTAAAATGACCAAGTTTTTATTACGATGAAAGTGTTGGTTTGTACTGATTGACAACGAAATACGATTACGAAAGAATACGAGTTTCCATAAATGGAGTACAAGGCGAGCTTTCTAAATACGGGAAGTTCTAAAAAGCGAGGCGTTAAAGTCTCCCCTCCATTAGGAAATTTCGTCCCGAAATTTATTCAAGATGAAGACCTTGGAAAAAAGGCATTTTGGCTAAATGGTTGGCTAAAATCAAAATTTTGTAGTTTGAAATGTGTTGAAAATGTACGGAAATTTGTGGAATGAAAAGGGTAGGTTTGTAAGAGATAGTTCGTTAGACTAAGGTGAATTAAGGCACCCATCATAAGTATGAGTAAAACGTGCATGTATGTGTAGGCAAAGTGAGTTGGAGCAAGTTTGAATAAATCGATGGGAGATATATTTTAAAAGGATGTTACCTAAGAAGAAAAGCTTTTGTATAAAGATAGAGTATATTTTGATGAAAAGTGCGGCACGCACCGTAGGTTGTAGGAAAAGTTTTATTGGTTTTAAGGAGTACCAGTAAAATCGCATGTTTGTATAAAATTGTTTATTGATATGAAACGGGAAGGTTAAGTATTTATGATTTCAAAAGAATTTGATGGTAATCGGCCGACTAAGTAAAGTTCGTGCGTAATAAAGAATGGAAGATAGTTTTAAAAAGTAAAGAGGTATATTAGGGATTGAACGTTTAGACCGATTTATTGTAAATAAGTTGTGGATATAATGTCGAAAGAATAGTTGAAAATAATTAGGGTTGGAGAGTGATCGAATGATTTGATAGATGAATGCAAGGGTAGGAATGGTATGATTATTGGATATAGAGCGAATATAAGGCGTTAAGGATGAGGTTTCGTCATGGATAATCGGACATCATGCGTTTAGCAGTGCGTTTGTGAGTCATTAAAGTTGGTGTAATCGTGTTTAAATAGGGTCTGGGAAAACACCCAATTTCTCATGGCACGTTTTACGAAAGTTTGGTAATATGGTAAGAACACTTATATATTGGAGGTACCCGCAGCGTATCCACCATGTTCTAACCATGTTACGTCTGTTTCTTTATTCGGTGCCATGTTGCGTTCCGTGTTTTACCATATACAATAGAACACCTTATGGTTTTCATGCACCTACCACTATAATCCCGTTTGCACCGTGATTATATTGGTCGTTGCATGATCCGCATAGTTTGTACTAGCAGTGTATGAGTCAGGGTATGTTGTAACATTAAAATTGAGAATATGTGTGTGTGATAGCATATGAAAAATTAAGTATGTAAGCATGATTACGTTTAAGTATGTATGTGACCAACGTAAGTGAACCACCCGGGTTATGCTCACGTGTAAGTACGAATGTATGAGTATGAGTATGAATATAAGTATAAGTATGAATGATAACGATTGTGTATATGGTATAAATTGAAACACAACGAATTTAAGAATATAATATGATCAAGAAAGTTTGAGTATGTAAAAACGAATGATATGTGTGAGATTGTCATGAAATATTGGCTAAAACGTGTACGATGATACGCATGTGTAGTTGTTTAAGTAAATTGTTGAGTTTATTGAATCAAAATAGATTGAGTTTAACGGGAGTGGAGAATCAAGTTTGTGAATGTCAAAAGAATATAAAATATCTATTGGTTATGCAAGATGTGTTTTGAAAAGAAAAAGGAAATGCTATTTTGTTTCAAAAGAAACAGGGGATTTACGTATGTCGGAAATTGACGGTTCCTATGAAGTCTCCTTGCCCACGTGTTTGGAATTTGGTATTAGCAATGTTTGAAGAAGATTTTTGAAACTGTAAGTTTGCATCGTTTAAAGTGTCTTGCATTAGAACAGGAAAAGCTGTATTTCGAAAATTCTCGTGAAAAACTTTGGTTTCTGTAAAGAGTTTTAGCAAAATGAACTTAGTGATTTTGAAAAGAGTTTTAGCAAAATGATCTTATTGATTTTGAAAAGAGTTTTAGCAAAATGATCTTATAACATCTATAAGATTTTATAAGAATGTGAGAGAAAGTTGGTTTGGTTTCCGATTGAGAACAAATGTCTTTAGTATAATGATATAATGTGAGCGTGCTTTAGTCACTAAATCAAGTATGAAGTTCGTGGGCAAGAGATTCATTAGACCGATTAAGTTGATAGTAGCATTTCATAAAATTCTAAAAATCGGGTGATAAAACAGTTAAGGTATGATTAGGAGTTTCGTGTACGTGATTTATGTAAAATAGGTTGTAAGAAATATGCTTGATAAAACAATGAGATTTGCGATTTTTGCATAAGTATAAGTGTTGACAAAATGATAAAAGATTTAGGTATAAAACTTGATCGTGTGGTTGATATAATAAAGTCTCTTTGAAAAGGAAAGTTCGGTAACGATCACCAAGGTAAGGGAATCACCCCTAGCCCGTTGGTGAGGTCGTTTTAAGAACGGGAAGGAGCGGAGCTAATTATCAAGGTAAGGGAATCACTCCTATCTTGAGGATATGCCCCCATTTTGGGATTACGGGAAATGTAAATCTTTTTGGTCACGTTTTTGAAATCATGCATATAAATAACGCATATGTGTATGAAAAAGGGTTAGTATGATGTGTGTAACCATGGTGAAAATAATTCGAATTTTTAAAAAGGAGAGTTTGGATTGTGATAGCGTAAAATTGATACTAGTAAAACAGAGGTTTGTTTAAAACTTTGGTTGTTCCAAAACGAAACTTTGACTTAACCAAAGTGGTCGAAAGTTAGTTTCGCAAGCATGCTTTGGCCTAATAGGTAGAATACTCTCTCCGAAATTTTGGTTAATGGTATTCACCCTTCCGGTTACTACATGTCAGTAATCAATCGAAAATTCAAGACTTTGTGGGATTTTGAAAATCGAGGAGTGGGACTAGTTGACAAGATGCGGGTTTCACCCCTAACTTAACAACAGCGTACCCTAAGTGTGGTTAGTACTCGTCGGGTCAAGAAAGTTAATTCCGACACGTTGACACGTTGACGAGTGTCCACTAGATTTGAATGGAAATTTTCCATCAAGGTAAGGATTTCACACCTAACTGATGGCGAAATTTCAAGCAAAAACGAATAAGCGGATTAAGAGTCGTTCGCCAAACTGTGGGTTTCACGCCTATTTTGGTGAAGTCTTCTCGTTTGTACAATACGAGTGTTTTTATATTTTAACATAATGGTGTGAAATTGCCTTAGGAAATGCGTATGTTTTGAAATAGTAAAATAGATATGAGCACATAAAAGATGTTTCAAGAATTTAGCACGTAAATCAAGTATGGTCAAGTATGGTACTTAACTATAGACTAGGTCAAAAGCATGACAATTTTCCTAATTCCCTATAGTTATGGCTTTGATACCAATCTGTCACACCCAAACCGATGGCGAAAACATAAGAGTGAGACGAACGAGATTGCTCGAGACTTCATAACGCTAAATGTGACAAGTATTTAATAAATAATTTCATTTCATTGCAAATACTAAGTACATTGTTTGAAATAGAAATACAACAAGTTTGAAAATGAACAAGTTTAAACAATTATCAAATGACTAAACTATTAAACATAAATTTAAAGTTTGGTGCGTTTCTAGGCATCCTACTAAGTTCTGTGCATCATCATCATCATCAACCATAATCCTGCGACATGCATTAAAGTATAATTCAATACAAAAGTATTGGCGAGCATACAAGTTTGAGTACTAGCATATAAGTATATAAAAGTTGAACAATCCACATAGTAAACATAGTTATTAAGATTAATGTATAAACTGGCATGTGAACAAACAACTCAACCCAAGGTTTAACGTAAGTATGAATGAATGACTTAACATGACCTCACGAACACGGGTGGTGCGTTACTCCTATAGCACTATACATGTTAAGGGTAGGCTCGTACAAAGTTAATGAAAAGTTTATCACAAAACGCACAAACCCAGCATAACGAATCATGTATAACATATTAGCATGCATGTATTCGATTGTTTGTATGATTGCATGAAAGTATGTATGTTGAGTGTGTTTTGTATATGTAAACATGTTGCACCTATCACAGCCCAACCGATGGCGGAAACATCGGAGTGAGACGAACGAGATTGCTCAAAGACTTCAAAACATTATGTGACAATAATTTAATTCAAAGTCGATTTCATTCATAACAATAAATTGTCAAGTACAACATAAGAAATCCAAATACAACATCGAAAAGACAAAATACAACAAGTTTAAAATAGTAAAATATTCAAATCTAGTATTTCAAGTGTGTTTCTAAGTCATCCCTACTAGATTCGTCACGAACATCATCATCAACGTGTAACATGTTAAAAGTATAGTTCAACGCATAAGCATTGGCGAGTACACAAGTTTTAAATACATAGCATAAGTATAAAAGAATTACTCGAATCCAACATGCCAATTTTGTATACAAGGTTAAACTAGCATGCGATACTAAAAATCAAACCCGAGTGTCCACAAGAATTATGTGCATCCCTCGCCACTAAAGTGAACGAGACTGTTTACGTATAATAAGCTTAACAATACCCCGACGGGCGGCGTGCTACTCCTTTAGCGCTATATATGTTAAGATGGGCTAGCTAAGTTAATGACAAATAACATGTATGTATTCTAGCATGTAACCTAAGCATAACAAATAGCATGTATAGCGGATTGAGCGAATAAAGTAGGTTTGTGTGTATTTGTGTATTTTGATAAGTTAACATGTTACAACCCAAAAGTGCGTTAAAGCGAAAATGGTTAAGTGTACTGACGGTTTTTGCAAGCTTCAAACTTGATAATTTTGTGAAGTGTTGAGTAAGTTGGGGATGAAACACCGAGTCACCCTACAAGGGTAAACGAAGGATGGACATTGTTGAGCTCTTGAGGTAGGTCCAGTCGATAAGCTACCTTCCCAATCCTTTCGAGAATCTTCAAAGGACCTACGTAGCGAGGAGCGAGTTTCCCTTTCTTACCAAAATAAACCACGCCCTTCCAAGGGGATACCTTGAGAAGTACAAAGTCACCTACTTCGAATTCCAAAGGTTTGTGATGCTTGTCAGCGTAACTCTTTTATCAGCTTCTGGCTTTCAGCAAGTTATCTCGAACCTGTAAAATCCTGTTCGTCGTCTCCTGTATAAGCTCGGGACCGGTGATTTGAGCTTCTCCGATCTCGTGCCAACAAATAGGCGAATGGAACTTATGACCATACAATGCCTCGAAAGGTGCCATTTGAATACTCGCGTGATAACTATTATTGTACGAGAATTCAATCAAAGGCAAGTGCATATCCCAGTTTCCACCAAAATTGATTACGCATGAATGAGCATATCCTCTAGTGTTTGGATAGTACGCTCGGTTTGACCGTCTGACTGAGGGTGAAAAGCGGTGCTAAGGTTAAGATGAGTACCCATAGCAGTTTGAAACGTTTGCCAAAGACGGGAGGTGAAGCGACCATCACGATCAGAGATGATGTCAATGGGGATACCATGACGACAAATGACTTCATCTGTGTAGATAAGAGCCAATTTCTCGACTTTGTAATCTTCACGAATGGGGAGAAAGTGAGCAGATTTGGTTAATCGATCAATGGTTACCCAAATACTATAATGACCAGACGAAGTTCAAGGGAGCTTAGTAATAAAGTCCATCGCAATGTTCTCCCATTTCCAAACAGGAATTACTGGTGTTCGAGCAAGCCAGAGGGACGTTGATGTTCAGTTTTAACCTTTGAACAAGTGAGACATTTCGAAACGAAGGTGGCGATATCTTTCTTCATTCCAGGCCACTAATAGGACGTACGCATATCGTGGTACATTTTATCAGCACCAGGATGAATAGAATACCTAGATTTGTGTGCTTCCTTCATCAGAAATTCTCGAAGGTTATCACGATTAGGAACCCAGATGCGATCGAGATGATATAAAATACCGTCGGATTTAGACACAAGACTCTCTTCAGCACCACATTGCATCTCGTTGTAGAGGTTACTCTCATTAACATACGCGTATTGAGGTTCACGAATGCGGTTTTGAAGATCGTTGACGAGTTGGAAACAACGAATACCCTTGATATGAGTTTTACGACTAAGATAAGACCCACACTAATTTTATAAACACTTCATCATTAATAGTTAGCATTTTACGACAAAAATGCCGTTTTACAAAAACATTACATCATACTATTCACCTTTGTTAAAGAAACATTCAAAATACAGTTATTAATTGTTTACATGATTCAAAACATCAAACTAAACAAGATCAACGCGCAAGCTTCATTTAACGTGTGTTCGGTTCTTGTACGACGCTTGATCTTCGTCCCAAAGTCTAAACTGATCACCTATATACAAAACCATCAAAAACTTTTGATATGACAGTTTTATAACATATTTTATCAAATTTGGAAAGCAAAATAAGCAACACAAGTGTTTTTGCCAGTTCAATAGGGCCTACCGGGCAGCGACCGGCACCACCCCAAGCCTTCGTGGGGTGCAACAGGCTCTGGCGGGGCGCGATCGATTTTCTTTTATGCGTCGCGGGGCTCGACAGGCTTGTTTCTGTTGGGTTTTTCACATGTTTATCAAAGTTATTTTATCCCTATAAAATAAAAACGCAGCGGAATATTAATTTAAAACATGTTACTTATAAGATATAAAACTCATTTTATATGTAAAACCCAATCCCGGATCCATATACGAAGATGCATGCTATCAAAAATTAAAACACAACCATAGAGTGTTTCAATAATACTACCTTCCAAGGAGTAAAGGATATGAAGAAGATGATGCTTCTTGAACGGTTGCCTTCAAGTGTAGAAGACCTCAAGCTTGTATACCCCAAGCCTTCCAACAAACACATTGATTGTAGCTAGGATTTTATACACTTATGAACTCACTAAAAATCTCTCTTGAAACCCTCATATGGCCGAAAATTAGAAGGATTATTTTGAGTTCTTGCACTTGATTTTCAAACTTGAAAAAACCCTCTTGTGATACACTATGTTGGGAGATTTTAGAGAGTATGTTTTACAAGTCTCACACTTGGAAAAACAAAATTGAAACTCTTGGATCACCCACTATAGCCGAAATTTTTGAGAGCATTTTTTACAAGTTCCCTCTTGCAAAAATTATGTCTTAGAATGTATAAAAGAAGTTGTTGCAAAAACAAGTAAATCCTAATTGATTTTGTCAAGGTATTGCATGTAATACCATTGGTGGAAAACCCGCCTTGGAATACACCGAAGTGGACGGCCAACATGCCACCACATTCAACCAATTAGAATTTTTCCTTTTTTGCATTTTTAGTTATGGTTTATATTTATAACTTTTATAAATATAATACCATATATTTATAATACTTTTATACAACAAATCATAACTTTTATAATGTTATTTAACCTATTAAATAACAAGATAAAATATTCTCTCAAAATAAATTATCTATATAATTTATTAGTTTGTCAAGTGCAATTATTTAGAAAACCAATTTCCAAATATTATAAGTGTTTGTCTAGCTTGTATTTGGGTATGACTCGACTTGGATCATAACGTACTAGCCACATCAATCTAATATGTGTCTTGGGCATACAGAATCCAACAATCTCCCACTTGCACAAGATACATAGAAGATTTATGCAAGTAGTAAAGACCACCTAACTATAGTTTACTACCCCTAATACGTATGACTATATGTCCCATTCAATAACATCATCCCCTTCAAGTCCCTTACTTGAAAATGATTTAGGTGAATCTATCATTTATCCTTTCGTTATAGATGTCATGTCAAATCCAGAGACATAGAGTGATCACTCTCTGTTGATTTAACTTTAGCAGGCCTTAGACATCTTACTCTCAACGAACAAGAGGAACAAATCCCTTCTTGACTACATACGTCTCTCACAATCACCTTGTACCACACCTGAGCTTAGCCTTATGTACTGTCATATTACTAACAGCAAAGAAATAAGTCAAGGTACAATATTTGGTGAATATCAAGACCCAATATGTATCTCCGGTCTGAGGATACTATGATATTCTCCTTTACTCAAATTTACTTATGATCAATCACAAATGATTCCATGAAGTAATATTTGAGAGCGAGTCGGCCCAATATTTGTATCCCACAAATATCTATGAACTTTGGCAGCAACACTTTGCTCTATATTCATACCTAATGAATATCCACCAATCCAAGTTCATAATAGTCTTACATTCATATTTGTTCCCACAAGTATGATCGACTACGAACATTTAGAATAAGTAACTTATTTACGAATTTAAACATGCTAAAATGGAACATAACTCAACATACCATAAAGAGTTATAATAACAATTGTTCCAATATCCAAATACAAAATAGATCAAATCCAATCACTAGAATATCGAAGTCCTAAGGTACAAGTATGACCCTTCATGCTTTGCCCGTTCAAGGAGCTTCGTGAGTGGATCCGCAATATTTTGATCAGTGTGAACTTTGCGAATACTTATCTTTCCCTTTTTCAACTTCGTCCCTTATGTAGTTGAAACTCCGCTCAATGTGCTTAAACTTTTGATGTGCACGAGGTTCCTTGATTTGAGCAATCACACCATCGTTATCAAAAAGATTTCTAAGGGTCCTGAATGGTAGAGACTACCCCTAGATCGGCAATAATTCAAGTGGAAGATCTATATGAATTATCTCAATCAATGAAGCGGTGATGTATTCTGATTCTGTAGTGGACAATGCTACCCTGATTGTGATCGAGAACCATCTCGATCAGTTTGGAAACTCGCATCCATGTAACCCTTTACAACGAATTCTTCTTCACCGGATCCATATATTGGAAATATTTCCTTAGTCCTTCTAAGGTATTTCAATATACTTTTAACAGTCATCCAATGACCGTTATTCACTGGTATCTTCTTGTTATGGGTGATTTTCTGCTCATATATCCTGATTGATATTCTGACTTTGTTTGTTTTGTTGTGATCAGGATACCGGATTAGGATATTGGTAACATCCTGGTACGATATCCTGGTAATAACTAATTAACCCACGTGTAGATTAAGGAATGTAAGTCTCTAACGTTCAGTTGGACTTCTTCTCCTCAAGACTCGGGCAAATCAGTTGGGTTATAGACGTTGAAGCCGGAAGACGTGGACTACAACGTTCACATTTGGAATATTCGCTGAATCCCGGAATATTAGGATAGTTAGTTAGTTTCTTTTACTATAAAAGGGGTTGATCGGGTCAGGTTAAGGCACACAATCTTTCGCACACTTTTTCTCTCTACTTGCAATCAATCACTACACACTTACACATGTATCGAATTTACATTGTAACACTTAGTTGATCCGCATCATATCCTGCATTGTATCCCAATATTTGAAGCAATAAGAAGAACAAGGCAGCTGCGATTGTCAGCTCTCGAGGTTTTGTGCCGGCGATCTAGATTGATCAAGGGCTTTCCTCGTATATCTCGTGTCACCCTTTACATTTTTGCTCATTGTTTGATCATAGATACAGCTCGATATCCTGAGCCGTATCCTAAAAACTGTTTTTGCGAACAACATAATTAGCATATTTTCAACACACGTTTCTAGCACACTACCTCACTTAACTAATTTGATCACTTAATTGCTTCGGTAATTTTTGACCAAAACAATTTGGCGCCCACCGTGGGGCAAGTGGTGCTACTTCTACTAAAAGTTTTTTTCAAAATTGTTACTTGGTTTTCTATTTTCAAAACTTTTTGCCACATTATTTTCAATGGCCTCGAGATCAAACATGAGCTCTTCCACCGTGTCTGCTACAACCTCTGCAACAATTGGTTCGGTGCTTCCACCACCTCCTTCGAGAACGCAAGCCTTTTCACAAGGAACTGAAATTCATGTGGCTCGGGATGTTATCCCTGCTCGCAATATCCAGGGATCTGGTCCTGTTTTGGCCTCTAATGAAGAAATTCTAAATTTGTTTGGTAGTGTACAAGAACAGATGAGGCAGCAGCAGGAGACCAACCAGATGCTGATAAGAGAGATACAACTCTTGAAATCCAGCTCAAGCAGGCCTTCTGAAGATACTGTCACTCCCTTGCAACCCATGGCTTTGAACTTCAGTTCTGCAGTCTATAGTGAGGATAATCGGGGGAATATTGTGCCCAGCCATTCCCAGAATCATACCCCTGAGATACCCTCTTCAGTCAGAGTGTCAACTATGAGAAGCTCAGGATATGCTTCAGGATATGGCCAGAATCCTCAAACTGGTAATGTATCTAATAATAATAATACTCTTGCTACTAATGGTGTTGGATCTTTGCAGGATGCAGGTATGACATCAACATTTTCCAGGGAGCTTCAAAAACTGAAAGACATGATATCCAGTGTACCTGGGGTGGTCCAGCCAATTCCAGAAGTGTCCCAGGACAGCCACAGGATATCACGGTTCACGTATCCCATCTGTGATGCTGAAATCCTAAAAAGATTTCAGACCCCCAACATGAAACTCTACGATGGAACTACGGATCCTGAGGAGCATATGCCCAGTATAGGGAAAGGATGGAAATCAACCCTATCCCTCCGGATCTCAAAGAAGCATGCCTGTGTAAGGGTTTTGGTTCTACCTTAACAGGATCAGCCTTAAAATGGCTCTTAAATGTTCCTCCTCACTCAATTACATCGTTTGCTCATTTAGTGAATTTATTTAATAGTCAATTTTCTTGTAGTCGAAGTTTTGAGAAACTAACCAGTGATCTTTATAGGATAACTCAAGGACCTCAGGAATCCTTGAGGGATTATGTGAACAAGTTTAGTCGGGAGTCCTTAGATATCCCACATCTTGATGTTGCAACAGCTGTGCAGGCTTTCAAGATGGGGTTGCAAAAAGATTCTCAATTTTACCAGGATCTTGTAATGAATCCCTGCAGGAATCTGGATAAAGCTCGAAACAGGGCTTTAAGATATATTCAGCTGGAGGATGACAAAAAGATGCAAGAGAGGATGAATTCATCCACAACCTATGAGTCGACCCACAGGAAATCAGAATCCTCGTATAAACCATATCGCTCTAAGCCATATGGCAGAAATGACAGCAAAAAAGTGAATGCTGTTGAAGACGAGGATCCTGAGGAGTAACCTGAGTTGTCTGAATATTGTTTTTATGTTAACATACCTGAATTGATGTATGCTATGCAGGGTTTAGGAGACAAAGAAAGATGGCCCTGGAAGAATCAACAGAAAGCTGATTGGAAGGATAAGTCCAAATGGTGTGCCTTCCACGAGGATTTCAGGCATGTTACTGAGGATTGCATTGCTCTAAGGAAAGAAATAAGCTATCTTTTGAGCAAGGGATATCTGAAGGATCTCCTGGGAAGAAAGAATAATAAAGGTTAGGATCCTGAGAAGGATCCTGAATGAGCGGCATCACCTCCTGCGGATGCCAAAATAATTAACTTTATTTCAGGAGGATCCGACATCTGCGGCACATCATATTCTGTGGCGAAAAGACACGCCAAGGAAGCCAAAGCAGAGAGGGGAGATAAGCGAACCAGGATGTCAACCCTCATGACTGACAAAGTGATCATGTTCGATAACGATGACAGGGATACTGTCCAGGATCCTCATCATGATGCTTTAGTAATAACGTTATATGTTGCTAACCATTTTGTGCGCAGGATATTAGTGGATAATGGCAGCTCAGTCAACATAATTCAGCTAGAAACGCTGAAGAGGATGAATGTATCCCCGATGGATATTACTTCGAAGTCCACTGTGCTCGTTGGTTTCAGTGGAGAAGCCAGGAATACCGTAGGAGAGATAAAGTTGCCCGTGTATGTTGAAGGGGTCAACTAAATGCAGCGCTTTTGTGTCATGGACTCTTTATCCTGCTATAATATTATATTAGGTAGGCCTTAGATCCATGATATGAAAGATGTTCCGTCAACCTACCATCAATGCATCAAGATCCCTACCCCTTGGGGAGTTGTCAAGGTGGAAAGTCATCAACAGGAGGCAAAGGAATGTTACACATCCTCGATGAAATCCTCAACCAAGCCCAATGCAGCATAGCAATTAAAGATGCGAGCCCAGGATATCGTGAAGGCTTCAGAGCAGGATGTTAAGAAAATTATCCTGGAACAGGATAATACTGATATCTCGGTACTCGTAGGAACCAATATCCCTCAGGATATTGAAAATCAGTTAACTAACTTTTTGAAATGCAGGATGTCAACATTCGCATGGAAGCATGAGGATATGACAGGTATTTCTAAGGATATTATAACTCACAAGCTTGGAATTGACAGGTCTTTCAAGCCTGTCCAGCAAAAGAGAAGGAAGTTTGCTCCAGAATGAAACATAATTATTCAAGAAGAGGTTGAAAGACTATTGAAGTCCAAGATGATCAGGGAAGTCAAATTTCCCAAGTGGCTAGCAAATGTAGTTGTGGTGTAAAAGAAAAACGGGAAATGGAGAGTCTGTGTAGATTACACGGACTTGAACAAAGCTTGTCCCAAAGACCCGTTTCCTTTACCTCATATTGATTCAATGGTGGATGCTACTGCTGGCCACAAAATGTTAATCTTCATGGATGCCTCCTCAGGATTTCAACATATCCAAATGGAACCCTCGGATCAGGAGGATACTGCTTTCATGACACCAACATGTATTTATTGTTATACTGCTATGTCCTTTGGTTTAAACAATGCAGGTGCAACATACCAAAGGTTGGTGAACATGATGTTCAAAGACAAACTAGGGGACACCATGGAGGTGTACATCGATGATATGGTAGTAAAATCCAAGAAGGCTGAGGATCATCTCCAGGATATTAAAGGAGCATTTGATATCCTGGACCAGTACAACATGAAATTAAATCCTGCTAAATGCCATTTTGGAGTGGGAGCAGGAAAGTTTCTAGGATACATGGTGACGAAAAGGGGGATAGAGGCAAGCCCGGAGTAGATTAGAGCTATCCTGGATATCAAGTCACCTTCAAATATGAAAGATGTTCAATGGTTAATAGGGCGAGTAGCAGCATTAAACAGATTTATCTCAAGATCCTCGGAAAAATGCAAGGAATTTTATGATATCCTGAAGAAGAATAAGAAATTCGAATGGGGAGAGAAGCATGAAGTGGCCTTGCAGGATTTGAAGTAGTATCTTTCAACCGCGCCTCTATTGATGAAGTCTGAGGATGGTGAACCATTATCCCTGTATCTTGTAGTATCAGGGAATGCAGTAAGCGTTGTCCTTGTAAGGATCATGAAGGTCAGCAGTATCCTGTTTATTATATTAGTAAAAGTTTATTAGATTCTGAAACTAGATATTCTCATTTAGAGAAATTGATATTAGCCCTAGTTATGGCATCAACAAAACTTAGACATTATTTTGAAACACATAGGGTTCATGTTAAAACCAACTATCCTGTGAAAAATGTGCTTAGGAAACCTGAGATATCAGGAATGATGGCTAAGTGGTCAGTGAAATTAAGTGCCTACAATTTAATATATGAACCTAGAAATGCCATAAAGTCTCAGGCCCTAGCTGACTTTGTGGCTGATTTCAGTAGTGATATTCAAAATGAAGTAGACCTAGAAGTGCAACAACTAGGAGAAAATATAGAATCTTGGACACTATATACTGATGGTGCATCTAATGTAAGAGATGTAGGTTTAGGTATACTACTAAAATCGCCACAGGGGGACATATTACCCCAGGCTATTAGATGTGAGTTTCCTGCCACTAATAATGAAGCAGAATATGAAGCTTTAATTGCAGGATTAGAATTAGCTAAGAGCATGAATATCAAGGGTTTACAAGTATTTGTGGATTCCTTGTTAATTACTAATCATTTTAATGGGACCTATGCAGTTAAAGGTGAGAAGTTGATCGAGTATCTCGAAATTCTCAAAAAATTAGCAGGGTATTTCGATATTTTTACACTTGAACAGGTACCGAGAGAGGATAATGCTGAAGCTGATGCCTTGGCAAATCTAGGATCATCAGTCAGGATACCGGAAGGGACCCGAATACCAATATTACATATCCTGTATCCTGCGACGGATCCTCAGGATAAGGAAGTAGTAAGTGTTCAGGATCCTGATGATGAGTATCCCGAGGAGGATCCTCAGTCCTGGACGGCTCCAATCATGAGATATCTCAAGGAAGGACACATCCCAAAGGATGAAAATCCTAAGGCCTTTAGAATGAAGGTATCACGATTCACTATTATAAATAATGTCTTGTATAAGAAATCTCTTGCAGGACCATATCTGAGGTGCTTGGAGGATCCCGAAACTAAAGAAGTGCTTCAGGATATACACGAAGGGGATTGTGGTAACCATACCGGGGGCATGTCATTATTCTCAAAGGTATTAAGAATAGGATACTATTGGCCGACGATGAGAAAATGAAGACATAAAAGTCAGAAATAGGTTCTGAATCAACACTCAAGGGGAAATCTGCTTGAAAGGGGGAGTTTAATTGTTAAAAGATCAGTTTCTGGACTTGAAACTGCGTTCAAGATAAAAGCTGCTATTGTTGATGATCAAGAGAATTGAAAGACAAGACGCTACAAGATTGACTGCGGCAATATCCAAGGGGGAGTCTGTTAGTACATTTATGTCTATCGCCTCCGTCAATCAATTCCGTAGCTGAAACTGAAGAAATCTAGGCTTTTATTGTAATATCTAGTTAGAAAGGCAAGGTGGCATTATTGTAAATAAGGTGAACTACCTTATAAACCTTGGCCTATAAATAGGAGCTTTAGTTGTTTTATTTAAGACTTTTTGCTCATTTGAGAACTTAGATCTTGGTGCTTAGAGAGAGAAAGTCTAGAGAGAGAAAGTTCTCAAACGTGATTCTCGGTGCATTGTACTCGTCATATTATTCTATAGAATCACGGTTATAGTACGTTCTCGTGTGTTCGGTCACGTTCGTGTACGGATTCCGCACGTCACACGTTCGTTTTGCAATCGTTCAGAGTCAAAACCGATCCTACAAGTGGTATCAGAGCAGGAGCTCGATTGCACTGATCAAACACATAGATTCGTACAGGATTTCATCGATTTCATATCTGAATTTCATCATTTCTTCATCTTCTGCACTTCTTTCACGTTTTTGTCTGAATTTTTCAAAATTGAACGGGTTTTTGCGGTCCAAATTACATGATTTTTTGATATGTTGTGCGAAAACACCTGATCTATAACCCTACCAAGTTTCAGATCCTAATTCCTAGCCGTTTAGGAGAAATCTGAGTTTTTAGATCCGATTTTGCGTCAACAGCCTAATTCCGCTTGAAAACACATAATTTCGTTTGAAAAATCTTAATTCCGTTTGAAAAAATATAATTCCGTTTGAAAAAAACTTAATTCCGCTTGAAAACACATAATTCCGTTTGAAATTACTAATTTCGTTTGAAATTGATCACAAATTCCATTTGAAAACGTTCACCCAGTTCAAACGAAATACCATATTCCGTTTGAAAGTGCATATTCCGTTTGAAGATTCCACGTGAAAGTTGTTATTCCGTTTGAAAACTGTTATTCCGTGTGAAATTGTAGTCTCGTTTAAAAATGTCTTAGCAGTTCACATGATAAGTATTATCGGCCCAATAAAATTGTGATTTCACTGTCCAATAAAACATTCGGCCCAATAGAATCTTATTATAAATTGAGATTGTCGGCTTTATTAGTCAACATACTGTCATCTCGGCTGCATGTGATCATAAATGGACAACAAAGATTAAGATTTTGTCGGCTTTTGCATGTGAAACATTTAATATCTTGATTAAAGTTGTCTGACATCGATGTAGTGGAGGCATTATTGTCAGTTTACATTAAATCAATTGTGCATTGTGATTTGTTATTGTGTTGGCCCAACTGATTACATAACTCGAGAGGCCCAATTAAAAGTTTTACCATTCTAAACCCATATTACTTGGCACATCCAATCAGGCCCATTCATTCAGTGATTTCACCCGAACAACATTGGAACGAATCCGCAAATCTTCGACACGAGTCTTAGATTGATTTCACAAACACACACTTTCACGTATTCAATTCGTTTAAACTGATCGTTTGCTTGTTTGTTTGCAGGTGATTCGAGGTGATTTACAAGGCGCAAATACCAAGAAGTTGAAATTTTGTGGACTCTGAGTTAAAAACAATTTTTGAACCTAGTCATTTAACAAAGAAATTGTGGATAAAATGTTTGACGAACAGGAAAACGATAACCTTGAAAGATTGAATGATTGGTATGATAGGTTTTGGTTTAACAAGAGAGAAAATGGGAATAAGCATGTTTGGGTTAATAGACTTGAAATTTTTTTGTGCAAGAAACATGAACCGTTGGATGAGTTGGTAACACGGTATGATCAATTACTTGAAAATTTAAAAAAGAATGAGATAAGAATGTCAGATGCTGAACAGATATCAAAATTTGCAGATATATTACCAGCTGAATGGAATGAATTCTTGATTAACCTGAAAAAGGATTTTAGATTCTCAAATTTGTGTTTAAGAGAATTCATCAGTAAGATTAAAACACACGATTATGAAAATGAAAAGAAAAAGAAGGAGTTGATAAATGAAATAGAAAAGAACTTAAGAAAAATAAGTTTGGATGTGATTCTTGAAATAAGAAGAAGAGTAAATATGTGTCTTGAAGCAAAAAATATTATGAAATATGATATTAAGAGGGGTTGTTATATTGATGAATATATGAATCCTCTTGATTTTGTTAAAATTTTTTGTGCAGGCACATACAAGACGGAGACAGAGGGAATGGCAAAGAATGAAGAATCCAAGAAGGATGAAACTTCAAAATGTGAAGTTGTGTGCTCGAAATGTGAAAAATCTGAATCAGACAATGTCAAACTCCTGAAGGATGTAGAGAGTTTGACATTGGAAATAAAAAATTTAAAAGAAAATGAAAAAGATTTTCAAAATAAAATAACAGTTTTTAAAAATGAAAAATTAAAAAGTGAAAAAGATTTTCAAAATCAAATAAAAATTTTAGAAAATGAAAAATCTCTTTTTGGTAAAAATAATCTTGAAAAGCAAACAGCAATAAATTCTCATCTTGAGAATATTATTCGACTTGAAAAAGAAGTTGAATGTGCTAAAAATAAAATTGATGAGTTGGAGAAAAAGTTGAAAGGTTTTGAGACTTCGTCATCAACACCAGATTATTCTTGTCCAAAACCGATCAATTCAGTTCCAATAAGTGACAATGTCACAAATTTTGACAAAGTCAAAATTGAGGATTGTGATGAGAAAACTGATGATGAAGTTGAAAAAAGAAAAATATTTTTGAAATTAAATGAAATGTTTCAAGATACTGTTTTACATTCTACTGAAATAGGTGAATGCTCAAAGCAAAAACCTGTTAAGAAGAATGTAGAACAAAAACAAAAAGGTAAAATTTCAGAAAATGTTCAAAACAAAAATAAAAGCTCATCAGTTCAATCATCCAATCATTATGAAAAACCACAAAAATTTAAAAATCAAAACTCACAAAAAGTTAGTAATAAGTGGTGCAGGTTTGACCACAATGCTCAAAAGCCAAATTCAGATTACAAGAGAAGATGGGATGAAGATTCTTCAAAGCCAAATCAAGGATACAAGAAAAGACATGATTACCACAAGGCAAATCAATGTTTTGATCTAAGTGTGTGGTATGAAAATGGTGTGTGGTATGAAAATGAGAAAAGGTATGATAACAGAGTGTGTTACACATGTGGTTATCAGGGACACATTGCTGTTAACTGCCAAACTCAAAGATTTGAATCAAGAAGATGCTATGACTGTGGAATCAAAGGTCATATTGTCAGAGATTGCCCAATGAGATCAAGGAGAAGATCGAGGGCTGAATCTTATGGACAAATGAAGAAATCAGTCAAAGTCGAAGAAAAGCCCAAGGAAAAGAAAAAGAAAAAACAAAAGGTGAAGTTATCAAAAGGGCAGAAAGACAGATTGAGAAAGAAAATGAAGAAAGTAAGAGAGTACCTAGAAAAGATTTTGTCCTCGGGTACAACTGATAATCCGAGAAAAAGTTCTGATGAATCGATTTGCTCCACTAACAAGGATCAGTCAAGCAAAACAAACTCATCAGATACAAATCTGAGGACAAAAGGTTTGATAAAGAAAGTAAAATTAACTAATCAAATTGATGAACAATCAAAGAAAGTTAATTTTTCAGATAAAGCCTTTATCAAAGTTTTCAAATATAACAAAGATTGTGAAAGATCATGCATGTCACAAGTTGACAAATTTGGAAAGGTTAAACATTGTAGGGAATGGGTTCCAATAGAGAATGGCGATGAACTTGTTTCTGAGAAAACAAAAGAGCCATCTTCTGACAAGGAATTTGTTTCTACGAAAGCAAAAGAGTTATCTCCTGGCAATGATTCTGACTCGTCAAAGTCAGAGGAGCCACAATCAGGCAATGAAACTGACTCGACAAAGTCAGAGGAGCCAAGTATTGAGGTAAAAACTGTCAAACCCAAGGCTGGTCAGGCTTGGGTGAATCTGTTTTAATAAAATCCTGACTTACCGGAGTTCCCAGGTTGGTAAGAGTGGAGCAGGTATCGGCATCTTTCTTGAGAAATTCACTTAGGTGATATTTCGAATTACAGAAGATTAATCAAGGACATTAAGTTGTACTTGATTTATCTTTTCAACAGGTGTTTGTTGTTGATAAGGGTCTAAAATTGTTAAATGTTTCAAATGGTTGAAGAAAACAATGTGATGAAATGAACCCCGAATTTGTGAAAAGACAAACAAAACTTATTTTCCGGAAAAACCATTTTTGATTAAAACAAACTTAAGTGTTTTGAAATCATAATGGGAAAATAGTTTGTTGTTAGGGGGAGTTCTGATTGTTTATGCCAAGAGAATGGCGAATTGAAGCAATTTGATATCAGATTGTCACTTTTCTTGTACAGTTTGTTTTCAAATTTTCCTTTGAAAATCAAAATTGAAACATATTTTGATTTTAGTGGGGAGAAAAATTTTAAAAAAATTAGAAAATTTGAAAATGCCAAAAACATTGAAAAAGAAAAAATGAGTTTTGTTGTGAATAAGAGGAAATGATAGTAAATCAGTGGACTATCACAGCATGCTAAAGAAATGAAATGTCAAATGTGATAAACGGTTTCACTAAGGATGTGACGATAGGCTCAGCTAGACTAGTAGATTTGCGATAACGATACAAACTTAAATGAAAAAGCCTAGTTCTAGTGGGAAACATGGTCTAAAGCATAGTACTTAGTTTTGTCCTTCGTGAATGTGTACCTACTCAGTAATCGCTAAATGCTAAAAGAGCATAAAAACCGGTTAAGTTTGTGAACTTTTACAACTTGCTGAAAAAGTCACTGTGATTGTGTATTTCTTTTTGCAAAGATTTAAACTTGTTTTATTTCTTTATTTTGTTTAAGCATTGGACATCCTCTGCGTATACGTGAATATCGACCTGGATGTTATTGCCTAAACGTTCTGCTTTATTTTCTTTGGTGTTTCGTTTAAGCTTTGGATCACCTCTGCGTATACGGGAGTATCGACCTGGTGGTTAAAGCCTAAACCACTTCAACTTGTTTTTATTTTCTTATTTTGTTTAAACATTGGACTTTCTCTGCGTATACGGAACAATCGACCTGATTGTTAATGTTTAAACATTCTGAGTTGTTTTAGCACATGTCACAGTTGATGAAAGTTTAAAGGCATTACTTGAGTTAGTGTATTGCATGATGAGGGGATATGCTGAGATCGTGGGGTCCATATGAATTTAGTGCAAAATTAATATACTTTAACGTATCGGTAAGCATTTCGAAAGTTTTTAGATTGAGTTTAAGAGGACAACTATATCGTCAATCTATGTGAATTGTTTAGAACTTAAAATGATTAAAGCTTAACGGTGCTAGTGATTTGTCTCATAAACTGATATGATCCTCTTACACAAACTCACAAAAATATTGTCTGTATATATTTCTTTACTGTATTTCATTCAAAAACAAAAATCCAAAAAGATTTTCGGAGTGTTTTAGCATAAAATTTTGAAAATTCAAAAAGATTTTATTTCATCTTGTTTTTTTTTTTTTTTGACAACTGATGTTGGAGAGCTGATTTTCAAAATTCCAAGTGCTAAACTTGATGATCTAGAGGTTTGGGAGAATGTGTTTGAGATAAGAAATAATTTTGGAATGTTAATTGGTTCATTAATTTGAATCAAAATTTTTGAAAATCTACAAATTCAAGTAGCATATCAATGTCAAAATTGTTTATTTTACAAGTGGTAGAGAGTTGTACAGGTTAAAGACAGATTTCTGATCCTGTAGCTACAGAAAGCCAGGAGATGTTTCAGATTCTGTGAAAGCAGCAGAGCAAGATTCCCATACCTTAGCATGAATAAAGGTTGAGCCAGAATTCTATTCAAGACTGCGATCCCAGCTTGTTGAAAGGGGGAATCTGAAGACGTAAAAGTCAGAAATAGGTTCTGAATCAACACTCAAGGGGAAATCTGCTTGAAAGGGGGAGTTTAATTGTTAAAAGATCAGTTTCTGGACTTGAAACTGCGTTCAAGATAAAAGCTGCTATTGTTGATGATCAAGAGAATTGAAAGACAAGACGCTACGAGATTGACTGCGGCAATATCCAAGGGGGAGTCTGTTAGTACATTTATGTCTATCGCCTCAGTCAATCAATTACGTAGCTGAAACTGAAGAAATCTAGGCTTTTATTGTAATATCTAGTTAGAAAGGCAAGGTGGCATTATTGTAAATAAGGTGAACTACCTTATAAACCTTGGCCTATAAATAGGAGCTTTAGTTGTTTCATTTAAGACTTTTTGCTCATTTGAGAACTTAGATCTTGGTGCTTAGAGAGAGAAACTCTAGAGAGAGAAAGTTCTCAAACGTGAATCTCGGTGCATTGTACTCGTCATATTATTCTATAGAATCACGGTTATAGTACGTTCTCGTGTGTTCGGTCACGTTCGTATACGGATTCCGCACGTCACACGTTCGTTTTGCAATCGTTCGGAGTCAAAACCGATCCTACAGAAAAAATGCTGCAGAATATGCTCGAAGATGTGATGCGTGTCAAAGACACAGTAATATATTACATCAACCTGCTGAGCCACTTTATCCTATCGCTTCCCCTTGGCCATTCATGAAGTGGGGAATGGATATAGTAGGAAAATTGCCAAAGGCTCCATGGGGAAAGGTCTTCATGCTGGCAATGACTGATTATTTCTCTAAGTGGGTTGAAGCTGAAGCATTTGTTCAAGTTAGAGATCAAGAAGTAGTATCCTTCATAAAAAGGAATATACTGACTAGGTTTGGAATACCATCTGAGATAATTTGTGACAATGGTTCTCAGTTTATAAGTAAGAGGACTACTGACTTTTGCAAGAGTTGGGGAATCAAAATGATTACATCGACACCAGTGCATCCTCAAGCAAATGGACAAGCAGAATCCTCAAACAAGATAATTGACAACAATTTGAAGAAAAGGCTTGGACCTAAGAAGGGAAGATGGGTAGAAGAATTACCCTTTGTTTTATAGGCTGATAGAACGACGGTGAAAAGTGCAACTGGCCAAACCCCATTTTCCTTGGTGTTTGGAGCAGAAGTGGTGATCCCAACAGAAATGGTGGTACCTACGGCAAGATCCAATCTCCGGGATCCTGAGAAGAATCCTGAAGCCCTATGCCAAGAATTGGATACTATTGATGAGACAAGAGATGCATCAAAGCTAAGGATGGCAGCATATCAACAGAGGATATCCAAAGCATATAACAAGAATATAAGGACTAGAAGGTTCCAGGTTGGAGATTGGGTATTGAGAAAGGCTTTTCAGAATACTACTAATCATGCTGATGGAAAGTTGGCTCCGAAGTGGAAAGGACCCTATGAGATTGAATCAGAATCAGGAAAAGGAGCATACCAACTCAAGAATATGGAGGGGGATATGCTACCAAGATCCTGGAATGCTATACACCTAAAGTTTTATTTCAAGTGAGTTTAGAATTTAATTTCTAACTCAGGATGGTATGAATTCTATCTCTTTTAATGTGTTTGATATTGTTTATTCTTTTGAACCTGATACTGACTTAAGCATCGGAGGGGTGTTACACCTTAGTTTACGATTGTTTTGCAATATATGTTTTGGGATATAGCTCCAGGATATACACTCAGGATACTTCAAAAGATTAGAGGATTGGCCCCCTCTCTCATGTTTAAGGGATCCTGATCCCTTCACTGGTTTAAAGGTATTCACCTTTCTCTCGAATTGGGTTTAAACACCCCGCCTGGAGCGCAAGTTATCCAGGGATAGTTCAAGATAGCGGGACCAGTCCATGTAAAAGTGGCTGACAATTTCATTATTGTTGGCTATATCCTAGATCCTAAAGGTATACGAGGATTGATCACCCTCTCTCACGAAAGGGTATTTTCATACTCTCTAAGGTTTAAAGGTTATCACCTTTCTAAGTCTTGGAGTTTATACACTCCCGCCTGTAGCGCATGAAAATTTGGGATTTTCCCCAGGATACTTATGGGTTTATCCCCAGGATACTAAGGATTTATCTCCAGTACATTTTAAGGTTTACCCCTTGTAACACGAGAACTGTTCAAACAGTTGGAATTGATGTTCAGAAAATTTCTAAGTTTTCAAAGACTTTATGCACAGGTGACATTCCTTCTGAGGCGATTGTGTAAAGTTCAAAGGATCAAATTTGGACCTAGTGTACTAAGTATCTCAGACTGGGGACATCTTAGTGGAAAAAATTGCAAAAGGATTGAAGCTCGAAAATAGGGTTACACTCTATTCTTGGTATTCTCTTTCCTTTGTAAACCTTATATAAGTCATTTGAACTTTTGAAACTATGTTTGAAAAAGGCTTAAATATCCTGATTAGGATATATTCTTAGGATATATTCTCAAAATGTGTTTTGGGAATATGTTTCGGGATATTTGTTTGGAATATTTGGGATATGATACTTGGATTAGAAATTAAAACTATATTCTAGTCAAACGAGTATTATCAAAACGAACTTTGTAAAATAAACTGTCCTTTTTCTTTAAAAACTTTATCTGAATTGTTTGAATTTTGATAAAACCGTATTAGATGAAAGTCTTTGTAGGATACCGCCGAGTATACTGGTCAGGATATTTTCAAAAAATAATGGCACTAATTTTGGAGAGCTGAAATTTAAACTAAGCAATGCGTAACAAAAAATTGAAAGGCAACAGCAAATAAGTCAAAAGGAGGTTATATTATTAACATGTCAAAAGTTGTGCTTTTGGTTTCACCTCAAACCGAGGCCCATCTGCCAAAAGCACTATTAGTTTCTTACCATATTTACACAACGGTTGAAGGTTTCATCTCGAACCGAGACCCATCCGCCTCGAACCGTTGTATTGTTCAAAACAGATTATAATAGTTGATGACCAAGGGCTTCATCCTGAAACCCAGGACCCATCCACCTTTGGTCATCATAGTGTTTTAGTGCAGGAAATGTAAATTGTTCAAAGACAAGAAAAGTAAATTGTTTAACAGACCACAACCATCAAATTTAAAAAAAGTGGGCTCCGGCCTTGGCACATACTTCCATCATCGCCCACTTCCCTGCCTCTAAGGGGCAGCTCCTTCTTCCATCATGACCTCGTCAGCAGCATCCTTATCAGCATTCCCTCCAACATTCTTCCCAGCATCACCACCAGCATCCCTCGGAGCATCAGCATCATCCACCTTCTCGGCCACCGCAGCAGACTCCTCCGCAGGGGGCTTCACAGGGGGCTCCACATGATTACCACCAAGATCTTTCAGCTTCATCTCCCAAGCCTTGATATTCCATGAAGGACATTCAAAGCCCATAGCCATAGCTTCATAGGCCATTTTCTGCCTGGCCTGGAGGAGGGAGATGACAACTGAATTCTTGAGGCTCTCCCGGTATGAATCCATATCTTGCTCATGTTGAACTTGGGCAGCATCGGACTTAGCTTGGGCCTCCTGGGTGATCTTCTGGATGGCAGACTGATGCTCTTGGACCATTGCCTTGTGCTTAGCTTCATAGTGTTCTGATTTGGCGGTGGCAATCGCTGCTTGATCCGCAATGGTGGCTTCGGCCTTCTTCAGCTTGCTCTCTAGCATGGTGTTCAAGCCACATGCATCTTCATAAAGGAATACCAGGCGTTCAAGACCCTGCAAAATAAGGAAACATGTATTAGCCTTTATTGACATTTATGACCAGCATATGGGGCAGGATATAGGTCAAGGATACGAACCTGGTTGAGGAAGCCGATCATGAACTTGCTGGATTCTGTAAACCCATGGTTCTCGAATGGGAATACATGGGGTGTAGCAGGATGGTCTATTTCCTTCCTCTTCCGAGAGCTGGAGGCCCGGGTCCTGGATGCTGAGGGAGCTTTGGGAGCAGTAGCAGTCTTCGAACTGGTAGGCTTTGGCATGGCAGCTAGCTTTGGATTGGATTCCTACTTGGCAGGTGCAAGGCTGGAGTAACTGTCCAACTCGTCGAGTTGGAAGCCTTCGAGGTTGATGACCGACACTATAAAAAGGGAGAAATGTTTAATTCTTAACACTCATATTCTATAATTAGTCTAATCATATACTTACCAGACATTTCTGAGCTTGATTTTTTACTTGAGCTTATGAGAGACAGGGAGAAGGTTCTTTCACTAGCAGGAAGACGATAGATCTCTTTGATCTTGGGCTCCGATTCTGCGTTTGGAAGTGCTAGATCTCTGAAGTTTGCTGCACAAGAAATCAGGATGTCAGTTAAGGATATGGTTTTAAGATATATTTGGGGATGTTCCTAAACCCTAAATCCTACCTGAGGTCAACCATTTAATTGGCAAGTCAAAACCCTTGTCGATAGAATCCCTTTTTACGAAAAAGAACTTTCGTTGCCACTGGTCTTCGTTCTTAGTGGCTTTGAGGATTAGGGGGTTCTTGGAAGTGGAGAACAGAAGAAAACGGCTGTTACCGTGCGATCTCAGTCGATATGCCATGGGGAGGTCTTCGACGCACAGGTCAGGGAAATGGTGAGCTTTGATTTGGTTTAATACCATTAAAACCCGCCACACCATTGGCATGGTCTGAGCGTAACTGAGACCGGTAAGTTCGAAAAAACGGGAGACGAAGGGTGGAAATGGATACCGGAGTCCCAAAGAAAAAGGGTAAGCTAAAAAACACACCCACTCGTTTGATACCACATCTGATCGGGCCTCCCGATCAAAAGGACGGATGATTGTTCTGGCAGGAAAGGCACCGGAATCTTTCAAGGCGGCGATATCAGCATTGTTGAAGGAACAAATCTCCTTTTCCGGTTCTCGGATAAGGTTTTGACTCACAAGGGTTAGGACCGGCTCGTTTGAAAGTGATCTTGTTCGTGATGCCATGAGAGGTATCGAGCAAGAAATTCAAAGAAAAGAAAAACAGAGAAGAGAGAAAGGAAATACTTGAGAAATGGCTTGAAATGTGATGATCATAGTGCTAATTAAGCCAGCTAAATAGAGGCCGAATATAGAGGGGCAAAGAGTAAATAGCACGTGGGAAGTTGTACAAAGTCACATCAATCGTCACTTCAACTTAATAACCTCGATTTAAGGGATAAGTTTTAAAATATATCCGTTGGAATTGGTATACCAACAGATATATTTTGGGGACAATTGTTATGGGTGATTTTCTGCTCATATATCCTGATTGATATTCTGACTTTATTTGTTTTGTTGTGATCAGGATACCGGATCAGGATATTGGTAACATCCTGGTACGATATCCTGGTAATAACTAATTAACCCACGTGTAGATTAAGGAGTTCAAGTCTCTAATGTTCAGCTGGACTTCTTCTCCTCAAGACTCGGGCAAATCAGTTGGGTTATAGACGTTGAAGCTGGAAGACGTGGACTACAACGTTCACATATGGAATATTCGCTGAATCCCGGAATATTAGGATAGTTAGTTAGTTTCTTTTACTATAAAAGGGATTGATCGGATCAGGTTAAGGCACACAATCTTTCGCACACTTTTTCTCTCTACTTGTAATCAATCACTACACACTTACACTTGTATCGAATTTACATTGTAACACTTAGTTGATACGCATCATATCCTGCACTGTATCCTGATATTTGAAGCAATAAGAAGAACAAGGCAGCTGCGATTGTCAGCTCCCGAGGTTTTGTGCCGGCGATCTAGATTGATCAAGGGCTTTCCTCGTATATCTCGTGTCACCCTTTACATTTTTGCTCATTGTTTGATCATAGATACAACTCAATATCCTGAGCCGTATCCTAAAAATTGTTTTTGCGAACAACATAATTAGCATATTTTCAACACACGTTTTTAGCAAACTACCTCACTTAACTAATTTGATCATTTAATTGCTTCGGTAATTTTTGACCAAAACACTTCTCGTCATGCTTAAAGCGCATGACATGTCCGGTCCAGTGCATATCATTACATACATAATGGATCCTATAGCTGTCGCATATGGGATTCCTTTCATTCTTTCTTGCTCACCCTTTGAGCTTGGACATTGAGACACACTCAATATTGTCCTCTCTTGAATAGGTACCAAACCTTTCTCAGAGTTATCTATCTTGAACCCTTTCAAGACTTTGTCAATGTATGCACTTTGGTTTAAACCTATCAAGCGCCTTGATCTATCCCTATAGATCTTTATTCCCAAAATATAGGCGACATCTCCAAGATCCTTAATGGAAAAACAACTTCCAAGCCAGGTTTTTACACCTTCCATGGTTGGAATGTCATTTCCAAATAGTAGAATGTAATCGATATACAATACTAAGAAAGTAATAATGCTCCCACTAGCCTTCTTATACACACAAGCTTCATCGACGTTCTTGATGAATCCATATTCCCTAATTTCTTTATCAAGACAGTGATTCTGACCTTTAGATGCTTGTTTCAATCCATAGATTGATATATTTAACTTGCATACTTTGTTAGGATGTTTTGGATCGACAAAACCTTCAGGTTGAACCATATAGACATCTTCCTCAAGATATCCATTTAGGAAAGCCGTTTTGACATCCATTTGCCAAATCTCATAATCATATTATGCAAGTATGGCAAATAATATCCTAATTGCCTTTAGCATCGCCACAGGCGAGAAGGTCTTATCATAATCAACCCTTTGAGTTTGAGTGAAACCTTTTGCTACAAGTCTCCCTTTTTAAGTATCCAAGTTTCCATGCATATCTGTTTTCTTCCTGAAAACCCACTTACTTCCAACTACTTTGGAGTTAAGAGGTAGTACAACCAATTCCCATACTTGGTTGTCATACATGGATTGCATCTCTACGTTCATGGCTTCAAGCCATTTGTCACAATCGGATTTTGACATTGGATCATGGTATGTGGTAGGTTCACCCGAATCTACCACGTACCATCCATCTATGAAAAATCCATATCTTTCAGGTGGACTACTAATTCTACCAGATATGCGAACGTTTTGTGTGTGTTGATAAACCACTTGATCGTTTTCAACAATCTCTTGTTGAATGCTAGTATCAACCAAACGTGTATCGGCTTGTGGTTCTCGATCCTCATCAAGCTCCATTGTTCTACTAATTCCTTCCACAAGGAACTTAGCTTCCAAGAACTCAGCCTTTTGAGCAACAAATATCTTTCGTTCTGTTGGATCGTAGAATTAATATCCTATACCTTCTTTAGGATATCCTACAAAGATACACTTAGTGGATCGTACTTCTAATTTGTTTAGGGTGTATTGCTTCACATAAGCTTCACAACCCATACCTTTAAATACGATAATGATGGAGCCCTTCCATGCCATATTTCAAAAGGGTGTCTTATCCACTTTCTTGGTTTTGGGCCATATTTAATATACGGACCACGGAGAGCAAAGCGTAACCCAAAATGATAGAGATGATGCGCTCCTAGCCATCATAGATCGAACCATATCCAATAGAGTTCGACTCCTCCTCTATCGAAATGAAGAACTTTAAAAGAGTTGATTTTGTACTTCACTTTTGAAGATTTGAACATTTCAAAACTTTAACTTTGTGTCTCAGCAAGTACACATAACCATAACTACTATTGTTGTCGGTAAAAGTAATGAAGTATCTTTCACCATTCCTAGTCATTGGCTTAAAAGGATCACATACATCCAAATGTGTGATACCTAATAAATCTTTTACCCTTTCCCACTAAAGGGTTTCTTAGTCATTTTGCTTTGTAAACAAGATTCACATGTATCAAATGAACCAATTTCATTTGTCTCTAAAAGACCATTCTTTCAAAGTATTTACATGTGACATCTATTTATATGACCAAGGCGATAATGCCAAAGATAGGTCTTACTCAAATCCATTTTGAGTTTCTTGGTGATTACTTGGTACATTGAACTATCAAATGATGTATTATTATGAACCAATTCATAAATACCATTTAAAATGATAGCTTTAAAGTAAAACATGTCATTCATCGAGATATAAATGTCATTGTTTATAAACTTTAAATCAAAACCATATTGTCTTATAAGGGAAACTTGAATAATGTTCCTAGTCAAACTAGGAGCACACAATATATTTTTAAAACAATTTCCAAACCATTTAGAAGTTTCAAAACATAGTCTCCTAGGGCTTCAACTTGAACTTTCGTTCCATTGTCCATGAAGAGACTAATGTCTCCCTTCTTGTAATGCTTATTTCTTTTGAACCTTTTGCAACAAATTGCAAACATGAGTTCCACATCTGGTATCTAATGCCCATGTGTTTGAAGAAATAACATTAAAGTCAATATGTATCATAAAGATTGTACCTGAGGTTTGCCCAGCATCCCTCTTGTTTTTCAACTCTTTGAGATAGGTTGGACAATTCCTTTTCAAATGCCCTATCTCACCACACTCAAAGCATGGATTGTTCATGGCGACCTTTGCCTTCTTTTCTTTTGGTTTCGGTGGTTTCGCTTTAGTCTTTCTTTTCTTTTTCCCTTTGAATTTCCCGTTACCTTTTGCAACATTTGCTTTGGTGTCGGGGTGATGCCCTATCTTGTTGCCACCCTTATTGATCGTTAGAATGGATAAAGTCATTTTACCCATATTGAACCTTTCGAGGCGATCAATGTGGCTTTTCATCTTAAAGACATAAGATGAGACCGATTGGGTTTCCTCTATTCGACATGCATGAAGCTCTCGAACCGTTTCGAAGCGTTCTACTCTTAGGAACATTTCCTACAATTGGGTAATCATGTCGTATGCTCATGATGTTCAAAATCCTTTTGAATCTCGGGAATCATAATTCCTAACATGAGGCAAGAGGCTTGCGTAGTATCCTCGATATACTTAATCCAATCGTCATAGGCATCCTTATCTTCCATAAGATGTTCATCGGGACTAGGATCGTTCAACACATAGGATATCTTCTCTTACTTGAGAACGATTCTTAAGTTTCGATATTAATCCATAAAGTGTTTTGATTGATACGATCCTTTTTAAGGATTGTTTTTAGTGATAGGTTACGGACGGTTTGGGTAATACTGTTAGCAGCCATCTACAAAATTTAACAAGGTTCAATTTTAGTATTTTCGATATTATTATATTTTAATCATTAATACCCTTTTATGTCTCATAGACAATTAATAATTAAAATCTAGAATCCAACGTTACATTTAAATATTGGTTAGGTGACCTTTATCCCTCTATTTAAATTAACAAGGTAGTCAACGTTTGACAATTGCAACCCTTTGCAACTTCTAACCATATGGGATCGGTTAAACATCTTTATGTTTAGTTGGCATGTTTAATCCCATCAACACCTTTGTTCCCCATGCTTCGGTGACCCTAAGTTCATGGTTTCCAAATCAAGTCGTCCAACTTACACACACGTGTGAGTTTATACACATAAGTGGATATGTGACCTTTATCCCACAAACATGGTAAACCCACCTCGAATATACAAGTTCCCTCAAATGTGGTTAGGTGACCTTTATCCCACAAAAGAGTTTCCAAGTGATTCCAGTGTTGTATAAAAGGATTGTGTTTGACTTGTTTTATAAAAGGGATTTTGAGTTTTCAAAATTCTAATTTAGAAAACTTTATGTACCATATATTTGCATGCATTCAAATCCTTGGTACTTTTGTGAAAACAAATTTTCAAGTTTCTTTTTAATAAAACCCATTTTATTATAAAATCATTAATTTTTAATAACCTTTTATTAACCATTTTAATGATTTTGTTAAGAACCAATTTTAAGCTTGTTGTTGATTATTAGTTTGTTAAGCATGCATATCCATATATCATCGGAACAACAAAATAAGCAACCACACAAGCATAACATACATAACAATAGGTGCATAACCATAGCCAACTATTTTGACCACACTTGTTAGCCGAAACAAGTGCGTCAAAAGGTCCTTCCTAAAGGGTGAATATTGACACAAATAATGTGTCGTTGAACTCCCACTTGATCCCGCATCCAAATGCTTCAAGTCTTCTTCTTGTATTGTGATTTCTCCACTTTCTTTGTGCTTCCAAAATGTGTTTAAATTCAGCTCCAAACTCCTTTGGACTTCAAAATGTGTTTTGGTTATCGGGCTAAAATCCCGTTAAGAACTATGAAGTCCTTTAGGCCCGAAATTTGCCAAAACCAAAACCGCATTTTTGTGTGCATCTTCTTTTACAAAAAAATATCTTAATACATTTTTTCTAGTAAAATAAAATGCACCTAATCTATTTATTTTACATACCAAATGAAAATAAATAAATTACATAACTTTACAAATGGAAGAACAAAATAATAATTATTACAACCTTTAAAATAATTAAATACAAATCACAAACACAAACATTCAACATATTCACACAAGGTCATGGCTAGGTTATGAACACCAAAATATATATCCACATATATAAAATTCAAGAAGCAAAAATGGTTTCCTTTTTACAACCTACTTTTCGGTCAAGAATGAAAAAACCGAAAAAGTGGGTTTTTGTCCAAACAAAAAAAAAACAATCATCCATATGACATAATTTTTTCAAGATTCCTTTATGCATGTAGGAAGTAAATCTTGAAAAAACAAATGGATAACCATATATAAAATTTCGGCCAAAGGGTTTTAACCAAACCCGAAACCCGAAAATTTCATATCCTATGAAGCATGCACTCGTATAAGCGGCTCTGATACAATTGTTGGGTTTTTCACATGTTTATCAAAGTTATTTTATCCTTATAAAATAAAAACGCAGTGGAATATTAATTTAAAACATGTTACTTACAAGATATAAAACTCATTTTATATGTAAAACCCAATCCCGGATCCATATACGAAGATGCATGCTATCAAAAATTAAAACACAACCATAGAGTGTTTCAAGAATACTACATTCCAAGGAGTAAAGGATATGAAGAAGATGATGCTTCTTGAACGGTTGCCTTCAAGTGTAGAAGACCTCAAGCTTGTATACCCCAAGCCTTCCAACAAACACCTTGATTGTAGCTAGGATTTTATACACTTATGAACTCACTAAAAATCCCTCTTGAAACCCTCATATGGCCGAAAATTAGAAGGACTATTTTGAGTTCTTGCACTTGATTTTCAAACTTGAAAAAACCCTCTTGTGATACACTATGTTGGGAGATTTTAGAGAGTATGTTTTACAAGTCTCACACTTGGAAAAACAAACTTGAAACTCTTGGATCACCCACTATAGCCGAAATTTTTGAGAGCATTTTTTACAAGTTCCCTCTTGCAAAAATTATGTCTTAGAATGTATAAAAGAAGTTGTTGCAAAAACAAGTAAATCCTAATTGATTTTGTCAAGGTATTGCATGTAATACCATTGGTGGAAAACCCACCTTGGAATACACCAAAGTGGACAACCAACATGCCACCACATTCAACCAATTAGAATTTTTTCTTTTTTGCATTTTTAGTTATGTTTTATATTTATAACTTTTATAAATATAACACCATATATTTATAAGACTTTTATACAACAAATCATAACTTTTATAATGTTATTTAACCTATTAAATAACAAGATAAAATATTCTCTCAAAATAAATTATCTATATAATTTATTAGTTTGTCAAGTGCAATTATTTAGAAAACCAATTTCTAAATATTATAAGTGTTAATATTTATTTGTTTGATCATATCACAAATAAATATTATAAGTGTTTGTCTAGCTTGTATTTGGGTAAGACTCGACTTGGATCATAACGTACTAGCCACATCAATCTAATATGTGTCTTGGGCATACAAAATCCAACAGTTTCGACAGAAAGTTTCTTTCTTTTGAGCTGCATTTCCCCAGCTATGACAATTTCCACATTTTAACTCATAACTTGCTCAATTCAAGTCCGTTTTACACGAAACTTGTTTCTAAACGTTCGTAATACATTTATCTAAGTATCTAACACTTTGGGTTCGTAAATTTTGATTTATAGGCTAACAACTTATAAATCCATTATAAAATTATTCGACCGTTATGATTTTAACATCTTTTTCTCGCCTCTTATGACCAAGGTTAAAGCCTTGTTCATTTTACCCATTTCCGGGCTCAATAACACTAGCGCGTTCGCTCCCACTGCATGGTTTGCTTACGCATTTTATCTGCTTGACTAACTTGATTCAAGCATCGAATTTTCCGTCTTTAACTTAAAGAACCTCTAATTCTCTAAGTTTCGATTCCAACTAAAGTCCATCAATCTAAATTTAGCATTTCTGATACTCGGCTTACGCATCCAATTCACCGGTTTATTTCGTGACCTTCTAATCACTTAAAACCAACATTTTACTAATCACTTTATTTTGACCCATTTAGTTGTCTAAGTGAAATCCATCACTTTATTGACATACCAAATGCAACCATTTTCACTATATTAAAACATTAAACATATCTATGACTAAACTTGTCTATAAAAATGTGACGAAACAACAAGTCACGTACCTTAAAGCTTATCCTTCAAGCGCGCGTCCGTTCCAACTTGGCCGCTTGAATATTCACCCGCTTTGCCTATAGAGTACAATTAACATCATGTTTAGGACTCGTATTATCCCATACGTCAAATTAGCCAATTACGCATTTCTTTCATAATTTCGACATATCAATATTCATTTAGGCATTTTAACAAGCACCTTGCGGGCAAGATTCTTATGCATCTTTTATCTAATTCATGGTTATTCTTTTAACCAAGTTTTAAAATCAAAATCAAGCCCTTATGTCTTGTGTTCATGAACGTTATCTAGAACTTGCATCATAACATCAATTTTCCCAAATTTAACACTCAAATTCATGTGTTCATCATGTTATCATAAAACCCACTAGCACATACAAGGTTAATCCTTCAACCACTAGACTTATGGCACAAATTCAACAAGTTTACATCTAGGGTTTGTTCCTAGACTTGTACTCATGTCAATATAACTCATACATTCAACATTCAATCAAGAATTTCGATTATGAGTGTTCATCCTAGACTTGTACTCATGTTCACTTTCACGTGGGTCGAACAACGAATACACTCCCCATTCCCGAGACGATGGTTAAGGTCTATTGTCATACAAAAGTTCAAACTCTTTACAATTTTCACATATTTAACGGTAAAGTGAATTCACATATACAATGGTTATCCAAGATTAATCCACCCGCGAAACCAACAATTCATGCACATCCCTCACAATGTTCTCTCCACTCGGCTTAAAAATTGGCTAATGTGTATAATGTATTAGCACTTCAACAATTAATCGCTCACAACCGATTAGAACACGTACCCGCATAGGCTTGCACCTCAATCATTCTCCACCACCGATCACGAATACTAAGCACAAGTCATAAGGTCTTTGTAAGGGTTGTAACGGGGCTAGGCTAAGGGTAGGAAATAGGATATTTTAAAGTGGCTAAGGTGATGAAAATTCGATTTTTTTTTCACAACAACTATTCTATGCACAACTAACTATCAATATCAAACTAGAAGGCAACAAGCTTTTGCCTTTTATTTCTCAAACTAAAAAAAAGGGTAATTGCTCGGTACCCCCGACCGCGGAGGGGTTCTCCCCTCCCAGGTTACCACCTGACATGCCTTCCTTGCAGTAAATCCCCATAACCATCAAGGAGGGGTCCAACACATGTATCGAACCCGAGACCTCATGGGCCCTCGTTCCGGTTTTAAGGCGGGTGTCGGTGGCCACTGGGCTATCACCCAGTGGTTTATTATTTCTCAAACTAAGAACATATATTTTTGTTCTTTTTTCAACAATTTTCTCGTCTTTTTCATAAAATTTTCTGATTTTTCTCTCTTTTTTTATATATAAATATGCAAACAACAATTCCGAATATACAAAATTGATTCCTATAATCGAATTTCCATCACACGGGTTTTAAAAGAAAAAGGTTTTTTAAGGTTATGGGCTAAAGGGTGGTCAAACGAAAGGATTAGGCTCAAAATTGGCTACTAGGGGATGATTTTTGGGTAAGGATATATAAATGGTGTAAAAGGAAAAGGTTTACCTAATGCCTTAATCATTCTTGTGCTTGTATTCGGTCTATGGTCTCAAACGTATCAAAAGTTGCAAGTTCTACAATACGCGACTAATGGTCCACTCAAACAAAGAAACATGTATATGTAAATCTATGATATAAGAGTGGCTCAAAACCTCACGTATAAGGGTATGGTATGTGATATGCATAAAATGCTAGTTCCTTAGGCGAATTATTCCCAAATAATCACCCGCTAAATACCTATCATGCTATTAATTTGAACTTGACCATGACAAAAGACCAAATGGGTTGTGCCATCCCTTGTTGACTTAGTTACTTGTGCTTTTAAGATCGCTTTTGAAACAAGAAATTTTTGAAAAAATTTTGACATTTTCCCCCATCCCCACACTTGAGGTAAACATTGTCCTCAATGTGTAGTGTTTAAATGAACGGGTCAAATCGAAAACTTTTACTACTCCCCCATCCCCACACTTGAAGTAAACATTGTCCTCAATGTGTAAGAACTAGAGTTTAAAAAACGCACAAGGGATGCGACACGGCTAACATCCCAAAAATTCCACCTCGAAAAAATAACATACAGTTACAATCCACTTATTACTAATCTAAGAATCAAGGTAAAAAGGAAACGCATGCACCTGATTTTTGTCGCTAAATGCCCATATCTTCCTTTTCTCTTCATAAAAACGGTTGTCCCGCGAACATGTCGTACCTACAAATCTTAACCCTTGTGTAGAAGCATGCTTCTCACAACCATTGAAATTTGTTAGGTGATTAGTTCTACCATTTTTATGAAAGTGTTACCAAATCATGCGTTAAATTACCTTGATTTTTGTGGAAAAATAATTTACAACAATAACAATCCTAACTCACTTTCGTAGGAATCACGGTTGCATTTAGCTTATGCAACAAGCCCTTTTAAACCCCCCAATAGCTTGGGAGGAGGAGAGGTCTCATGAGGGTTATATAGGGAACACACCCGCAACGTTCATTTAACTAGGCAAAAAGAAATAATAACGAAATAGAAATAAAGAAAATTAAAGTATACAACAACAACAACACAAAACATACCTTGCCCTCACCGCTGATATCTCTCGTTGGGGTTAACTGGCGGGTTTGGCTGGTAAGGATAACCAGTGAGGGCCTCGAACATCTCCCTATAGTTATCGAGTGGGCCCGGCTCTCCTTGGGGTGGTGGCTGGTAGGGTATCGGAATGAAGCTGGACCCAACTGCCTCGGGCTAGTGAGGGGATGGATAAGATGGGCCTCGTGGGATGGGGAGATTGGGGTAGTCGGTCCACCCCGAGTGTTCGGCATAAGGAAGGCCGGCTTCATAGTCTCTCTGATGTCGCTCCTGATCATGGAGGACCTTGGCGTTATTAATAGCCATTGGATTAGAAACGTATAAAGCGCTCCATCGGCGTCGTTCCAATTCATTGCGCTCATTTTGACGCCTCTCCTCATCTGCCTCCCATGCCCGTCTTCGAGCTATCTCATCCTCCTGCATCTTTATCAAACGCTCCATTTGAGATATTTGGAGCGCTTGTTGTAGCTGGTGCTCTTCCATATGCTTCTCCATCCTCTCACGATAGGCCGTTTGAAAGGCCCACTGCTCCTGCATCTGGGATTCATGTGTTTCCTCCCAGTTCTGTCTCCTCTTATCATACTCTCTGCCCTCGCCTATACATGCAGAGATGTTGTCAAACACTTCCTGTTGGCCCTGGTTGAACTCCTTGTACGAAGGTACCCGTCGGATGTTCACAAAACTTGCCACCTCGGCATCCAATTCCCTGTGCAGCCTCATATACCTCTGCTTTGGTCCCCGTGGACCAAGAGGCTCAGTTTCGTCTTCTTCATCAACCATTTCCTCATCTCCCCCAGCTCCTTGCTGTGCATCTGGATCAACAAACTCATACCTGTGACCCAATTTGTCGGTCACCACATACTTGCTTCCCGAAAGCTTCACATCTATCTTCCAATTTTTCTTCATTGCTGCTAGGTTGAATTCTTCCAAAGGCTTAGATACCTAAAGCGATTTTGGAGGAAGACAATTCTGTTGGAGGATCATGGCACTAATGAGGCGTACATATGGAATAAAACGCCTTTGAGATGACTCCCGGGTGAACCATGTGTTCATCATGATGATATGCCTCCATTACAAAGTAGGTGTCCCGTACAACAAGGAATGAACAACCCTACAATCACTTGCTCTCACTCCTCCTCTGTCACCAAATCTCACCAAAACATTCTCTAGGGAAATTCCTTGAAGAATCCTCCCCTCAATCGTCATTTGAGTTCTTTGGGCCGCTCCCCCGTCATTATATGGTAAGATAGCCGCGGTCATTTGTTCCGGATCATCAGCGTTCATATGATTATCCAAAAATTGTTCAATGGTTGGATAATCATATGCTTGCACCCCCAAAGAATCAAAGCGCACAATGCAATTAATCGTTTCGAAGGACATTGTCATCTCCCCTCGGCTTGTCTTACCAACCAATCTCCACTGGGCGGGAGGACCATCCTTGTTCATGAACCTCAACGTCGCCAACCATTCTCACACCTCCGCCAAATACACCCGAGAGGTGTTGTCTTCACACCAATCACGAACTCTCTCCCATCCTTGACGCTCAAACATTTGAACGATCCCAATTTGTCTAAACTCTTCCACATTCCCAACCCTTTCACACACCACCATGTCCGGTACTGAAGTAGTAACATTATTGACCATCTTCCACTTCCACAGTTTGTCTTCTAACTTCCTATCTTGGTAAGCCGATAGAGGTTTGTTTTTCTCTTCATCCTAAACCAAAGCGCTTCTACTATCCCTGAATTTCTCCCATGCCCAATCTTGCATGTATAGTCTAGCATCACCCTCTTCTATGGAGCTTAGTTGCTCCCACTTCTTCGGTATTAATCCGGAAGAAGATCCCACTCCAGATGATGAGCCTTGCCCTGTAGTTTTCTGCTTTTTTCTACCTCCAGCCATAACTACTATCACAAAACAAACAAAGCATCAATATAACCTAACCTTCAATAAACTCTCAAACTTTGAACATGATGTATCATGTTTGAAGTTTTAATTAACAAATAGTTGCAAAATCGCCTTTTTAAACTTCCAAAGTCGCATATTTTATCATCTACCTATCAATTTTTACTTGTTTATTCACAATTTCTTATGAGTTCAACAAAGTTTCAACATCACCTTCATGTTCAATCATGTAAATAACGAGTGTAATCACTTCACTGTGGTTATCACATGTTCAAATCCTATCCAAAACACCCCATCATACTTAAACTCATGCTAGAAAAACTTACATTGTTTAAACAACCTACTCTTAAACTAACAAGTTTAAAATTTCGGAAGAAAAACAACTAAACATATGATAATCATTCATAAATTTAAGCGAAATCCATACCTTTGATGATGATGAACAAGAAAAACTAAGAAAAGATGTAAAGCAAGAATCTTGATGAACACCCTTCAAAAACCCGAAAATTCACGCCCAGAAATCTTGCAAATGAGCAAGAAGTGATGAAAACCGTGATAGGGGTTTTTTCCTCTCAAAAAATTAAACAAAATGGACTCAAAAATTAGGTGATTTGGTTAAGATTTGAAAGAGTTATGAGTTCTTGAAGTTCTAGGGTTCTTAGTGGGTATGTTGGAGAAGGAGATGAGGGTGAACGATGAGAGGGAAAGAAACAGGAGTGTTTGGTGGTTTCTATGAATTTGGATCAAATATGTGGCTCTTAGAGGTTGTAAATTCAGTTTTGGGACATTTGAATGAGGTATGTTTGGCTTTTAACTCGAACCGGACGCAAAGAAGTAGTTCAGCGGCGACGATCAAACGACAGACCGTCGACGACGGCCTCGGACCCCGTCGCCGACGGCTAACCAAAAGTGAGAGTTGGGCTGACGCCCTAATCGTCTGGATACGGACAAACTCACCCAACGGGCATTTCAGGAGCCCGTCCCGGACGGCCATACACCCGTCGCCGACGGGTCTTACTTTTCCAATTTCAAAAAATTATGAAAAATAGGAAGAAAATTATGAACTTTTAATAAAGGGACTATATACATTTAAAATTCCTAAAAATTATTAAAAATATTTTTGTAAATTTTTAGAAGTTAAAATTAGAAAACACCAAACCATTTAACGGTCCTACCACCCCCCCCCCCCCCCAAAAAAAAATTCATGTATTGTCCTCAATGCACATAATAGAGTCTGAAAACATAACTTGTGTCTTCATGACTCGTTCGGAGTATCCGGACTTCACACAATCAAATGGGTTAGTATGAAACGAAAACGATTATATCCAAATTACTCAAACAATTAAATAAATTATACATAACTTTACACAAAATGTTACCGGTCCTTTTCATTCGACCTCATAAACCAGAATGCTTACCACGAAGCTCACCGATTCCTTGTTTTCATCCACCTTTTCGTTACCATCGAGAAACGGTTTTAGCCGATGACCATTGACCGTTTGCCGTGACCCATCCTTCGGGTCCTCGATTGTAACATCACCCAATTGTCCGACCCGGGTGATCACGTAGGGTCCCATCCATTTGCTTCGGAGCTTTCTGGGGAAAAACTTGAGCTTCGAGTTGTAGAGCCATACCTTTTGCCCAATCTCGAACTCTTTCTTCCTCAACTTGGCATCATGCGCCTTCTTCATCCCATCTTTGTACTTGGACACGCATTCATATGCCATTTCCCTTAGCTCCTCCAACTCGCATAGCTTAAGCTTCCTTTCCTTACCTGCATCATCATATTTAACATTGACTTCTTTTATAGCCCATAATGATTTATGCACAAGTTCAACCGGTAAATGACAATTTTTACCGTAAACCAACCGGTAAGGTGTAGTACCAATGGGTGTCTTATGTGCCGTACGGTAGGCCCATAAAGCATCGTTCAACTTGATTGACCAATCCTTACAGTCCGCCAGTACGGTCTTTTGCAAAATCTCCTTGATTTGCCGATTTGACACCTCTACTTGCCCGCTTGTTTGCGGGTGATAGGGGTGGCAATTCTATGATCAACACCAAACCGTTTTAAGAGTTTTCCAAACCGAAAATTTTTAAAATGAGATCCTCCATCACTTATGACGACACGAGCAATCCCAAACCTTGAGAAAATATTGGTTTGAACAAAACTACAAACTACGGAATGGTCATTCGTCTTGGTGGCTATTGCTTCGACCCAATTTGACACGTAGTCAACGGCCACCAAGATATACAAATTGCCATAAGAATTGGGGAATGGGCCCATGAAATCAATACCCCACACATCGAAAATGTCGACTACGAGGATTGGTTGCATGGGCATCTCATCCCTTTTAGAAATACACCCTAATTTCTGGCACTCTACACAATTCTTGGAAAACTCAAATGCATCTTTAAAAATAGTTGGCCAATAAAGACCACTGTTCAACACTTTGTGACCCGTTTTGTGACCGCTAAAATGGCCACCACATGCAAACGAATGTAGGTGCTTCAGCACGCTTGGAATTTCCTTATCGTCTATGCATCTTCGAATCACTTGATCCGCACGCTCTTTCCACAAGTGCGGTTCCTCCAACCTGTAATATTTAATTTGAGACATGAAATGTTGCCTCCTCCATCTATCCCAATGTGGCGGTAAGTCACCTGTAACAAGATAATTCACAATGTTAGCATACCATGGTAACTTATCTAATTTCATAATATGCTCATCGGGAAACGACTCATCGATCTCTAAAGATTTAGGATCTTCCTCAACCATCAAGCGGGACAAATGGTCCGCTACCACATTCTCGGTACCCTTTTCGTCCCGGATCTCCAAATCAAACTCTTGGAGCAATAACACCCATCAAATCAATCTCGGTTTGGCATCTTTTTTCTCCATGAGGTACCTAACAGCAGTGTGATCAGAATAAATAATCACTTTACTACCCCATATATATGACCGAAATTTATCGAATGCATATACCACCGCGAGTAGCTCTTTTTCGGTGGTAGTGTAATTCAATTGTGCATCTGAAAGAGTCTTACTCGCGTAGTATATTGCAATGGGTTTCTTGTCAACCCGTTGTCCCAACACGGCCCCCACCGCATAATCACTTGCATCGCACATAATTTCAAATGGTAAAGACCAATTTGGCAATTGCAAGATTGGGACCTCAACTAATTTTCCCTTTAAATTGTTATACGTGTTTTGACACTTTTCAGTAAAATCAAACGGTTGATCTTTTAACAACAAATTACATAAAGGTTTGGTTATGTCACTAAAACCCTTAATAAACCGTCGATAAAAACCCGCATGACCTAAAAATGACCTAACAGCTTTAACACTCGTAGGATACGGCAAAGTGGATATAACTTGCACCTTTGCACGATCGACCTCTATCCCACGACTTGACACCAAGTGTCCCAACACGATTCCCTCTTGAACCATAAAATGGCTCTTTTCCCAACTTAGGACCAAACTAGTTTCTACACATCTTTTTAATACTTTGTCTAATTGGTCCAACCAAGCCTCGAATGACGACCCAAAAATTGAGAAATGATCCATGAAGATTTCCAAAGACTTCCCCACCATATCTAAGAAGATACCCATCATGCACCTTTGGAAGGTGGCGGGGGCATTACATAGTCCAAATGGCATCCGCCTAAATGTGAAGGTGCCGTAGGGACAAGTCAACGTTGTCTTTGCTTGATCTTCTGGATGGATGGCAATTTGATTATAACCAGAATAGCCCTCTAAAAAGCAATAAAATTGTTGCCCCGATAATTGCTCAACAATTTGATCAATAAACGGTAAAGGGAAATGATCTTTGGAAGTTGCGGTATTCAACTTCCTATAATCAATACAAATTCGCCACCCGGTTACCAGCCGAGTGGCTACCTCTTCACCAGCGTCAATTTTGATGACTTGTATACCCGCTTTCTTTGGAACCGTCTGCGTTGGGCTCACCCATTGGCTATCCGAGATCGGATAAATAATAGCCGCATCAAGCCATTTCAACACTTCCTTTTTCACCACCTCCCGCATATTCGGATTCAATCTCCGTTGTGCATCTCGAACGGGAGTCACACTTTCTTCCGTGATGATTTTATGCATCACCACCGAGGGACTAATACCCTTCAAATCAGCAATGGTCCATCCAATCGCCTCCCGATTGGTGACCAAAACACCCATCAACTTCTCCTCTTGCTCCTCGGTTAAATTTGACGCAATGATAACCGGGAGTGTATTACCTTCACCAACATAAGCATACTTGAGATGCTTTGGCAATGCCTTCAATTCAACCTCCGGAGGCTCTACTAATGACGACTTCAATTTGGTGTCAATGCTCTCCGGTAAACTCTCAACTTGGTGCGTCCATGTCGGTTTTCCTTCTTTAACCGCAAGCACCTCCAAACTCCTCACCTCCTCGTCTATGCTCTTATTCATCTCCACCTGTGACCTGTCAAACATATAACAATCCTCCATTGTGCTTTCCCCATCCACGACTGTGTCGCAAAGAGGTATACAATTGTCAACAATGTCCGCCATATAGCATTCATCATCAACTGGAGGGTTCATAAGTCCAGAAAAAACGTGCAACCTTAACCTTCGGTTTCCAAATGTCATGTCAACTGTTCCTGTTTTGCAATCAATTTGAGAATTTGCGGTTGCTAAGGACGGTCGACCCAAAATCACCGTAGGTTGCTTGGTTGGGTCCTTGGCCACATAATCAAGTACCAAAAAGTCCACCGGATAGTAAAAATCCTCGATTTTTACTATCACATTCGAGACAATTCCACGGGGTAATTTGGGTGTCAAATCGGCTAACACCACGGTAGAAAAGTCATAACTTTATAATCGTTCGAAAAACGGATAAGAATGCACTTTGTAATCAACACAAGTAAAACCTAACCATGACAACGCATAACTACACATAACCATTTCGCAAAGTCATAACTTTATAATCGTTCGACAATTTACGAATACTAAACAAATGTAAACTATTGTCAATGGTTTCAAAAATCAACACAATTTGTCACAAAGTTGAATCAAGAAACAATTCAAAACCCTAGATTAAACAACTACCTACACCGGGGTGAAACCAAGGTGATTATCCGCTCATGGTTGAAGAAACTTGATCACCGGATGATTGGAACTTGACTTGGACCGTCTTGAAGCTTGAACAATGGAAGAATGGTGGATGTTGAGGGTTTTGGTGAAGGATGATAGTAAAAGGAATGATGTATGGATGATTAGGGTTTGTGGATGGATTGATGATTGTGAATGATGATGATGTTCTTGATGATTCGGGTAATATGTGTGATGGCTCTGGATTGGTGATGAATGGTGGTTGATAATAGGCTCCAAGATTCATATTTGAACTTCAACTAAGTGTAACTTACGAGTTGATAGCCTCCTCACCAATAGAAATCGTCCTTGTTATCAACAACCCAAAAATTCGCGTTTGGCCAAAATACAGCCTGTCAGCGACGGCCTCCCTTGAGCTATTTTTCTTCCGACGGCCTAATTGGTTGTTTACGGGTTATGGTGCCTGACGGGGTTATCTAGAGCCCGTCCCGAACGGCCTTGTACCCGTCGGCGACGGCCTCTCCTGCTCCGATTCTTCAATTTTCCATTTTGCACTCCCGATTGATCCGTAACGCGTCTCGATTGTCCGTTTTTCATTCCGGTGATCCGTAAAGCTCCCGAAAAGCTCCTTAAACTCCATCAAACCTGCAAAACACATTTTTAATTAAAAGTAGGCTATTCGGAATTAAAACTTATGTAAAAACATCAAGTTACACGATTACGAACACCGGTTTTCAACCACGTATCAATGACCATCCGATCGAACAGCCATCCGATCAGGTGACACTTGCCTCGTAACCTTTACACTTTGAAACTTTGAAATCTTTGAAAACTTGGAACTTTGGATTGAATGGCAATCCGATCGGATAGCCATCCGATCGAACAGCCATCCGATCAAAGTAACCTGAGTTGAATATTTGGCTTAACATTTTTTAGAACCTCAACACTTGGATCGAATGACCATTCGATCGAATGGCCATCCGTACAGATGACTATCTGATCAGATGGCAATCCGTCCCACACAAATATGTCATCTCGATCGAATGACAATCCAATCGGATAGCCATCCGATCGAACATCCATCCGATCCAGTGACTGATCCGACACTTTGCGCAATCTCATTATTCTGTCCGACACTTATCTGTTGTAATCTAATCAGGCTAAATCTAAAGAGCTCCCTTTGATCCAATAACAGTTAATCTGTTAAGCAATCACTGTGAGTATACTCGATCCCCTTTTGTTTTAAACTTTGGGATGTAAATTGTATTCTATTAAACTATGATGCTTGAAACTTTTGGAAATCTAAACTCTATCCTATGTTTGTGTGAAACTTGTGATTCTTGTATTCTATGTGCTATGTGGACGTTTAATCCAGGGTGTGTAGTTCCGCCTTAACAATAGTAGCGCTATAGGAGATGCACCTCCCCACTATTCTCGGGGGTATTAGTCAGTTGCATGAAATAAATCTAATTTATATTGAAACTATTTAGTGTTATGGATTCTCGTGAGCAATCTGAACGCTTAGTGCTCGCACCCCGATGTTTCCGCCATCGGTTGGGGTGTGACAAATTGGTACCAGAGCCATAATTATAGGGAATTAGGATAAGTGGGAATATTTTCCCTAGTCTATAGTTCTAGGAATCTTGATTCTTATCTGTTGTTTAAGACTTATGTATTCTACCGTATCTGCTTCCTAGTTGCACATTTCCCTGCTAAACTTACATGCCTTCCCTAAGGCTGACACAATATACAGTTGATACTTTGAAAACGCTGTTAATCAGTGTTTGTGTTTTGCACGAGAATTGCCCTCAAGTCAGGAGTGAAATCCAAACCTTGATGGGAAATTTCCTTATTATACTCTAGTAGGTCTTATCTGTTGATAAGTACCGACGCTATTAGGGTACGATGTTGTCAAGTTAGAGGTGAAGCTCAGACCTTGATAACTAGTCCCGCTCTTTAATTTTATGTCTCGCCAAAGTCTCGGAATTCCCAATCAATTAGGAATGTGATTTGACCAAGAGGACGAATACCGTAGGCGTAACATCGATGACGTATTTGTCTAAGTAAGTCAAGACACGTTGCCTCAATTCGAAAGGGGTTCGAATCACTTTGGTTAGTCACCCTTCCTCTACCCGGAACAATCCTATGTTTTATGAGCCTATCTTTTATGTTATCTCGATTTTATGTATGGTTTTAAACTCGATTCTTAGTTTATCTTGATTCTTAGATTATTTTGAGGCTTTTTACACGAATCGCACCTATGTCCGCAATCTAAAACATTAACTCTAATCTCAGGATCAAACTAAATTTATGAGGCTATATTCTATGTGGGAATCTTGATCGACTATGATACTATGTGAAGCTATCTGAGGAATCTATGTGTTATGGTGGTTGTGAGATGCTAAACGAAACATGGCATAGAAATACGAGAAAGAAGTGACTTGTCTAAAACATGGTGGATACGCCGCTGGTACTTCCTATATATAAGTGTTTCAGGCATGTTACCAACTTTCGTACCAAGTGCCATGCGAAACTCAGTGTTTTGCAGACCGGTGATGAGGTTGTTGAATTCTAAAACTATGGGAAGCTACTTGTGTAATCTAAGTGAAATCTAAGCGTGATCTATGTGTAACCTATGTGTACCCTAGCATAATCTACGTGTAATCTAAGTATGTGTTGTTTGAGAAACAAAATACGAAACATAGCCTAGCGCTGAAAACGAGGCGGACGTGGCATGTCCGAAACATGGTGGATACACCGCTAGTACTTCCTATATATAAGTGTTTTGGCATGTTACCGAACCTTCGTTCCACGCGCTAAGCGAAGTTCGTAGTTTTGTAGGCTCGGGTTGAAGTTGTGGAATCTATTTGGTTAATCTATGTGGTTGAATCTATATGGTTAATCTATGTTGAGAGAAGTGGTGAAATCTAATGTTGTGGTTAACGAAGCATGACACCGATGACGAGACGGACGTGGCATGATTGAAGCATGGTGGATATGTGGCTGGTACTTCTTATATATAAGTGCTTCCGTCATGTTGCCAAACTTTCATAGCACGTGCCATGCGGGACTTCGTTGGTTATGAATTGTTAACGCTAATCTATGTGAAACTATGTGAAACTATGTGAATCTATCGGAATCTATTGGACTCTATTGGAATCTATGAGAATCTAGTGGAATCTATTGGAATCTATGTGAATCTATGATGATGATGATGAGTGTGTTTTGCGACATGTAACATGACACCGAGTACGAGGCAGAAGCGATGTGCCTGAAACGTGGTGGATACGCCGTTGGTACTTCCTATATATAAGCGTTTCTGACATGTTGCCAAACTTCGTACAACGTGCCATGTGAAGGTCGTGGGTTTTGCGGTGTTGAGTCTATTGGAATCTATGTGAAACTTGAATCTTAATCTATGTGAATCTTGGTGAATCTTGAGTCTTAATCTATCGTGTGTGAATCTTTAATGTGAGGCCTTGTGAATCTAGACTTACACGATCCTCTTGTTGGATCTTTAGGATGTCTTCTCGAAAGCTATCCGACACTCTCAAGAGATCCAGGGAAAAGTCTCAGAAAAAGATGATGTCCTTCATGGCCGACCAGATCGCTCGAGTCGTGCCAAAGATCGTCTCTGAGATCCAAGGATCGAACACTCCGCCCTCCTTTGTTGACTCTAAGACGGAGAAAGAAAAGTCTACAAAGTTCAGCTATAAACATTTCGTCTCTTGCAACCCTAAGTCTTTCACGGGCAGTGATGGGGTGACTGCTATGCTCGAGTGGTTTGACAGCATTGAGGTTACCTTCATTAACAACGAGTGTCCAGAGCATCTAAAGACTAGGAGTGCAACGGGAATGTTTCAAGGCAGAGCGTTGGAGTGGTGGTCAAATGAGAGAAACATCCGTTCTAATGAAGAAGCCTATGCTCTTCCATGAGCTGAGGTACGAGAACTGATGAGGCTTGAATTATGCCATCCCCATGAACAGTTGAAGCTTGAAGAAGAGTTCTGGCATTTGAAGCAGATTGGTGATGATAATCTGGCTTATACTACCCGCTTTAAACAACTCATCTTGATCGTTCCTCACTTGGTTTCTACCCGTAAGCGTATGATAACCAAGTATATCAATGGTCTACCTCCTGCTATGCGTGATTCTATTGAAGCAGCTCAGCTTGGAACTATTGAGGAAGTCTACCGTCTTGCAGCAAGTCTAAACAACAACCGTGTTCGTGATAAGCAGTTTGCTAACACTACTCCCTCCAAGTCTGCGCATCAAGTTACCCAGCAGCCGAGTGGCAGCAAGAACAAGAGGCGAGAGTCTCAGGGTTCAGGATGCAACGCTATTATTCCTGCTGCTAATCCTGCTGCTAAGCCTGCTCCTGCTGCTACTGTTCAGAACCCTGCTGCCCCTGAAGTCAAGAAGCAGTACTCTGGGTCTTACCCCAAGTGCGCAACTTGCAACTTTCATCATCCTGCAAATTCTGCATGTCGTTTGTGCACCAACTGCAATCGCTATGGCCACACGACTCCTTACTCTCGTCAAGTTAATCCTGCTCAAACAGCTTAGCAAGCCCCAGCTCAGGCAGCCCTACCAGCTCTTCCAGCTCCTCCGCAGAATCCAAAACCAGTCAACGCTGTTCGTGCATGCTACAAGTGTGGAGACACTACGCACCTACGCAACCAGTGTCCCTAGCTGAACCAGGATCAACAGCCAGCCGCTCGTGGACGAGCCTTCAATCTTAATGCTTATCAGGCTCGTAACGATAATGATGTCATTAACGGTACGTTTCTTGTGAATAATCTTTACGCTTCGATACTATTTGATATTGGTGCCGACAGAAGCTTTGTGTGCGTAGAATTTGAATCTTTGTTAAACTGTGCATGCTCTATGTTACCTAAGTCGTTTTCGGTTGAGATTACCGATGGGAAGTCTATTCTAGTTGATTATATTCTCTGTGGTTGTTCCTTGATTCTTAACGACCATGTGTTTACTATCGATCTAATACCCATGCAATTGGGTAGTTTTGATGACATTATCGGTATGGATTGGTTGCGTAAGAATCATGCTGAGATTGCCTGTCACGAGAAGTTTGTTCGCTTCCCTCTTCCGTCCGGTGATATCTTACATGTCTATGGAGACCGACCTTCGAGGGGACTAAAGTTGATGTCATGCACTCAGGCGAGCAAATGCTTACGTAAACAAAAATTTTCCTTCTTGGCCTACGTGGTGGAACAAAAGGGCAAGGGGAAGAACATAAGCGACGTTCCAGTAGTGTGTGATTTCCCCGATGTCTTTCCTGAAGAGCTTCCGGGTCTTCCTCCTCCTAGATCCGTCGACTTTCGTATTGATCTCATACCTGGTGCGACTCCTGTCGCCAAGGCCGCGTATCGACTTACACCTTCCAAGATGCAAGAACTATTTAGCCAACTGCAAGAACTACTCGACAAGGGATTCATTCGTCCAAGTACCTCTCCGTGGGGTGCTCCAGTACTATTCATCAAGAAGAAAGATGGTTCGTTTCGTATGTGTATCGAGTACCGTGAACTTAATAAGCTTACCATTAAAAATCGTTATCCTCTCCCTCGTATCGATGATTTATTCGACCAACTACAAGGCGTGTCCTGTTTCTCAAAAATCGACCTTCGTTCTGGCTATCATCAGCTTCGTGTACTCGAGGATGATGTACCTAAAACCGCATTTCGTACTCGTTATGGACACTATGAGTTCGTGGTCATGCCTCTTGGATTGACCAATGCACCCGTTGTGTTCATGGATCTCATGAATCGTGTTTGTAAGCCCTATTTGGATCGTTTTGTGATAGTCTTCATCGATGATATTCTCATTTATTCTAAAACTAGAGCTGATCATGCTCGTCATTTACGCTTGATGCTTGAACTTTTACGTGGCGAACGTTTGTATGCTAAATTTTCTAAGTGCGAGTTTTGGATTGATGAAGTACAATTTCTGGTTCATGTCGTTAGTAAGCAAGGTATTCATGTTGACCCGTCAAAAATCGAAGATGTGAAGAATTGGAGTACGCCTAAATCTGCATCTGAGATTCGTTCCTTCCTAGGGTTGGCGGACTATTACCGCTGATTCATTTCGGACTTCTCTAAGATCGCTGTTCCTCTTACTTCGTTGACTCAGAAGGAGAGACCTTTTGCTTGGGGTCCCGAGCAAGAGGAATCTTTTCAGACTCTTAAGATTCTTTTGTGTAAAGCTCCTGTTCTAACTCTCCCCGATGGGAATGATGATTTCGTGATATATTGTGATGCCTCGAACCGTGGTTTGGGTTGTGTGCTCATGCAGCGGGACAAGGTTATATCTTATGCTTCTTGCCAACTCAAGGTACATGAGAAAAACTATACTACTCATGATCTGGAGCTTGGTGCAGTTGTGTTTGCGTTAAAGATATGGCCACATTACCTGTATGGTACTAAGTGTGTGGTTTTCACTGACCATATGAGCCTTCAACATATCTTTGACCAAAAGGAACTGAACATGCGACAGAGACGTTGGGTGGAATTACTTAACGACTACGACTGCGAAATTCGCTATCATCCTGGCAAGGCGAATGTAGTGGCCGACGCTCTTAGTCGTAAAACTCACATGAGTGCTATTCGTATCTCTAGTGATCTCCATGCGTATATTCGTGATGCTCAGTATTCGTCAGCAAATGAAGGAAGTCTAGAAGTGGAAATCTAAGGCGCTAAAATTGATCAGCTCGAAACTAAACCTAATGGACTCCAATACTACCTCAATCGCATCTGGGTACCGGATCGCGATAATCTCCGTGAGCTCATTATGAATGAGGCTCACAAATCCCGTTACTCTATTCATCCAGGTGCCGATAAGATGTACCATGATTTGCGTATGACTTATTGGTGGCCTGGTATGAAGAAGGACATTGCTACATATGTTTCGAAATGCCTTACTTGCACGAAGGTAAAGGCTGAACATCAGCATCCTTCTGGACTCTTAGAGCAACCTGAAATCCCTGTTTGGAAATGGGATAGCGTTGCTATGGACTTTATTACTAAGCTACCTCGAACACCCTCTGGTCACGATAGTATCTGGGTGATAATTGATTGTTTGACCAAATCAGCCCACTTTCTTCCTATTCGTGAGGATTATAAAGTGGAGAAACTTGCTCGAATCTATACTGATGAGATTATATGTCGTCATGGCATACCTCTTGACATAATCTCAGACTGTGATGGTCTTTTTACTTCACGTCTTTGGCAAACCTTTCAATCCTCTATGGGTTCTCATTTGAATCTTAGCACGGCCTTTCAACCTCAAACGGATGGACAGACCGAGCGAACCATTCAAACCCTAGAGGATATGCTTCGTTCTTGTGTCATCGACTTTGGTGGTAACTGGGATGTACATTTACCATTGATTGAGTTCTCGTACAACAACAGCTATCATTCCAGTATTCAGATGGCTCCTTTCGAAGCTTTGTATGGTCGCAAGTGCCGATCTCCTCTCAGCTGGCATGAGGTTGGTGACAAGCAATTTACTGGCCCTGAAATCATTCAAGAGACAACGGATAAGGTTTTTCAGATCCGTGATAACTTGATCAAGGCTAGGAGCTGGCAAAAGAGCTATGCTGATAAGAGGCGCAAGCCTCTGGAATTTGATGTTGGTGACCGAGTTCTTCTCAAGGTATCTCCCTGGAAGGGAGTAGTTCGTTTTGGCAAGAAAGGAAAGCTCGCTCCTCGCTATGTGGATCCTTTCACGATACTCGAAAAGATTGGCAATGTGGTATACCGACTCGACCTGCCACAGGAACTAAACAACATGCATCCAGTGTTCCACGTATCTAACCTACGTAAATGCCTAGCCGATGAGGAATTACAGGTTCCCCTTAAAGATTTTCAAATAAATGAAGTTGCTCATTTTGTGGAGAAACCAGTGGAAATCATGGACCAAGATGTCAAGCGATTGAGGCGTAGCAAAATTCCCATAGTCAAGGTTTGATGGGAAGGAAAGCGTGGCGCTGAATTCACTTGGGAACTAAAAAGTGAGATGAAGACCAAGTATTCGCAGCTCTTCGAGCAATCTTCTTCTTAGATTTCGGGGGTGAAATCTCCTAAAGGAAGGGAGACTGTAACGTCTGCGTCCCTAAACTTTTACCTATTTGACACTTTTAGTCCCTAAACTATGTGATAATTAATACTTTAACACTTGGTGAATCTTATGCTATGATTCTTGATGCTTGATACTATGGAAACTATGATTCTACGATACTATGACTCTGTGATACTATGATTCTATGAGACTTGATTCTATGATTCTTGACACTTGGAAGTTAGATTCGTGACTCTTGATACTTTGGTGCTTGACTCTCGAGGCTCGTGAAACTTGAGACTTGGTTGAACGAGGGACTCGAGTCTTGTCACTGGCGGAAACTATGAAACTACGGAAACTTTTATGCTAATGTGTTAATCTAGTTATGAGATACTATTACCCACTAATACGCAACGCAACACTTAACCTAACTCGCGAATCGAATCAAAGACGGGAACTCGGAAAGGATGAGATTGACCGAATGGCAATCCGATCGGATGGCCATTCGACCGAGCTGCAATCCGATCCGTGCACTGCACACCGCCTTACTCCCTCTCTCTGACACTATAAATAGGCCTGTCACATCATTCTCACTGATGTGACAGCCTCACTCGATCCAGACGCACGCCCTCCTACTTTTCTTCCATTTCTCGGCGATTTCGGTACGTTTTACACTAGATTCTTGTACATCCTTGATCTACACATTATTCTCTACATGATTCTCCTTTGAAATCTCACTTTTCACCGTGGAATCTCTAAGATTAGAGCTCTTGAGGGTGACGTCATCATGGTGGTTTGTGCAAACTATGGTGTGATGTCATTCCTGCCAAGATCTAGCTCAGATCTAAGGAATTTCATGTGTTTTACACTGAATCTTAACTAAATCTAGACTTTTTCAGCTAAAACTTATGATTTCTCTCATATTTTCTTAACTTTTCACTTAAAACGGTGGAATCTGGGTCTAAACGGACTGTAGACTTGATTATTAGTCTTGAGTAAGCTTGGAAATGGATTGTTACCAGAGAAGATGACGGGAGTACGGATTCTGACATAAGCACCGTCACAAACAGACAACTGAGCGGACTGGGGTGATTCCCATCCAATCAGAACGGCTGTACACTGATGTGTTTACCGTTTGTCTCAATACGTACCAAGCCGTCACTATTAAACCAGAAACTTAGAAACTTTACAAGGTTATGAACGGAACAAAGACAACTCGATCGAGTGGCAATCCGATCGGATGACCATTCGATCGAACAGCCATCCGATCAGGTGACACTTGCCTCGTAACCTTTTACACTTTGAAATCTTTGAAAACTTGCAACTTTGGATCGAATGGCAATCCAACCGGATAGCCATCCGATCGAACAACCATCCGATCAAAGTAACCTGAGTTGAATATTTGGCTTAGCATTTTTGAGAACCTCAACACTTGGATCGAATGACCACTCGATCGAATGGCCATCCGTACGGATGACTATCCGATTGGATGGCAATCCGTCCCACACACATATGTCATCTCGATCGAATGACAATCCGATCGGATAGCCATCCGATCGAACAGCCATCCGATCCAGTGACTGATCCGGCACTTTGCGCAATCTCGTTATTCTGTCCGACACTTATCTGTTGTAATCTAATCAGGCTAAATCTAAAGAGCTCCCTTTGATACAATAATAGTTAATCTGTTAAGCAATCACTGTGACTCGATCCCCTTTTGTTTAAAACTTTGGGATGTAACATGTATTCTATTAAACTATGATACTTGAAACTTTTGGAAATCTAAACTCTATCCTATGTTTGTGTGAAACTTGTGATTCTTGTATTCTATGTGCTATGTGGATGTTTAATCCAGGGTGTGTAGTTCCGCCTTAACAATAGTAGCGCTATAGGAGATGCACCTCCCTACTATTCTTGGGGGTATTGTTATAAGGATTCTAGTTTTCCTTGAGACTTGGGAAAAGAACAAAGCATCGGGATACTTGGGCTATCACTTGTTGGACTGCGAACACTAGCATGGCTGAAACTATTTTGTTACATTTACATATGGATATGAGACTTTTAATCTACTATGCTATTATTAAAACTTGTATACTCACCGGTACATTTTTGTACTAACCCTATTTTAATACATGTTGTAGGCTGACAGGATGCTAGGAATCGTGAAACAAGCTAGGATGGAACATAGATACTCCACGTAGCTAAATCTAGAAACTTTGAGACAATGATTATGCTTGTTTTGATACTATGTTTTAGGTGGTTGATGTTGTTTTAGTCAGTTGCATGAAATAAATCTAATTTATATTGAAACTATTTAGTGTTATGGATTCTCGTGAGCAATCTGAACGCTTAGTGCTCGCACCCCGTTGTTTCCGCCATCGGTTTGGGTGTAACAAAAAGTGTAAGTTTAAGAAACTAGAGTTTCATAAACTTAAAATGGATATTAATATATAGGGTAAGGATAGTGTAAAAAAGGCCTAAAGTGTGAGAAGTGTAAGAAGTGTTTTAAACCATTAGATCTTTGATCTAATGCTTGAGATCAATAGGGACCAAATTGTAAATTGTGTTTTAATTATTTTGATTGATTTGAAAATTGTAGGGGTAATAGTGTCTTTTTATATGTTTCAAATAAGGTAACATCTCCTGAATTCCAGCGATCCATTTTTAAACTAACACTAAAAATCCGGACATTCTAAAAATCCAGAAACATGTAACCGCTACCAGAAATATATAACACTATATAACACCATATAACGCTAATCAATATTATATAACATTATATAAAAAAATATAACACTATAACACTATACATCCATCATAGACTTGCTATCAGAAAAATATAACACTATAACATTATATATCCATCATAGACCTGCTAACAGAAAATATAACACTATATAACACTATACATCCATCATAGACTGCTACCAGAAAATATAACACTATAACACTATATAACACTATAACATTGTATAAAACCTTCATTCTTCATCCATTACTATATAACACTCTATAAAACCTTCATTTTGCGATCTTCAGAAAGTTATAATTGATGAACGATAAAAAAAATACAAATTCGTAGATTAATTCGTATTCCTAAAATAATGGGTGGCAGTTATGAAAGGTTATCAATTAATTGAATCAATAAGAAAATTACTTGTTTACCCTTTTGAATTAATTTTGATTGAGTACATATGTTATCTCCACAATATTTCTCACACTTCTCACACTTTTAAATTAATGTACATGATCTTTAATCTTAATATATATACTTTAGGAAAAATATATATATTTAATAAATCACATAAAAATGTGTCTGTGTGTATATCTTATGTGTTATGTGTATTTAGTGTAAAAATATAGAAAATTATATTTAACTAAATACCAACAAAATATACCTACAAGAACATGTAAGAAAAATGACAAAGCAAATATATAGATTTTTACACACATATATCTGCAAAATTACATGGATAAAAATACAAGAACATATATATCATATCGATGCTCGGTAAACGGACACATGGATAAAAATACAAGAACATATATATCATATCGATGCTCGGTAAACGGACAAAAGGACAAATATTTGTTGGTTGTACTTTGTGCTTTCTTAGTTTTTTTTTCTCTTTTTCCAATATTTAATTACTTTTAACCCATATACTTTTCATATTTTAAAAATTATCACATAGCATTCTTTCACTTTTGATCATTTTCAGTTTTTTCATTTTATTTATTTTACATGTAAAGGAAAAAGGGCAATTACAAAGCAATGGCAGGTAATCGGGCAACAAGTTGCGCCGCCACCCCCTTTTGAATAGAAAAACCAATTCTTCTAAATACAAAGTTTGAAACCTTTAGCGACGAAGAATTACTATTAACGACTTTTTGAACCCGATTCAAAAGTCGCACAGCGTCAGGAGCGACTTTTTGAACGCAAACGGGCCAAACACATGTTGATTCTCCAGGCAGGCTTTCTCATGTTTTGCCACTTTGCTCGCCTCTGCCTTGAGCACCGCTTGCCCTACAACAAAGCCCTTGTCCTTGAGCCCGACAAGGGGGGAGACTCCAATTAGATCTACACAAGCGTGTTTCCCCCCTTCCCATCCAAACACAAGGATGTCCGCCGGGCGTAAAGTGGACCTCCCCTCTAAGGTGTCAGTCAGGAAATTTACTGGAGCCTCCTTTTTGGCAGAGATTCCGGCCCGCTTAAGAACATCACATAACACATCTCTCACCCAATCATGCCGATATTTAAACCCTGGTAGCTCTTTACAGTGGATCGCGTGCTCGCCGAAAGAATCCAAACACGCTTTGCGGCATACCGGACATGGCTCGTCAACTGGGAACAAAGGAATCATCAGTCGGTATCTAAGAATAGCACGGTATTCCAAAGCCGACATATGTTGCCCCAAGCCTTCAATAGGTGCGACAGACAGAAAATCCTTAGCATGTGGGGCACGTAGACATTCAAACACAGCTCTTTGCCGAGGGGATAAAACAAACTTCTCTTCAAACCTCTTGACAATTTCGCCATATAAGGCATTCGCCAGAATTTTCTGGGATTTAGGAGGGGCGGTGTCTTTAATGTAGAAACCGCCAATATCAAGGTCGGGAAGAGAACTATGCAAAAGGTCCAACGCACTCCTGTAATCGGAGTCTAAAACATCCCCACCACATTCTCGGAGTATGTGGTCTTGTAAACCCCAATATTGGGCCCCTTGAAGCCACGAAAGCATATGAAAAGCCATCCTCGGCCGTACAAATCTCTAAGCCTCCGAACCGGGTCAGGAGAGAAGCCAACCTCCACTGGGGATCTCCAAAAAAGGCACCCCCACAAACAACAATATCCTCTAATGCTCCCCGGATGCCTTCATAAAAAACAGAGACAGCTCCCCCGACCAAAATCATTAATTATTATGAAAACAACTTATTTTGAAAACCCACAAAAGTGATCCAAATTCCAAATGATTCTCTTTGAAGAGGGATATGAACGTATATAATATTGAGGAAACTTGTTTAAACTTGGTAGTTGAATATATAGAGTTTTGCATGATATGTTTTCCGTTGATATTTTGTTAAGGTTGTGTATTTGAATGTTCTATTTTGTTAAGGTTGTGTATGGCTGATTCTATACACACCCCTCCTCCTCCTGATTATATCCCCTCTTGTGAGAGGAAAACTGACGGTCCCACGCAGGCCCCACCTGTAAGTATGTGAGAGGAGAGGGGTGTAGAAAGTAATTAGGGGGGGGGGGGGGGGGGGTGTATAGTAGCACCCTTGTGTATTTGAATGTTTCAACTATGCTTGGAAAAATCCAAAATTTGATTCGTATCTGCATTCGTATAAAACGACTCGGGTACTTTTCCGTATCCAACTCTTAATTCTGGCTTCAAATAATTTTTTAATAAATATATATTTTTTGTTTATTATATTTTGTTTCTCTAATTTATATATTTTTGTTTATTTTTTCTCATAATTCAGTTAAAAAATTATCCAATATTTTTTTCTCATAATTCAGTTAGAATATTTTTATCCAAAAACGTAAATTCCTTCTAGGGTGGTAACTAAATGCATTTTATCTTAAAAACAATTAATTACAAGGTTTGAAAATCAACTTCAAAGGTATTAGGCTACTCGGTGTGGGAAATGGAGGATGGGCCTCCACGTCAACGCCACGTAGGATGTGTGAGTATGGGGCAAATAGGATGGACCTAAGGAAATGGAGGATGGACCTAAAATATATATACTGAGGTGAAGAATTGAAGAGGGGGGTCAGCGCCGCCCCATGACGTCCGGGGGACGACCCCGTACCGAGTAGGCTTGTACCTATCTTTATATACTGCTTTAGTTTTTTGGTGTTTAGTGACCTTAATTTTTTTTTTTTTTTTATCAGAGTATACCAAAGATAGAGGGCTCGGCATTGGAAGCATAAAGACGGCAAATGAGGCATTATTAACAAAATGGTGGTGGAGATTCAAAACAGACAAAGACCAGCTGTGGATTGATGTTATCAAGGCCATTCATCACAGGGGCAAATGGAACAAGTCCTTACCACTCAGCAGAACTGTACCCGGGCCTTGGAAGACGATCGTTAACATTCAGCACGAACTTATGAAACAAGGCTTCGACATCAACAATCATCTTAGAGCTTCGATTGGCAATGGAGAAAACACGAGATTCTGGCTAGATAACTGGAGTGATTCAGGGATACTGTGCGAAACATTCCACGATGTTTTTAAATTGGCAGCTAACAAACGGGTTTCAATCGCTATGTGCTGGGACAATGGCACTGGTTCTTGGGCTGTTACTTGGAAGAGACAACCATGGTCTGAAGCAGATTTGGCCCAATGGGCAGACCTTCAACAAGCCGTGCAGAATATCCATCCAGCCGTGGGGCATGACAACTGGAAATGGATAGGCATCGAGGAAAACACGTTCAAAGTTAAAGACTTCAAGAAGCAACTGGCGGATATCTCGGCAGCAACAGTGGGGCTTAATAACGGAGGCGGCAATACGACAATCGACTCCCTATGGAACTCTTGGATCCCGAGGAAAGTTAATTTCTTAATATGGAGGGCAATGATCGACAGGCTTCCAATAAAGACAGCTCTAAAACATAGAGGTATACCCAACATCGAGGAGGGTTACACCTGGTGTAATATCGGGCTAGACGAGCCACAACATTTATTCATCAGATGCCAAGCTGCTCGGTTTATCTAGTCCGTTATTGCGTTGTGGTGTAAAACTCCTCAACTCACTATAGCACAAGATTTATTCGAGTGGATAGATATGCTAAACAATCTGGACGGGTCGAAAGAAAAACGAAAAACCATTAAATCAATTGCTTTCACAACAATTTGGGTGCTATGGCTTAGGAGAAATGAGAAGATCTTCAAAGCTAAGGGTATCCAAATTCAGAGTTCGGTTAAGGACATCAAAACTTTGTCCTTCTTATAGGTCTCAAACAAATCTAAACTTAGAGGGTTAACATGAGAGCAGTGGAACACGTTTAACATTCCAATGTTTTCGATAGTTTAAGCAGGTTGTACTATTTTCGCTTTTCATCTCTTAATCTTTTCGGTATTTAGTAATAAAATCCCATTTTACTGGTGAAAAAAAAAATCTGAGTACTCCAAAGTCTAATAACTTACAATGTAGCGGCTAGCTACCACTGTTATAAACTTTCATCCTTTCATATAATCATATTATATTTACTCATAACTTTGAATAAAAATACCAAATTGGTAAGTTTGTCTTTTCAATAACTAATATAAACGTTTGTAAAAAGTTTTCACCTTTTACAGTTTATTAAACTCTGGTTAATTTATCATCACTAATGATTAGTTACATAATTTTTATATATATTTTTTTTGTTTATCTTTTCTTAATTAAATATGTTCGTGCAACAGACAAGACAATTGATATATAATAAAATAAAGTGAAATGTAACAACATGATACCGTGGTCCGTTCACGGATTCACGTATACTTTTCATGAACATCATTTTCAACTAATTTTAAAGAGTTTTAACTCTAAAAAATTATGTTGGGTTATGATTATTCTTAACTGATAAAATAGGTTTTATCGAATAATTAGGGATGGTGATAGAGGATGTATATACGGTCCCCAGCCTCCTCATCATGTCGGGCATAAAACTGTTGGATCAGTTCTGTTTAATCATATAATGGAAAACATGAAAACATACCTGTTACAGCAGAAAGTGCAGTGGAGAATCCAGTCAAAGAAGATGACATCGAGTTCGACATAGTTGTCAGTGTGATCTGGTTCCTCCTTAGGGTGCTGACTGATGATGGTGATGGTGAGAACCGAATAGGGGATTCGGTTATGGAGAGGAGGTCGATTGATGTTATGCTAATTAGGTTATGTCTAAGTGTGTAACCTTTTAACCTCTACATAATTCTCCTTATATAAGGTCATGTGTAGTCATAACGCCCCTTTGTGGGCGTTATGCGACACGTGGCGCGCCACGTGTGCGGGTGGGCGTTATGGGGCGTTATACATTTAAGCCCGTAGTCATAAAGCCCTCGCCTAATCATTACTCAATTATTAATTTCTATTTTTTTATAATTATTTTCTAACTTTATAAAATTAAAATTCATTTCATTAAATTAAAAAAAACATTACACTAAAATAAAAAAAAAAACATTACACTTAAAAAAAAAAACATTACACTAAAAAAAAGTTGGACTAAAAAAATAAAAAAACAACACTTCAAAGATTATATTTTTTTTCGATCCTTTCCTTTTGGGCCAACGCCATCTTCAAAGCTTTTCCGGTAAGGTGGTCGTGCGGTTTCGAGTAGAACTCAAAGTCGTGAGCCCATTGTCTATCCCGCATAATCTCCGTAACTTCGCGGTTCTACTCCATACGTTTAGTGCCGAGTTCGTGTATGTCTTGAAGTCGCTTGTTTATCTCCGAAAATGCGTCACTCATATCCGTTCCCATAGATATCGATGACGACTCGGGCTTTTTCGCCCGCCTACTTCTTCCGGGCGGTCTTGGTAGCTCCTCCACCGGCTCGTCATCCGGAATATCCTCGTTCAAGTCGGTGTTTCGAGCGTCGGAGGTTGGCGTTTCGGGTTCACCCGACTCGTTTGTTTTGGACCTCTTTGACGGCCGTTTATTTCCCGAACGACCACTCGGAGTAGATATGGTGGCCCATTTGGGGCTATGGCGAAGGATTTGCCAACACCTCATGTACGGGAAATGGCCATTAGCATCCGTATACTCGATCAACGCCGCTTGCGTGATGTCCTCGTCCTTGCTTCCACTTTTCCATCCGGCAAAAGTGCGTTGGTACACGGTTTGAAAGTTCGTGCATTTTTTGTTTATATCAGTCCACTTGCCCGATATAGAGTCCGGTGGGCGGTATTCGTCTCCTTTACCCACTAGATCGAAAAAAAACGCTCGTATTCGGCGCCAAAAAACTGATTTATCTTGATTGTTTGCTACAAAAAAAAAAGATATAATTAATTAGTCTAAAATTAAAAAAAAAACTCAAATAAAAACAGAAAATAATTAAAAAAACTGCAAAAAAACAGAAAAAAAAACGGAAAAAGAGAAAAAAATAAAGAAATTTAAAAAATATACCTATAACCGGGTCCTCCGACACATCGATCCAAGCGCGGGTTAACGCATACTCCTCATCGGACTCCCACGATATCACATTGTTTTTCGCTCGGGTGGTGGTTTCCGCTTTCTTTTTATGTGGCCGTTTTGCTTTTGCTTTTCCTTTTCCTTTTTGCGTCTCCGCTCTTTCGGGTTGTGTTTCCGAAACAACATCGGGTTCGTGTTGTGGGGAGCCGAAAGCTTGAGCCGAGCCGAACGCTTGAGACGACCCCATTCCGTCGGTGTTTTGATTCGGGTTCCACCCGTAGAGATTCGGGTCCCAACAAAGCGGTTGGTTCAAAAGATTCATGAACCCGGCATTTTGTTGATGGTAATCGACAAAACCGGCACCTAAATGGGTGGGTCGAGTGGGAACCGGTGACACAGGGCGGGTAGGATTACCACTTTGGTTTGGGTCCGCACTCGATCGGGGAGGAATAAAACCACGGTTGTAGGGATTCATTGTATAAAATCTGTGGATTTTTTAAAAAAAAACTAGAGAGAAATGTGAGTTGAGAGTGTGTAGGTTTTATAAAAATATGGGAGAAGGGGGTATTTAAAGGGAATTTTGAAAATTAAATGAATAATTTTTTTTTTAACATTTGACCGTTTTCAAACGGCTTGAATTTCAAAATAAACAACACATCACGCCGCTACCCACATCGCGCCGGATCTTCTTTTTTGGCCTATAACGCCGCGCGTCTCGGTGTTCACCGGCGCTATGGGGCATACCGCCCTCACATGCCGCCCCATAACACACACTCTAAGCACCCAAGAGGAAACCTAATTAGTTAATAAGGGTAATATGGTCCATCAACAATTACCAACTAATTATTTAATAGGTTGTTATATATTTTGATCTATATAATGTAAATGATTATAATGGCTACTAGATTAAATATTAAACATAATATATTTAATCTTACATTCTCCCACTTAGCCGAGTAATCATTTACTATGAGTATTAGATAAGCCTGATCAGGAGTTAACACTTATTTTTGCTTTAAACAAGTACTATAGCAGAGAAATACAGCCGTTGAATCATTATGCGACTCAGGACCCCCATTACTATAGCCTCAATTTAAAACCTAATCGTATGATCAAAATACGCATAAGCCCTTTGTTTGATTTGTAACTTTATTTGTCTATATGCCATTATACCGGTTGAACATATTCTAAGAGACATTGTCACACCCCCAAAATCCACCATGCTGGGTATCACCGCTTGGAGACGTGACATGACCAGGATCGAGCCACCAATCATACTGAACAACGTACTTAAGTAGATAAAGACAACCACAATACGATTGGTGACCAAAAGTTAGTTAACCAAGTTTTTTTTTTTTTATTTAGACAGCGGAAGCATAAACGTAAAGTTCAAAACATAAGTTCGCAGTTCATAAGTTTAAAGTCCAACACATAGGTTTAATAAGTTCATAATGTTTTAAACATTAAACACTGGACATAGCCGTCCGCACACCACAACGACTCCTTCCTCGTGCAAGCTCCAAATGATTAGCGACCTGTAAGGCATGTAACAACGAGTCAACAACAAAGTTGAGTGAATTCACAGTTGGTTGTTTAGTTATAGCATTCGTTTCGTAAATCATATGTTCATTTTGTAAACCATGTATCGCGTTAATCCTTGATGCCAGTCCAGGCATGCGTGCGATGATTAGTGGGGGCTTCCCATGTGTTTCAAAACCACGTGTATCGACTGCTACGAAAATATAAGAGGTGCCCTAAATCAATGTCTATCAGCATTGACCTTTTGCCCATAGTCCATTAGTACACGCCCGTCCGACTGGCACGGTGTGAGGTTTGTTAAACCTAATAGCGCTATTAACTAATGACCCGCTCGCCCTAGGCCTCGGCGATTAAGTCGATAATTGAGGGACTTAAAGTGATAGAGTTGATGGTCTTATGATCGTGTACGTAGGTTTTACGTACGTGCCCTTCAATCCGAGGACAGTGAAAATAGTTTAATAGTAATGATAGTACAAGTAGTTATTCAATCTCATTCCCAACCCCTGGGAATCCCATGTCTTAGAAAGAGTGTGAACTCACCTTGGTTGCTCGGTTTGACTCTCAAATATAGCTAATAGTCGAGGTCGGTCAATCACGTCCTAGTATGATTACCACTTAGTTTATTAGTGATTTCAATTAGGACACAAAGTTCCTACACGTATCTATCACATAACATGCATCACTTTAACGGTTCATGCCCATATAACCTTCCCATATATTCCCCACTCATAGACAAACATACAACATTGCACATAACAGTTTTATTGACATGTAACATGATCTATCATTCTCGGATAACCTACTCGACATTTAGACACGCAAATCACTCCTTATGTCGTTTCAGCTTTAATAATCAAAACTGGACTGTTTTCAAGCATTTTAATAAAATAGTTAACCTTTTCCAAAAATTCTCAAATTTTTACAGAAGGTCATGTATAATCCACGATTTATTGTGTAAAAATTTTGGATATCAGTTCATTACCAATTTTGTATAAAAATTCTTTTACTCGACTGAAATCAGATTTGATATTTTCTGATTGCATTTTTACGGAAAAATTCACTAAAAATCAATCGTAAGTCGGATCGTCGAAATTCCAGTTGGAGGGTCACAAAAACAACCGTGACTATCTATGGTAAAAAATCCATGAGCTGACTCTACTCAGGTTTTGAGTTTGGACTCTGATTACAACACACTTTTTCAGCAGAAATATTTCAGCTTTGAGCTGCTGTCTAAAATAATACTTTAAAAATAGTAAACGGTCTCGAAAAATTACGATTCCAGTTTCATTAGTTCAGATATTCAAAATTACACAATTTAGACTCCAGAACTTAAATTTTTCGATTAAAAATGAACCCGTTACAGCCTGTTGAAGCAGGCTGGAAGTTTCAATCAGCAAGCTGTTTATATGTAGAAGTGACTAAAAACGCGTAAACAAAGACTCTAACCGTGGTGTATCGAAGGATAAATGTTCAAACATCATGCATGCATTTACCAAACCCAAACTAACCAGATTTCAATTTCAAACAAACTTTTTATGTATGGTTTTTAGGCAGAATTTTAAGTTCACATTTTAGTGTGCAAGCTTTGTGTGTGTCATGAGCATTCAACAAATCGTAACAAGAATCAATGTGGAACAAGGGTATGAATGGACTTACTACTAGCACAAGGCTAGGGTTGGAATCTTAGTGCAAGGATGATGAAGAATGATGGTGAGAAAAGCTTGAACAAGACTTCTTGGGAGCACTTCAACTTCACACTTCTATGGAGGATCTTCACAACTTGCAAGAGAGCTTTTAGTGGAAGAAGATGGAGATGTGAAGGTGATGGTAGTGATTTTCGGTTATGAGAGAGGGGGGGGGGTATATGAGCCGAAAATTAAGAGAGAGAGGGGAGAAGATTGGTTGTTGCCTTTGAAATGATGACCTTCCCTTGGAAATGTGCACTACTAGGAGTTAGGGTAATCATACCCATCCTATTGGCCAATGGAAGTGAGATTCACTTTACACAAAATCTCAACAAAATATCCTCTAATTATTTGGGCAGATTTTCGGTTGGGGGGGGGGTAAAGTGTAAATTCTTGTTAATTAATAGGTATTAAGTTAGAAGGTTAAGGGTATTTACAAGTATAGTGGGTGTATGGGGATTTTTGTGACCATAAATAATTAAGAAAGATAAAATAATATTTCTGAAAATATTTTAGTGTCCCGGAAAATGTCTGGTTGTTCGGTTACGTATCGTTCCATTAAAGCGTTTAATTTCACCGTATAGCGTCTTATACATATATTTTTGTAACGAAATTTATTCCTAACACACAGGAAAATATACCGGACTATTTAGTAACTTTTCTGTATACTACTAGTATGCTAACACGCACATGTAAGTATAACACAGTAATCAAAGAGCAGTTAAATGATTCAGCACAGTCATCAAGTACTTTTATTATCATTAATAAACTGTATGGTTACATGCAAATTTGAGGGTTGTCACATTCTCCCCCTGTTAAGAGAATTTCGTCCCGAAATTTAGTGCGTAGTTACTGAGGAAGCTAGTTAAGTTGCGGTGTTTACTCGTTTTCCTGGGGTGTCACATCATCCCCCCGTTGATTTGGAATTTCATCCCGAAATTCTGTAGTAGCTTCAGCCTCAGTAGTGGTTGCACTGTTTCCGAACAACTGGGGATATCTGAGTTTCATTTGGTCTTCTCGTTCCCAGGTATACTCTGGGCCACGACGAGCATTCCAACGAACTCGGACCAAAGGTATCCTGGTATGCTTGAGGATCTTAACATCTCGATCCGTAATCTCTACAGGTTCCTCGACGAATCGCAGTTGGTCGTCGATAGTGAGTTCCTTCAGAGGAACTATGTGGGTCTCATCTGACAGACACTTCTTCAGATTCGACACATGGAAAACATTGTGAACTCCGCTGAGTTCTTCAGGTAGATTCAACCTGTAGGCGACTTTGCCAATTTTCTCAATGACTTCGAAGGGTCCGACATAACGCGGATTGAGTTTGCCTCGTTTGCTAAAGCGGACTACACCTTTCCAAGGTGAGACTTTGAGCAGCACTCGATCCCCAACCTGGAGCTCGAGTGGTTTTCTTCCCTTATCAGCATAACTTTTCTGACGGTCACGAGCTGCCGCCATTCGCTGTCGTATCTGAGCAATTCTCTCGGTGGTGTCTACCACATGTTCTGGGCCAGTGATTTGGCTGTCACCAACTTCTGCCCAACAGAGAGGTGATCGGCATTTGCGTCCGTATAATGCCTCAAACGGAGCGGCTTGGATGCTGGTGTGGTAGCTGTTGTTGTACTAAAACTCCACCAGCGGGAGGTGCCTTTCCCAGCCATTACCAAAATCGATTACACATGCCCTGAGCATGTCTTCAAGGGTTTGAATGGTGCGTTCAGATTGCCCATCCGTCTGCGGGTGATAAGCGGTGCTCATATCTAAACGTGAGCCAAAGGACTTGTGCATTGCTTGCCACAGTTCGGAAGTAAAACGTGTGTCACGATCAGATATAATAGAGGTTGGCACTCCGTGCCTTGATACCACTTCCTTTAGATAAATGTCTGCAAGAGTAGAAAACTTATCCGTTTCTTTGATAGCCAGAAAGTGTGCAGACTTGGTCAGTCGATCTACGATCACCCAAATGGTATCGTTTCCGCGTTGAGATCTGGGTAGGCCGGTCACGAAATCCATGGAAATTTGCTCCCATTTCCATTTCGGGATCTCTGGTTGTTGAAGTAGGCCTGATGGTTTCTGATATTCAGACTTGACTCTCGCACAAGTCAAGCACTTGCCGACGTAGGTTGCTATGTGGGCTTTCATGCCAGGCCACCAGTATGTGGTCTTTTAGTCGTGGTACATCTTATCCGAACCAGGATGTACTGAATAACGAGACTTATGTGCTTCATCCATCACAAGCTCGCGTAGGTTTCCATACAGTGGGACCCAGATGCGCCCTGTTACATAGTAAGCGCCGTCTTCCTTTTGTTCTAGCCACTGCCTCGATCCTCGTAGGGACTCAGCCCTGATGTTCTCTGCTTTCAATGCTTCAACCTGAGCATCACGAATCTGAGCGGGAAGATTAGATTGGATGGTAAGCTGTAGAGCACATACACGCCTAGGTATGGTATCCTTTCGACTTAGGGCGTCGGCCACAACATTGGCTTTGCCCGGATGATACTTGATTGCGCATTCATAATCGTTCAAGAGCTCAACCCATCGGCGTTGACGCATGTTTAACTCCTTTTGTTTAAAGATATGCTCGAGACTCCTGTGATCGGTGTAAATGGTGCACTTGGTACCGTACAGGTAATGTCTCCATATCTTAAGAGCGAAAACAACTGCTCCCAGATCCAGATCATGAGTAGTGTAGTTTCTTTCGTGAACTTTAAGTTGGCACGATGCGTAGGCAATGACCTTATCACGTTGCATCAATACGCAACCAAGTCCTTGTATGGAAGCGTCGCAATAAACCACGAAATCATCGGTGCCTTCGGGCAATGAGAGGATAGGCGCGCTACAAAGTCTATCCTTTAGATGTTGAAATGCGGACTCTTGTGCATCACCCCAACGATAGATGACGCCCTTCTGAGTCAGTGAAGTGAGAGGTTGCGCAATCTTGGAGAAATCTTTGATAAACCTTCTGTAATATCCTGCCAAACCCAAGAATTGGCGGATTTCTTTTGGTGTGCGGGGTGCAGGCCAGTTCTTGATTGAGTCAACCTTGGATGGATCAACATGAATCCCATCCTTGTTTACCACATGGCCTAGGAAGTGGACTTCGCGAAGCCAGAAGTCACATTTTGAAAACTTGGCATACAATTGCTCTTTTCGAAGAAGTTCCAACATAAGTCGTAGATGCTGCTCGTGTTCCTCCTGACTCTTAGAATAGATCAGGATATCGTCGATGAACACAATAACGAACTTATCCAGGTAAGGCTTGCACACTCGGTTCATGAGATCCATGAAGACCGCTGGTGCATTCGTCAGCCCGAATGGCATAACCAGAAACTCGTAATGGCCGTAACGAGTTCTGAATGCTGTTTTGGAGACGCCCTCATCTAGGACCCTCAGCTGATGGTATCCCGATCTCAAGTCAATCTTGGAGTAATAGCTCGACCCTTGCAACTGGTCGAACAAGTCGTCAATACGTGGAAGAGGATAATGATTCTTCACAGTCACCTTGTTGAGTTCGCGGTAGTCAATACACATCCTGAAGGTACCATCTTTCTTCTTTACGAACAAGACTGGAGCTCCCCAGGGCAAAGAGCTAGGACGAATAAAACCTTTTTCCAAGAGTTCTTGTAGTTGTGTGGACAGTTCTTCGAGTTCTGATGGAGCTAGACGATATGGTGCTCGAGCTACTGGTGCTGCTCCAGGAGCTAGCTCGATTTGAAATTCAACTTGGCGGTGAGGCGGAAGACCAGGCAATTCCTCAGGAAATACCTCAGGAAAATCGCGCACAATAGGAATGTCTTCAATTCTCTTCTCTTCCGTGGATGTGTCAGTGACGAGCGCTAGAATGGCAGTGTGGCCCTTTCGTAGACATTTCTGGGCCTTAAGGAAAGAGATGATGCCTTCGACAGCACCACTCTTGTCGCCACGAATCACAAGAGGGTCTTCACCAGATCGAGGAATGCGGATGATTTTCTCCTTGCAAACAATCTCCGCTTGATGATGGGATAGCCAATCCATCCCAATAACGACGTCGAAGCTACCAAGTGTGATAGGAACAAGATCGATAGGGAAGGTCTGACCAGCTAAGACGAGGTTACAACCTTTAACTACGTGTGTGGCTTCAAGACTTTTACCATTTGCTAGCTCTACCGCGTGTTTGGTGTTCAAAAGTGTTGGAGTGCGCTTAAGCATTTGGCTAACTTTTAAGGACACATAACTAGTATCGGCACCCGAATCGAATAAAACAGTAACAAAGAAGTTATCCAGAAGAAACTTACCCATCACAACGTTGGGATCGTTCCTTGCATCACCCTGACCAATCACGAAAGCACGACCTCTTGCTCCATTACCATTGTTGTTACCCCCGTTGTTACCTCCATTGTTGTTCCCGTTTCCCTGGTTGTTGTTGTTGTTCTGATTCTGGTTAAGCTGGGGACAGTTCTTCTTAAAGTGGCCTTCAGCGCCACACTGAAAGCATCCCCTGTTGCCCTGTTGCTGTTGCTGGTGGTTCTGTGGGGCTTGTTGTTGTTGGCGATTCTGATTCGCAGGACGCGGGCTCCTGCAATCCCTAGCTTCATGACCCAACTTGTGACATCTCTGACAACGACCTTTGTTGCACTGACCACTATGGTGTTTGTTACATTTGTTGCACTTTGGGTGGTTTCCTCGATACCCACCCTGTCCTTGATTACCGGAGGATTGCTGACCCGGACTCTGGTAGTCGTCAGTCCTTCGCTGCTGAGACTGACCCGAAGCAGAACCCTTACTGGAGTTTCCATCCCATTTTCGCTTGTTGTCGGTAGGCACATCAGAAGTAGCTGTAGCACTGATACGTTTGGGTAGCTTGTTTTGCTCCACCGCCTGGTCGGTGAGACGATGTGCCAACTTGATAATTTGCTGAATGGTACCCAGGTTGGCTGAAGTTACGTGACTTTGAATTGCTGGTGCAAGGCCCTTGAGGTACAACTCAATTCGTTTGATGGGAGGGTCCACCATAGTTGGACACAGGATGGCCAGCTCGTTTAACCTCTTAGTATACGCCTCAATCTCAGACCCCGTCATCTTCAGATTGTAAAATTCCACTTCTAGCTTGTGGATGTCGTCCCGACTACAGTACTCCTCCTTGATCAGTTCTTTAAAACCATTCCAGGGTGTGGCATTAGCAACTGCCAGTCCTAGTAGTTGAACCTGCGCCTTCCACCAGGTTAACGCAGCTCCTTCAAGCGTTCCGGTAGCATATTTCACCCTACGGTCTTCGGGGCATTCGCACATCTCGAAAACTGACTCAAGCTTTTCAAACCAGTGAAGAAGGCCCACTGCTCCTTCGGTGCCACTGAAAGTAGTAGGTCGGCAGTCCATAAACGTTTTGAACGTGCACACAGGAGTTTGAGCATGTTGACCTGTTGCGCGAGAATAAAAGACAAGATTAAACACGAGGGTTGGTTTGCGAAGGTAGGATCTAAACATCCTAAGGTGGGTTGATATGGCAGGTTATACCTCCTGCAGGGACAGCTGCGAGTGCCTCAGCAACTCGTTCGTTGATCAGGGCCGTCAGCTGAGCTTGAGTTAGGTTCAAACATCCACCCATGATCTTCATAACGAAATAACGTAGGTGAGAAAAGTGTCGCGAAAGTGCGTAAGTGTGGGACGATAGTGGAGAGTAAGCATGCAAGGTTCAAATAGCAATTACCATGTTATCTAATGCACAGTGAGAACTATCTAACCGACAATATAACATAAATCATACCACTTATGGTGTCGAGTCTTGCACGTGGAGCGAAGCGTCGTTGTGGATCGTTGAGCACTGTACAGGTCATAGTCTGGTTTTATCAAAAAGCTTTTCCCTTTTTTAAAACCAAGTTCACTATAACCAATGGCTCTGATACCAATCTGTCACACCCCCAAAATCCACCATGCGGGGTATCACCGCTTGGAGACGTGACATGACCAGGATCGAGCCACCAATCATACTGAACAACGTACTTAAGTAGATAAAGACAACCACAATACGATTGGTGACCAAAAGTTAGTTAACCAAGTTTTTTTTTTTTATTTAGACAGCGGAAGCATAAACGTAAAGTTCAAAACATAAGTTCGCAGTTCATAAGTTTAAAGTCCAACACATAGGTTTAATAAGTTCATAATGTTTTAAACATTAAACACTGGACATAGCCGTCCGCACACCACAACGACTCCTTCCTCGTGCAAGCTCCAAATGATTAGCGACCTGTAAGGCATGTAACAACGAGTCAACAACAAAGTTGAGTGAATTCACAGTTGGTTGTTTAGTTATAGCATTCGTTTCGTAAATCATATGTTCATTTTGTAAACCATGTATCGCGTTAATCCTTGATGCCAGTCCAGGCATGCGTGCGATGATTAGTGGGGGCTTCCCATGTGTTTCAAAACCACGTGTATCGACTGCTACGAAAATATAAGAGGTGCCCTAAATCAATGTCTATCAGCATTGACCTTTTGCCCATAGTCCATTAGTACACGCCCGTCCGACTGGCACGGTGTGAGGTTTGTTAAACCTAATAGCGCTATTAACTAATGACCCGCTCGCCCTAGGCCTCGGCGATTAAGTCGATAATTGAGGGACTTAAAGTGATAGAGTTGATGGTCTTATGATCGTGTACGTAGGTTTTACGTACGTGCCCTTCAATCCGAGGACAGTGAAAATAGTTTAATAGTAATGATAGTACAAGTAGTTATTCAATCTCATTCCCAACCCCTGGGAATCCCATGTCTTAGAAAGAGTGTGAACTCACCTTGGTTGCTCGGTTTGACTCTCAAATATAGCTAATAGTCGAGGTCGGTCAATCACGTCCTAGTATGATTACCACTTAGTTTATTAGTGATTTCAATTAGGACACAAAGTTCCTACACGTATCTATCACATAACATGCATCACTTTAACGGTTCATGCCCATATAACCTTCCCATCTATTCCCCACTCATAGACAAACATACAACATTGCACATAACAGTTTTATTGACATGTAACATGATCTATCATTCTCGGATAACCTACTCGACATTTAGACACGCAAATCACTCCTTATGTCGTTTCAGCTTTAATAATCAAAACTGGACTGTTTTCAAGCATTTTAATAAAATAGTTAACCTTTTCCAAAAATTCTCAAATTTTTACAGAAGGTCATGTATAATCCACGATTTATTGTGTAAAAATTTTGGATATCAGTTCATTACCAATTTTGTATAAAAATTCTTTTACTCGACTGAAATCAGATTTGATATTTTCTGATTGCATTTTTACGGAAAAATTCACTAAAAATCAATCGTAAGTCGGATCGTCGAAATTCCAGTTGGAGGGTCACAAAAACAACCGTGACTATCTATGGTAAAAATTCCATGAGCTGACTCTACTCAGGTTTTGAGTTTGGACTCTGATTACAACACACTTTTTCAGCAGAAATATTTCAGCTTTGAGCTGCTGTCTAAAATAATACTTTAAAAATAGTAAACGGTCTCGAAAAATTACGATTCTAGTTTCATTAGTTCAGATATTCAAAATTACACAATTTAGACTCCAGAACTTAAATTTTTCGATTAAAAATGAACCCGTTACAGCCTGTTGAAGCAGGCTGGAAGTTTCAATCAGCAAGCTGTTTATATGTAGAAGTGACTAAAAACGCGTAAACAAAGACTCTAACCGTGGTGTATCGAAGGATAAATGTTCAAACATCATGCATGCATTTACCAAACCCAAACTAACCAGATTTCAATTTCAAACAAACTTTTTATGTATGGTTTTTAGGCAGAATTTTAAGTTCACATTTTAGTGTGCAAGCTTTGTGTGTGTCATGAGCATTCAACAAATCGTAACAAGAATCAATGTGGAACAAGGGTATGAATGGACTTACTACTAGCACAAGGCTAGGGTTGGAATCTTAGTGCAAGGATGATGAAGAATGATGGTGAGAAAAGCTTGAACAAGACTTCTTGGGAGCACTTCAACTTCACACTTCTATGGAGGATCTTCACAACTTGCAAGAGAGCTTTTAGTGGAAGAAGATGGAGATGTGAAGGTGATGGTAGTGATTTTCGGTTATGAGAGAGGGGGGGGGGGTATATGAGCCGAAAATTAAGAGAGAGAGGGGAGAAGATTGGTTGTTGCCTTTGAAATGATGACCTTCCCTTGGAAATGTGCACTAGGAGGAGTTAGGGTAATCATACCCATCCTATTGGCCAATGGAAGTGAGATTCACTTTACACAAAATCTCAACAAAATATCCTCTAATTATTTGGGCAGATTTTCGGTTGGGGGGGGGGTAAAGTGTAAATTCTTGTTAATTAATAGGTATTAAGTTAGAAGATTAAGGGTATTTACAAGTATAGTGGGTGTATGTCATGTTTACATGGTGTATGGGGATTTTTGTGACCATAAATAATTAAGAAAGATAAAATAATATTTCTGAAAATATTTTAGTGTCCCGGAAAATGTCTGGTTGTTCGGTTACGTATCGTTCCGTTAAAGCGTTTAATTTCACCGTATAGCGTCTTATACATATATTTTTGTAACGAAATTTATTCCTAACACACAGGAAAATATACCGGACTATTTAGTAACTTTTCTGTATACTACTAGTATGCTAACACGCACATGTAAGTATAACACAGTAATCAGAGAGCAGTTAAATGATTCAGCACAGTCATCAAGTACTTTTATTATCATTAATAAACTGTATGGTTACATGCAAATTTGAGGGTTGTCACAGACATACAAAATCAAACTGAGGAAATTTCATTAATCATAAACATAAGCTTGTACAATATGCTTAAATAAGGTCTTTACTAAATTCCATATTCCGAACATGTTCTTCGTAAACCTTAGGAGGGAGACCTTTAGTCATCGGATCCGCAAGCATATCTTTAGTACTAATATACTCGATACAAAGATTATTTTCCTCAACTCGTTCACGTAAGAACAGATATTTTGTATCGAGATATAAACCAGCTCCAGTCGAACTGTTACTGTTCGAGAAACTAACGGCAGCTGAGTTATCATAATAAAGCTTCAATGGTCTAGAAATGGAATTAACGATTTTGAGTCCAGTGATCAGATTTCTAAGCAACATTCCATGACAGGTTGCGTTATAAACAGCAATGTACTCTGCCATCATTGTGGAAGTTGTGGTCAACTGTTGTTTATGACTCTTCCATGAGATAGGGCCGCCTGCTAACATAAAGATATAGCCTGAAGTGGATTTCTTGTCATCTTTGCATTTGGCAAAGTCAGAATCAGAATAGCCCACCACTTCTAAATGATCACTTCTTCTATAAGTCAGTTTATAGTCTTTCGTCCCTTGCAGATATCGAAGTACCTTCTTAGCTGCTTTCTAGTGATCTAGGCCAGGATTAGTCTGATAACGGCCTAGCATTCCAGCAATATAAGCGATATCTGGGCGAGTACAGACTTGAGCATACATCAGGCTCCCGACTACTGACGTGTAAGGTATCTGGCTCATTTGCTCCTTCTCAACCTTTGTTGTCGGACACTACCGAAAACATCTCCCTTAACTACTGGAGCGACGGAGGGTTTGCACTGTTGCATGTTATAACGTGTAAGGACACGATCTATGTAAGTCTTTTGAGACAATCCTAAGATCCCTTTGTGTCTATCTCGGTGAATTTCGATGCCAATGACGTAATAAGCATCTCCGAGATCCTTCATGTCGAAGTTATGCGAGAGTAACCGCTTCGACTCATGCAACATGTCTAAACTATTACTTGCCAATAGAATATCATCTACGTAAAGGACAAGTATAGTAAAATTGCTCCCACTCATCTTGAGGTAGGTGCATTGATCCACTTGATTCTTCATAAAACCTTGTTTCTTCATGACTTCATCAAACTTGAGGTACCACTGACGTGATGCTTGTTTTAACCCGTAAATGGATTTCTTCAACTTACAGACTAGATGCTCCTGACCTTCAGGTTTAAAGCCTTCAGGTTGTTTCATGTAAACATCTTCGTCTAAGTCTCCGTTAAGGAAAGCGGTTTTAACGTCCATCTGATGCAACTCTAAATCAAAATGAGCTACTAGGGCCATGACGATCCTTAATGAATCTTTACGAGAGACAGGTGAAAACGTCTCTTGATAATCAATTCCCTCTTTCTGAGTGTAGCCCTTTGCAACCAATCTCGCTTTGTAGCGTTCAACGTTCTCATTCGGATCCAGTTTTGTTTTGAACACCCATTTACATCCTACGGGTTTGACACCGTTGGGTAATTCTACCAAATCCCAAACGTCATTTTTCTTCATGGATTCAAGCTCATCAATCATCGCTTTGTTCCATTCAGAAGACTGATCACTGCTAATGGCTTCATTATAAGAGATAGGATCATTGAGCTTTCCGGGATCCATTTCAGTCAGGTAGGTAACATAATCATCCCAATTAGTAGGCCTTCTTTTCCTAGACGACCTCCTGAGTGGATTATCGGGTTCAGCATTGTCTTGGTTTTGAGCATTTGATGTGCCTTCATCATAAGGTATAATGGGTTCTGATTATAGAGGTAAATTTGGAGTTGGTGCAGTAGCTTCAGGTGCAGTAGTTGCATTGGGTACAAGAGGAGTAATCGGAGTAATGGTAAGCGACGAGTCTCCCCCCCCCCCCGCGTCTTGTACTTCTTGGAATTCTTCGTAAGGTTTGGTACTGCTCCCACTGACCTTGAAATCCTCCAGGAACGCAGCACGCTTGGTTTCAACAATACGAGTGACATGAGAAGGACAATAGAAACGATAACCCTTTGAATTATCAGGATACCCGATAAAGAAACATGTAACTGTTTTAGGGTCAAGTTTTCTTAGGAAAGGATTGTAAAGTTTTGCTTCAGCAATGCAGCCCCATACTTTTATATATTTAAGACTCGGTTTCCTTCCTGCCCAAAGTTCATAAGGAGTTTTAGGGACAGACTTAGAAGGAACTCTATTGAGTATATGAACAGCTGCTTTTAACGCTTCAGTCCAGAGGAATAATGGTAAATTAGTGTTGGCTAACATACTGCGCACCATATTCATAAGGGTACGATTTCTTCGTTCAGCGACACCGTTCTGCTGAGGTGTACCAGGCATGGTGTATTGGTTCACAATCCCCTGGCCCTTACAAAACTCATAAAATGGACCAGGAGCTTGAACCACATCAGTATGTCTTCCATAATATTCACCGCCTCTATCTGATCTCAAAACTTTAATCTGACGATCTAATTGCTTTTCAACTTCATCCTTATAATCTTTAAAAGTTGTAAGAGATTCAGACTTTTCCTTAATTAGATACAAGTACATGTAACGAGAATAATCATCAATAAAAGTGATAAATGAAGTATGTCATGTTATGCCAGCGATTTGGTAGGGACCACTAATGTTAGTGTGAATGAGTTCTAATAAATTAGAGCTCCTAGTGGCACCTTTCTTATTCGCTAATGTCATTTTACCTTAAGACATTTGACACATTTTCCAAAATCAGAGAAATCGAGAGGATGTAAGACTTCATCCTTTACAAAACGATTTAATCGTTCTCTTGAGATGTGGCCTAAACGTTGATGCCACAACATGGATGAAGTCTCTAAGTCTCGTTTCTCTTTCATCTTTGTGAGTGATTCATTAATGTTATATGACAACAAATATTTGGAAAAATTATCATCTAGTTCTAATCTATAGAGACCACCATCCAGAATACCAGTACCAAAAAGAACAGAATCATAAAGGATAGAGAGTTTGCGATGACCATGGGAAACAATAAAACCGTCCATGTCTAACTTTGGTCCTGATACAAGGTTCCGAGTTACCTCAGGAACATATAAGGTATCATAAAGTTTAATACATAAACCAGTTTTCATAAATAATTGTAATGTTCCAATGGCCTTCACTTCTATTTCTCGATCATCCCCAACCTTAAGCGTTCTTTGTTTCTTTCCAGCTTCCGGATTGTAAGGAATCCCTGAGTTGAATTGGTAACATGAACCATAGAACCAGAATCAAACCACCAAGAATTAGCAGGAACACTTAAATTATAGGACTCAAGTATCATAAAATAATCATTACCTTTCTTAGCCAGCCACTCCTTAAAGTCAGAGCATTCCTTCTGCATGTGTCCTGCCTTTTTGCAGAACTTGCAGTGGATTCTGCCTAAGGGGTTCTTAGAGCTAGAAGGTGCACTTGTATTAGAATTGGGCCTTTGGACTTTTGAAGCATCCTTCCTCTGATGATTGTTCTTCCTTTTCTTAGAGTTGGAGGTGGTGAAGTTAGCAACATCAGTAGTGCGATCCATCCTCATACGCTCTTCCTCATGTACGCACATAGCGACCAGCTCACTCATCGTCCATTTGTCCTTCTGAGTGTTGTAATTGATCTTGAATGCTTCAAAGGACGAAGGAAGCGAAGTAATGATGAAATGAACGAGGAAACCATCACTGATTTCCATTTCCAGCCCCTTCAGCTTATTGGCCATGTCATTCATCATCATGATGTGCTCGCGAATGCCGCTCCTTCCATCATACTTAGTTGTCACCAGCTTGAGAATAAGAGTACTAGCGTGTGCTTTACACGTCCCCTTGAACTGCGCCTCCACAGAAGCCAAGTAGGTTTTAGCATCTTCAGAATCAGGAATATTGCATTGCTTATGGACTGCTTCATGAACATGAGAGACATACGGTTACACCTAGTCCACTTTTCATGAGTTAACTGCTGAGCAACAGTACTTTGTGGAGTAAGGTCCGCTGGCTTATCCTGTCTTAGAGCATAGTCAAAGTCCAGCAATCCAAGTGTAAGCACGAGAGCATCCTTCCATGCAGCAAAGTTATCACCAGTCAAAGGTGGAATCCCGCAATTGGGCGCTGATAGTGGAAATAAGATGAGCAAGTTATGATACTAAGGAAGAAGTCCTAATGTGATCTAAGGGCTCGTTAAACTAAGGCAGGCATAAATAATGACCATTTTACATTATGAAGCTGTGATATTGTCTATTACTAACATCAAAATAATAGACTTAGTTAAAATTCTACTTAAACGAAGACAAATCAGCTTTGGCCAGAAGTGTAATCATTTAAGCATATATGCAAAGTGGTTGTAACAAATCAGCTTTGGCCAGAAATTGAGACAATCACTTTAGTTATGCACTTGTTAAGTATGCCATCTATGAAGGAATTAAATCAGCTTTGGCCAGATATTAAGACATTCATGTTTATGATGCACACTTAACATAGCTTTTGTAATACTTGGATGATAAGTAGATGTATCAAATCAGCTTTGGCCAGAAATGATACATCAAAAGCTCATTCAAGTTAAGCCATTTTGGTTTTGTAAAACATTATATGATTCTGATTAATTAACTAAGTAATTACAAAAACCAATTATTTAATAGCAAACCACCTGTTAGCGCTGGGGGGTGCAGGGGGACAGCGTGCCCCCGCACGGGGTTCGGGGCGGAGCCCCGAGCTAAATCTTAGTTCACATTAAACAGCCTAAAATAATGAGGTTTCGAGTGAGATCTCGACTCAGTTATGAGATCTCGAGTGAGATCTCGAGTCAAGTCTCGACTCATCATTATGAGGTCTCGACTCATTAAGGTCTCGAGTCGCAATCATGGTCTCGACTGCTGTGAATTATGAGATCTCGATTCCTTAAGAGGTCTCGAGTCGCAACCATGGTCTCGAGTTGTGAAGAAAAGGACCTCGAAACTTCCTGTTAACAGCTGTTAATGCAAAACATAACTGAAAATTCGAAATTTAAGGGATTGTGTGATAGTGTTTCCTATTTTATTGTTGATCTAAATTTAACAAGATTTCGGAAATTATAACTGTATATCCTTATAACAGTTTTCGAATAAACTTAAAAGATAAAATTGGATCAAACAGGAAAAAACACTCATCAATCCTAATTACATTCCAAAACATAAAGGAATTTTTGAATTTTTCCTAAGAATATGATGAACCCTAAAAAATAAAACATAAATTCTGGAACCCGAAACCTGAATTTTAAGCTTTTCTAAAACAGATTTCGGTTATAAGTTTACACGTTTTGATTTCGAGACATTTAAAACGAATTCTTTTCCTCGAAACAGAGATCTCGAGTGGATCTTTATGACTCGAAACCGGCTGTTAGGTTTGTTTTTCCAGATTTCTATCCCAGAATTGATGGATATGAAAACAGAACTGACTAATCAACATATGCTCTGATACCACATGTTGGATCAGTTATGTTTAATCATAATGGAAAACATGAAAACATACCTGTTACAGCAGACAGTGCAGTGGAGAATCCAGTCAGAGAAGATGACATCGAGTTCGACATAGTTGTCAGTGTGATGTGGTTCCTCCTTAGGGTGCTGACTGATGATGGTGATGGTGAGAACCGAATAGGGAATTCGGTTATGGAGAGGAGGTCGATTGATGTTATGCTAATTAGGTTATGTCTAAGTGTGTAACCTTTTAATCTCTACATAATTCTCCTTATATAAGCACCCAAGAGGAAACCTAATTAGTTAATAAGGGTAATATGGTCCATCAATAATTACCAACTAATTATTTAATAGGTTGTTATATATTTTGATCTATATAATGTAAATGATTATAATGGCTACTAGATTAAATATTAAACAAAATATATTTAATCTTACAAAAACAAGTACGTTGCACAAAACTATAGCAAGATGGATATGCTCTGACGATGGATTTAAACCCGATTCACATTCAAGCTGAACAAATCGGACCTAATATATACAATCATATGAGCGTATATATGTATAAATATACGTGTGTATAAGTATATATCTAGGCAAACATGTGTGTTATTACCATACTATACATTTAAGAATAATTTTCAACTCAATAATTCTGATCCTTCTTTTGAGTGATTTAAAACGTATTAATCAACCTTTAAAAAGGTTCATTCTTTATCGTCCTTGTTTTAGTTATATTCCTTTTGTTTGGAATCCGTACTAATAAAATAATGTTCACATTCTTGACAAACTAAAAAAGTCATGATTTTAATCCATGAAAAGCAAAGATTAACAATAACTCAAACAATAGTTTATTTTAAATAACCTATCAGAAGACATTTGATTTAGCGATATTTAAGTCGTTTTACATTGAGCTGTAAAGTAGGTGGTGTGTGTGTTTGTAGTTCAAAAAGTGTTAATAGCCAAAACATAAAAAATTAAACCGTATGTATGAGTTTTTCCATTTATTCTTATTGACTTTTTAATCTCTTTATCTTCTTTTTGAAAAAGTCACAACATTTCTCCTTTTCAATGCCTAAAAAGCCCCTTTTAACCTTATTAGGCCAGCCGGGGCGGTGGGATTTTTGCCCGTGATGGAATTTTTCAACGTGTGGTACAAGACCAAACACCACCGCCACTCCCTTTCTTTCACGCGTTAATTATAAAATGAGTTATAAAGACAAAGCGTTGAATTTTCCAATTTCTGACCGTTGCATGTTTTGACCGTTTTTTTGAACGTTATGTTTAATTAAAAAAAACCTTTAAACAATCTATATATACTTCACAATTTTTATACCGTTTCACCCACACCAAAACACAAACACATATCACACATTCTACAGATTTCACAAATGGATTTTCCTACAGATTCGACGTTTCCGATGGACAGCGATAGCGATGGGCAATCGTCTTCCGACAATGAGACGCTTAAATTTTTCGTGTCAATGTATAACGATCTTGAAGGAAGTTCAAACCGCCCAAAGAAGAAAATGGTGGATCGTGATCGGGTCTACAATACCGAAACGTTTAGAGATCGGTTTCGTTTACCAAAAGAATTATTTTTAAAGATTGTTAGAGACATCGAACCAGCTGAAGAATGGTTTCAAGAAGGTTACGACGCGAGGGGCAAACCAAGTTTCAAGCCGATACAAAAATGCACGTCCGCCATTTGCCAACTAGCGACAGATAACCCTCCCGATCAAATTGATTAATACCTAGCTATGTCAGACAGAACTTCCCGTGAATGACTGCATTTTTTTTTTGTAACGCGGTCATTAAATTGTATGGTAAAGAGTTTTTACGTAAACCGACGAGACACGACATCTCACGTATTTACGCCGCACATGAGGCTAGATGGCATTTTCCTAGGATGCTCGGTAGCATCGATTGTACGCGTATCGAGTGGAGAAATTGTCCAAGAGAGTTGCGAGGGGCGTATGTTAGGGGTGACGTCAAAAGACCAACCATCATACTTGAAGCAGTGGCGTCGACTGATTTATGGTTTTGGCATTCATATTTTGGTGTTCCAGGTTCAAACAACGATATCAATGTTTTGCACACGTCGCCGTTGTTCCAAACCGTAACGGATGGTACCACACCCTTCTGTCCATTCTATGTTAATGGACGATATTAAAGACGAGGCTTTCTTCTTGTGGATGGTATCTACCCATCATGGTCTATTTTTGTGAAAGCTCCTTTGTTTCCTGTCGAGGCTAAATAAAAGGCGTTCAAAAAGTTGCAAGAATCGGAAAGAAAAGATGTTGAGAGGGCTTTTGGTGTTTTAAAGGGTAGATGGGGCATTCTAAGCCGACCGGTTCGTGCGATGAATAAAAAATCAATACATAGCATAGTATATGCATGTATCATATTGCATAATATGTTAATCAAACAAGACGGACGTTCAATATATCCAGATTGGGTGCCGGATTCTTCTACACAAATTCAAGTTCCCGAAAATATCCAACAACAGTTGCGTGTTGAAGAAACTCACTTTCGGTTGAGATACGATTTAATCGAATTAGTAGGTTCTTTAGGTTTGGAATTTCCTAATTCGGACGAGGAGTAAAGTTTCTTTATATATGTTTTTCTTTTTAATTGTAGTGTAAAATATTATAGTCTAAAATATTTCTAGTATGTTTAATTGAACTAGTATGTTTTAATTTAAATGAAATTTATAATTTATAATTTTATTGTTTTATTGTTAATTTATAATTTAAAAAAAAAGTTGTGAATGATGGAATTCAATCACAAGTGATTACCATTTCCACTAAAAAAAGTTGTGAGTTATAATTGTTGATGAAATGACGGAACTTGATTGGATGTTGTGAGTGATAGAATTTGTACAAGTGATAACCACCCCTACCCCCTTTACCCAAACACCATTTCACAAAAAAATTCTTTTTCAAGAATCTAATAAGTCATAAGAAGGTAAAATAAGCTTATCCTGGCCGTAATAACTAATAAAATATCAAGATTTGACATTAATTAAAATAAGATATTTGTAAAACTTAACAACTTATCGAACATTAAGATAGTAATTTACACGCAACATCAACTTTCAAGTCACAAACTCCATCAAAGGAGCGATTATTCTATGCTAAAAAAAAAGCTACATGACCAGCATATGCATATACATTATACATATATAAACAGTTTTAATAAAAACTAAATATTTAGTTTTAACTGTTCCAACTATTCATTAATGACTCATTTCGTATGCACAAATAGAGATTGGATCTTAATGCATCTTTTTGGATGCATTAACATCCATTTTCAAATGTGCATTTAAAATGAGCCATTAAGAATAGTGTTTCCGGTATTTAATAAATATTTAGTTTTTATTTGATACTGAATATATATGAAAACACTATTGTTTGTCCTATAGATCATCGAGCTATCCTTTTTTCTCCACTCTCACCTGCAAATAACAAGATTAGACCGAATAACGTATTTATTTATTATATATTTGTTTAAGAAACCAACTAGCATGAATACCAACTTATGTCTTTTTTATAATTTCTTTTATTTAGTTTTTTTTTTTCTAATAATTTACGTTGGTTAACCTTTAAAAAAATTATAAATATTCAGTTATGTTTAATAAAACAAGTGTCCATATCTTTTCCTGCGCATCACGCAGGGGTATTTCCACAACTGTAAGCAACTTTGCTTCTTTCATGAAGTGTGATCTTAGAAATTTAGAGGGGTGCCCAAACTCTACCACACAAAGCAGTATTAGCAACGGTTTTTGCCAAACTTAGAAACCGTCGCAAATGGTAAACGCGCATTTGTTACAAGCATTGGAAAACAAAACTTACCTAGTAACCTTTGTTTCGTCATATAGGTAGTAGTGTGGTCCTAACTCCTAGTAATACAGTGATCCTAAAATCAGGATAACAATAATGTAAGTTATGGTAGTACTGAAAACAGTCAACTTTTGTTATGGATTGTAGCATATCTTACCCTGCCACCAGTTTCCTCGTGACGCACGCCCATCATCTTCTCCATCTTTGGTGTACTGCTGCAATCACAAACTGTTTTTAGTGTTTGTGACTGATGAAAATTACAACTCTTTCTAGTGGATATTACACATTTGTCCATATTGCCACCACTATTTGACACTTACTAGGGTTTTCTTTTTGTAGACTTTCAACTGTATATATATAAAGTGTATGATTGCATTGACTTACTGTTGAGTGTCCAGGGTTGTTCTTTGTAATACAAGGATTAGTGTAGATATCTTGACCACCATAGTATATTGATGAGCTGAGATGACACGGTTGTGATGTTTCTTGCTGATAAAACGGACTCGTATCCGCCTTTGGATTCTGACTCCTGTCTTCATTATTATCCACAGAATCTGGATGGGAAATAATTATGCATATTGTAACAGTTTAGCTGAAAGCTAAATGGAATAATGTAGACAGGTTATGTATCCGGTTCACATCAGTCTGACCAGTCAGCAGTGACGGATCCATGATTTTTTTTGCGGGATCCATTTTTTGTGTAAGAATTTTTCACAACCAAACATTAAAGTTTTTGAGTCGTTCATCGTAGTCGGTCGGGGCTAGGAAATAATGTAGAAGCATTTAGTGGACACAAAACCACTAGATTATTCGGAACCATTTTTAAGCATCAAGTTATCAAATAGTGGTGTTTAACAACACAATCACTTCACATAACTTTAAAATTTTGTTTATGTTTTTTATGAACGCCACTATATGTTGGAAGTCTTATTTGGTAATCAAATGTCAAATAACATTGACATGCAATTTATCATTTTAAAGAAGTAAATTAGAGGTTCAATGGGTGGTTGTGCTATCTTAAAACACTAGTTTAATTTTGATGAAAAAAAACTAAAAATGAAGACATGTAAGGCTTGAACTTTGGATCTAAGTGTTGGAACATAGGGGGGTTTATCACCACACCATCTTTGCTTTTGATACTCTAGGGTCCAACTAATTTATTTTATGGGTCCTTAGTAAAATTAACATACCGGTTCTACTATTTCTAAAAAAACATTAGGGTCCGTGTAACCCGACCCAGACCATGTGGGTCTGCCCCTGCCAGTAAGTTCGGTCCGGTTTAGATAAAGAGTGATGTGTATACAATTTGACATTCAAGAGAAAGGGAATAGATATACTTTTACCGTGTAGGTCAATTCATTTATATCTTTTTTCATTAGTATGTATGGAATAGATACTTTTTCAATGCATAAAGACATATATGTAAACAATTGAGTTTATGTGCATACGTCAACCAAGAGCATAATTAGTAGATAGTAAAGGTTCTTTCCTTTATCTTGTTAGGTAACACAGATTCACTAGCAACTGATTACACGTGATATGATATGCGCGCAAGTAGGATGTTTGATGACAAACAACTTTTAATCCACTATTATAAGATCATATTGGTCATCAATAATACAACTTATAATCATATAGAAAATATATACTTTCTATTTATTAAACAGAAAAATATTAGTAGAATATATCTACACTATCCTGATGACGAAAACGACGGAAACGAAAACGATAATAGTAATAGTAATAGTAATAGTAATAGTAATAGTAATAGTAATAGTAATAAGTATAAGCTCAAAATGAAAAATAGAAGTATAAGGTTCTCTTACGTATATGGTCTAACCTTGTCTAGACGCAAAATCGTAGTTCTTCTCGGCCTGTTGAGATTTTATATGGTCCCTTATATAAGCCTACAAAGAAACCAACATATAAAGATCGACATTCAGTGATTGTTATAAGTAATACATATATCTATCATAGAAATAAACATCTATATAGATCATTACTCTTTAAATTTAGGCTAAAAAGTCAATTTTGCCTACAAATGTAAACATATTTTAAAAAAAGATGCTTTAAATTTAATGTGTCTGACTATTGGGTTTGCTTTCACTTTAATTCTAGCCGCTCTCCATTTTAGCGTCACATCATTTGTATACAATTTTCATGCATAGAGACGTGGTTCCACTTTTCACATCCAAACTCCACGCCCATTCAATAATAATAAAAAAAAAACATAAAAAACTCACTTTACCTCGCCCAATGGTTGTCCCCCACGCCACACACCCACCTTCCACGACAACCCTCATCATCGTGGAGGTCTCCGGGCCAACCGACCATGCGCATGGTCCACGACATATGGGGGCGGTGGGGTGAAGGTGCCACATCAACGCACGCCCCTTTCCCCTCCTCCACACCCAAAGGTCTTATAAGACTACAACCATTGTGGTGTCAAAACAATTTTGGTTGGGGATTTTTTTAATATTTTGAAGATATCACATGTTGGCTAGTGAATGGTTACTTTTATAATTATGCTTTTCATTTTTTTATAACAATTAACTATACCTAAAACATGATTTTCTTAAATAACTTTTTAATATATAATTATTAAAAAAATCTGAAAACACGGCATTGTTTAACTTTTTTTGTGAACATATCGATATAAATTTTATCAAAAACCGAGTTCCTCCAAAAAATTTATTTTTTAATTATTTTTTTTATAAAAAATGCATTATCTTTGTTTTCCATAAGTTTGATAAATGTATGTGTTTTTTTATTAAAAGATTTCTTATATTGTTGTTATTTATTTTTCTTTTAAAACAAATCGTTTTCAAATGAAAATATTAATTGTAATTATTTTTAACACATTTATGGATAAATAATAAACATAAAAATATATATTTAATAAAAAATGTTTTAAAAATTAAGTTGTGAATGTGAGTAGAAGGTTAAGGTAGGTTGGGTGGTGTAAATGAAAGAGAAAGAAATTAGTTTTTTTATTAAAAAATTAGGTTGAAGAAGGTTATGAATGGATATAGCCTAAATTCATTATCTTTTAAAATTTTATCCATGATATGATATGTGTGTATAAAACCATGTATAATAAATTTAAAACATGACTAAAAATATTTTTTACACCATTAGCCGAATTTAAACCAAGCCTCGTATTACCAAAAGAAAAATAATAACAATAATAATAATAAAATAAATAAAAAATAAAAGACAGATTTTCATCAATAAATGTGCGGTGTCTTGATGTGGAAACTTCAAATGAATGCGTAATAATAATAATAATAATAATAATAATAATAATAATAATAATAATAATAATAATAATAATAATGATAATAATAATTATTATTATTATTATTATTATTATTATGAAAATAATAATAATAATAATAATAAAAAAAATAATAAAGGTTGATAAAATAAATTTTGTTTTTTCAATAGAAATATATAATGATACTTAACATTAATTTACGTTTATAACAATTTTATTCTAGTTTCACCAAAAAACAAATATTTATTAGGCTTTGATCAGTTGTAACTTTTAGTTACACCAACCAATTGCCCAAACCTTCACAGGCTTTCGATTAAAAATTCAATCACGAACTCAAAACCTCCGGAATTACTTGTCGATCAAAATTCAAATTCAATATTGATCTGTTACCAACCACATATGTTTCTCATACTACAACTGAAGTGGGATTAATCAGAAAATGAAAACGATGTAAGCATACCTTTGAGGGAGGGGGGAAAATGGAATGAAAGAGACCAGAGGAAGATGAAGCTGGTGATTCTTTTGATCCGAAAAGGTCATTTGTGAAGGAAGAATAAGAAGAAGTTGCTTGCTTTTTGCCGTCCATGGTGGATAAAATAGCAAAACAGAAAGAAAAGAAGATGCAGAACAACACGTGAAAGGAGGGCGGGGAACTGCAACCGTTGGCTTCTGTTGGTGTTTTATAAGCCTAGGATGTACAAGGTTTCATGCTAAACATACAAGTGTGTCTGTGTGTGTGTGTGTTTGATTTTTTTTTTTTTTTTTTTAATTTATGGTGTTTTAATAAAAGTCGCTCGGTAGAATAAAATAACATGAAGTAAAAAAATGTTATGGGATTTGTGATAGAAGAAAAATTGTTTTCATATGTTACAAAAATATATTAACAATTGTGACTACGGTTTTTTCTGCATTTGTATCTTATTTAATTAATTTTTTTACGTATATTATATAATACGCATCCCATAACCTTTGTGTATTTATTTATTAATAACAGACCACATAAGAAACCTGTTTGGTATGAAACTAAATGGAACTAGGGGGTGTGTGTGTGGAGTATTAAGTAGAAAGGGTTTTAATTTTTCTTTTTTCTTTTTTTTTATAGAAGGTAAAGAAGGATTGTAATTTCATATATATCTTTTTAAGTTTTAAAAGTATCAAATTTTTACATATTATACTATAAACTTGTATTTTGATAAAATATGATATGTTATAAATTTAAATGGATATATATAAAATTCATTGTTGCGGCAAGTTGTAATAAATAACAACTTAAATATGTCTTAAGAAAAGATAAATGCAACTTTTTGACTTTTTCACTTTAATATATATGAAAAATAGGGTGAGAATCAAATAAGAAGTTGATTTTGGCTAGGAAGTGTAGGAAGCAATAGGATTATGACATGTGACAACATTTAAAATAAAGAGTAAGGTATTTTAGTCAATCTTATCCTTTTCTTCTTCCTTCTTCTTGCCAGTAACATCAACACCCACCATTTTCAAAACCTACCATCTTCAACCATTTCTTCACTTCATATCTCAATAATCACTACATTATAGTGCGATTTTCGTCACCAATCAATGATTCAAACACCTGATCAACGTGTTCTTCAGCTTTTTTGTAGAAAACCCAGTTTAATTTGATACAAAATCTCGTTTTTTCGGGTGATTTTGAAGATAATCACTCGATCCGTTCAATTCGATCGCTGATAAGTGTTTCAATCATTCAAAATTCGTCAATCGTTGAAGAAATCGGCTTCAATCCATCTAAGAAATTCTTTAATTTCATTTTACGATCTGGGTTTTTGATTGAGTCATTGCGTTTTACAATCTTGGAGGGGGTCCGGGGGCAGCGCCCCTGGTAGCAGGGCCCAAGGGGCAGAGCCCCTGGCTGGGGTTGAGCTGGTTCATCAGACAATGCATCAGAAAAATGCATCAGACAATTCCTGGTTCAATGCATTTTATAGAGAACACTTTCTTTTGTGTTTTTAGGCCATTGCGTTTTAGAACTAAGACATTTTTATGTGGTTTCTGGACATTGCGTTTTAGAAAAACACATTTTTTAAGTGTTTTTGGTCATTGCGTTTTAGGTAAAACACATTTTTAGGTGTTTTCAATCCATTGCGTTTTAGAGAGAACACTTTCTTTTGTTTTCATAGGCCATTGCGTTTTAGAAATAAGACATTTTTAAGTGCTTTCTGGCCATTGCGTTTTATAAATAAGACATTTCTTTGTGTTTTTGGTGCATTGCGTTTTAGGTAAAACACATTTTTATGTGTTTTCAGTCCATTGCGTCTTAGAAAACATACATTTTAAGTGTTTTCTAGCGATTGCGTTTTAGAAACAAGACATTTCTTTGGGTTTTTTGTGCATTGCGTTTTAGGTAAGACACATTTTTATGTGTTTTCAGTCCATTGCGTTTTAGAAAGTACATTTTCTTTTATGTTTTTAGGCTATTGCGTTTTAGAAATAAGACATTTCTTTTTGTTTTCTAGCCATTGCGTTTTACAAATAAGACATTTCTTTGTGTTTTTGATGCATTGCGTTTTAGAAAAATGTCATTTTTTAGGTTTCTTTTTCATTGCGTTTTACGCAACTGGGTTTTTTCCATTGCGTTTTACGCAACTGGGTTTTAGAAAATATTTTTCGAAAATATAGCAATAGTATACTCGTTTTAAAGATAAAAAACGCTCGTTTTTTTGTGCAATTTTTATAAAAAAAATAATGTCATATGAAAGAGTTATTAATGTTTAAAAAATTGGGGGGGGGGGAATTGGAGGAGAGAGAAACTATTGCCTTGGATTGACTAGAATGCCCCTAAACAAACCCACGCGCCTCTTTTCTTCCTTTCAATTTCCCACATTTAATCTTAGCCATTGATTAACTAAATGGATGGTCAAGATTACTTCCTAGCCTTCTTAGCCAAATAAACTTTCTATTATATCCTAACCCATGAAAAATATATTATACCAACTTTAGTTTCTGATATACTTTACATAATTTTATTTTTTAAAATACTAATTTAAGTATCTAACTTCGTATTAGTTCTCTTGTATTATTCTAAAAGTATAAAATATTATTACCGGCACTAATGCTTTGTGGGATAAAATATTTGCATTATAAATTTTTGTGCTCTTTGTTCTCGACATATTATAGTTTCATATATATGTTGGGGGATAAAATATTTGCATTATAAATTTTTGTGCTTGTTGTTCTCGACCTTTGGGTTGCATAGACTATCAGTTGATCAAGCTGAGTCCCTCACTATTCCGTTCACCGAAGCCGAGGTTAAGCAGGCCGTGTGGGATTGCAAAGGAGGAAAAGCACCCGGACCCGATGGCTTTTCCATTAAATTTCTTAAACATTTTTGGACAAAACTCAGGCCATTCGTTATGTCAATGATGGAAGAGTTCTATACAGGAGGAAATATTGAAGTAGGCTGTAATTCGTCCTTTCTGGCTCTTCTCCCAAAGGTGAGTGACCCCCAAGAAATTTCCGATTTCAGGCCTATCTCGCTTATCGGGTCGCTGTATAAAATCATCACCAAGGTTCTATCAAACAGACTGAAGCCGGTTCTGCGTACGCTGATCTCCCCGTCTCAATCAGCTTTGTTGGGGGTCGTAATATTCTGGATGGGCCAATGATTGTAAGTGAAATAGTATCGAGGGCAAAAAATAGAAAGAAAAAACTTATGGTTTTCAAAATCGATTTTGAAAAGGCCTATGATACTTTAAACTGGAAATTTTTACTCAGGGTTCTTGATTATATGGGCTTTGATGAAGTTTGGAAAATGTGGATCTCGGGATGTCTAAAATCGGGTAAGGGCTCGGTCTTGATAAATGGCTCTCCTATGAGAGAATTCACTTTCAAGCGAGGGTTGAGGCAAGGCGACCCATTGTCTCCCTCCCTTTTTATCCTTGCTATGGAGGTCCTCAGTATGCTTATGAGGAGAACGGAGAATGAGGGTCTTTTTAAAGGTGTTCGCCTCCCTAACACCGATATAACCATCACGCATTTGTGTTATGCGGACGACGTCATGTTTTTGGGGGAGTGGTCGGATGAGAATGCGGTGTGCTTAAGTCGTCTTTTAAGATGGTTTTACCTTTTAACGGGTCTCAAAATAAACCTTCACAAGAGCTTCTTATACGGGGTAGGGGTGGATGAGACCGTGATAAGTAGGGTAGCTACTTCCCTAGGTTGCGGCGTCGGGACGTTCCCCTTCACCTATCTCAGACTCCCTATTGGAGCAAATCTCAAACACGCGAAACATTGGCAGTCGGTCATAAAGAAATTTCAAAAAAAGCTGTCGGCATGGAAGGCGAAAACTGTCTTTTGCGGGTCGAGTTACTCTTGCAAAAGCCGTCTTGGGCAGCCTCCCTTCATACTTTATGGGGGTGTTTAGGGCCCCAAAAGCAGTCTTAAACACCCTCGATTCTTTAAGACGCAATTTTGTACGGGGAAAAATGGGCATGTGGAGCAAAATAAAATGGGTTCGCTGGAGAAAATTAACAAAGCCTAAGAAATTAGGGGGGCTAGGGATCGACGACTTGGAGGAATTCAATTTAGCAATGGTCTCAAAATGGTGGTGGCAGTATAGATAAGACCCGGATCAACTTTGGAGGAAAGTAGTAGAGTCTATTCACGGACCTCACAGTAGTTTGAAAATAATCCCGGTTAAAAAGACGATTACGGGTTGGTGGAAAGATATAGGAGATATGGAAGATCGGCTCTCAAAGGCGGGTATCAAAATTAACGAAAAACTAAAGGTCGAAGTTGGTACCGGGGAAAAAACCCGATTCCGGAAAGATGATTGGACGGGAAACGGTACCTTTCAAACTCTTTTTCCGCAGGTTTACAATCTGGCAACGAATAAACTCGCATTGATTTCAAATTGTGTTGAGTTCGTGGGTAATACGGCTCAATGGAGGTGGGAATGGGCAAGGAATCCTTCCTAAAATGTGGAGTGGGCTCAGGTGGGAACGCTGATGAGTTTGTTATAGAAGGTTAAGCTAAAGCCGGATAGTGATAAGTGGACTTGGGCCAACGATGGGGATGAATTATTTTCTGTCAATGACTTGCGATTTGAATTATGCGCAAAAAACTCGGTTTATAGCGATGCGGGCAGCTTCCGGTGGAACTCTTGGGCGCCTCTAAAGGTCAACTACCTAACATGGAGGGCGAAACAAGATAGAGTTCCATCGAAACTGGCGTTGAACAGGCGTGGTGTCCATCTTGCGAATCTGCAGTGTTCCAGATGCGGCATACGTGAAGAATCCTGCAGCCACATCTTCGCCTCATGCCTTTTATCCAGGTCGGTTTGGTGGAGTATTTTTAGATGGATTAAGATCCCAATTCCATTTAACGCAGCCTCCATTCCGGATATTTTGGAGTGGATCGACAACCAAGCTTGGGTCAAAAAAATGGAAGAAACTAGTCCATATGATAATGCTCGCCACGATATGGAGACTATGGTTAACGCGAAATGAAAAAGAATTTAATGGGAGCAATATCCCCATCAGGAAGACTGTCGAATTAATAAAAGAGGATTCTTTCGTCTGGTACAAGAACAGGGAGAATCGAGGCAACATCGATTGGCGAAAATGGTTGGATTTTGATGTAACAGTTATTTTGTAATATCAGCTTGTATTTTGCCCAGCTCCTTGCTGGTTTGCTATATTTATATATAGTGGCTGCAGTTCAAAAAATATATTTTAATGAACATAAGGGGTAAATTACACTTTTCGTCCTTTATGTTTATATCGGATTGCAATGGATAGCCTTTAATTTCAATAATTACAGTTACAGTCCTTTATTTGGAAAACTTAGTTCATCTTTCGTCCTTTAGCATTAAACAGGTTAAAATTTTAAGTTATGTTTGATCATGTGACTTGCACATGGGGTAGATCAGTAATTTTACTTGTTTGATTAAGATATATTATAAATATACCTAACCCTCTCTTTCTCTCACCTATCTCTCTCCCTCTTTCTCTCAATCCAACCAGACTCTGAATCATTCTTCCACTAAACAACCCGCCAGAATCACAACAGCGGAAACATTACCTTTCCGGCAAGCAAATCTCAAATCGACAACAACACTCGTCCAGTCTACCATCCTCAACCACACCGCAACCGCTGCAGTTGATGTTGCCGTTTCTGCCTCTGGCTCACCTTCATCCTAATCATCCTCGCCACCGTGGCGGTTACCGGACCTCTCCGCCAAGTGGACCCGGACGCCCGGATTTTATACCCACCGGAAAACAAAAATTTGTCTTTCGCTGGCTTTTGATTTCAACCGTTTCACCATTAAGAGGAGATTTTAACAAAAATGAAATGTAAAACGGAGCTACACTTGCATCAAACTCCAATTCAGCTGAAAACTTGTTTACAGAATCGATCGTAAAAAGGGTTTCAAAGATTCCGAAATCGCTTGAATGTATAGGGATCAGTGTTGACAAATCGGATCTGAACATGCCCCAGCTCATAATTATGTCAACATCATTGCCGATAAGTTGCAAAAAGGAAATTTCTACATTTACTCCATATTTTCCATCTTTTAACCTAGTAATAATAACTGTCACATTTCCACTCTTCTCTGTTCTGAATAAATAAGTGGATAATTTTTCAGCGGTTTGAATAACAGGAAGAGTCGAGGCAGTCAAAACTCCAAACCTAGGATTGTGGTATGAACCTTTAATAATGTTTTTTGCGATTTTCCCAAACACTAGGTTCTGTCCGAGATCCATTCTTCCAAAACTTTGTGCTGCTCTTTTACCATATTTGCAACTATCGGCATTTATTAATTTGGAGATTTTGATGGTTCCACAGGTTAAGCAAGTAGGCTGAGTAGCAGAGGATAATGAAAGCATTTACATGAGTGCAGACTGCGGAAACATAACTTGCAGAAACCAAACGTTTTCTAATCAGTTCTCGATCTTTCTCTGCATACAATAAGAGGAATCAGAGGCAGAAACGGCAGTAGCAGCTGCTGTAGAAACCAAACTTATTTTAAATAAATGAGTAAAATTACCGATCTACCCTCATGTGCAAGTCACATGATCATACATAACTTGAATTTCTAACCTAGTTAGTGGTAAAGGACGAAAGGCGTAATGAGTTTTTCAAATAAAGGACTGTGACTGTAATTCTTGAAGTTTAAGGCTATCCATTGGAATTCGATACAAACATAAAGGACGAAAAATGTAATTTACCCAAACATAAGTTTAGATTATATTGTAATCCTTATAATTATATGTACCACAAAATTCCGTTGCATTTGAATATTCAGTTACGATGCTTAAATGGTATTTTCTTTCTTTTTTTGGCTAGCTAAAGAATACTTTCGTTTCACCCAAACAAAACAACCAGCCTTTAGCAAGCAGCTAAAAGGCCCAAGAAAAGAAAGCAAAAAAGAGCAAAAAACAACAGTTAAGCAAAATTAAAACCGCTGAAGCTGTTCCAATCTTCCAAGCTAATGTCCGTCCGTTTTAGTCTTCTATTCATCCACCAAAAAGTGCCGGTCTTTATTTCTTCCACTACCATACTCATTGAATTATTGCTAACCTCTGGTATTTTAATTGATTTCTTTTTAACTTTTAAATAAACTAATTCAATTTTTAACCTCTAGTATTTTAATTGATTTCTTTTTAACATCTAATAAAATATTCCAAATATTGACGATCATTTATACGGAAAAAGTACCAAGTAAATAAATTCTTAAAAGTAAACCAAGGGTTTAAAAATAATTAAGCATTCTCAAACCATTTTTATCCATGTAGTCATATATAATATAATTAAGTTAGGAGTGAAATCCTCACCTTGATGGAGAATATCCATTTCAAAATTCTAGTGGACCCTCGTCAAAGCGTCGAAATTTAATTTTTGACCCAATGAGTACCAACCACACTTAGGGTACGAAAGTGTCAAGTTAGGGGTGAAACCTGCATCTTGTCGACTAGTCCCACTCCTTGATTTTCAAAAATCCCGCCAAGTCACGAATTTTTGATTGAGTTGGAACATGTAGTAATTGGAAGGGTGAATACCGTTAACCGAAATTTTGGCGAGAGTATTCCACCTATTAGGCCAAGGCATGGTTCTCAAATTCAAAAGAATTTTCGATCACTTTGGTTTAGTCAAAGTTTCGTTTTTGAACAATCTAAGTTTTAATCAAACCTATGTTTTACAATTATCAATCTTATACGATACAATCCTCTCTTTTTCAAATTCAAATTTTTTTCGAGATTATTTTACACACAAATCATACTAAATCTTTTCATACATTCATACGTTATTCACATGCGTGATTTCAAAAACGTCACCAACTAGAATTACATTTCTTGTAACCCCAAAATGGAGACCTATCATCGAGATAGGAGTGATTTCCTTCCCATGACGAATAACTCCGCTCCTTCTTTTCTTAAAACGACCTCACCAACGGGTTAGGGGTGATTCCCGTACCTAGGTGATCGTTACCAAAATTTTTCCTTCAAGAGACTTTATTATGCAAACACGATCAAGTTTTATACCTAAATCGTTTATTCTTTGTCAAAATCCCTACCTATGCAAATTTCAAAATTTATCATCTTATCAAACGTATTCCTTATCCCATAATCTATTTCACATAAATCACATACACAAAATACTTAGTCATACCATAATGTTTTATTTCCTGATTTTCAAAAATTGACGAAATGCTACCCATCAACTTAATCGGTCTAATAAATATCTTGCCCACAAATTTCATCTTTAACGTAATCACTAAAACACGCTCACGTTATATCATTATACTAAAGACTTTCATTCTCAATCGGAAATCAAACCAACCTTTCTCACATGCCTATAAGATCTTATAGATAATATAGGATCGTGTTACTAAAACCCTTCTTGTAACACCCCGAAAACGGGTTTGGTAATTAACCCATGTTAATACTAAAAGACGGGTAAAGTGCCGCTAGCAGTAAAAATAACCCGGTAAATATTCGGGATTTAATAAGAAAATCCTAATATTAAATACAAGCGAAACAAAGTTTTAATGAATTGAGTTTATAAGAGCCCGAGTTAACGGGACTTAAAATACTACGGATTATAACTCCCGGAACCCACCAAGTAACTAGGAGTATTAACCTAGTTAGTTAATGTCTTGACAGAATGGAACTAATGTGGCTAAGATACCCTTTAAATAACTTGTGTAAAGTGAAGGGACTAAACATGGACAATTGAATTAAAGTTTCAATTAAATAAAGTAGTAAACACAAAACACACACGTACGTGGTGTGTGTTCTACGATTTCAACCAGACAAGGAGGAGGTCCCAAGCTTTAACCCTAAAACACAGAAAATCAACAAATTGAAGCTCAAATCAAAACCCAAATTGATGCATGAACGCATATAAATGATCACCTAGTCGTGGGGATCACAAGGTATGTCGAATTTTCAGATTTGGTGATACTTTGAGATTATGATGAACAATCATAATCGAAATTCTGGAATGAATGTTAAATCTATGAGTGGTATTTTGATTATATCTTGGTTTAGAAGCAAACCCTAGTAGAAATCTTGATGAATTGTTGTCAAACAAGGGATTTGATAATTACCCTATTATGAGCTAAGTGGGTTTTGGTTGAATTGATGAAATTGATGTTCTAATGGTGTTTATAAACATCATACTAACTCATAAGAATGAACTACTTGAGCAAATTAGAGATTTGCTTAAGAGTTCATAAGTAACTAGAAGTGGGTCTAGACATAAGAGTTAAACCATGATTTTGATGATAAAAGTGGGTATATGCTTATAATGACTGAAATTTACATGTTGATTTATCATTACTTGAGGTAGGAATTTGATGACATGTTAGTTAATTTGTCACCTCAAAAGATGATGTTCACTAAGTGGTGATTTTGATGTTAATCTTGGTAAAAATAACTAGTTAGGAACTAGTTAGTAAATATGTAAAATTATGCACATTAGGTGGTTGTTAAAATGCCTAAATGAGAACTAAGTGTTGATAATGTGCCTAATTGAGTCTTGTGAACTTGATAGTGCAATCATATGTGTTAATTGGTGATTTGACTTTTAAATAGTCAAACCGACCATTAATAAGATCGAATGGTAATTGTGATAGAAAATATGTAAGATGGAATAGTCATAATTAATGATGACTAATATAACTGTCTTACGAATTATGATGATAGTTTGACGCTTGACAAGCTAGGTGGAGGCTTGGAAAGGAAGCGGGTCAAACGAAGCAAGTATGAAGGAAAAGCGTAATTCGGATGCAAGGTAAGTATAGCTTACACTAGTCTTAAATTGTGGAATGTTTTCTTATCATATAAATTATGAATGAGATATCTAAACAATTGAAATATGATGTTCCGTCGTGTAGTCGAACGGAACAAGAAAATCAAAGATGATAGAAACCATAATAATGGTTAAAAAGAAGTAAATCGATAATTTGGTCACATTATGTCAAAAGCAATACACGGTTTATAATTTAAAATGACCGTACGGTGTTAAACGGGAAGAGTCATGTAGAGGAGATGATAATAAATATCATCTCGCAAAGATAAATGGTCAATTCGGCCAAACGGGTCAAAAGGTGTAGACAACACCTTTTGACTATATAGACTAATGATTCTTTTGTCGAGTCATATGCTTACAGGAATAGATATCCAATGGATATTCGCATCGTTCTTAATTAGAGAATATAAAACAAGGTATTAAAATTGGGTCTAATTGTTGATCCGAGCCAGGTACGCATATTTATGATGTATGTAAAAGTGCTAATTTGGTCGAATAATTGGTGATAGCCCTTCATTGTAAAAGAAGGACCAAAATCGACCAAAACGCCCTTGTGGGCTAAATTGAACAAACAACTCTTAGAGGTTGTTTGGAAAGGAGTCTTATGATTAAACAAAAGTTTAAAACGAGTATGGGTAGTGAAAGATGTAATTCTTGGGCCAAAAGACTCCATATGAGTCTTTGCCGTAAAATGATATTTCAAGGGGAATAAATCCGGAACACATAGATATCTACTTTAAATCCAACACACATTTAGTAGTGATGGAAGAGTACTAGATAAGAAATATAGGTTACAACGCTAGATTAGAATGAAAGCGAAATTGAGGTTAAAAGTGCTTAAAATATCCTTAACGGGTCAAAATAAGCATACTAGTGAAAACGGGTTTAATTTGTGTAATAAACCTAGGATTAGAACCTAATATGGTATATCTAAATTATTTGATGAAGAGTATCAAATATAGGAATCAAATAAATACGTTTGTTTGATAAAATGCATAACCGGGGCAAATTTTGGTATAAAGGGTAATAAGCCGAAGACTTAAAAGTCTTAAATTTTGTTAAGCCAAATGTCGGATTTTAACTCCAAATGATGGAGAATCAAATTACAAACACGTAGGAAGAAACGGTAGGTCAAACGGATAAGCGGTTTGAAAGATACGAAAGATTTTGTGTCAAGTTACGGCAAAAATGAAAAGCTGGAATGCAGGGTCCACCGTAAATTACGGTGCCACCGTAATTTACGGTGGAGCTAATATATTTACGATAGGTTTCTACTGTTTTACGGTGGAAACTTAAATAACCAGAGACCACCGTAAATTACGGTTCCACCGTAATTTACGGTGGTGGCCAGATTGAAAACTTTGTTTTTGTTATAAATTGTTTCTCGGACTCGTTTAAATACGTTTTAAGCCCTGTATGACTAAAGCATTTCATGTTTATGAAATGTAGGTACACCTTGGATGCCGGAAGACGATCAAGCTCAACGAAGAACCGAACACGATAAAGACACACGCTTCCGCACTTTGCTACGTTGCAATTTTTAAACAACGAATTCAACCACGTGATGTAGAATAACTCATGATTTGTAAAAGTTTCAACAAACCCGTATTTTTATAGCATGTGTAGTCTTAACTACACATCTAATCGTTGGTAATTACATACAAAATCGTTAATTAGTAACTAGGGTGTTACAAGTTGGTATCAGAGCCAGGTTTAAGAGATTCGAGTATGGTGGGGAGGAACCATGCTTGGACTTAAACCTTATGCTCTTGACAAAGAATAGTGTTCGGTTCGAGGCTTGATCGTAAATCCGGTAAGTGCAAGTATGCTAATGGTCTAGCGTATTAAAGTGTTGTAGATAACACATAGGGTTACCGTGTAATACACGTTACCCCAATTAAATGATTGATATAGTTGGCAAAAATACGCGCGTTGACGCGTATAGTAGAAAAAGCCTTGTATTATAATACAGGCGATTATTGAAGTTGATATTACTAACTTTTGTGAATATCTTGATTGAAGGACAATTTCATTTAAAGATGACAAGAGTTGAACAAATTAAGGATATGATAGAGGAACGGTCCGAAGTATGACGATAGGAGCATGCTCACTAAGGACTAAATCGCGTAACGACCGCGAACAAGGTTAATGGCAAGAAACGCCCGTCGGGGCAAACATTACCAGGTGCACATTTTAAATAATCGCACAAATAGTAATATGCAACAAATAAGTAGAAATTGAAAGTTGCATATGTAGATTAAAAACTTGGAAAAACCCGAATAGAAAATGTATTCGGGATATTGTTTCCAAGGAAACAAATAGAGGCGTTACTTACATAGGGCGTGATGTGAAAACTATAAAAAGGTCATGTGTGTCATGTGTTAATCGCTTACTCTGGCCAAGTAAGTAGTGGCATACGATACCATGAACTTCTTATGGCAGACACGTTTACATCCGATGTAGTAAGGACAGTGTGAATGGGACTAGCTTAAAAGTACCCAAATGAATCAAATGAGCAAAATAATGGATAATAATGTAAACGCACAGTCGGGTGACGGAAGCGTATTACATTAGGATGATGAGCCCGAGTGAAGGGACAAAGAAGCATGTAAAATGATTTAGACAAGTATTGGGAGGGAATGTACTTACACTCGAACCCAGAAAACACAAGCATGTAAAATGATTTAGACAAGTATTGGGAGGGAGTGTACTTACACTCGAACCCAGAAAACACAAGCATGTAAAATGATTTAGACAAGTATTGGGAGGGAGTGTACTTACACTCGAACCCAGAAAACGCAAGCATGAAAAATGATTTAGACAAGCATTGGGAGGGAGTGTACTTACACTCGAACCCGGAAAAATGCGAATATGTCCCTAAACGAGTCGTTTTTGTAAAACGTCAAACTTAAAGACAAAGTCGGAATATAAAAATGAAGCGAGGTCTTAATGCATACCGGGATGGTTGCAATAATAACGACTTCGGTAAAACACCCGGTGGATGGGTAAGAATTAAACACATGCGTAAACCAAGAGACGTGAACGCGGGTTGAAAAATCAAAGTAACTTGGATTACGATTTATGACTATAAAATCTCGTATATAGAAATTGTGAGTAAATATGTTCAACTATTCGAAGTCGAATGGGTTGAATAAAGAATAAAGTTGATTGTTTATAAGTGATGGATTTCACATTAATAGGTCAAACATGTTGAATACAATATAACGCCGAATGGCACAAATGAGCGCTAGCCAGATAAAGGTAGCGTTAAACGCAAGAGAATAATGAGCCCGGTAATGGGATATAACCAAATAGGAATAAATTATGGACTGTCAATATCCTGGTAAGGATAATTGACAAAAGTTAAAGAGAATATCCTAAAACTAAAACTTCGGTTTTAGTGAGAAACAATGTTTTTACAAACATAAATTCTGATAGGAATTTAAATAGTAAGCATGAAAGATACAAGTCTTGACACTGATAGGCGCAAGAAGATATATATTCGAAAAGTGATATTTTCGAAAATGAAATTTTGACATAAATTAAACATGATGTAACACAATCACGGTCAAGAAATGTAATGTGAAGTGGAATCACATTATAACCAAGCAAGTGATAAAAGTAACTGAACTAATAAGACTAGTTAATGAGACCGGTTAAGGTCACCAATTCAAATCAAGAAATTTGGTTTGCTTGTAAGCGGTAGATTCAGTATAGCTGAACCGAATAGATAAATTTGAAAACAAAAGAATTTGTTGCTAAAAGTGAAAGATTTCACTAAAGATCTTTAAACGGGTCAAAGAAACGGATTCATAAGGAATTTGATGGTATACGAAAGCGATGGATATCGCTAAGTTAACTAAACTAGTGGAAATAACGAGACTACGTTATTTCGAAGTTACATTATGTCATATGAGATACGTAGAGGTTCTGTAACCAAAAAGACATTACCATAATTTTCTGGTAATGCTAACAATTGGTTAAAGTAGGAGTAATGCTTAAGAGATTACTCAAGTCAAACGCATTGGGTTTAGAAACTCAATGAACTAGATAAGCAAGGTTTCGAGGACGAAACCTCTTTAAGGGGGGTAGACTTGTAACACCCCGAAAACGGGTTTGGTAATTAACCCATATTAATACTAAAAGACGGGTAAAGTGCCGCTAGCAGTAAAAATAACCCGGTAAATATTCGGGATTTAATAAGAAAATCCTAATATTAAATACAAGCGAAACAAAGTTTTAATGAATTGAGTTTATAAGAGCCCGAGTTAACGGGACTTAAAATACTACGGATTATAACTCCCGGAACCCACCAAGTAACTAGGAGTATTAACCTAGTTAGTTAATGTCTTGACAGAATGGAACTAATGTGGCTAAGATACCCTTTAAATAACTTGTGTAAAGTGAAGGGACTAAACATGGACAATTGAATTAAAGTTTCAATTAAATAAAGTAGTAAACACAAAACACACACGTACGTGGTGTGTGTTCTGCGATTTCAACCAGACAAGGAGGAGGTCCCAAGCTTTAACCCTAAAACACAGAAAATCAACAAATTGAAGCTCAAATCAAAACCCAAATTGATGCATGAACGCATATAAATGATCACCTAGTCGTGGGGATCACAAGGTATGTCGAATTTTCAGATTTGGTGATACTTTGAGATTATGATGAACAATCATAATCGAAATTTTGGAATGAATGTTAAATCTATGAGTGTTATTTTGATTATATCTTGGTTTAGAAGCAAACCCTAGTAGAAATCTTGATGAATTGTTGTCAAACAAGGGATTTGATAATTACCCTATTATGAGCTAAGTGGGTTTTGGTTGAATTGATGAAATTGATGTTCTAATGGTGTTTATAAACATCATACTAACTCATAAGAATGAACTACTTGAGCAAATTAGAGATTTGCTTAAGAGTTCATAAGTAACTAGAAGTGGGTCTAGACATAAGAGTTAAACCATGATTTTGATGATAAAAGTGGGTATATGCTTATAATGACTGAAATTTACATGTTGATTTATCATTACTTGAGGTAGGAATTTGATGACATGTTAGTTAATTTGTCACCTCAAAAGATGATGTTCACTAAGTGGTGATTTTGATGTTAATCTTGGTAAAAATAACTAGTTAGGAACTAGTTAGTAAATATGTAAAATTATGCACGTTAGGTGGTTGTTAAAATGCCTAAATGAGAACTAAGTGTTGATAATGTGCCTAATTGAGTCTTGTGAACTTGATAGTGCAATCATATGTGTTAATTGGTGATTTGACTTTTAAATAGTCAAACCGACCATTAATAAGATCGAATGGTAATTGTGATAGAAAATATGTAAGATGGAATAGTCATAATTAATGATGACTAATATAACTGTCTTACGAATTATGATGATAGTTTGACGCTTGACAAGCTAGGTGGAGGCTTGGAAAGGAAGCGGGTCAAACGAAGCAAGTATGAAGGAAAAGCGTAATTCGGATGCAAGGTAAGTATAGCTTACACTAGTCTTAAATTGTGGAATGTTTTCTTATCATATAAATTATGAATGAGATATCTAAACAATTGAAATATGATGTTCCGTCGTGTAGTCGAACGGAACAAGAAAATCAAAGATGATAGAAACCATAATAATGGTTAAAAAGAAGTAAATCGATAATTTGGTCACATTATGTCAAAAGCAATACACGGTTTATAATTTAAAATGACCGTACGGTGTTAAACGGGAAGAGTCATGTAGAGGAGATGATAATAAATATCATCTCGCAAAGATAAATGGTCAATTCGGCCAAACGGGTCAAAAGGTGTAGACAACACCTTTTGACTATATAGACTAATGATTCTTTTGTCGAGTCATATGCTTACAGGAATAGATATCCAATGGATATTCGCATCGTTCTTAATTAGCGAATATAAAACAAGGTATTAAAATTGGGTCTAATTGTTGATCCGAGCCAGGTACGCATATTTATGATGTATGTAAAAGTGCTAATTTGGTCGAATAATTGGTGATAGCCCTTCATTGTAAAAGAAGGACCAAAATCGACCAAAACGCCCTTGTGGGCTAAATTGAACAAACAACTCTTAGAGGTTGTTTGGAAAGGAGTCTTATGATTAAACAAAAGTTTAAAACGAGTATGGGTAGTGAAAGATGTAATTCTTGGGCCAAAAGACTCCATATGAGTCTTTGCCGTAAAATGATATTTCAAGGGGAATAAATCCGGAACACATAGATATCTACTTTAAATCCAACACACATTTAGTAGTGATGGAAGAGTACTAGATAAGAAATATAGGTTACAACGCTAGATTAGAATGAAAGCGAAATTGAGCTTAAAAGTGCTTAAAATATCCTTAACGGGTCAAAATAAGCATACTAGTGAAAACGGGTTTAATTTGTGTAATAAACCTAGGATTAGAACCTAATATGGTATATCTAAATTATTTGATGAAGAGTATCAAATATAGGAATCAAATAAATACGTTTGTTTGATAAAATGCATAACCGGGGCAAATTTTGGTATAAAGGGTAATAAGCCGAAGACTTAAAAGTCTTAAATTTTGTTAAGCCGAATGTCGGATTTTAACTCCAAATGATGGAGAATCAAATTACAAACATGTAGGAAGAAACGGTAGGTCAAACGGATAAGCGGTTTGAAAGATACGAAAGATTTCGTGTCAAGTTACGGCAAAAATGAAAAGCTGGAATGCAGGGTCCACCGTAAATTACGGTGCCACCGTAATTTACGGTGGAGCTAATATATTTACGATAGGTTTCTACTGTTTTACGGTGGAAACTTAAATAACCAGAGACCACCGTAAATTACGGTTCCACCGTAATTTACGGTGGTGGCCAAATTGAAAACTTTGTTTTTGTTATAAATTGTTTCTCGGACTCGTTTAAATACGTTTTAATCCCTGTATGACTAAAGCATTTCATGTTTATGAAATGTAGGTACACCTTGGATGCCGGAAGACGATCAAGCTCAACGAAGAACCGAACACGATAAAGACACACGCTTCCGCACTTTGCTACGTTGCAATTTTTAAACAACGAATTCAACCACGTGATGTAGAATAACTCATGATTTGTAAAAGTTTCAACAAACCCGTATTTTTATAGCATGTGTAGTCTTAACTACACATCTAATCGTTGGTAATTACATACAAAATCATTAATTAGTAACTAGGGTGTTACACTTCTCAAAATCATTAAACTTTTTCAGCTATCACTAAGTTCATTATGCTAAAATTCTTTTAGGAGCAACGTTTTCACGAGAACCTCCAAATTTCAAATTTCTTATTTTAATACGAAATCCTTTAAAATAATGCAAACTTACTCTTTTCAAAAGCCTTCATACACCGCTCAATACGTCATTTCAATTTCAAAACACGTGGGCAAGGAAACTTCATAGGACAGACCATTTTCGACTTACATAAAATCTTCTAAAACAAGAGTAGCATTTCCGTTCTTTACAAAATATGTCACGCATAACCAATAAATACCTTATATTCTTTTTACATTCACAAACTAGATTCCACTTTCCATGTCAAACTCAACCTATTTTGATTCGATAAACTCAACGTTTTGCTCAAACAACTATACATGCATAACCTCATACAAGTTTTAGTCAATATCTCATGACAATTTCTTTTATATCATTTGTTTTACATACTCAAACTTCTCGATCGCTTTATATGTTTAAATTCATTATATTCAATTCGTACCACACACTCAAACGTCATCATTTATGCCTATACTTATATTCATACTTATACCCATACTCAAACTCATATCTATATGTTTTATGCTTTTACTTATACCCATACTCAAACTCATATCTATACGTTTTATGCTTATACTTTTACTCATATTCATATTCATACTCATACGTTTTATGTTTATACTTATACGCACATGCATATTCATACTTATACTCGTACGCATACTTTTATTCATACTCGTAATTCATACATTTGTACCTATACGTGAGTGTAACCCGAGAGGTTCACTTACGTTGGCCACATAAATACTTAAACATAAACAGCTTGTATACTACATTCTTATACGCACACATTCGTATTTTCAAAATTTATGTATACCCTAATTCATACACAACTAGTACAAGCTAGACGGATCATGCGACGATCAATATAATCGCGGGTGCACACGGGATTATTGGGATAGACGCATGAGAATCATAGGGTGTACTACTGTGTATGGTAAGACACGGAATGTAACATGACACCGAATAACGAAACTGACTTAACATGGTCAAAACATGGTGGATATGCCGCTGGTACTTCCTATATATAAGTGTTTTCACGATGTTACCATACTTTTGTAAAACGTGCCATGAGAAATTCGGTGTTTTGCAGACCTATTTAGACCCGATACAAACTTTAACAACTCACAAACGCATTGCTAAACGCACAATATCCGATTATCCACGATGAGACCCCATTCTTAACACATCGCTTTCAATACACATACCATTCTTATACTCGCATTCGTTTATTAGGTCAATCGTTCACTCTTATACCTCCATTATTCCCCATCTATTCTCTGCCTTTTATACAAACCTCGTTTACAATCAATCGGTTTAAACATTCGAACCCTAAAATGCTTTCTTACTTTTAAAACTATTTTCCATTCTTTATTTATGCGCAAACATACTTAGTTGGCCGTTACCTCCAAAACTATTTTTTTTATTTAAAATACCTAACTTCCTCGTTTTTCACCGATAAAGAATTCTCTACAAAATTGAGATTTGTCAATGCTCTTTAAAACCAACGAAACTTTTCTTACAACCAACAGTGCGGCCACACTTTTCATCAAAATGCATACCATTTTATACGAAAGCTTCCTTCTTAGGTAACACATTTTAAAATACCTCATCATTGAGTTATTCAAACTTGTTTAAACTCGCTTGTCTATACACACACATGCACTTTTTGACTTATGCTCAATGCCTCGAATCATTTTAGACAAACGAACCCTTTTTATAAACCTATCTTTTCGTTCCTCGAAACTTCATACTTTTTAACACGTTTCAAAACTTCCAACTCTCGATTTTAGACAATCATTCTTTTAGCCAAAATGCTTTTTCTCCAAGGTCTTCCTCTTGAATAAATTTCAGGACGAAGTTTCCTAAAGTAAGGGAGACTGTAACGCTCGTATTTTCGTATTTCTATTTTAAAAATGTTCGTATTCGTATTCTATTTAGAAACCTTACATTCGTATTTTAATTTCAATCTCACAATTCGAGGCGTTAATCATAATAAAATTCATATTTTATACATATTTGTTATTTACACAACTGATCATTTAAATACGTATTTATACGCAAACCGACACTATTTATACGTTTAAATACTTAAACGCACATCCTCAATACTTGAATTATACTTTTTATATACTCAATTACATAATATATACTCAAGAAATACCAAGAAATATACCAATCATCTTTTCACCTCATCAATCCTCTTCCACCTTCTTTAACCAATCATATTTCACCCTTTTTCCACCTTCTCCACCTATAAATACCAACCTCCTTCTACCATTTCCTTCACACCTTTATTCTCTACATCTCTCTAATTCTCTCAATCTCTCTAAATCAAGAATTCAAAGAATTCTAAAAGGACACTAAGTGTTCCAACCATTCTTCTCTCAACCTCTCTATTCCTCTCTATTCCTCTCAAATCTTCCAAGCAAAGAAGAGAACTCTAAGAGTTCTAAAAGAAAACACCAAGTGTTTTAAAGGAAGTTTTAAAGCTCCAACCTCCAACTCTTCACGGAATCACCAAAGGAAACTTTGCAAAACTGTTAGTACACTTGACCCATTTTCGCTTTTACACTTTTTGGGTCCAATATGTTAACCTTATCAAAACATATTATACTTTATGCAATGCACAAAACAATCCAAATACATGCATACTTACTTGTTATACATGATTCATATTCTTGTGTGATTTTTATGTGATACAATAGTCATTAGCTTCATACGAGCCTCCATTTAACATGTATAGCACTATAGGAGTAATGCACCACCTGTGAACGAGAGGTCAAGTTAAATTTCATTCTTTTTTGCGTAAACAAAGGGTTGACTTGAGTATGTGTTGAACTATACATTTTAACATGTTGCGGGTTGAGGATGATTGAGGATGCATGAAACTTAGTAGGATGCCTAGAAACACATTTAGACTTTAAATTCTTGTTGTTATATAATTCTTATATTTCAAGTTGTTGTAATTGTATTTCCTTTCCATGTTGTACTTGAATTCTTATAGTAATAAAATGAAATTCGTTATGTAAATACTTGTCGCACATTTTAGTGTTATTTCTAATGAGCAATCTATTTCATCTCACTCCGATGTTTCTGCCATCAGTTGGGGTGTGACAAACGGCTGCTCCCTCAGCAGGTACCTCAACCTGTAGGTCCCTTGAAGGATTTAATAACAAGGTGATTTCAAGTTATCAAATGCATAAACACAAATGCAGAATCTCTGATTTACACACAACCAAGCAAGAGCACAATCAATCAAGAAGAACAAATCACTCAAAAGTTTCTCAATTGATTTTGACAGAGTAACAGTACATAATCTCCAAAATAAGCTCCAATACTCTCTCAAAATGCACTCTTAACATAATGAAATCCAACTTGTTGTATTTATAGGCAATACAGCAGGTGGACAGGTGAAGTACTTATATGATCTACCCGAAACAACATGAAACAAATAATTGAAACACGAAGTACATCCTTCGTGTCACACGTGAACCATGCAAACCACATACATTTCGTGTTACACTGTTTCGTGTCAGATACACCATATATCACTTCCTTCGCGTGTGAACAAATTATAATTAAACATAATGTTGCCAAGTTAAACATAAGCATGACATCATCATCATGATGTCATGATGATGAAGTTATCAAGATGATGACATTCTCGTATAGACGTCGCTTGCACTCGTACGTCGAGTCAAACCGACGGAGGAACACCGTCGACTTCAGTCGTGACTAGAACGGTCTCGAACGTCACTAGCGGCATTCACACTAAGTGCATCAACAAACTCCCCCTTGGATGATGGTCGTAATGTTTGACTTCACACTGTCAGATCTACAAAACATCTTCATTTGTTACAATCAGGAGGTGCATCAACAAGCTCTCCCTTGAATGTAGCTTGTGAATCTTTTGATCTTCAAGGCTTCAGATTCTCCTGGTTCTCTTTTCCTTTAGCTTTTTTATGTCACATCTGCACACACAACATAGCTAAACGTGTAATGAGAACAACCGGTAGGGTTTTAATCAATCTTAGAGAATTTTCAATTGAAAACCTCACTAAGGATTGATTTAATGCAGTTTTAACAGATGACACACATGTGACCAAACTCTCATTCAACTACCAACCAACAACACTTTGAAAGTTTCAAAAATTGTTCAATTTTAGAACTTTAACTTTCAAAACTCGTCAACTTCGATTGTTTATGAAGATGCAATTGTTTTTCGGCTTCCAATCTGGTTTAAGGTGCATAGATTCGAGTTCTAACATCAGTCAATAAAAAATAAGATATAAGCAAAATCTCTTTGGCTTTATAGAGTTTATATTAAAACACCCCTAAAATCATTTTGGTATTTTTTAATTTTTCAAAAGTAAAAGACGGAAAGCAATAAATAAATATTTACAGATATTCTTTTTGCCAGTTCCGAGGGTAAGAGAATCATATCAGTGAACAGTCATGCCGAAACACCCTTGTTGTTTAATTAGTTAGCATTTACATAAGCATCCTATAACGATTATCAATATTGTTGTCCGCTTAAACTCAACAATTAGATGTAATCATATGACTTGGGGATATATTTAGGTATGATTTATACTTACCAACCTGTGTTCATCCACTCACGGCACCTTCCCGTATCAAGGTATGCACGAGAATCCATCTTACTGGTAAGTATACCATTTATCATCTGTTTGAACGTATATGATTTGAGATACTCACTTATTTGAAGGATAAATACAAGTCCTATGTAATAAAATCACTTATTTATGTGGAACTTGATTTTCAATGCATGTAGGGCACGAGAGCAAGTCCGTAAACAGGTTAGTAGCATCGTACCGACAAAGAGACGAACTTGACTCTCGAATGATATGTGATTTGGAATCACTTATTCGGAGGTGAATGTGATATTTTTATCACTTATTGATGATCGTATGCAATATGTATTATATTGTTGGGATTTAACCCTACCAGAGGAACAGATAATGTAAAGCCAAAACCTGGTCACGACAGTGGATTCATAATAAGCAGCAGTTTACATTAAGCTTTCCCCTTAAAAGTGATTTATAACAACTGATGGTCTCTATCTGCTGCTCATATTCAACTGCTGCTGTTCTTTCAACTACTGATGAAAACCCTGAAGTATCCAACACTGCTGGTCTTATCTACTGATGATAAAGCACTGCCCAGTCAAGGACTGATCAACCTTGAGTAAAGCACTGACATAAATGGAGAGCAGTTGTTTAGTAAATTGTTTGTTTTATGTACAGTCAGTGGTTAGGTTAGCAGTGTTTGTGTAAGGACAGTAGATACAGGTTGTTAGTCTGTTAGACGTCGCTTTCATGGTGACGTCAGCTGAGATACCTCAGTGGTTTGGTTTGCCTATAAATGTAACAGTACCCTGTACTGTTACATTTGATTGACTGAGCGGATTCTTCTCCTCATGTCTAATCCTTTCATCTTGTGTGCAACCAACCTTGGGGCATCAGGCTGAGGGGGAGTTTAGTTTGTAAGCATATCTGTAATCTTTTGCTTTGATTTGTAATCTTTTGACTATGTGAAGCAATTGTTTATCAAACTATTTTCTCCTTTGATTGTGTTTACAGGGTTTGTTTTCATTTCCGCTGCACTTTACATGTTTTCATATTAACAAATCATTCCAAACATACAAACAAACACAATCATGAGAGCCTCCGATCCTAACAATTGGTATCAGAGCGCTGACAGTCAAATTCGATCTAACAATCAATTTGACATAACAGTTCAGCTCAAAATTCATTGATACTAAGGTTGGTTGTATTTTGTTGAAAAACAGAGTATCGAGCAAATCATGTTCAAAATGGTTATTCAAAAAACTCTGTAAATCAACCAAGATGTCATATGACACACAAATTTCACACAACAAGTGAATTCATGCACAAATCACTCATAGTTTTCAGATCTGAAAACATATCTGTTAAACTATGGGATTATTTCATGTTTTCAAAATTGATTTCAATTGCTGTTATGAAAATTGTAATGTCACCTTATTAAAATGCTAAAGTATGAACCTCAGATTAACAAAAACCTATGTTCATAAAACATTAGTGTTTTTGTTAACTTAAAAAGAGGGGAATTAAAACTTTAGTCATTCAAATCTTATGTGTTGAAAACAGGTTGAGTTCCTCAAAAGGACAAAATCAATTTGTTAAAATACATTAAGAAAATTCACAAAAAACTCAAAAGTGTGTCTATCTCAAAACTTTTGAAGTCAAAAGAAAAGAGTATAAACATAAAACACTTATGAGTCAAAGTTTAGGGTAATAATGGTTATTAAGCAACTATGTGCATTCATCTGGTCAGAAAAGGGTTTTGATCCCAGTGAATGAACTCCAAAGAGGACTAGACAAATGTTCAAAATTTTATCCATGTGTCCTCATGTTTGCAATCAACTGACAAAGAAAATGGTACCAAACAGTGGTCAAAATGTATTCCAAAAGTTTCCTACCACTGTTGTCAAACCACTGACCATTTTCAAAAAACTTGTGAATGATATGATTATATACTCTATTGAAATTATACCAGATCCTTTTTGATACTATTCTCAGAAAATCCTTTAACTATTTTTTTTTGTTCAAAGGATTTTCTCAAATAACCAGGATATATTATTCATTTTTTTTGGAATAATATATTTGGAACTTTTGCTTGTTTTTGTTGGCAATAGTTTCAGCTCCTGTCAGGATGTAATACCTTATTTTTGGTGGTATTTGTGTCCTCATAAATGGGTCAAAAGGAAATGGTACATCTGTCATGATCATGTCATACTCAGGTTTGCTCCTAAATTTTCATCAAAAATTGGTTGCAAACTGTGCTTGAATTACTAGGGTACTCATGTTATAATTGAATATTAAACGAAAATGAGTTGCCTTAGCAAAAATTTACATTATCTGGGGTACTAAACCACTGTCTTTAAAAAATTGACATGTGGCAAAACCTTGAATGAAAATCTTCAAAACTGTTGCTGAAACACCTGTCCTTCAAGATTGGTATCATTTACCCTAACCACTGTTTTGTTTCAACATCTGATCTCTAAACACTGTCCACTGCTGAAAGTTAACCACTGATCCCTCATTTTCTTGAAAAGCACTGATGCTCAAAATCAGTGTCTTATCCACTGATATGCTATCCACTGATAGTAAAAATCATCCACTGTCCATAATTTTTACCGTTGTAACCACTGATGCTTGATACGTCAGTGGCTCTTAAAACAACTGTTCTCCATACTTCATCCACTTCATTAGTGTTTGACACGTGGTCAGTTTTTAGCCCTCAGATCTTAATAACCGCTGCCACATCAGCGATCATTTTTTAAAATAAAACCCTGCCCTAAACCCCAAACAGGGTTTTACACTGTCGAATTGAATTCCAAAATTCTCTTCTCATAGCAGTTTCCAACCCTTCTTCTCAAAATCTCCAAAATCATCTTTCGTTCTTCTCCGCAAAAATGACAAAATCAAAATCAAAACCTAAATCATCATCACCTTCCAAAGAGGTCGCTCAAACGGCCGAAGAACCCATCGAAATACCATTCAAACAATCTCACAACTATCTGGGTTTACTCACAAAACCTACTGATAATCACACCTTTGACACCATCATTGATACATTATCTGCTTCAAAGTACAAAACTTTGTTGACAGCAAATGCTCCCATCTATCTGCAAACCCAGAGAGAGTTTTGGAAAAAGGCGTCGCTTGAAAAACAAGACGGAAAAGTCATAGCCATTAACTCCTCGATACAGGGTAAAGCAGTTCAAATAACCCCACAGTCGATCTCCGAAGTCTTTAATCTCAACGATCAGGAAGGTAAACTCTCTTTTGAGAAAACTGAGATGAAAACTGATTTCGTAAAAAGGGGATATGCAGAAGAATCAAAGGTAGATACCTTACAAAAAGGTTATTTCCCTTCTGCGCCTAGGTTTTTATTTCACACACTTCTGATGTGTGCTTCGAATAAAACAACATCTTTTAACGAAATACCATTGAAAATTCAATGCCTGGGTTACGCTATTTTGAATAATAAGGACTACAACTACTCCCAGGAGATTTTCAATGACATGGTGAAAAACGTTGAAAGTAAAGCATTTTTACTTTTTCCAAGATTTTTGAGTTACTATTTTGAACAAAAAATTGAAAAGGAAAATTTAAATTTGCTAAAACAAGGTGTTCATTGTCAAATAAAAATCTTAATAAAAGAAACATTTTCAAGGATGATGGCACCAATGAAAACAAAAGCAGGGGTACCTGAGCAGATTTTAGCGGTTACAACTGCTCCTCAGGTATCAGCTGTTGAGCCCACTGCTCCAGGTGATCATAGCAGCACAACCACTACTTTGAAACCCACACCTGATATCACCAAAAAGACCAAAAGAAAAACATCCAGAAAACCCACCAAACCCAAAACAAAGGCAACTCTGGAAGATGAGATCCCAGAGGAAATGCCTGTGACAACACAAAAGTCACCACAAACCACTGCTGCTACTTCCTCACAGCAGTTGGAAGAAAGATCTCAACCCATGCCTAAAACTCCTCCTGCATCCTCACAAAAGGATCAGGTTGTAAGCACAGGGACACCACAATATGAAGCTCTGAATCCACTTGGATCCATCTTCCTCAGTCCTGATCCCAAGGACATGTCTCTTTCAACTCCCATCCCCTCAACAATAATAATGCCACAATCCATGCTACCTTTGTTGCATGCAGCTGCTATAGCTCAGACACAAACCAGTTCCTCTCTATCACCTGTCACTGAGAGTATACCCCCACAGGTGACTGGGTCTGATGCTACTACTCCTGCTATCCCAGCAACAATTGAGGAGGTTACACCCCCTGAGTTACAAGTAACTCTCGGTGGTAGTTCAAGTGGAGCAGCAACTACAACTGGTGGATCAACAGGTCTCCAGTTGGCCAGTTGTTTCATAAATCAGACTCCCTTGAAGGCAATTTCTTCAATAGCACCAATGTTAACCACTAGTGAGCCTATTTTGACCACTAGTAACATCAAAGGTGTATCAAGTGCTGAAGAAAGAAGTCCCCAGTACCAAGAACAAGGGGCATCAATGGGTGATTTTTGGGACTCTGTTCCTAAGTCAAACATTGATATAACCACTGCTGGTGGGGATTCAGATGATCCTACTAAAGTAGGTGATGATTCAAGATATCAGGAATTGACGGGCAGAGTTGACAAACTTGAAGAATCAGTTGCTGAAATAAAGGAGATGTTGCAAGAGATTTTAAAAGCTCAGAAAGCACAAGCCACTGCTGTTCCTGCTCAAGCATCTGCACAACATGCATTTGCTGAAAATGAGCTTTGGAATATCCTTCAACCCATGCTTGAAGCACAGCAACTCATGGCTGACAAAAAGCACGCTATTCAAGTACAAATGCTGACCAACGTGGTTGAATGAAGATTTAAAGACACTCAAGCAGATATCAAGGCTATAAAGGCAAGCATTCAAAGTGTCTCTGGCAAAGCTCCTTCTTCCATATCATTCCTTGATAACCCCCCTTCAGATAATGCCAAAAAGGGGGAGAATATCAAGCTGTTGAGAAAAATGAATACAAAGGGAATAGAGCATGGCCTCTACATTGAGCCGGAAAAAGAAAAAGAAAAAGAAAAGCAGGTCTCAAAACCTGTCAGCCAAACAGCTGATACAGCAGTAGTTACAAAAACTGCTGTCAGTAGCCAAACAGCTGATACAACAGTAGTTACAAAAACAGCTGCCATGTCATCAACACACACCACTACAACTACTGCTCCACCATCATCATCTACAATCATACCATCACCACTGCCTCCTGTCATAAAACAGAAGACAACAGATGTTACAACATCTGTTGTAATGACAACAGTGATTGAAACACAAGTTGTTTCAACCACTGTCAGTCAATCACTGCCACAAACCACTGCTATCCAATCTACCACCACTGATCCACCCAAAACATCATCTGCTCCTTCTTCATTAAAAAGGAGAAGGAATCTCATATCAGATGATGATTCACCACCACCATCACCACCATCAAAAACTACATCACCACTTCCATCCCCTGCTCAGAAGCAGAAGACAACTGCTGACATATCAGCAGTTGTAATGACAACAGATGTTGAGACACCAGTTGTTTCAACAGCTGTTAGTCTGTCATCCACCACTGCTCTCACCTCTCCTACTTCACAGCCAAAGCTCTTCAACAGAAAAAGAAAGCCAATACCTGCCGATGAGGGTACATATGATCCTAATGCTGCTAAGTATCCACTGGAGCTTGAAGCTATCAAAAATGAGATGAGACAATTCTATACAGAAGAAGATCCTTCAAAAAGAAGATTCTCCTCACTCATAGGCTACATGCCACCAGATGATATGGATGACTACCTCAAACTCAAGGCAAGGCAGGCTAAAGCAAGAGCTAAATTTGAAAGTGAACGTGAAAGTCTAAGCGAAGAGGCATTGCTAAAAGACTGGATTTCTTCCTTGAAAAGGTAAAGCAGATGGAAAAATTTGCACAGGAACTAATCAAAGAAAAGGCTGAACAACGCAAAGAGCTAAGAAAGAATTATCTTGCCTACATTATGAAAGAAAAATTCTATCCTGCTGAAGAAAAACAGTTTGAAGAGTGGCCAATAATCGCTCTAAAGCATGAGGCTGAGAGGATTGACAGAATTAAGAATGATCCTACAAAGAAGAAAAATGCTCCAAATTGGAACAAATTCAAAAAGCTCATTGCTGACTTCACTGCTGAGTATAAAAGAAAGAAAAAGGAGCTGGTGGATGCAAAAATGGATACTGCTGAAGCCATATCAAAATGGTCAAAACAGCAGACTGATGAAGCCTACGAAAGGCTGAAGAAAAGAAAGATAACTGTTTCAGGCACTTCTAAGAAGCAAGAACAAATGATGAAGCTTGAACAGAAGATGGGAAACCTCGACACACTGTTCCGGTCTACTTTTGTAACAAATCAAGAAGAGGGAGAACAGCTGACTGAAGAAGAGGTAATAGAAAAGGAAGCGGAGTACTTCAAAGATACCATCACGAAAATGGGTCTAAAAGAAGAAACTTCAACAAAGCTTCAAAGCCTTTTTAAGGCATTAAACAAACCTGCGTCTCCAAACACTGCTAAAGACAAAACAGAAGCTGAAAGACAAGAACTTATTGAACAAGAAACTGCAGAAGATATAGCTGCAACAGACAAAGTCATTGAAGAAGCTTTCAAAAGAATGTCTGAAAGTCTGCAGGTGTTTTCAAGGCCATCATCCCTCAACTCATCATCAAATAAATCTCTCCCAAGAAATCCATTGGGTTCGAAAGTACTAAAGTGGATGTCTGACCAAAAGACCCATGTATTGACTATTGTCAGATCCAATGGAAATGTGAAGTACATATCAAGGAAAGAAGCACTAGGCCTTAGTGTTCAAGATTTGCAGGATCTCCTTGAACTTTCACTGTGTAGGGATGAGGATGACCAGAGTGCAAAGGAATTTGAAGCTGAATTCAAAGAACAAGCTAAGGCACTCTTGATGAGGAATAAAGATCCAGAATAATGACAGGTTTTGGCATTATCTGTTCCAGGGGGAGATTGTTGGGATTGAACCCTACCAGAGGAACAGATAATGTAAAGCCAAAACCTGGTCACGACAGTGGATTCATAATAAGCAGCAGTTTACATTAAGCTTTCCCCTTGAAAGTGATTTATAACAACTGATGGTCTCTATCTGCTGCTCATATTCAACTGCTGCTGTTCTTTCAACTGCTGATGAAAACCCTAAAGTATCCAACACTGCTGGTCTTATCTACTGATGATAAAGCACTGCCCAGTCAAGGACTGATCAACCTTGAGTAAAGCACTGACATAAATGGAGAGCAGTTGTTTAGTAAATTGTTTGTTTTATGTACAGTCAGTGGTTAGGTTAGCAGTGTTTGTGTAAGGACAGTAGATACAGGTTGTTAGTCTGTTAGATGTCGCTTTCATGGTGACGTCAGCTGAGATACCTCAGTGGTTTGGTTTGCCTATAAATGTAACAGTACCCTGTACTGTTACATTTGATTGACTGAGCGGATTCTTCTCCTCATGTCTAATCCTTTCATCTTGTGTGCAACCAACCTTGGGGCATCAGGCTGAGGGGGAGTTTAGTTTGTAAGCATATCTGTAATCTTTTGCTTTGATTTGTAATCTTTTGACTATGTGAAGCAATTGTTTATCAAACTATTTTCTCCTTTGATTGTGTTTACAGGGTTTGTTTTCATTTCCGCTGCACTTTACATGTTTTCATATTAACAAATCATTCCAAACATACAAACAAACACAATCATGAGAGCCTCCGATCCTAACATATATACATGTATGTATAGTATCTACACGTATGTATGGTATCATGGAAGTTCTAGACGTGCGTCCTCCCTGTTTTGGTAAAAGAAACAACCATGATACCCATATGATAAACAGCATAAATACCACGTATCTCTGAACCTCGGCAATCTATCAAACGAGATTTCGGTACCAAGACCATATGCCAATGAGTGGTTCCCACACGGTCTTCAGTTCATTATGTTTATATCGCCTTGCACACTTTAAAATGATCGTGAGCCTACCGATACATCATTAGTAGAGCTACTTATCGTTTTTCAGTTTAAGTTCAAAGAGGTTTCGACAGACCACTGATTTATTATCATTTTCTCTTTTTCTCGCCAGGAAACTCATTTTTGTTTTTCTCTTGTTTTTGTCCTTTTGATGTTTTTCAATGTTTTTGTATTTTCTGATTTGAATTTACTCCTCCTATAATTCAAAAAGTAAATTTGAAATTTTAAAACATCTTTTTGGATTTTCTAAAAAAAAAATATTTACAAAAACGATTTCCCGATGTGGATTAACTCATGTTTTACCTCGATGCCTTTGACCAAAATTAAGTTAATCAAAAATGATTTATCAAAATTTTGGGAAATAAGTTGGCACGTTGGTAGCCGGTATGGACCATAACAACATTGACGAGTTTCATATTTAAATGATCACGTGTGAGGTGATATTTGAGATCAACGTGTTTGGTCAAGGAGTGTTGTACAAGATGTTAGTAATTCGCAAAGCAGCTTAAATATCGACAAAGAGATGAGAGATTAGAAATTCAAAACCATAATCCTGCAACTGCTTCATGCATTGACAGGTATCTAAGTGCTCTCCCAAGTTGAGTATCCACACAGTGTGGACTTCAAGGTCGATTTTGCAACAACTTCAAATAACTGAGAAATCTCTTCACAACAACAAGATCAGAAACCTCCGGGTCAGGCTGGTAAGAAGTAAGTGAGCATGTGGGAAAGCTTGTATACATCATCATTGGTCAGTCCATGCATGATGTCTTCCACATACTTTTGCACCATCAAAGGTTTTCGACTTTCTCCTTGATAAGTAGTGTGCAGTTGTTCAATCTATGCCAAGGTATCCGCACACCTGGTTGGTTTGTTCAACAAACACATTTTCTTCAACCACACTGTAGAGAAATGTACACTTCACATTCATCTTGTAAGTCTTAAACTCCTTGTGAGAAGTACAATCCTTGAATCTTCGAAAAGCTTTAGACGTGTGGCAGGCGAGTACATTTCGTTGGAATCTATCTTCTTGACCCGATCAAAGCCACAACAATTAAATTTTGACACATTTTTCATTTTGTCAAAGTTTTCAATTTCTTTCATCATGATTCCTTCACCGGACTTTTTGTCTTCTTTTCTTCTCTCCATATAAGGCAACAATATTCTGCTGGATTTAACATTGCTTCGGAGTCTCATGTCGCCAATCAGGTGCTAGATGCTCCACTATCAACAGTCCTATGACTATCAATAGTTCCTCCTGGAACATCCTGCAAACTCACTTAAGGATCAGTTGGAGAGGGGGACCCAAGCCTTTGTTGACTTGGGTCATCCGGTACCATCAAGAATTGTGACTTCGGTTTCCTGATGATTCGGAATTGATTGAGCTCCCCTTAAATAGTTACCAATTTTGGTTTCCAAATCTATTTTCGTTTTTCATTTTTAACATTTGGTTTAACAGACTGTGTTTGGACAACCTCTGGTTTCAAAACCTTTTCAACTTCTTTTCGTTATTTTCTTTTCTGTTTCAGTTTTCTTTACTTTTGAAACCGAAAATCTTGTTTCGGTGAAACAGATTGTGATCGGTAAAAGTTTCCATAGGGAGCATCAACTTTTGCCTTTCCTTTCGTGAGATATGAATAATTTCTGACAATGTGTCCATACTCACCATATTCAAAGCATGATCTCTGCTCAACAAACCTCGGAGTATCATGACTGTGATAGCTTGATGATGAACTTCGTGATCTTGAGGTACTTGGTCCTACATCACAACAGTTTTTGTGTTGTGTGTACTTGTTTTGACTGTTTCTTTTCAAAATTTCACTTTATTTAACAAAATCCGTGTTCGATTTGTTTTCAAAAGATTCAATTTATCAGTCCCTCGGGATTTCACGAAGTTCACATTCTGAACCTTCTTCTTGTTTTGGCGTTGTTTGCCCTTTTCGTTTCCTTGGTTAGCTTGATAATGCTTTCGTTGATTGTTTTGAGGTTACAATTCTTGATTCCCGTATTTCTTTCTAACTTCGGATTTTAGAATAAGAGCACACTAAGTTATTATAACTCTTGGGTTCGGCTTACCCAAAAACTTACTAGTAGAATTTTTGAAAACTTTATCAATCAAAGATTGATTGACATTTTTGATTGGGAAATCCTTATCTGAATATATTTTATCTGATCCAATCAACGTGTAAAGCAAGTTCACGCTTTCACAACTCTCAGAAGAAGGTTCAACAAACTTGACCGTAGCAATCATAGACGGTTTTTCTTGTGGATCATAAAGAATGTGATTCTCGAAAGGCATGTTTTCTTCTTTTGTTACCGTATCTGACTATTTAGGTTTGTCCTCATCTGACTCGTCGTCTGAACTATCACAATCCTCAACAATGGGAGGACTCTGATTATTCATAGACTTTGAATCGTTGGCCTCATCCGATTGACTTTGACTTGAGGATGCACCCTTAGTGAACCCTAGACCGGCTGTAAATTCAACAAGATCTAAAGGAACAGTGGGTTCAAAATGTGGCATATCCTCGTCATCTTGCATTTTGGTGTAGTTGTTTCTAACCATAGGAGGACAAGCCTGATAGCCAATGCATTTTACATCACCTTTCTTCTTTTAAACATCGATGATATGATCCAAAACATATCTCGAGTTAGAGTAACTATCCAACTTGAGTTTGATGGCATCATATTCGCATCGTGCATGGGCTAGCTCTTTCTTTGTTTCATCAATAATATTAATGTAGTTAGTAATACCAGTTTGTTTATTAAGAATAGTTTTCTAAAGTTCCGAATTATCTTTCCTTAAGGTTTCAATTGTTGTTTTAAATTCCTTTTCATTCTTCTTAAAGTGCTGTGTTTGCCTCAGTACACTTTGTCAAATCCATAATCAAACTCTGATGATGCTTCTTGGTGTGATCAATTTACCTTCTAGTTCTAAGTATTTACCTTTGAAAACCATGCATTCAACACACTTAGACAAGATAGGTTTATTGAAACTTACCTGTCTGGATTGGCAATCCAAACGAGCTATGATTGCAGCACGAAAAGTAGAAGATCCAACTTCTGAGATATGCTTAGAAAAATCATCAGATGAGCCTTCAGTTTTCTATTCCAAAGTTGCTTCCTTGCTATCCATCAATTCAGCTTCTGCAATCAAATCATCTACCTCAGCATCAATATCTTCTCTTATCTCAGTTTTAGATCTATCTTTACCTGAACTCGTGCCTTCTTTAACTGAACTACCTCTATACCCTGAACTGTCATCCTTTCCCGAAGATTCCCCGTCGCTAACATTCCTTACAATTTCAGCATAGCATGAAGTTACTCCTCCACCACTATTTCCTAATTTTGTACAGACTAATCACAACTTTCATCAGCCTAAACAATCAATGCTAGGTTGGACCTGTTTGTAGGAACCATTGTTCTTTTATTATTAGCTACTTAACGTCTGTTGAAAGGATACTGATTTCCTTGCTGTGGGGGCTTCATGCATTCTCTTTTAAAGTGCCCCTTTTCTCTGCAGTTGAAACATGTAACCATCCCCTTGTCAATACCATACGGAGTATTCCTTTTTGCTTTCCAGGTTAGTTCTTCCCATCTTCTCCATAAAGTCTTTTGCTCTTCTTACTTCACTTGCAAAGGCCCATTTGATATCGATCAATTCCATCTCCTCTTTATCTATCTGTGCGTAATCCTCACTGGTGAAATTGATGTTATCAACTTGTCCACCTACTAACCCGCAATAGGAACTCACCAAAGTGTTTAGAAGCTCCATGTGTTCCTGGTAACCTCTACACTAACTTTGTTGAAATTTGAGGTATCGAGACGAATTGTATTTGGGTTAGATGTCAGACCAGCATAAGGATTAGCTGAACTTCCATAGTAAGCTTGTTGAGTTGCTTGATTTGGGTCTAGGATTGGTGGGGGAACAAAGGTTAGGCTAAGGGGTTCGGAAGTTGAGGGTTGTTGTGGTAGGAAAGGGTTTGCGTTGGAAACAAAAGCAGTTTGCAACTTGGTGTGTTGAGCCGGTTGTTAAGTTCCACTAATACCACCACCGATACCAAAATACATTTCCGGATTTTGCAGAACTGGAATTCTTTTTTCCTTTCTAATTTCTTCTTCATCTTTATTCTCTAACGTTTGAATAAATTCATAGATACTAATGTTGTTCAAAACGCCATTTTACTTTAGGATTTCCAGAAATTGACTCCATTTTGGAGGTAGTGCATCGGCAAATCGAGAAACAATCTCTTGCGGAGTCACAATTACTTGATATGAAAACATTTCATTTAACAAGTGGTAAAACCTTTTAGTCATCTCTCCCAGTGATTCATTTTCAATAAACATAAACCCTTCGAACTCTTTCTTTAATAAATTATGTCGAATCTTTCTCGAAGCTGCATTTCCTTCTCCTCTAGCTTGTAAGGTATCCCACAGATTCTTAGTAGTTGTGCAATAAATAAATTGATGACAAATGTCTTTATCAAGAGCCTGAGTGAGAATGACAAAAGCTTTCTTCTCCAAGTCATAAGCCTTTTTCTCTGGTTCAGTTAAATTTGCTAATGCTGCGACACTCGATCAAGATTCTTCAAGTGCTTTGTTGTAAGGCGTCGTAAAACAAGTCCAAAGTTCGGTATTCTGAACGAGAACATATGTGTGAAATCCACCTTTCCACCGAGGATAGTCATTAATATGGTGGAGCATTGGTGGACGATTATTACTTCTAGATTCACTTTCACTAATCAAGAGATTTTGAATGCTCTGATTCCGATTTGCAACGAATGCCCACTGATTAGCCGATATCATTGCGGATGGAGATGGCATGAGCGATTTAACTCATGATGTTGCGAAATTTTTTGAAGGTGCGGTACCGCTCGAAGTACCATTGACACTTCAATCCAATGGATTGGTAGACATTTTGACTAAGACTAAGATGAGTAAAATAACTTTTGAGAATATAAAATTAGATGAGATAAAAACACTTACTGTTGTAGAAACTGACCAATAGCTAACTCACACGAAACATTGTCTTCACACTACACAGAAGACTTAAGGTGAAACACGAGTCACATGAAACTGAGTTACTTGCACGAAATTGAGTTACTTAACACGAAATAGTAGGCACACGAAACCACAAGACTTGAGGCGAAACATAATGCACGTGTAGGCAGTGTAACTTCACACGAAGTAAATTAAATCCTCGCAAAGGAGATTTAGTCTTGTACACAAAAGAGTATATCCACACAAAATAAATTATGTCACATGAAGCAAATTAACAACACGAAGGAGGTTTCACATGAAAGAATGTTTTCGTGTGGCTTTCGTGTTATGATGCAGAAAGGACCAAATCTCATCAGACAACCAGTACAATTCGGTTATAACAAATCTTGCCAGCTCACAAAAGGGAATATTCAGATGAGTGTACTTTTCCGGCAACAACTTCCGGTGTCTTCTTCGACAAGAAAGTTCGTCGGAAAAAATGGAGTTTGAAAATAATATGTTTAAAATTCAAAAACAAGCTGAGTTTTCATTATCTTCACTGATTTTATCAAGATTTCAACTAAAAGTTCATCAAACAACATCATTTAGGTTGATTTTAGTCCATTTTTATATCATTTAAAAGTGGGTTTTATGTTTTTGTCTAGAATCTTCAATAAACACTCAAAAACTCAACAAAATACTTGGTTTTTAACAAGAAATCAGTCCTATGCTCTATTACCACTTGTAGGTCCCTTGAAGGATTTAAGAACAAGGTGATTTCAAGTTATCAAATGCATAAACACATGTGCAGAATCCCTAATTTACACACAACTAAGCAAGAGCACAATCTCTCAAGAAGAACAAATCACTCAAAAGTTTCTCAATTGATTTTGACAGACTAACAGTACATAATCTCCAAAATAAGCTCCAATACGCTCTCAAAATGCACTCTTACAGAATGAAATCCAACATGCTGTATTTATAGGTAATACAGCAGGTGGACACGCGAAGTACTTATAGGATCTACCCGAAACTACACGAAACAAATAATAGCAACACGACATACATCCATTGTGTCACACATGAACCATGCAAACCACATATGTTTCGTGTCAGATACACCTTCCTTCGCGTGTGAACAAATTCTAACTAAACAGAATGTTGCCAAGTCAAACATAAGCATGACATCATCATCATGATGTCATGACGATGACATTCTCGTATAGACGTCACTTGCATCCATGGTTGTAAAAGTGGCTAGGCGCTCCCTAGTCGGTCGACTGGGGAGTTGAGAGAACTCGGCCTAGGCGGAGAGTACACGGGGAGTACTCGGAGATGCCAAATTATAAAGAAATTAGTATTCGGAAATGAAATATATATAAAATAACATAAATTTACTAATATTTATAAAAAATACGTGAAATTGATATTCATTCTTTAATATGATAGGAATAGAAATTACGTTTTATTTTATTTTAAGTCAAACTCGGCCCAAGTTGACCTACTAGATCCGATTTTGGCCAATGTTGACCGCATTTGATCGATTCCGAGTAATTAGTCGGAGTTGAAGAAAGTCCCCTCGGCAGCATAACTTGTAGCGACTACTCGGGGAGTACTCGGCCTTGGAGACCTTGTTTTACAACGATGCTTGCATCTCGTACGTCGAGTTGAACCGACGAAGGAATGTCGTCGACTTCGGTCGTGACTTGAATGGTTTCGAACGTCATTAGCGGCATCCACACTAAGTGCATCAAAAAGTGCATCAACACAACCAAATACAATGATCTCTCTCTCCTCCCACAGGCAACAACAAGATTTCCATCCGTCACATTCCACCAAGAAACTTAACATCTAGTCCCTGCTTATTCATTTAACTAACATAATTCAATTTTTTTCGCTAAACCTAAAATTACCCTGACATCTTGTAAGTTCTATGTAGTTCCTAGTGGAGTCTTTAGATTAGCATATCTCAGAACCATAACATTAACAACATCATAGTTAGCTAATCGTACTTTTCCAAAGTCTCCTTTTTCAAATTCACCATCGTCTACTCGTTGTGTAAGGCGTGAAATGAAGAACCAGAATCCATAACCCAAGAGTTTGTAGACTCTTCACAGCAAACTAGTGTGTCATCATCAGATTCTCCATCTGACATAACACTTTTTACATGTTGTTTACCATCCTCTTTCTATGCTCCAAAACACTCGTTTTTAACATGCCCTTTATATCACCATAGTTCCAACACCTCACATTCTTTATGGCTGTAGACAAGCTTTTCTCACAACTCCCACTGCTTCTGTTATTACCTATTCCCCTGCTAACATTGAACATACCAGAAGTAGATCCTCCACTAGAGTTCCTTCGATGAATGTCTTCACCCAAATCACTATCCCGGATTTGATCAAACTTCAAATTTGTTCTAACAGTTTCAGTAACCATTATCACAAATCCTTACCAAGTATCAGGTAAGATAACAAAATCACAGCCTGAGTGTCATCATTGAACTTCATGCCCAAAGTTGCTAATCTGGAAAAAATCGAATTGACCTCGTTAATGTGATTAACAACTAGACTGCCCTCATTCATTCTCGTTGTGAACAATTCCCTCATCAAGAACACCCTATTACCAGCAGACGGCTTCTCATACATATTTGACAGAGCTGTTATCATACCACACACAGTTTTTTCTTTCATGATATTAAAGGCTACGCTCCTCGTCAAAGTCAATGTAATTTTACTTCTTTCCTTTTTGTCCTTTGAGACCTAAATTGTTTCGACAACTTTATCCATTCCAACAGTTTTTTTTCTAGTACCATATCCAAATCGCATTCACCAAGCCACGCATCTATTTGCATTCTCTACCATGCAAAATCTGTACCAATCAACTTTTCGATTCAGAACTTCCCGTCTTCAGCTATTGTGAACGAGAAAACAAGAAAAAACCCACGGAAACCAAGCACCCGAAGCCCAAGCAACCTTCAATAAACAAGAAACCCGAAGCACCCAAACCGGCGACTTCTCCCGTAAACCCGATCGTAAGAGAAGCTAATAACTAGGGTTCAAGAACCAAAACCCTAATCGCCAAACACCCAAAAACCACCGGAACAGCAACAGGAAACCCGACGCCCACAAAACCTAAACCATACTGGTCGTACTCAAGTCTGCAGCGGTGGCACAATAGATCTGGACCTCACGAACAGCTCTCTCCCTCTCCTGTGATAATTGTGTGCTTAACTGAACCTGAAGCTCTGATACTACTTGTTAGGTATCGAATCAGAGTAGACTCAAGCGGAAGCGAACAAACACACACACACTAGTAGAAAGTAAAGAACACGAGAATTTACATGGTTGGTCATGGTGACCTATGTCCACGGGTTGCAACTAGGGTTTCACTTTTATTCAATGCTCACAACTGTTACACAAGATTACAATTGCATCATGTGTATTCATCAAATGAAACTAGGGTTAACTACTTATCAACAAGTTAACTAAGTGAACTTAAAACCTAATTAGGGTTGATTGCCCTAATTAATTAAGGCCGGCTACCAAAGCTTACGAAACCAACACTTATCATTTATGAGACATATATTTATCTTATCATATCTTTATTGTGTTCTTACTAATCTTTTATCTTGTAATATGCTTATCATGTTCATGTAAAGCATGGTATGATCTCACACCTCATATCACACCATTTAACTGTTATCTTTACCGTATCTTTTAGCAATCTTTATCACATGACTCCACTTATAAGTCATATGTGATTCCACTTATGCAGCACGCCCATGCATTATGTTACTAAGAATTCCAACCACCTATTTTTATTAACTTATTAAGCAATTTAAAATTTACACATGTTATTGATGGATTCCCATGTGGAATATGTAACTGTTCGGTAAATATCTTTGATATACGTCCTTGAAATTGTTGGCATAAAACGCCTATCTTACATGGCCGTATAAAACCATGATCATTATGCTAGTGGTTAGGTAGTTACATGTCCAAAAAGCATTGTCGTCTAATTTATCAATATTTTAGGTTCATTTCAAGGCTAACCATGAAACATTATGTTATCACATTATTATAAATTTGGGGATATATATCTTATCAAAAATATCGGGTTTGAAATAAAAAGTGATCTTTTTTTTTTTTTTTAAAACACACAGACGACAATATCATTCCACACGAAAAATGGCAATTACAAAGCAATGGCAGGTAGTCGGGCAACAAGTTGCGCCGCCACCCCCTTTTGAATAGAAAAACCAATTCTACTAAATACAAAGTTTGAAACCTTTAGCGACGAAGAATTACTATTAACGACTTTTTGAACCCGATTCAAAAGTCGCACAGCGTCAGGAGCGAGAACACCAAAGGTATCAAACGCAAACGGGACAAACACATGTTGATTCTCCAGGCAGGCTTTCTCATGTTTTGCCACTTTGCTCGCCTCTGCCTTGAGCACTGCTTGCCCTACGACAATGCCCTTGTCCTTGAGCCCGACAAGGGAGGAGACCCCAGTTAAATCTACACAAGCGTGTTTCCCCCCTTCCCATCCAAACACAAGGATGTCCGCCGGGCTTAAAGTGGACCTCCCCTCTAAGGGGTCAGTCAGGAAATTTACTGGAGCCTCCTTTTTGGCAGAGATCCCGGCCCGCTTAAGAACATCACATAACACATCTCTCACCCAATCATGTCGATATTTAAACCCTGGTAGCTCTTTACAGTGGATCGCGTGCTCACCGAAAGAATCCAAACACGCTTTGCGGCATACCGGACATGGCTCGTCAACTGGGAACAAAGGAATCATCAGTCGGTATCTAAGGATAGCACGGTATTCCACAGCCGACATGTGTTGCCCCAAGCCTTAAATAGGTGCGATAGACAGAAAATCCTGAGCATGTGGGGCACGTTGAAATTCAAACACAGCTCTTTGCCGAGAGGATCTACAACTTTATCTTTATTAGAGAAAAATCTAGCTATATATGATCCCATCATACCTGGTTTACAATATAACACAAGGCTCCAAATATTTGCTAGCGGGTCCAAAGAACCGGGTTTGATGTTTATTAAAATATCAGTCGGTCGGCAAGGTTCTCATATCTGGCCGGAAACTTGAAGTCTATAACCGTTTAACCCCACACAAATATTGAAACTCCCTTAAAACTTAAAAGCATATATCACCACAAAGGCTACAAATTAAAGTTACAAGATTTGTTGACGTCGCGCGTTGTCGCTAATCGGAACAAATGTTATTTGAAAAAGAGCATGTTTTTTTAGAAAGCCTAACCGTTTTAATCGGTTCAATTTATAATCGTATAGTTTTATGATACCAAATAAATATTCTATTTTGAATACATGTTTGTTTTTAATAAAACTTATACGTGAATATCAAGGGAAAAAATTAACTAATATAAGTTATTAAAAATATCAAATTAACTAAAGAGGAAATATGATTTAAAAAAGAATAAAATAATTATTAAAAATAGAAAATAAATGAATGAGGAAATATGGTTTAAGAAAAGAAAAAAAATAAAAATATGTAAAAAAAAGTCAAATGAAAATATAATAATCATGTATTACAACATTAAAATAATAAATAATTTAAAAAGCTATATATTATTATAAAAATAAAACTACTATTCATTATATATATATATAGGGGATGGTTCAAATGAAAACCACTTTTATTGCGAAAACTTGAAAACTAACTAAAAAAAACCTAAAAAACACACTAATTTTTTTTTACAATTTTTTTTAAATCGCTAGTTTTTATATATAAAAAAAACTTTTTTTTTAAAAACAAAATGTAGTACACGTGTAACAATACACATGTGTCACTACAAAATTTTTTTTTTAATTTTTTTTATATAATTTAATTAGCGAAAATTGGTATGCAAAAAACAATTGGTATGTTTTTTTGGCTTTTTAGTTAGTTTTCGCGATAACTATTGGTTTTCATTTGAACCTTCCCATATATATATAGGGGACCGCTAAAATGAGAACCACCTCGAGTTGTAAGAACCGAGAGAACTGCACCGTACGGGGCGAGGTAGACCAAATTTTTTTTTTCATAAACGTAGATGCGTGTATTGTAAACACGTGTGTAAAAAAAATTCAAAAAAAAATGTCGTGTGTGTAGTTTTGAGCACCCCAAGTTTAAAATTTACGGTACTCGTAAACACAAACTTGTGGTGCTCAAAACTCCACACACGACATTTTTTTTTTTTATTTTTTTTTACAAATGTGTTTTTAATACACGCATCTACGTTTATCAAAAAAAATTTTGGTCCACCTCGCCCCGGATCAAAAAGTTCTCACGGTTCTTACAACTCGAGGTGGTTCTCATTTTAGCGGTCCCCTATATATATATATAATAGATATAAATCCAACTGCTCAATCTCCAAATGACTCACAACTAATATAAGATATATTTGTCCAGAAAAGGTTAAACATTGTTCCCTAAAAATGATAAGTCGAAGGAAAGGTATCAAATAAACTCCGATTCAACTTATTATAGCAGTATTGGAATCGTCTTGTAAAACTCTACGATCTTAGATTTTAGGTTTTCATTTTTGGATTTTAGTTTGTAGATTTTTGTTTCAAATCATTGTGTTTTTTATTTAGCATCGTTTTTTTTATATTTCTTCCTATTCTTTTATATTTTGTCGTCCATTGTGTTATATTTTGTGATTGATTGTGTTTTTGTACTCTTTATAGATTTAGTAGACTTTGTATAGTAACTTTACCCATATTTGTCCCTCTATTGTTATTGATATTATTAATATGGTTGTGTTGTAATAAGTTATAAAAAGAATTCATTCTGAGTTATATTTTTATGCATATATATATATATATATATATATATAGTGTAAGTATCTATGGAAAACCCATTTAATCTAGAAAACTTAGGAAACCTTAATTGTGTGGTCAAGATTGATCCACATCATATCTTTAAACACATGTTAAAAGGGCAATATAGTCATTTGCTCAAGCCATCATTTCACCATCTCTCCCCATCCCATCAAGTCATTTATTACCATCATATCACTTTTTTTAAAACAAATAATATACCGAACTTTGCATCTCTTTCTTTCTTATTTCCCCCCATTAGTTTCTTCTTCCAAAACCCTAAATACCTTTGCTTTCTCCCATCTTTCCATGGCTGATTTTCAGGCTTGTTCTCCTAGCCGTGTATTCCGGAACAACTTCCTCGGTGATCAATCACCGGCGGTATACTTCCAGCATGCATCAGGTTCTTACGGTATGTGAATCAATGAAAAATTTGTTTTCTTTTTTTTAGTAGACAATCATGTTGTTTTTTTTGTTCATGTTCTTCTTTTGTTAGGAGTCAATCATCTTCTTTTGTTGGTAATCATCTGTTTTTTGGTTCACTTTCTTCATTTTTTTATGAGTCAATCATGAACACCCTTCCATTTACATGTTTGTTGGTGTTTGCGGATTAGATGATTTATTTTGGATCCTTTTGTTCAACTTATTTGAAGTTTTATTTTGGATCCTTTTGTTCAACTTATTCAAAGTTTTTTCACATTTTTAATATCCTGCACAACCAAGCAACCAATTTGTATTTTCTTTTTGTTCTGTTGGTGTTTGAAACCCATTACTATACCAGTTTGTGATTTATTTTATAATCAGGTGTTGGACATATTAGAACTGAGAACATGCAGACAGAGGTAGAACTTCAACAGTCTCACTTTCAGATTTTTTCACCAAATGAAGAAGGTTTAACATTTTGTTTTAAAAGCTTTTTTTTCTTAAAAAAAACCTTATTCTTGTTTTTCTAATCACCGGTGCAAACTCGATTTTCAGATATGTGGAGTGATGAGTATGACGAGGAAACACCGCTACGCGCACGAGCTAACGACAGACGGAATTCCCCGCTAACCGGACCTGATGTTCATGAAGGTTAGCTTTAACCTTTTTGGCAGCATGAAACCATAAATATTATTGAAAAATATTCATTGGTAAATTGTAACATGTGTTAGCATTGCAATAAAAGTGTTAGCAATAAAAATAACTTTTACGTTTTTATTTTTTTTTTTAAATATGCATTGTTTACAAGTCTCAAATGAATCGATCAACGTAACACGTACACATGTAACATGTAACATGTGTTACAACCTTACAGAAAATTAAAAAAATCCATGATGTTTGTTACAAAATGTAGCCCTTATGACAAGGTTTTCCAAAAAATATTCAATTCATGTTATTTTTCAAAATTACTCAGTTGTAACATGTGTTAAATATGTAGCTGTTATGTTTTTTTTTCCGGAAAAGATTCAGTTTTTGTCTAATTTTCACATTTTATATACAGATGAACAAGGAACTTCCCGCTACTTTGTAACTCAGACCCCACAAGGAACCAAATATTGGACTCCTATTGTTGACAAGGAGTTCCATCCCGTTCTTGGAAAATCTTACGACACATTGGAGGAGCTTATTGCAATGTATAACGCATACGGATATCAAGCTGGCTTTAATGTAAAAAAGGGGCAAACAAAGGTTTGGAATGGGTATGCGACGCACAAATACCTAAGGTGCTCGAAAGCTGCTAAACCGCAACCGAAAAGGACGTTCGACACTCTCTGTGAGTCTTCGGTGATGACCAACAGGAAAAGTACATTCACACACACTGATTGCAAGGCGCAGATTCTTGTCCTCATCACGCAAAACCCTACTCGTTTTGTTGTACACAACTGGATTGATGTGCATAATCACCCCCTTATTGACCCATTCAATCGAGACCTTTCAAAAATATCAAGAAAACTCCCATTTGCAACGCAACAATTTATTCACCGAATGAGCATTAATCGTATTGGTCCGGTCAAGGCCCACAGGTGCCTTGTAAGTATTAAAGGTGGTCATCACAACGTGCATGGTACTCCCGATGACTTTAAAAACTTTAGCCAGAAGTTGAGGATTTTTATAGGTAACCGAGATGCTCAACTTTTTCTGGATCGCCTTCGTGATCGAAGGGAAAGTCTTCCCAACTTCTACTATGACTTTGTTGTATCTGATGGGAAATTGAATGCTGTGTTTTGGGCTGATGAGATCTCGAAGCTAAACTACAAGGCTTTTGGGGATGTGTTAGCGTTCGATGCTACTTACCAGACAAACAAGTTAGTAGACATATTACTCCTAACATATGTAACATGTGTTACACATGTTGTTCTTACTTTACAACCTTTTCTGTTACTATCTTACAATTTGTAACACGTGTTACATGTGTTACACATGTAGCTCTCACTTTACTCAGTTGTCTGCTACAACCTATATTCTTAGTTCTAAACATTAGGCAGTTGTAACATGTGTTACACATGTAGCTCTTGTCTTACAATGTCTCCTAACAAACGTTAGGCGTATTACATGTGTTAGACATCTAACATTTAAGATAATGGTTGTGAAGTAAGATATCTTTACCTTTCTGTTATTTCAAAACAATAAGCATTTGTAACATGTGTTACATATCTGCATTTTTTTGTCATTTTGGACACCTTTACATGTGGGTCATCTAAGATGTGTTAAAGATGTTAAAATCATCTATTGTTTTGAAGTAGCAATAGGCATTCTTACATGTACCTGCATAATTTTGTGAAAAAAGTTTCCTTCATTGTTACTTCAAAACAATATGTAGTTGTAACATGTGTTACACATCTTAAAATTGTCTATCTTTTTCAAATAACAACAGGGATTGTGACATGTATCTGGATAATGTTAAGGGTTCGAAAAAGAATATGCATTTTATTTTGAGTTCTGACACTTGTTACATGTGTTACTCCTGATATGTAACATGATTTTGTGCTAACCGCCTACCCTCTTTTTTTCCCAGGTACAACATGATTTTTGTACCATTCACTGGTGTAGACAACCACATGCATTGCGTGACCTTTGGTGCTGGGTTGCTTTTAAATGAGACTGTTGAATCTTATAAGTGGGTACTCCAAGCCTTCATGAAAGCACATGGGACTGAACCCCGGTTGATCTTAAGCGATCAGGACCCGTCGATGAAACAGGCAATTCAACAAGTCTTTGGAACATCTCGTCACAGGCTTTGCATGTGGCATATTATGAAAAAGCTACCAACCAAGGTCAAAGATAAGCACTGAGATATTATTCTGAAGTTATTTTATTTCTGTACCTTATCGTTGACTTGTTTTTATCCTTAGACCTCGTTAACAGATTGCGGGTGACCTGTTGCAAAACACTGATGTGAGGGCTTGCATTCATCGACTGGTTTGGAATGTTTATATAAAGCCATCTACCTTTGAATCGCGATGGGCAGCGTTGCTGGAAAAATTTGGACTACAAGACCACCAATGGCTCAATGAGATGTACGAAATCAGGGAACGTTGGGTACCTGCGTACTTTAGGGACATCCCTATGTGCTGTTTGATGAAGACGACTTCACGTTCCGAAAGTTCAAATGCATCTTTCAAAGTTAACTCTAGCAGCGCAAATACTCTAGTTCAATGGCTGCTATGTTATGACACGCGAATTGATGCACAACGTTACCGCCAAAGAGTTGCTCATTTCAAATCTTCTTCCATCGTTTTCAATGACAAAAGCAATCTGCCGATTGAAGAACATGCATTCGCTATTTATACTCACTCTGTTTTTCATATTGTTCGAAAGGAAATCCTCAAGGGCAAGTTTTACTGCTACATATCAAACCAAGCGTCCGAAGACGGCAGAATGGTTTTTTCTGTCACACATGAAGACAACGTTTTCACGGTTATTTTTTTCACAATAGGCTGCCTAACACGTGTTACATATAATATTTTTTTTACATCCTAGCGTTATAGTGCCTAACATTGGTTTAGTTTTAAAATATGCAGGTCAAGTTTAACAACGTTGATAGGACAGCAGATTGTTCATGCCGTGGTTTTACCCGCATAGGCTACCTATGTCGCCACGTCTTTTGTGTGTATCGCTTACAACATGTTGATAAGATCCCAACCCAATACATCTCCGATAGGTGGCGGCGTGATATCTTACCAAAGAGAGTGTTTTCTGTCCAGAGTCGTTATGGTGTAGACACGCAACCGCAGGACGTTATGCGATCTGAGATTATTGACGTGGTCTCCGACTGTGTGGATGTTGTTCGAAACGACGTTGATTCACTTTCATCCTTGTTTGAACAGCTAAAACTCATCAAAATGAATTTGTTAACAAAGGGATCTATCCAGATGCCAGCCCAAGCGCCAAGTGAGGATGTCTTAGAAGAACTAATTGGGCATCCAAGAGAGAACGAGGTGGTGGTGAATAACCCTGATGTGGCACGCAATAAAGGATGTGGTAAACACCGACGCATTAGTGGTAGCAGTAACCAGCCAGCTCCAAAACCCACAAAGGCCGCTCGACTGTGCCGAACCTGCATGAAGTACGTCACTGGCCATGATTCCCGTAATTGCAAAAAATTCATCGATCTCGATAGTATCAATCATCCTCCCAACCCGAATGACATGGGGTCTTCATCTGCCCTTTAGTTGAATATGCTAGCTGACGACAATCGCTGACCAGACACCAATTTTTGACACGTGTTATGTACGTTTAACAGTATTTTTGGACTTTGCACCTCGATACAGCAGTAAAACTGTTACGTGTGTAACACGCATTATCCAATGGTTGTTTTTGTTTAGGTAAGCTACTTTTGGAAGTTCATTGGTCAAGCTCAGTATGTTTTTCGTTACTTAGTTTAACGTATGTACGTTTCATGTGAAACATAAACAATATGCCGCTCCGTGTTTCAACATGTATTTTGGTTGTAATTTAACAATGGCATGGTTGCCCTTAACGTGTTTTACTAGATGTGTATATTCTTGTGTATGGTACCACTTTTATATGTTACCCTTTACCCCTTTTTATGTTTAATGACCTATTTTCCTTTGTTTAAAAGGGTGCACCCCTGTAACCAATTCGGTAACCAATTCAACCATCATATATTACTTGTGTTACACACTGCTTTTATTCGTGTGTTACAAATCACGTGTACTAGCATGTTTGGATGTATACACGTTACATATACTAAGTGTTTCATACAGCCATGTAACATGGTATGCCTTTTGTGGTGCATATGCTCGTGTTACATGTATACGTATGTTATTCACTACACCGTATGTAAAACATGTTACCCATGTTACATGTATACGTATGTTATTCACTATATATGTGCCTTGTTTTTATTCACTGCGTCGTATGTAACACATCTTACTTACATGATCCCCCATGTACTGCACATACTTACGTAATATGTGTAACACATGTTACAATTGCTTATTGTTTTCAACTAACAGTAAAGGTATACTTTGTTAATGAGTATCACAAGTTCCAATTGAAACAATATGTTGACCACCCAATGCTCGTCTACTACTTTTCTAACATTTGGTAATGATTAAAACATGTTAACTAATAACACATGTTAACTGATAACTGTTAACAACATACATTTCCCAACATAACTGTTCAAAATAAACAAAATTCGTGGTGACTACGATAGTTACAACACATTACAGAGAAGACCAGTATGGTCATATTGTATTTTGGGTTATGGCCATCTAGTAAAATAAACAAAATTCGTGGTGACTAGGATAGTTACAAAAACCACCACGCATATATTACTAGCCAGTTGACTTGTTATAAACAAAGTTCTGCTACCCAAGATAACTACAAAAACCACCATAGATGTTCCCACAAAACCCGTAGAAAAGACCACACTCAGTGGCCCCCCATAAATGATGCGGCTTCTACCTTGCCTTTCAAAGTGTTAGAAGGCGACAACAGAATATGAGTGGCATACTTTGTCCTCAGCTTTCTCACCTCCTTCATTTTCCTGCTCCCATTTGTACTAAACCCAGCTTCAAATGGTTCACCCAACCCCTTGAATTTTTCCATGTGCCTCATTAAGAAGATCCCGCAGTCTGTATTGTTCCCATTCATGGCCCAATCAAGCTTCTTCCTCTTGATTTCCAACCCCTTGATCACCGACCCCCTTGGATGGTTTACCTCCTCCAGGTAACGTACAAACATCTCCTTCTGGTAACACACGTTACAAAAGTCATAGTGAGTTGTTATAACACATGTTACGTACAATCTGATGAATATTCGCATTTTATAGTGTACTTACATATTTGTATGGTACTGACTTGTTGGTGTAAACATCACTATCGAAGACCGGACGTGTGAAGTTTTCTGCACCATTGTCGATCAACGTAATTGCGGGATTTTTCATCTCAAACACTAGCAGATAGTAGTGGCCGGCCTCTAATATCGGAAACAGCACCATGTCGAAACTTCTAAGGTCAAACAGCTTTTCGTTGCCATACATTCCGCCTTGCATATTCTTTCTAAACCTGTCCATACGTTTCTCACGGTGCATCTCTTGATCAAGCAGCATCCACTCAAACTGAAAGACAATTCAATTGGCATTAATTATCATGCTTCATCACACATAAACAATTTATGGCTATTAAAAAATAACTCACAACTATTCTCGTCCCGATAAACAAACGGCTGGTCGACCCTGGTGCTTTGAATTTTTCTTCATAGTTCAGCACCTCAACCCAGCAGTCAATAATTCGATCAATCACCAGGGCCCCTACGCTCAATGTCTTGAACATTCTTCGAGTTGCCTCAACATATGCACTGCTCCTATAGAGTAGCTCCCTGCAATCCAAATTCACAGTGAAAACACCTACTTTGTTACCCATGTTACTAAATGTTATGTATTCCAAATGTAAATTTAATTACTCTGCTCTTGGGTTTGCTCTATATTCTTCATTCGTAAAGCCCTCCACCCATGCCTTTCCTCGTTCTCTCCTATGACATGGGGGTTATCGCATGTTACACAAAATAGAAAACAACGAAAAAGGTAGCTTTTCCTAATTTGTTTCACTGCATAGAGCACTTACAGATTTATTTTCATCGTCTCCTTTCGGCTTGAATCCCCATGTAACATATGTATTAACCCTTCATCGTTGCGGATGTAATCCCAAATACGATTATCATCCTTACTTGTATCTTCATTAAGGTCCACTCCCCGTCTGAAGAAAGGAGATATGTTAACATATGTTAGCCCTTTCTCTCTATCCGGGAGTGTTCTTTTTCTCGCATCTATCTCCGCTAACATCCTTTCTTTGTTCGCTACCTCTATCTCTTCTGTATAAAGACCCATGTTCTCTACATAGTTCGACCCGTCAAAGACGGTGACGGGCTCTACCATCAACGGCTCAGCCGACATTACAATGGGCCCTTGTTCATGTATGATTCCTGTGAAGGTGAAGTAACACATATTAGCATTCCTATTGTTACTTCAATGATGTGTAACACATCCTAGAATTGGCTTTTTTGTTTTTTGAAATAACAATCATATGTAACACATGTTACAAGGATATGTAACAAATGTTACAAGGAAATGTAACACATGTTACAAGGAAATGTAACACATGTTACAAGGAAATGTAACACATGTTACAAGGAAATGTAACACATGTCAAAGAGATATTATCTTTGTTATCAAGCATTATTACAAGTGTAACACATGTTAGAAGTGCCTAACATGTGTAATATATATACAATTGTGACTCACATGCAACGACCATGTAAATCAAGAAGGGTAAACAAGAAGTACCAGATGTGCTTTCACTCTTCGTGCGGACATCCGGTGTTTGAGCTTCCTCATCAATAACTATCAATGGCAAGATGTGTTACATTCTTGTAACATGTCCGCTAAATACTGTCAATTATATAAATGCGTACCTGTCTTGTTCTCATTCCCAATCTCTTCTAGTTGGGTCAACCCAACACTCCAGTTAGGCCCATCGTAATCAAACGAATCCAAGGGTTGTTTTCTCTCAACATTTAACGTCTCCTCCACCTGTTCTTTTTCTTGTACATCAGACTGCTTCCCTTTAGTTTCTATTTCCACCTCAAAAAGCTTGTTAAAAGTCGCACCAATCACTGGAACTTCTGTGCCAACTACCTTAGCACTTTCTACCAGCCTCTCCTTAAGTACCTTTGTGCCTTCTTACAAGTCATGAAACAAAATTATTAATATCAACCTGCTTATCCACAATAAATTTAAAACAACTGACGTGGTTGTTACACATACCCAAATCTTCGTCGTCTGTTATCAATGACTCCCTTTCACCATCAGCATCTGTCGCAGCATCTTCTCGTTTATCCTCATCAACCTTCGTGCCTAATGTTTAACAAAAAAGTAAAAACCTAATGGTTAATATGAACCTGTTTTACGAGTCTAACTTAGATCGACAGACTCATCAGAAAAGATTTTTATTACTCTAACACGCATACCAAAATCTTTGGTGTCCGATATCTGTGTGTCCTTTTCACCACAACTTTCAACTGCACGAATATCCGGAACTTCTTTGTTCACCGCCTTATCACTCTCTTCCCGTTCCATCTCATCATCGTTCGTACCTTCTCCCAAAAGAAAAAAAAAACACTAGTTAATATCAACACATGTTACCTATACTTTTACACTTTTTTCACTTTGTATCAATACAAACATACCTACATGCCTTGATTCAATATCATCATGAACATCAGCATGAACAGCAACATTTACTTCACTGCCATCGGCTACAACTGCGTTCTCAAATTCCTCCATTAGATCTTTCCTCGTTCCGTCATCATTCTCTATCGGCTTCTCAAATTTAACATCAGTAGTCTCATTGCGGTGGACTTCACTACATCCTGAAAACATCAGTAGTGTCAGATTTACAGCTAAATACACAGTGTAACACGTGTAACACATGTTACAGGGATATGTAACACATGTTACAGGGATATGTAACACATGTTACAGGGATATGTAACACATGTTACAGGGATATGTATCACCTGTTACAAAGATCTGTAACACATGCTACATGGATTTATAACACCTGTTACAAAGATCTGTAACACATGTTACACATGTAACACCTACGTTTATTCTTTGTTTTTAACTTCTTTTCTTTCTCAATTGTTTTCCTATACTGGCTTGGAATAATTGGGCTGGTAATACTCGGACTTGCAATCTCCACAATAGGTTCATCCGTGTATAAAAAATAATAGTAATAATAATAATAATAATAATAATAATAATAATAGTACCCATGACTTATTTAATTAACTAACAAAGCAACAAGTTTTTTGTTACCTTCACCTGTTGACTCATCAGCTTCTATATTACCCGTCTCCAAGTTCAACTCCGTTAAAACTTGATTAATTACTTCTGTTTCTTTTTCACCCCTCTCTTCTTCATCATTCAACCATGAAGGCTTTTCATTTAGCAGCGATTGATACTTAGCTTTTAACGCCTGCACATCTACATCCTCTGGGCTCTCACTACACAAACGTCCCAACATGCCTTCTATTTTTCGCTTTGTTCTCTTTGCAACATCTATTAGGGTATAAACCACCGTTGCCCTCTCCTGTCTCCCCACACAACGTCAATGATGTAAAAAAGTCAGCCGATACATTTACGTTGATAAGTATTATACAATGGTTTTAGATATTTATCCTTTCAAACCTGTATTGTTGGTTCATCATCCATCTTGTGTTTACAAACTGTCAAAGATTTCAATTTTCCCAACCCAAAACCACCCCTACTAATATCCAGCTTCTGCCTTTGTTTAAGCTTTTCATGGGTCCAGAATGTCATGGGATAAATACTGTAATCCACTTCCATCCCTTCGCACCTGACGCCGTCCACGTAAAGCAGCTGAAAATTTCACAACAAACCCATTACACGTGTTACACATATTAATCAGTACTTAAAATGCAAAATCATTCAAAAACTTACAACTAGGACTGTCAATGCTCCTGTAAATGGCCTATTTGCGTCATTGCTTTTCCAACCATTCTTGCACTGGTTAAGCTTATCCAACACCAGCTGGCACCAATTAACACTTGCAAAATCAAGATCACCCGTGATATGATCTAATATCCATGGACGAAGGCAGCCCTGTTTGTGGCAGTCAATCATGACTGCCACAAAACACATTAGGAAGTCCATTCTGAAATTAAAACTATCCCCTTCATCCGATGACTCAATCATATCAACCATTCTTGTTGGCGAAACATATCTTCCCGTGAACCGATTTTTCCATCCTCGAACAGCTTCATCCATCTCAGCAAGCTTAGGCAGGGAGAATAAGTTGACACCGGTACGAGGTATGCCCAACAACCTATGTATTGCTTTAACATTTACCTTGATATCCCCACACGGCAAATTAATCTCCATTGTTGAAGGATTAAATCTTTCAACCACATAATTTGCCAACTTTCCCGGCATGCCATCCACTTTAAACTTTAGAAGTCGACCAAATCCCATTTGTTTTACTGCCATTCTTTGTTCGAAAGACAGCACGTTAATGCATCGGGCCAGTTGGATTGGTGATGATCTCGTTCTAAGCCCTGGCCAATTATCACGCTTCGACTTTTTCCTCAACCTACCCTCGACCTCCGCTCCAGCTTCTTCTCTTTCTTCATCCCATTCATCATCGTCAGTTTCTTCTTCTACTTTCTTTCGCTTTTTCGGAATCTTACCAGTTTGCGATCTTGTTACTCTCTTTGTAGCTGCAAATAAAACAGGTTTAACACATGTTACTTAACTTCATAAAAATAAAACAGGTTACCAACTATGTTTTTTATTAAATAAAGTCAGGTTTAACATATGTTACATATTCTTATAAAAACAAAACAAGTTTAACACTTGTTAGATAACTTGAAAAAAATATGAGAGCTTAACACATGTTACATTATTTTGATAAAAATAAGACAGGTGTAACACATGTTACACTAACATGTTTACCTAATAAGAGAGGTTTAGCACATGGTAATAAAAGAGGTTTAACACATTTTACATCATTTTATAAAATTGAGACAGGTTTAACATATGTTACGCTAATATATATATGCTTTTGAGCCCTTACACTTGTACCCTAATATCATCGGTTTACCTAATTTGTTTTTGAGAAAACACAAGACAGGTGTAACACATGTTACACAAGGCAGGTGTAACACATATTACCCTAATATGTTAACACCTGTTACCTAATTTGATAAAAATAAGACTTGTTTAACACATCAAACCCTAATAAGACAGGTTTACTTAATTTGTTTTCTATAAAAGCAGATAGGTTTAACACATGTTACCTAATTTTGATAATTTTTTTCATACCTCTATGCTTTTGACTTTGCTCACTTCTACTCCCCACTACAATTGGATGTTTGGCTATGCAAATGAATAAGAACAACAAACCGTTACACACGTTACAGTCCCCTAGCTTATCATATATACAAAATATAACATACGTACCATTTCGTCCAGTAGCCGGCGGAGTAGCGCTGCTGAGATCAATATGAACCGCTCCTATAAAAAAATTATGAAGTGTTTTAATCAACCGAACTTACTACCTACGAAAACAAAAGCCAATATAAAAAGAACAAACCCAATCTCCTTTTTTGTATTTCTGCGATTGGTGTGTCCGAGTCCCAATCGTCAATATCTGTAGCATCGAAATAAAAAATCAGAACCTAATAAATATTAATTCTTTTAAGCAGTGGCTTTACCTATTGTTTGTTGGTTTGCCAGACCCGCTTCCGGCGTACTCTTGATCTCGCCGCTCTTACCGCCACGTAACTTTAACCTACAAATACACGGCCGAACCACAAAATTATTGTTTCAAATCAATCCCAAATCAATCCCATACATGGCCTAACCACCAACACAAAAATCGGACACTCCAGTCCGATACTGAAAATAACCCGAGACACTTCCTAGTGGCATTCAAAACAATAACTGAAGACAACTTCTACTCAAAATCATCACTGATCGGACCAACATTAACACTTTCAAAAAAAAAAAAAAAAGTAAAAAACCCACTCCAATCGGACTAACATTAACACTTTCAAATCAAAAACCCCACCCCAATCGGACCAACATTAACACTTTCAAAACAAAAACCCCACCCCGATCGGACCATAACACTGATCGAACTAAGAAAACAGAAAACCCAACATTTGAAACAATAATTTTGTGCTAAACCTACAAACTTACTTGCTTCTGCGTGTTCTTTCTTTCTTCCATTTCCGGTGACGTTTAGCGGACGATAACAACTGGAAGGAAGATCTCATATCTTCTCCGGTGATTGTTCTTATCCGGCTTCTTTATTCTCCGGCTTCTCTCTTCTCTCTTCTTCGGCTTCTTTCCTCTCCGGTTTCTCTCTTCTCCGGCTTCTCTCTTCTCCGGCTTCTTTCCTCTCCGGTTTCGGCGGTGGGTTTTAGGGGTAGATGGAAGGTTTGATGGGTAGATGGAAGGTTTGAGAGAGAAAGACACTTTTGAAATGAGTTGGGGCATATAGGAACGCGCGCCATATCATATCATGCAGATGCATGTCTAATCAAATATGAAAATAATATATTAAATGTAATAATATCATAGGTAATTTTACCCATATGCCCTTGAAGTAACTTTATTGACTTTGTCCATCTATTTAATTTAATTCAAAAAGGCTTTAAATTATGTGAGCCATTGGATGATCTTGATCAATGGTCATAGATTGGGTTTCCTAGGTTTTCTAAGTAGAAATAAGTTTTCTATACATCCATGCCCTATATATATATATATATATATATATATATATATATATATATATATATATACACATATACATAGGGTATGGTTCATGCGAGAACCACCTTTATTGCGAGAGTCTCGAGAACCAATGTGAACACAGCAAAATAAACCTACTACACCTAAAAAAACCTAACCCCCCCCCCCCCCAAAAAAAAAAAAACATAACCCCCCTAAGCTAAATGCTAAAAGTTAAACCCCCCAAAAACCTAACCCCCCCCCCCCCCAAGCTAATTGCTAAAAACTAAACCCCCGAAAAACCTAAAAAAAATATAAAAAAAGACACAAATTTTTTTAATAGTTTTATATAAAAATCGCTACTTTTAGTAGCCAAAAAAATTTTTTTTTTGGCTACTAAAAGTAGCAATTTATATATGAAAAATATTAAAAAATATGTGTGTTTTTTTAGATTTTTTTAGGTGGTTTTGGTTGTGTTCACATTGATTATCGCGGTTCTCGCAATAAAGAGTGGTTCCTAAAGGATCTTTTTCCTATATATATATATGGTGGGGTTCTAGAGTGAACATTAGTGTATTTGCGAACTGAGTGAACAAATCTTGGCCATTGATTTACACATGTGGATGGCTAGGATTTTATCATCAAATCGTAACACTACAAGAAAACTGGGTTTTTAATACGCGCAAAAGCGTCCTAAAATGCTATTTTATAGGACCTTTCATTTAATAGGACCAACGGTAAAAGCGTTTCATGTAAAGGGGTCGTAATAAGCCCCAGAACTAAAAAAAGTGTCCTAACATCTCAAATAAGATTATGAAACCAATTTTATGGTCGCGTAATGTCTTTGAACAACCAAAATAGTGTCCTAATAAAAACATATTAGGGCACTTTTACGATGTTCTAACATGTGCTTACATACTTTTAATCTTTTGATACACTTACAAGCGTATAGCTAATTTAGTACCAAGAAAAGGGTCCTAATATACCAAATAAGATTATGAAACCAATTTTATGGACGCATAATATGTCTATAGACAACTTAAATAGCGTACTAAAAAGAATATATTAGGACACTTTTACAATGTTCTAATATGTGATTACCTACTTTTAATCTTTTGATACACATACAAGCGTCCTTAAAAATTAATTTATAGGACCCTTATGATGTAACGTTTTAGCTACCTTAATATCAAGAAAATGGTCCTAATATCCCAAATAACATTTTAAAACCTATTTTATAAACAGACCATCAACATATAACATCCTAATAGTTATTGTATAACATCACACTAGTACATAAATGATCTAAAAATGAAAATAAAATATACAAAAATACAAAATTAATTTAAAACCATTATAAAATAACCCAAGAATATAAATTACAAAGGTTTCAAAGTAACACAAAATTACAAAAGTGCAAAGTAACACAAATACATATATCTTTAAAGATGAAAGTGATATACAATAACTTCCTGAACGAGTGTCTTCATACTTGCAACCCAAAATCAACGTCTTCAATTCATACTTGCAACTGGAACCGTAGACATAACCTAACAAAACATAACATTACATTAATAAAATGAAGCTTAAAATATATACGCAAGTCTAAATATGTATAAACTACAATATTTAAATTCAAATGTTAAAATTCTATCATACATGCAAGTTATAATGTATGCTTCCCCGCCATAGCTAGAGTTATCTCCATGGTTGCCAATAACTCTTCGCATAACTTCGAACTCGACCTTTTCCCTTTCATGGCCCTCTTCAATCTCTTCTCCTATATCAAGCAAACACTCTTAGTATATATATGTATATAGAAGAGCTTATAGTATTGTTGATATTTATCATGAGAGTTATACCAAATCTGATATGTTGAGAGTGCTCTTACCTTGCTTTATGGTATCAGAGCATGATACCTAGGGTTTTGCGGTCTTCGTCTATCTTCTACGACGACTTTATTACTTTTCCAATCCTACACAATTTTACTTTTCTACTTTGAATCTTTGTTCTTCTATCAACTCTCAAATTGTTTCCACACCTGCATCATCTTCAATAAGTGATACCGTCATGAATCGATCAAATACTCTACCTAAGACAATTCTTAAAACTTTAGGGCTATTACAATATTTAAAAAAGGACATACCTTTTATACAAGAAACAAAAGCAACATGTTTATAAGCCCTTTTATACAAGAAAAAAAAACATATTTGAAATAGTAATAATACATCTAACAAATCGAAGAACCATCAACCAGCTGCGTTGGTGTGTGTTGTTGATCACATGGAAAAACTCCACCAAAGTGCTAGAGAATAGCAGATTAATCACCATCTTAGATTAACAATTTCTACTTTTCCATGGCATAAATAGAAATCTTTGGTAAAATGGTTATCAAAGTTGGTGTTAATTACCTTATTCTTTGCTAAGCTCATATTAGATTCGTGTAATTTGAAAAGGTAGCATCCTTCTATACAGTTTTAGACAATAACTCATATCGTATACATCAATTTACGAGTATACCAACAGATATAAACAATAAGTTCCAATTTAAACCCTTAGATCCAACTTTGCAACTTAAGGACAGTAAAGAACCAACTTTGCCCTAAATTCCACATGATTCAGAGAATATAGATTTAATTTCAAAATGTTATGTCACGTTAAGTTTCTTAACTTCAAAAACTAGAAACCTTAAATAAGTTCACTAAAAAGGGGTTTCACATTCCACTATATTAGAAAACTACCAACTGAAACGCTATATCCGTAATAGTCAGTCTTGTGAAAAACTACAAATTACGCTGGGATGGGTGAAGATCGATGAAATTGTGAGGGAACTTATAGTCATAAATAAAATATGTTCGATCATTTCAAAACATAAAAATGATTACTATAAATAAAACAAACCCTAACAAGATGACTGACTTCTTGCAAGAATTGACTAACAGGCGCTGTTACAGAGATTTATCAGAGTCCGTTCGGTGGTGTGTAGTTGGAGAGCACGATTTTCTGGTGGTGTGTAGTTGGAGGGTGAGTGGGAATGATTAGGTAGACAACATTCTCGTGAATGGGTGAATTGGGTGGATGTAATTTTCAAGTTTTGGGAGAACATTGTGGAGGCAGATGGGATTAGGAAGGGAAATAGGGTGCAGGAATTTCCGAAAACGTTTTTGGGTGGGAGGGAAATAAAAATTGATTTGAAAATTTTGAGAGTAAAAATTTTGTAGTAGGAGGGAAGTTTGAAAACCAAATTTTAAAAGCTTAGACCGTGGGGTATGGTGGGGCGGGGGTTTGGGGCATGAGCTGACACGTGGAGTTCGAACCCCTCCGTTGCCGAGTAAAGTGTCTGTGGGGTATGGCGGGGCGTGGCTAGCCCGGCGTGTATAAAAATAATAAAAAAAAATCTAAAATAAAAAAATACACACAACATTTAAAAAAAAGCCTACAATTTTATTAAAATTTCCTAAACATTATTACAAAATAAAAAAAAAAGCTTAAAAAGGATTACAAAATAAAAAAAAAACCTAGAGCGTTAGATAGATTTCGAAAAGGGCAAGCTTGTCGAACGGCTTGCGCTCCTTGCCCCGGAACTCGATGTTCGCCACCGCCACCCGGTCTTCGTGGCTTATCTCACCGGCCGAGACGCTGTCATAGTAGGCTTTGAAACGATCGAGCTTCGGTCGTAGCTCGCGCCATTTGTGTAGGCACGCGTTTAAATTGTGTCGGTCGTTTCCCACGTTATGCCGGTAGCTAGCAAAAGCTTCCGCCCAATAACGTGTCTCACCGGGTTAGCGGCCCTTCATTGCGTCAACGACGCTCGTGACAAGAGCTAGCTCTTCCCCATGTGTCCAAGAGGCCATCGATCAAGTGTGTGTGGGTAGCGGGTTCAATCAAGTGTGTTAGGGTTGGGGTAGCGGTGGACAGCCAATAAGTGTGTTTGGGTTGGGGTAGCCGGTGGGGTTGGGGATATATATAGCGATGTTGACTGTTGGGTTGGGGTGAACCGCTTGGCTTGGCCAAACGGTTAGAATTTGAAATTTAAATGCCCCCCGCTATGACCTAGCCAACAAGCGAATAGGAGCCGGCCACATAGGATCGCTAGCCCGCCCCACGCCCAGCTTTAAACTCCCGCCCCTTGGGCCACGCCCAAACCCAAGCCCACCCGGGGTGGTGGCTTGGGCGTTTTCATCCAACCCACGCCCCAACCCCCGCCCCATACCCCATAGTCTTAGACCGTGGGGTATGGTGGGGCGTGGGTTAGGGGTATGGTGCGACACGTGGAGTATGGGGCACCTAAGACCAAAAGCCAATTTCAAAGGGGTATGGTGGGGCGTGGAAAAAAAGCCAATTTCAAAGGGCTAGTGCTCTTGGCCAATGAGGTTCCGCAATGTCATGTGGGTAGCCCCGCCCAACGCCCGGGCTGAAACCCCCCGCCCAAGGGGCCACGCCGAAACCCATGCCCACCCGGGGTGGTGACTTAGACGTTTGTACCCAACCCACGCCCCAACCCACGCCCCATACCCCATAGTCTTATGTCAATAATATTAAAACCTACATTTTAGTAATTAAAACTTTAAATAGAAAACACTAAAATGTTGATTAAATATCATACATGATACATCGATCATTTAGGTATATATTGAATTTTGATATGTTGTATTTCCTAAGGATTTCCTAATATTATGTTTTATCATGCATTGTCTGACTTTGACTACGAATGACATGTTTAGATCATCATTAACCAATTATGAATGTAATTAACTAACTAACTACCTATTTGGATGTAAACGAGTCAGGTCATTCGTGAGATAATAGATGAAGATGCCCTGAATCGCTGATGAGTGATGATAGCCTAATGAATATGATGATGTTCACCCGTGGTTTTTCTATACAAACCCTAATGACCCGTATGACCCGTGCTTTTAATTTAATCAACCCAACTTGACCCGTGAATAAAAGTTTTAAGATTTTAAGTGACTCATTTCAACCCCTTATTTATTTTTTTTAACCAAAAACAACTATTTATAGTTTTTAAAAGGGTTAAAATGACACATTTAATAGCTTCAGGTTCATGATTGCCCCCTCTACTTATAAGGCCCAATACATATCACGCTCATAAGAACGTAAAAGTTACCATATTAAATTGCCCATAACCTTTTTTTGATGCTAAACATCATCAATGTAACTAGGGGTGTTAATTAGTCGAGTCAAGCCTGAGCTCGTCTCGTTTAATTTGCAGAGAGCTCGAGCTCGGCTAGTTTCGATATTTATTTCTAAAGCTCGAGCTCGGCTCATGAATAGTTTTTCAAGCTCGAGCTCCTCTCGTTTGTTATTTATTAATCGAAACCGGCCACCACCACCACCTCTCACCACCACCACCACCGGCCGGCCACCACCGCTGTCGGCCACCAACACCGGCCACCACCACCACCACTCACCATCACCTCTCACCACCACCACCACCGCCGCCGGCCACCACCACTACTCACCACCACCACCTGCCACCACTCACCGGCCACCACCACCACCACTACTCACCACCACCACCACCACTCACCGACCACCACCACCACCACTCAGCGGGCACCACCACTGCCGGCCACCACCACCGCCGACCACCACCACTACTCACCATCACCTCTCACCACCAAATATCAAGTGTCCTATTATGGTGTATTATAATAACACCACAAAGATTAAGCGTCCTATAAAGTTTAAAGTTATAAGACCCAAGTGTCAAGTGTCCTATTAAGTTAAGTTCTAATATGACTTCGATTAGAAAGGGTCCTATAACACTGAACATCTATGAGTTAACTACAACGTGTCCTATTAAGTTATGTTATAATAGGACCCCAGCTGATCAAGTGTCCTAATACAGTACCATATAATGGGACACTAACAATTAAATGTCATATAAAGTACTTTATTAGAATCTACATTTTAAGTGTCCTATTAAATTATATGATAATAGGACCCCAAAAAATCATCCATCCTATTAAATAGTTTTTTAGGACACCGATTTAGTAGAGTATATTATAAAAGGACCCCAAAAGTTCATTAGTCCTATTAAATAGTTTTTTAGAACCCTCTTTTACAAGCGTCCCACAGAAAAGGTCCTAAAAAGCCATTTTTGTTGTAGTGTAAATTACACTAGTGTATTTCATCATCAAATCCTGGCCATTTATCTACACACATGTATGGCCAGTATTAGTTCGCTCAGTTCGCAAACTACACTAGTATTCACTCTTGAACCTAATCCTATATATATAGGGAGCAACTAAAATGAAAACCATCCCCAGTTGCGAGAACCGTAAGAACCACTCTAAACCAATTAGATTCTGCCACCATAAAGGTTATTTTGATCATTTACCCCAAATGTCATATCAGTCCTCTCTCTTCATTTGAAGCAACCAACTTTTTTAAAATATGTCTCATCTTTCTCTCTCTTAAATTAAAAACCCTCTCTTTTCCAATTTCATATCTGATGAAGAACCTTTGTTTCTCTTGTTCTCTCATCTTTCAAAATCCTCACTGATGAAGAAGAATCAAATCTTTATCACCTCCTTCTCCGGTGACCCACTCCTTCTCCGGCGACCCCCTCCTTCTTCGGCAACCCTCTGTCTTTCTCCATGGTTGTAGTTCAAGCTAATAATTTATTAGAGGATCAAATCCAACTTGAGAGGCGGTCTAGTGGGTTTTTCTGGGGGGGTTTCTTCCGGTGGTGGGGGGTGGCCCGACGGTGTTGGTGTTGGAGGCGGTGGCCGTGTGAGCGGCGGTGGATGAACCCTTGGACGACGCCGCCGCATAAGGGGGTGGGTGTGGCATAAATCCTCGTCGGTTGTTTTACGGCTGATGATGTTGCTGCGTTTGTTTTGTAAGGATTTGCTAGTGCTTTTGAAAGTTTTGAATCTGGAAACAATTGTTTTGAGTTTCTTGGGGGTTTCTTGATTTTTGTGGGTTTAATCTGTTGTAAAAAATGGGGGTTTCTTTGATTTTTTGTGAGTTTGAACAGTGAACTATGTGGGTTTGATCTGTTGTAAAAAATGGGGGTTTCTTGATTTTTGTATGATTTTTTTTTTATGTTTGGTATGGATTTGCAGGATTTTGGGTGTCTTTTTGGTAGATTGAACAGTGAACTATGTGGGGTTTGATCTGTTGGATTTGGGCGGTGATGATGCAAAAAAAAAACGTATATCTTGATGACGATGGCGCGGCAAGGATGGTGGATGGTAGGTTTTTGAACCTGCAACCCCACTTTGCAGCCTTTGATTATCGGAAATCTGAGCCAACCTCCGTTTTTTCAAGAATCCACACATTGTTTTGATTTTTGTTGTTGGTTTTTTATATTTTTTTCTCAGTCGATGATGATAACAATCTATCTGAGACACCTACCGAGTTGCGATTTCTGGGTGCGTTCGTTTTATGTAAAAAAAGTTTTTGTAAAAAAAGTTAAAACCGTAAGCCTTTTAATGTAAAACGTAAATTTTGTAATGTAAAACGTAAAGTTTTGAACGTAAAACGTAAATTTTTTATCGTAAAACCTAAAACGTAAACTTTTTAACGTAAAACGTAAACTTTTTAACGTAAAACGTAAATTTTTAGCGTAAAAATAAAATTGTTTTGGTTTAAAAATCTGGATCTAAAATGGTTTTTAATAAAAAATTATGTTTTAAAAAAACAAGTAATATAACAATACAAAAAAAAGTAATAAAAAACAATAAAGACAAAAAAGAGTAAATTTACTAAACTAACCTTTTGGATTAAAATACTAAAGAAATAATAAGAGAAAAAGTATTTAATATTAGTTTTAATTACTTTTAATCTCATCCATCCATTTTGAAGATCTAATAGTTGAAAAGTGGTTCTCTCGGTTCTTACAACTGGGGGTGGTTTTCATTTTAGCGGCTCCCAATATATATATATATATATATATATATATATATATATATATATATAGGGTTAGCTTAACGTACTAATGCCCTTATCGTACAATATGTACGTGCTAATCTCAGCCGTCAGATCTTCATCCCATGTTAAAATCGCATGTTTTTTTAACAATTTTGCATGTTGTTTTTTTAACATGCGATTTCATCAAAATTAACACATGCGAAATTGTTACAAAAACCCAACATGCGATTTCATCAAAATTATCACATGCGAAATTGTTACAAAAAACCAACATGCGATTTCATCAATGCTATTTTATAACATGCGATTTCACTATATCGTACGTAATGTACGTTAAGGGATATTGTATTTTACACTTTCCCTATATATATATATATATATATATATATATATATATATATATATAGGGGAGCGCTAAAATGAAAACCACCACCAGTTGTAAGAACCGCGAGAACCAGTTTCCACCAATCATACTTTGCCAACGTAAAGGGTAGTTTGGTCGTTTACTCCATATGTCATTTCATATCTCTCCCCCTGTCTCTTTTAAAAGTCTGTCTACTCTCTTTCTTCATTTACTATATCATCTATCTCTTTCTTCATTTTCTCCCAAATTTGAAACGTAATCTCTCATCTCTCTCTCTTGAATTCTTTCACCCCCATCATCTTGAAGATCTGTTCACCACCGTGAAATCTTGAAGATCTTTTCACCACCATCATCTTCAAGATCTGGTGAAGGGAAGGAGGTGGCGGTTCCGGTGGTGGTGAGGAGCGACGGTGAATGGTGGCTGGTGGCGGGGGGTGACGGTGTTGGTTGCTTATAACGTTGGGGTTGGTGGCGGCGACATCTTCGGCGCCTCTCCAGCGACAACTCCGGTCTCGCTTTCCTCTCCGCCGCCCCCTTTTGCGACCGGTTTTGGTGGTGGTTGCGTTGGGTTTGGTGGCGGACCCCTAGGCGGTGGTGGTGGGGTAAAGGTGGGTGATGCCGATGGCTCCGACACAACTGTAAGCCACCGTCAGAAACGGCCTTGCTGGGTTGATTTTGGTATGTTGGGGGTTGATTTGGTTTTGGTTTCTTTGATTCTGTTTGACGGCGATTAGGTGGGTTTGGGATTCTTTGATTCTGTTGGTATTTCTTAGGGGTTTTTTTTATTTTTGTGGGATTGATTTGTTTTAAAAAAATGTGGGTTTCTTTGAAATTTTGTGGGTTTGAACAGTGTTGTGGTTGACATTATTGCCGGCGATCTGGTCTCCAGATCTCGTTTTGCCGTTGATGATATCATTGTTTCTTGATGTTGTGGTTGTTGGTGGCGGTGAACGATGGGTGAATGTTTTTTGCCCCGATCTTTGATCTTGTGTCTTTGTTTTTGTCTCTGTTTTTGTCCCGATCTTTGAGTTGCACTTGTTTGTATGTTTTTTAATGATGCAGGTTGTTTGAATGATGCATTTTAGTATTCTTTGATTCTGTGGGGTTTGTTCTGTTAGATTGGGCGGGCGATGATGCAAAAAAAAACGTAGATTTTGATGACGATGGCGCGGCAAGGATGGTGGAGGGTAGGTTTTTGAACCTGCAACCTCACTTTGCAGCCTTTTGATTATCGGAAAATCTGAGCCAAGCCCCGTTTTTTTTCGAGATACACATTGTTTTGATATTGTTGGTTTTTTATTTTTTTCCCAGTCGATGATGCTAACAATCTATCTGAGACACCTACCGAGTTTGTGATTTCTAGGTGCGTTCATTTTGCGTAAAAAAGTTTTTGTAAAAAAAAAAAAGTTAAACCGTAAACTTTTTAACGTAAAAAGTTTAACGTAAAATGTAAAAATTTTAACGTAAAATGTAAAGCGTAAAAAGTTTAATATAAAACGTAAAACGTAAAAGGTTTAACGTAACGCGTAAAAAGTTTAACATAAAACGTAAAACGTAAAAAGTTTAAGGTAAAACGTAAAACTGAAAACGTAAAAACTTAAAACGGAAAACGTAAAACGTAAAAAGTAAAAAGTTTAAAGTAAAACGTAAAAAGTTTAACGTAAAACGTAATGCGTAAAAAGTTTAACAGAAAACGTACAACGTAAAATGTAAAAAGTTTAACGTAAAACGTAAAACGTAAAAAGTTTAAGGTAAAACGTAAAACATAAAAATTTTAACGTAAAACATAAAACGTAAAATTTTAACGTAACAAGTTTTACGTAAAACGTAAAAAGTTTAACGTAAAACCTAAAACGTAAAAAGTTTAACGTAAAACGTAAAAATTTTAACGTAAAACGTAAAAAACGTAAAAAGTTTTAATAAAAAATCTGAATTTAAAAATGATTTTAATAAAAAAATTATGTTTAAATAATAAAAACTAATATACTAATACAAAAAAAGTAATAAAAAAACAATAAAAACAAAAAGACAAAAAAGAGTAATTTACTAAACTACCCTTTTGAATTAAAATATTAAAGAAATAATAAGACAAAAAATACTTAATATTATTTTTAAATACTTTTAATCTTGTCCATCCATCTAGTTGATCTAGTGGCTAGAAAGTGGTTCTCGCGGTTCTTACAACTGGACGTGTTTTTCATTTTAGCGCTCCCCTACATATATATAAATATATATATATATATATATATATATATGGTCGGGATTTAGAGAAAACGGTAGAAAGTGTGAGAATGGTGAGAACGCTTATCGATCGTCCGATCAAAACAATCTATGGACTAGATTGGCGCGGTGGCATTTCCGTAAATAACATCAATTTTATTACGTGGACGCGCTACATTAAGGGTAAAAGCGTCTTTTAACTACTCCAAACAAAACGCCATCTCTTGAAAATAAAACGCCAAAACAAAAATCACACAGCATTCTGCTAAAAACGCCATTAGATATAAAACGCCAAACTTAGTTATAGTAAAATGCCGCCTAAAAAAACCGCCAAAAAAAACCGCCAAAAAAATCCTATATATACAAAAACTCAGACCTTCAATTAAAAAACATAAACAAAAACCCACAAACGCCATATTTAATTTATACCATTCGACTGATAAACGCCAGAAAACCCAAACATCAAATATATTGCTCTCAATAAAGTGTAGCTGTATGGTGTGGACAATATTGTCAGTTATCTTTCTTAACTGGGGATTAACAATGTTATCCAACACCATACAACAACACTTTATTGATTTTAGCATGATCAAACTCACAGTTTTAAGATGGTTTATTTGTGGCGTTCTTTTTCTCGGTAAAACGCCAAAACAGATAACATTTTGGCTGAAAGGGTGTAAACTCAATAACATTTTGCTGCATGAGATGGACAAAAATTATAGAAAAAGATGCTGATTTCAAACGAAAGTCGAAACAGCCAGTGAAGATGCTTCATAAGAAGAAAAAGACTGGTGACAGTGAAGATTTGAAGATCAATATTTATTTTGTTTAATTTTGTTTTTCAGTTGAATGTTATTTAATAAACACCGCCATATCTAATAAAAACGCCCAAAAGGCAAATGTCTTACACATTTGGTGTTTATCAAACCATCATAAAATTACTTTGGACAAGTATTATAAAAAAACTTTTTTATGTATTCTTTTTTTTTATTTTCCTTTTCAGTTGATTGTTGAATAATAAAAACGCCATATATAATAAAAACGCCAAAACAGCCAAAATGCTTGTTTAAACGATATCATCCCGTTAAACGCCACCAAAAACTCCCAACTATAATAAAATTAGTTTGAAAAAGTATTATAAAAAACCAAAAAAAAAATAAAAAATAAAAAAACAAACTTGAAAATGTAACTAGAAAACAGTAACTTCAAATCAGAAAAACTGAAGATAGGGAAAATTTATTATATTAGAATCTAAAACGCCAAACTTGAAAGATGTGACGTGTTACAGACTTCAGAGATAAAGCTTGTCAAAAACAATAATTACAAACAGTAACTGAAAAGACAAATACTTTATTATAATAACGCACCGCCTAACTTAGGCGCCAAAAAGAGATCCTATAAAATGATACATTTCAGCAACTTCCATTTGATCAAACAAAAAAAAAACAAACGCCAATACTACTAAAATACCACTCACTGTAAAACGCCAAAAAAAATCAAAGATGGCTAATATGCTTTCTTGGATATTGAATATTGTTATTCATCAAGTTTCACTGAATGAATTGTTAGGGGAGGCGAGTAACTCAGTAAGATTTTGCTGCATGAGATGGACAAAAATTCAAGAAAAAGATACTAATGCCAGTCATATGGCATTTTGTATTTTTTGTTCTTGAAGAAGGCTTGGATGAGGAAAAGAGATCAATGACACTGAAGAGTGGGATGAAGATAAAGATGAAGATCAACATGAAAAAAAAGCGAAAAATGTGACAACTGTCAAAAATCCAGGTCTCCGTACAATTAATTAATCATAATTAGTGCCTAATGACTGTGCTGAATTTCAATTAATTGCTTTCTGATTTCTGCTTTATACATGCATGTGCATGATACATTATTTAATGTCATACCAATATTGCATTAAAGCTATATTGCCTTGAATGATGCATTAAGTATAGTTAGCACAGTTATCTGATAGATCAGGAAAGTGCTGACAGAACTCAGCACATGGATAGACAGTGCATTGAGATACAGAATGAGCCAGAAATAAAGTATGACATTAGTGTAGTATATAGGAAAGTAAGGATCACAAAACTGTTTTTTTAGTGATAGTTTAAGTGCCGGAAAGTGCCTAAAACTCACCCAAAGTGCTAAATTCAGCAAAATTCAGCAAAAATCAGCATTTTAACATACTAATATAATGCAGAAAAATGATTAAATGGTACTGAATGCTTTCCTAAGTATCGGGAATCAAAGGTGTCACAAAAAGATACATAAAGTACCCTAAACTGTGTAGTTTAGCACTTTAACGAACCAGTAACCAACCGAACAACCGGACACTACCCGAAACATCAAATTTACACTAGAAGCACTGTTTTAACATTTCCAAACTAGTTATGGTCCCCGAACACCATAACACCACCTAAAAATATCTAATAACCAAAACATGTAACTAACACTTAGATTTCAACTTATCATTAACCAAACTAGTTACAACCTAATCTACTACCCCCCCCCCCACCTATTTACGGCCAACACATGGCCCCACTTAGTTGATTTTATTTCAATTAAATATTAGATATGTATAACCTTTACTAAACATATTACACAAGGGTTAGAAGATGAAAATGGATTATAAAAGAACATGAAGGATCACCATATCATTTCTACACACACTTAAACACACACCATCTCCTTTCTTCTCTTGTTCTCGGCCGACCCCTCACATACATACATCCATCATCATTCTTCCAATCTCATCCAATCTAAGCATATACAAGGGTGTTAAAGATCATATAAAGGAGCTTGTGGAGTTTGAAGAACCTCTCTTGTTTGCTTTTATCCTCTTGATTTCTACTCTTGAATCATCCCTAGCCTTGTGCTAGTGGTAAGAGTCTGGATCTATCCATTTTACTTTCATTTTTAGTGGTTAAAGAAGAATCATAATAAAAAAACATGAAGAACACTAAAGAACATAAGAAGTAAACATAAACATAAGCTTGTTTAATGAAGTAATATTGATGAATATGAGTTGTTATGCTTATTGATCATTGATTGTATGTAGGAATGATGTTGATCATCATATGCTCTTGCTAGATCATGATTAAAAACATAATCTAGCAAAATGTGAAAGTAGAAATGTTGTAGGATGATAGATCATCCAAACAAAGATCATGAACTTGAAAGAATACTTTGATTTCTTGAAAAATAATGAACAAAGTAAGTTGTTAATCGTGTAGATCTAAAGATTTATGAATGATCTTTCAAAGAAACCAAGTTAAAAATATGAGATATATTAAATATTGGTTCTTACAAAAACAAAACTTATTTTTAATGGTTAAACAAATGTAGAAACACTTGTGTAACAAGAAGATTTCATAAAGAAACATTTTTAGAAAATGTGACAAGAAGTTGTAAACATCTAAATTCTTTAAAAATGAAGTTTTTAAAAAACTAATCACATTTTAAAGGGTAACAAGACTTACTAAGAACCCTAGCAAGTTACTACAAATTTTTACAAATATTCAAGTTCATGAAGGAGTAGAAAATGCATGATTTTTGACAAATTGGTAAGTTAAGGTTGTTTATTGTTGATTGTGAATTGATTATGTTGATTTTTACAAAAGAAAATGATATGCTTGAAAACATGGAAACCTCCATTTTTAGGGGAAACTTTGGCAAAATTTTCTAAAAATATAAACACTTAGAAAAATATTTTTAAACAAATATATACAAGTGTATTTTAAACCATGAGTTTGCTACAAAAGCTTTGCCATAATTTTTTATACAAAAATATAATTATTGGAGGTTGGTTTTCATAAATAAAAGTGACTAAATATGTATTAGGAAAATATATATTTAGAAGTCACATGTGTGTGATTATTTGTATACTTTGTGTATTAGTTATATTATTTTAGGAATTGAAATAATATAACACACAAAAATACCAAGAATTTCCATCCAAAATATTACCAAAATTCCAACAAATGAATATACACATTTACACAAAATATTGATGAAACCGAACTATGGAATAAGACTTACAAAATATTCCGGAATTTATTCACAAAGTATATTTTGGTAAATAATATTTTGGACACCAAGTAAGTAAAAATATGATTTTTACAATTACTACAAAAATATATCATATTTTGACAAGGAAAAGTATATTATTTTTGGCAAATATGAAATATATATTTTTCTTGAAGTTTTTAGAAAATATATTATTTTTAAAAAATATATATTTTCTTGCACAAACCTGAAATACAATATTTATGGATGAAAGATATATTTTCTTAATTAAATATGAAGTATGTCATTTTTGGGAAAAATGAGTTTAAATATATTTTCTAAATTAGACTTGAAAATATATTAATTTTTGAAACTTATGAGAAATTACAAATATTTTTGCCGAAAGAAAAATTATAAATAATTTTTCTAAGTAATATCCCTTAAATATATATTTTGAATATATATATATATATATATATATATATATATATATATATAATCCCTATTAAAGATAATATTCCGGAATAATCAATATGAAGTTAAGTATAAAGAATACTTAATGAATTCAATAAAAATACGTATTCTCGTACGTATAATTATACACCAGAATACGACCCCGATATAAGGCAAAATATACAAGTGAAAGATACCCCCATCATTGGGAAGGATATACATGTGTAAATACCCGAAGTGTATCAAGCCAAAAACATATTATTATTCCAAAAATTTAATAAATATAATTTAAGTTAAAGTATTAATTATTTTAACAAATGATTATAAAATTTGGAATAATATCGAAGACACTAAAAGAATCGTAACTCAAAGACATTAATACTAAGTCAAGGCACGGCCCGTTCGTCTAATAGACATTAGTACGTTGTAGGTAGTGTGTTTTTTCGAAGAGCTAGAGTTACAATGATTGAAGACGCAAATCTGTGAGTTCATGATCCCCTTTTCTTTCTTTAACTGTTTTTGGTTTTATAACTTCGGGGGTGAAATACATGTTACAAACAGTTTACAAACATTTTGATGTGGTATGGTTAGCTAAGGAAGGGTACTGCTTGATCATGTGAGTGGTGGGTACAACACTTAAGGCCATTAATCCTCGTCGTAGGACCGAGGGACATGAGTGATAGATCTATTTGGGTGTAGCGAGCCCACACCCATGCGGACCAGGGTGGCCCATGTGGTGACTATGTCTTATTCCCGAAGACAAATCTGCTAGGTTTGAGTTTTCCTGCATCACGTCACAAATATTAATGTATTAGCTACACATTAATTGATCTGTTTTCCTTGTTGCTTTCATACCAGGAGTTTTCAAACTTACTTTCAATGATTTCAAAGGTTTATTCACAAACACACACATGAACTCACTCAACTTTTGTTGATGTTTTCAAAATACATGTATTTCAGGGAATTAGTAGTGGATCTGGCGGGCGTTGGATGTTTCAAGCTGCGTTAAGAATAAAAGATGTCATCCATGGTCTTAGGGTTTGGTCAGTGTGTCTTATTCCTGGACGAGACACGTCTTCCAAATCCTGTTTTATTTAATGTCATTGGTCGAGTCTTTGTGAACTTTTAAACAAGTTGCATGGTTTGTACTCGTATTTGAATTTCTACGTTTTAAGACAATGTTGTCATGTTTTTAAACTAAATTAATGGATGAACATCTATGGTTTTTATCATTTAGTTGTTGTTATGATTGAATGCAATGGTATTAAGAAAGTCACACCATAATCACGCTTCCACAAAAGTCAGGGTGTGACAGCTTGGTATCAGAGCTTCGATTGTAGCGAACTAGGATTCCTTCTCGAGTCTAGACTACAATCATTAGGGCTCTCACGAAAATACTTTTACAACATGTTTTCATTGCATATACGAAACGCCCAGATCCAGGAAAATAAATATTTTTACAAAAGGCACGAAACACATTTTCAAAGTTTATGGTTATGGTTCAGTCTGGGAGACTGGGTGGTTCAGTCTGGGAGACTGGGTGGTTCATTCTGGGAGACTGGGAGGTCTAGTCTGGGAGGCTAGGTAGTTCAGTCTGGTAGACTGTGTGGATAAGTCTGGGAGACTAGGTAGTTTAGTCTGAGAGACTAGGTGGCATAGTCTGGGAGATTAAGAAGGATACGTGATTACATTGTTATTGATTGCATGTTTAATGTTAGATTGTTGATATATGTGCATACATTGTGATTGTTTTGTTACAGACATTATGTCATCATCCGAGAGTGGTTTTTCTGATACCGATGACCCCATGGTTGTAGTCTCAGATGATGAGATTGCACCAGAGCCAGAGATCTTTACTTCTGACACCGAGAGTGACCCAGAGATGATGTCCGACGATGACGACGACTTTCAGCCCTTTGCGCTGCCCGATTTCGGAGTTGATTTACCGATTGCTGATGGTATCCCAGACGAGGATCCTTTCGTTATTCCTATTCCAGTTCACGATCATCTTATCATCGGTCACCCCGATGGTGAGCATGTCGTGGCACCGATCCTCGCTCTCGTTCCCCTCATGGTCAGTCCCCCTGAGGATTGGCCTTTTGACGATCTTTTTGACGATGATGTTGACCTGTTTATCGATGGTCCTCCCGATGACGCTCAGGGTGATGGAGAGCTCTATGAGGACGTTGTTGCTGTTCCACTTTTGGGGATTCCTTTTATCGAGATTTCCTCCGATTCTAGTTTACATTCTGTCCCCGATTCTTTTGCGTTTGTGTCCTCTTCCGCCTTACGGGCTGTTGGTTTGCGTCGATACGCCACTGATTCTGATGACGATACAGCTATGTCAGCTGCACCGTTACCTCCACATGATGCTGAGCCTGATTTTGTTCCCGATGACCAGCCTGTTGATGCACCCGCTGATCCTGTGCAGGTGCCAGCGCCTGAGCCGATGCCAGCACCTGAGCCTTTGCCTAATCTTGATCCTATCCCCTTAGGCATACCTGACATTGCACCACTTATACCAGATCCAGTTCCTGCACCCGCTGACCCTCCTGTCATTGAGCTAGTCACTCCCCCACTTGCACCTTTACCTGTTGATGTTTCCCCTTTTTCACCCGATTGAGTCCGATGTTCACCGCATTAACTTACCTATCAGTTTCTTGCAGGACATCCCTCCACCCCATCCAGGGGAGGGCACTTCTAGCCAGTGGCCTAGCCATGACTCACATGTGTCAGCAGCTTTCCCTCGCATGCCTCAGTATACACATTCTGCTCATTTTACTTCTTCACCACTCGATGAGCCATTTCGATGGTTCCCACCTTACACCATGCCGATAACTGATCCCTACCATCCCTCGCCCTTTACTGGTTATACACGGGATGAGTTACTTCTTTCATTGCAGCTTCAGTTTGAGATCATGAGTTGCAGGATCCTAGAGCTTGAGATGACACAGCGACCTTTGCCATGTCCGTGTCAGCCATCTTTAGTTCCCCCTCGTTCATCACCGTCCCCATTTTCGCATCCTCCTGCACCACTTACTCCATTTACCGAGTTTGACACTCATTTTCTTACCGTTGAGCAACAGATCAGCTATCTGTTGCGTCATGTATATCAGCTTAAGGAGGAGCTTGCGCATGTGCGCAGCTTGCTTTTTGTTCCTCCACCTCCTCCTCCACCACCATCAGCATAGACGGTTTTTGGTCTTATGTAGGTAGCTTACTTTTGGTGAGAGCATAGCTATTGAGCCTAGCTAGTGAAGCCTTTTGGAGACCACCTTTTGCTTGTATGACTTATGATAGATTGATAGACATTGTGGACAAGGGTAGTGTGACCCTGTGCTCCCTTTTGATGCTATACATTTGTAAAACATGTATTTGTGGTCGATGATTAATGAAAGCTCAATCGTAATGTTCTCATTAAATACATTGTTAACATACGCTATTATATACGTAATAGTTATTATATACTTAAAACCTGACCTATACAATCTTCCCTTAGAAGATGCCTCCTCGAAGGAACAATCAGTTGCCCACAACAGAGGCTGTACTACAAGAACGGATTTCACAAGGAATCGCACAACATGAGGCCTTGCGCTCAGAACACAGCGGAGGTACCTCAGGAAATAACCCACCTCACGGTAATGTTTAAGTCATTTAAGACACTTTACGATACGTTTGGACATTCCATGTGCGCTTGCTAATGCTTTCTGTGAATAACGTTGCTTGTACAGGTCGTACTTACAAGCAGTTTCTTGATTGTAAACTTCTGAATTTTGACGGCACTGGAGGTGCTGTAGCTTTCGTTAGATGGGCTGAGAAGACTGATTCTGTGCTGCGGATGAGCAAGTGTGCGCCAGAGCACCAAGTCACCTACATTTCTGGACTTTTCCTAGACAGAGCTCTATCCTGGTGGAACCTACAGGTTCAGACTCTGGGAGAGGAAGCAGCATACGCTATGACTTGGGATGAGATGAAAGAGCTGATGCGCAAGAAGTACTGCTCGAGAGCTGAGATTCAGAAGCTGGAAACCGAGTTCTGGAATCTAAAGATGGATGGCCCGAAGATTGCTGAGTATGTGCAGAGATTCCATGACCTGTCTCGCGTGGTCCCCTACATGGTAGAGCCAGAGTTCAAGCAAATTGAGCATTTCATTTGGGGATTGGCACCCCAAATCATGAGCATGGTGACTACATCCAAACCCCCAACGATCACTGAAGCCATTGATCTGAGTGTGGCATTGACTGAAGAAGCGATTAGGCTGAACAAGTTTTCGGTCTCTGATGGAAAGAAGAAAGAGACTCATGTCGAGTCGTCAGGAGAGAACAAGAGGAAGTTCTCGAACTTCAAGAAAGGTACCCAAGGAAGCATCAGTGGTACTAACAAGAAGAGAGATGCGAACCCACCAGCCGAGGTCAAGACTGGTGCTGCAAGTTCGGAGAATAAGGGAAAAGGTTATATGGGCACTTTGCCTAAGTGTGATATGTGCCAATTCCATCATGCCGGCCAGTGTAGGTTGAGGAAGTGTGAAAACTGTGGAAAGAATGGTCATTCAAAGGAGACATGCTGGGCTAGTACTGGTCGTGGAAATGGTGGTCAAAGAGGTAGTGGTAATGGTAATGGCAGTGGAAACCGTGGTGGAAACGGTTATGGAAACCGCAATCAAGGAGGAAATGGCGGTAATGGTAATCGTGGTGGCTCTGGAAACCAAGTCGGTAATGGGAACCGCAGCCAAAACAACAACCAGGGCGGTACTAGAAACAAGCAAGGATGTTTTAGCTGTGGTGATATTGGGCATTTCAAGCGTGATTGCCCTAAGAACAATCAAGCCCAAGGAAGAGTTTTCAACATAGGAGCTAGGGAAGCTCGCCAGGATCTGAACGTAGTTACGGGTACGTTCCCTATCAACCAACACTTTGCATCTGTACTGTTTGATACTGGTGCCGATTATAGCTTTGTATCCTTAGAATTTAACAATATACTTGGGTTAGTAGCCAGTAAGCTAGATACCCCATACTCGATAGAACTAGCTAATGGAAAGCTAGTAGAGGCAAATGAAGTGATTAGAGGTTGTGTAATAGAGCTTGGAGAGCATGAGTTTACGCTCGATCTCCTTCCATTTGAGTTGGGAAGCTTTGACGTGGTAGTTGGAATGGATTGGTTGTCGAGCAACCGAGCTGAGATCGTATGTCACGAGAAGATCATTCGCATCCCGATGGCGAATGGAGAGACGATTGTAGTGCATGGAGAGAAGCATGATACTCCTCTAAGGATTATCAGCTGTTTGAAGGCTTGAAAGTCTATGTAGAAGGGATGTGTTGCCTTTTTGGCTCACATTGTTGATAAGGAAGCTGGAGAGCCAAAGCTGAAAGATATCCCTATGGTAAGGGAATACCCTGAAGTCTTCCCAGAAGACTTGCCGGGATTTCCGCCACAACAACAAGTCGAGTTCCATATTGACTTGGTTCCAGGCGACGCGCCTGTGGCCAAGGCACCTTATCGACTTGCACCTTCCGAGATGCAAGAGTTGTCAACGCAACTTCAGGAACTTTTGGACAAGGGATTTATTAGACCGAGCTTCTCGCCTTGGGGAGCTCCAGTTTTATTCGTCAAGAAGAAGGACGGTAGTTTTCACATGTGCATTGACTACCGAGCACTGAACAAGTTGACTATCAAGAATCGGTACCCCTTGCCGAGGATTGATGATCTCTTTGATCAACTTCAAGGTTCAAGTTATTACTCCAAGATTGATCTTAGACCAGGTTATCACCAGCTGAGGATTCAAGAAGAGAGTATACCGAAAACTGCTTTTAGGACTCGTTATGGACATTATGAGTTCGTAGTAATGCCGTTTGGTCTGACAAACACGCCAGCAGTGTTTATGGATTTGATGAACCGAGTCTGCAAGCCATATCTCGATAAATTCGTGATTGTATTTATCGATGATATTTTGATCTATTCGCGAATGAAGGAAGAGCATGAGCAACACCTTAGAGCCATTTTAGAGCTGCTCAAGAAGGAGAAACTGTACGCTAAGTTTTCGAAGTACGAGTTCTGGTTGCGTGAGGTACAGTTCCTTGGTCATGTAGTAAACGAAGATGGGATTCATGTGGACCCCACCAAGATCGAGGCGATCAAGAATTGGGAAACTCCGAATATGCCAACCGAGATCCGTCAGTTTCTAGATTTAGCTGGGTATTATCGCCGATTCATTGAGGATTTTTCTAAAATCGCTCAACCGCTGACCTCCCTTACTCAAAAGGATAAGAAGTACGAATGGGGAGATAAACAAGAGGAAGCTTTTCAGTTGCTAAAGAATAAGCTTTGCGATGCACTTATTTTATCCCTACCCGAAGGCACCAATGACTTCGCGGTATACTGTGACGCCTCGCGTCTGGGATTGGGCTGCGTGCTGATGCAGCGACAGAAGGTTATCGCTTATGCTTCGCGCCAGTTGAAAGTTCATGAGAATAACTACACCACACATGATTTGGAATTAGGCGCAGTGGTGTTTGCATTGAGGATTTGGCGACATTATCTGTATGGTACGCGTTGTACGATCTTTACAGATCACAAGAGCTTACAACACATATTCGACTAGAAGGAGCTTAATATGAGACAGCGACGATGGGTTGAGCTGTTAGACGATTATGATTGCGAAATCAAATATCACCCAGGTAAGGCGAATGTGGTGACAGATGCCTTAAGTCGGAAAGAGAGGATTAAGCCCATAAGGGTTAGGGCTTTGGAGATGATTATACAAACGGACCTCTTGTTGCGCATTCGTGCTGCGCAGACAGAAGCCCTTAAGGAAGAAAACCTTAAGGATGAGTATCTCCGTGGGATGGAGAAGAAGTTGATACCCAATGAGGAAGGAACCTTGTGTTTCATGGGACGAATTTGGGTTCCCCTCTTTGGTGGTCTTAGAGATGTCATTTTCGACGAAGCTCATAAATCGAGGTACTCGATCCACCCAGGATCGGATAAGATGTACCAAGATTTGAAAGATTTCTACTGGTGGCCAAGATTGAAAGGTGATGTTGCAACTTATGTTGGAAAATGTTTTACTTGTGCCAAAGTAAAGGCCGAGTATCAGAAGCCTTCAGGTCTCCTACAGCAACCCGAGATACCCATGTGGAAGTGGGAGCAGATCTCGATGGACTTCATAACCAAGTTTCCAAAGACACCCAGAGGTCATGATACGATTTGGGTAATCGTAGACCTTTTGACAAAGTCTGCGCACTTTTCGCTAATCAGAGAGAAGGACAACACAGGTAAGCTAGCTGAGCTGTACCTAAGGGAGATAGTGGCACGACATGGAGTGCCCATCTCAATCATATCTGACAGAGACAGAAGATTTGTGTCAAGGATTTGGCAATCTTTCCAAGAAGCGTTTGGTTCACAGTTGAACTTAAGCACCGCATTTCACCCGCAGACGGACGTCCAAAGTGAGAGGACGATTCAGACATTAGAAGATATGTTATGAGCTTGCGTAATGGGCTTGGCTGGCAGTTGGGATACTCACCTGCCTTTGGTTGAGTTCTCCAATAACAACAACTACCATAGAGGCATTCAAGCTACACCGTTTGAAGCTCTCTACGGACAGAAGTGTCGATCACCGTTATGCTGGGCAGATGCAGGCGATAGACAGCTAGTTGGTCCCGAATTGGTTAAAGAGACGACAGATAAGATCATGCAGATCCGAGAGCGCATCAAGGCGGCTCGCGATCGACAATAGAACTATGCGGACCAAAGAAGGAAACCTTTGGAGTTTGAAGTGGGAGATTGGTTTTGTTAAAAGTCTCACCTTGGAAAGGTGTGGCATGCTTTGGGAAGCGTGGAAAGTTAAACCCTTGATTCATTGGACCATTCAAAATCCTGGAAAGGATTGGTCCTGTGGCTTATAAGTTGGAACTACCTGCAGAACTTAATGGTGTTCATGATACCATTCATGTATCCAATCTGAAGAAGAGTCCAACTCAAGAAACGGTGGTCATTCCTGCTGACGAAGTTCACATTGACGACACCCTCCACTTCACCGAAGAACCTGTCGAGGTTACTGACTGGAAGGTTAACAAAACTCGGAGGAGTAGTGTTAAGCTTGTTAAGGTTAGATGGAATGCGCGTCACGGTCCAGAGTTTACTTGGGAGCATGAGGACTGCATGAAAGCTAAGTATCCGCATATGTTCCCTAACTCCCCTGCAGCTAGTAGTTAAGCTTAAAATTTCGGGATGAAATTTTCTAAAACAGGGGGAGAATGTGACAACTGTCAAAAATTCAGATATCCGTACAATTAATTAATCATGATTACTGCCTAATGACTATGCTGAATTTTAATTAATTGCTTTCTAATTTCTGCTTTATACATGCATGTGCATCATACATTATTTAATGTCATACCAATATTGCATGAAAGCTATATTGCCTTGAATGATGCATTAAGTATAGTTAGCACAGTTATCTGATAGATCAGGAAAGTGCTGACAGAACTCAACACATGGATAGACAGTGCATTGAGATACAGAATGAGCCAGAAACAAAGTAGGACATTAGTGTAGTATATAGGAAAGTAAGGATCACAAAACTGCCTTTTTAGTGATAGTTTAAGTGCCGGAAAGTGCCTAAAACTCACCCAAAGTGCTGAATTCAGCAAAAATCAGCATTTTAACATACTAATATAATGCAGAAAAATGATTAAATGGTACTGAATGCTTTCCTAAGTATCGGGAATCAAAGGTGTCACAAAAAGATACATAAAGCACCCTAAACTGCGTAGTTTAGCACTTTAACGAATCAGTAACCAACCGAACAACCGGACACTACCCGAAACATCAAATTTACACTAGAAGCACTGTTTTAACATTTCCAAGCTAGTTATGGTCCCCAAACACCATAACACCACCTAAAAATATCTAATAACCAAAACAAGTAACTAACACTTAGATTTCAACTTATCATTAACCAAACTAGTTACAACCTAATCTAATACCCCCCCCCCCCCCACCTATTTACGGCCAACACATGGCCCCACTTAGTTGATTTTATTTCAATTAAATATTAGATATGTATAACCTTTACTAAACATATTACACAAGGGTTAGAAGATGAAAATGGATTATAAAAGAACATGAAGGATCACCATATCATTTCTACACACACTTAAACACACACCATCTCCTCTCTTCTCTTGTTCTCGGCCGACCCCTCACACACATACATCCATCATCATTCATCCAATCTCATCCAATCTAAGCATATACAAGGGTGTTAAAGATTATATAAAGGAGCTTATGGAGTTTGAAGAACCTCTCTTGTTTGCTTTTATCCTCTTGATTTCTACTCTTGAATCATCCCTAGCCTTGTGCTAGTGGTAAGAGTCTGGATCTATCCATTTTACTTTCATTTTTAGTGGTTAAAGAAGAATCATAATAAAAAACATGAAGAACACTAAAGAACATAAGAAGTAAACATAAACATAAGCTTGTTTAATGAAGTAATATTGATGAATATGAGTTGTTATGCTTATTGATCATTGATTGTTTGTAGGAATGATGTTGATCATCATATGCTCTTGCTAGATCATGATTAAAAACATAATCTAGCAAAATGTGAAAGTAGAAATGTTGTAGGATGATAGATCATCCACACAAAGATCATGAACTTGAAAGAATACTTTGATTTCTTGAAAAATAATGAACAAAGTAAGTTGTTAATCATGTAGATCTAAAGATTTATGAATGATCTTTCAAAGAAACCAAGTTAAAAATATGAGATATTTTAAATCTTGGTTCTTACAAAAACAAAACTTATTTTTAATGGTTAAACAAATGTAGAAACACTTGTGTAACAAGAAGATTTCATAAAGAAACATTTTTAGAAAATGTGACAAGAAGTTGTAAACATCTAAATTATTTAAAAATGAAGTTTTTAAAGAACTAATCACATTTTAAAGGGTAACAAGACTTACTAAGAACCCTAGCAAGTTACTACAAATTTTTACAAATATTCAAGTTCATGAAGGAGTAGAAAATGCATGATTTTTGACAAATTGGTAAGTTAAGGTTGTTTATTGTTGATTGTGAATTGATTGTGTTGATTTTTACAAAAGAAAATGATATGTTTGAAAGCATGGAAACCTCCATTTTTAGGGGAAACTTTGGCAAAATTTTCTAAAAATATAAACACTTAGAAAAATATTTTTAAACAAATATTTACAAGTGTATTTTAAACCATGAGTTTGCTACAAAAGCTTTACAATAATTTTTTATACAAAAATATAATTATTGGAGGTTGGTTTTCATAAATAAAAGTGACTAAATATGTATTAGAAAAATATATATTTAGAAGTCACATGTGTGTGATTATTTGTATACTTTGTGTATTAGTTATATTATTTTAGGACTTGAAATAATATAACACACAAAAATACCAAGAATTTTCATCCAAAATATTACCAAAATTCCAACAAATGAATATACACATTTACACAAAATATTGATGAAACCGAACTATGGAATAAGACTTACAAAATATTCCGGGATTTATTCACAAAGTATATTTTGGTAAATAATATTTTGGACACCAAGGAAGTAAAAATATGATTTTTACAATTACTACAAAAATATATCATATTTTGACAAGGAAAAATATATTATTTTTGGCAAATATGAAATATATATTTTTCTTGAATTTTTAGAAAATATATTATTTTTAAGAAATATATGTATTTTCTTGCACAAACCTGAAATACAATATTTATGGATGAAAGATATATTTTCTCAATTAAATATGAAGTATGTCATTTTTGGGAAAAATGAGTTTAAATATATTTTCTAAATTGTACTTGAAAATATATTAATTTTTGAAACTTATGAAAAATTACAAATATTTTTGCCCAAATAAAAATTATAAATTAATTATAAATAATTTTTCTAAGTAATATCCCTTAAATATATATTTTGAATATATATATTTAATCCCTATTAAAGATAATATTCCGGAATAATCAATATGAAATTAAGTATAAAGAATACTTAAGGAATTCAATAAAAATGCGTATTCTCGTACGTATAAATATACACCGGAATACGACCCCGATATAAGGCAAAATATACAATGAAAGATACCCCCATCCTTGGGAAGGATATACATGTGTAAATACCCGAAGTGTATCAAGCCAAAAACATATTATTATTCCAAAAATTTAATAAATATAATTTAAGTTAAAGTACTAATTATTTTAACAAATGATTATAAAATTTGGAATAATATCGAAGACACTAAAAGAATCGTAACTCAAAGACATTAATACTAAGTCATGGCACGTCCCGTTCGTTTAATAGACATTAGTACGTTGTAGGTAGTCGTGTTTATCCGAAGAGCTAGAGTTACGGTGATTGAAGACGCAAATCTGTGAGTTCATGACCCCCTTTTCTTTCTTTAACTGTTTTCGGTTTTATAACTTCGGGGGTGAAATACATGTTACAAACAGTTTACAAACATTTTGATGTGGTATGGTTAGCTAAGGAAGGGTGCTGCTTGATCATGTGAGTGGTGGGTACAACACTTATGGCCATTAATCCTCGTCGTAGGACCGAGGGACATGAGTGATAGATCTATTTGGGTGTAGCGAGCCCACACCCATGCGGACCAGGGTGGCCCATGTGGTGACTATGTCTTATTCCCGGAGGCAAATCTGCTAGGCTTGAGTTTTCCTGCATCACGTCACAAATATTAATGTATTAGCTACACATTAATTTATCTGTTTTCCTTGTTGATTTCATACCAGGAGTTTTCAAACTTACTTTCAATTATTTCAAAGGTTTATTCACAAACACACACATGAACTCGCTCAACTTTTGTTGATGTTTTCAAAATACATGTATTTCAGGGAATTAGTAGTGGATCTGGCGGGCGTTGGATGTTTCAAGCTGCGTTAAGAATAAAAGATGTCATCCATGGTCTTAGGGTTTGGTCAGTGTGTCTTATTCCTGGACGAGACACGTCTTCCAAATCCTGGTTTATTTAATGACATTGGTCGAGTCTTTGTGAACTTTTAAACAAGTTGCATGGTTTGTACTCGTATTTGAATTTCTACGTTTTAAGACAATGTTGTCATGTTTTTAAACTAAATTAATGGATGAACATCTATGGTTTTTATCATTTAGTTGTTGTTATGATTGAATGCAATGGTATTAAGAAAGTCACACCATAATCATGCTTCCACAAAAGTCAGGGTGTGACAGCTTGGTATCAGAGCTTCGATTGTAGCGAACTAGGATTCCTTCTCGAGTCTAGACTACAATCATTAGGGCTCTCACGAAAATACTTTTACAACATGTTTTCATTGCATATACGAAACGCCCAGATCCAGGAAAATAAATATTTTTACAAAAGGCACGAAACACATTTTCAAAGTTTATGGTTATGGTTCAGTCTGGGAGACTGGGTGGTTCAGTTTGGGAGACTGGGTGGTTCAGTCTGGGAGACTGGGTGGTTCATTCTGGGAGACTAGGAGGTCTAGTCTGGGAGGCTAGGTAGTTCAGTCTGGTAGACTGTGTGGATTAGTCTGGGAGACTAGGTAGTTTAGTCTGAGAGACTAGGAGGCTTAGTGTAACACCCGTCTTAATTTTATAAGGATTTAATGTAAGTATGCGAGATTATATATAAAATGGTACCTTACTTCAAAGTAAGTACAAAATCAAAGTTTTAAAAGGATCACATACTAATTAACTACTAACTAATTTAAACATTCAAAACATGATTAGTAGATCGATTACATCATAAACATTGTCCAAACAAAGTTAATTTAAGCGGAAGCTTCAAAAGTTCGTGTTCGGTTCTTCAAAACATGCTTGATCATCGTCCACATACTTCCAAAACCTGAAAACTGGAGATTTTTAACAAATCTTAGTGTTAGAGTTCTTAGAAATATTGCTTAATCGAAACTACACTTGAAACGGATTCGATTAGCTAGGATATTAAAGATTCAACAAAACTTTCTGGGCTCTACCGTAACTTACGGTATCTACCGTAAGTTACGGTAGCTCCTGAATAATATTGGTCTGCCGTAAGACAGTTCTGAACCACCGTAACGATTTGTTCTCCACCTTAAGTTACGGTGGATACCGTAACTTACGGTGGACTCTGCAAATTTATGTTTGTTCCATTTATTCATTTCACCCACACCCAAATCCTCGGATTTCTCATTCTAACAAACCTTCACACTAATTTTCTCATATTCTAATATGTCTTTTATTTACAATAACAAAGACTGAGTAATCATATTACGATGCATTACCACACGTTATTTGGTTATACGACCCGTTTGGCTCATCTACGGAATCCTCCATTACGATGACTACCAACGAGATTCCAACCAATTCTTGTCCTATTATTCAATTTAGCGAACTTTATCGCTTTAAATCAACACAATCATTATTCTACAACTCGACTACACATATGCTAATTATCAAAATTACCCAAAGTAACGAGTTAAGTTACATACCTTCAATGCACGCCTTTCAAACGCAAGTCACCACCGGCTTGTCCGCTCGACGCTCTGGTATCCTTTCCTATTGAGTTCAACCATAGCATGTTTAGAACTCCTTTTCAATTACACATTACATAATCCGCCCAAACATCACAATACGTGTTTTTAACTTAATTTGCAGTTTCGAGCCTTCTTTGAGGCATTTCTACAAACACTTATAGGGCAGAATTTTATATCATTTATAATTTTATATCATTTATATTCTAGTTCATGGCTTGTATCTTGGCCTCGATTAACATTAATTTAGCTACCACATATAGAATTAAGCATGAAATTTTCGTAAATCAACTTCTATGTATCAATTTACACTAGGATAGCCTCTAAACTCTAGTGTTCATCATTTTCTCACAAAACCCATGAATCACCTTCAATGTGTTCATGAAATTTTCAGAATTTAGGCATGATTTCACATATTGTTGACTAGGTTTTACTCCTAGACACTATATCATTCCTATTCTACCCAAATAACAAACATGCATCATCAAATTTCAGATTTCCCAAATTCATGCGAATTTCAAATAGAGAATTCTCATCAAATTTTACATACCTTGTAACCCTCTTGCGATGAGGATCACAAATCTCAGCTCGGATTTCGTTTTGGATCAGATTTGAACCTTCAATTTAGTTGTTTTGTGAAGTTTAGGGTTTTGAAAGGCTTGGTCGCCCTTTCCCCCTGTTGATCGATCCCAGCACCCTCACCAGGGGTGTTTGTGTTTAATTAAAAAGTTTTTATTAAAACTATTTTCAAGTTTAACACTTTTGGCCCCTCTAGTTTCTTTTATTTTATTTCTATGTCTTTAACTACTCATGAGAAATAAACTAACTAGGTTAGTGTCATTACTAGTTATTTTATTTTACTAATTTATTTGCAACTGAATTGCAAATTTAAGAATTTGTATTTTCGGGATATTACAAGTCCATCCCCCTTAAAAGGGTTTCGTCCCCGAAACCAGAGCACGTACCAAATAATGTAGGGTAGAGACGGCGCATCTCCTCTTCGGACTCCCACGTAGTGTCCGAACCTTTCCTATGCTCCCACTTGATCTTAACTTGATCGATTTGTTTGTTTCGCAAGTGCTTAATCTTTCGATCTAGAATTTCGATGGGCCTTACAATATAATTCAAGCGATCATCTACCTCGATATCGTCGTAATGTATGTAAGCTGTTTCCTCCGCTAGACATTTTCGTAGCTGTGATACATGAAACGTGCCATGTATTCCACTCAACTCTTCCGGTAGTTCGAGGCGATAGGCTACCTTACCAACCCGTTCGATGATTTTAAATGGCCCGATAAACCTCGGGCTTAGTTTCCCTCTTTTTCTGAATCTGATAACGCCCTTCCATGGAGAAACCTTTAACATAACCATGTCGCCTGTCTGAAATTCAATCGGTCTTCGTCTTTTATCGGCATAAGACTTTTACCTATCTTGGGCTGCTTTCAAATGGACTCGCACCACTTTAATTTTCTCATTAGTGGCTTGAACTATATCTTTATGTGCCAATTCACGCGGACCCACTTCACCCCAACACACCGGGGTTCTGCATTTTCTACCGTATAGCATCTCGTAAGGTGCCATGCCGATACTTGAATGATAACTATTGTTATACGAAAATTCGGCCAAAGGTAGATAAACATCCCAACTTCCACCGAAGTCGATGATACATGCCCGTAGCATGTCTTCCAACGTTTGTATTGTTCTTTCACTTTGTCCATCCGTCTGAGGATGGTACGCAGTGCTGATGAACAATTTGGTTCCCATTTGCTCTTGGAAATCTCGCCAGAAATTTGAAGTAAACCGGGTATCTCTATCCGATACAATAGATACCAGTACTCCGTGATGTGCCACTATTTCGTTTGTATACACCTCGGACATCTTTTCCGACGTATAAGTTTCGCGTATAGGAATGAAGTGTGCACTCTTTGTCAATCTATCCACAATCACCCATATGGCGCCGAATCCCCGGATCGTTTTAGGTAGTTTGGTCAATAGGTCCATAGTGATATGTTCCCATTTCCAAACCGGAATCTCCAATGGTTGCAGTTTCCCATAAGGTTTCTGGTGTTCCGCCTTGACTTGTAAACAAGTCAAGCACTTCTTTACATATTTCACCACATCCCTCTTCATTCCGGGCCACCAATAATTTTGTTTCAGATCATTATACATCTTGGTCGCTCCCGGATGAATAGAATATCGGGATTTATGGGCTTCATCAAGTAATAGCGCCTTCACTCCACAAGTATTTGGAACCCATATTCTTCCGGATCGAGTCTTCAACCTGTTCTTTCCATCCGATAAATCTTTTAATTGGCCGATTATTCGTTCCTTCTTCCATTTTTCCTCTTTTACTGCTTCTACTTGTGCTTCTCGGATATGTTCAAGTATACCCGAGGTCACCACAAGCTGCATCGACCTTACTCGTATTGGGACATAGTCCGCTTTTCTGCTCGGAGCATCCGCCACCACATTCGCCTTTCCGGGGTGGTAATGTATTTCGCAGTCGAAATCCTTCACTGTTTCTAACCATCGTCTCTGGCGCATGTTTAACTCATTCTGGTCGAAGAAGTATTTTAAACTCTTGTGATCGGTGAATATGGTGCACTTTACCCCATATAAATAGTGCCTCCATATTTTTAATGCAAACACCACTGCAGCTAGCTCGAGATCATGAGTGGGATATTTCTTTTCATGTATCATTAATTGTCTCGAAGCATAAGCTATAACTTTGCCCCGTTGCATCAAAACGCATCTGAGCCCCGATAATGAGGCATCCGAGTAAACCACTAAGTCTTTGACTCCGTCCGGCAATGTTAATACCGGAGCTTGAGTTAGCTTCTCTTTTAGCGTTTGGAACGCCCTTTCTTGTTCAACACCCCAAGTGAACTTCTCCTCCTTCCGGGTTAACTTGGCTAATGGCGACGCAATCTTGGAGAAATCTTGAATGAATCTCCTATAGTATTCCGCAAGCCCTAAGAAGCTTCTAATTTCCGAAGGGTTCTTCGGGGGATTCCATTTCGACACGGCCTCGATCTTTGACGGATCAACCAATACTCCATCGGCACTTATGATATGGCCGAGAAATTATACCTCTCGTAACCAAAAGGCATACTTAGAGAACTTCGCATACAACCTTTCTCGTCTAAGTGTCTCTAACACCTCTTGTAAGTGGTGTGCATGCTCAGCTTCACTTTTCGAATACACTAAAATATCATCGATGAACACGATGACCGATTTATCCAACATTGGCTTGCAAACCCGGTTCATGAGGTCCATGAAAGCCGCTGGTGCATTTGTTAGCCCAAATGACATTACGAGGAACTCGTAATGTCCGTATCGCGTGCGGAAAGCCGTTTTTGGCACATCTTCCTCCTTGACCTTTATTTGGTGATACCCCGATCTAAGGTCAATCTTTGAAAACCAGTTCGCACCTTGTAATTGGTCAAATAGATCATCTATCCTCGGAAGCGGGTATAGGTTCTTTACCGTGAGTTTGTTTAACTCTCGGTAATCGATACACATGCGCATGCTTCCGTCTTTCTTTTTCACAAACAATACCGGTGCGCCCCAAGGAGACACACTCGGCCTTATGAATCCTTTGTCAAGCAGGTCTTGAATTTGGGACATCAATTCTAGTAATTCCGACGGTGCAAGTCGGTATGGGGCTCTAGCTACGGGTTTTGCACCCGGAATCAATTCGATTCCAAACTCTATTTCCCGTTCGGGCGGTATCCCCGGCAAATCCTCCGGAAACACATCTTCATAATCCCTTACTACTGGTACATCTTCAATCTTCAGTGATTCTTTCTCGGGCTCATTTGCGTATATCATAAATGCCTTGCATCCTTGCTTCATAAGCTTATGAGCTTTCAACATTGAGCATATTATGGGGTTACCTCCTTTTTCGCCATAGATAGTAATGTGTTTCCCGCTCGGAGATGTTAGCTTTATCTCCTTACGAAAACACACGACCTTTGCGTGGTGCTGAGATAGCCAATCCATCCCCACGACTACTTGAAATTCCCCCATTGACATCGGGATTAGGTCTATCAGGTATTCTTCATCATCAATGCTTAATTTGCAGCCTCGTCAAATATCACAAACTATGAAACTTTTGTTGTCCCCTATTTCAACTTCTAAGGGCACAGATAATTTTGTCAATACAAATGAAGGATGTCGAATAAATCCATGCGAGATGAAGGATTTATTCGCACCCGTATCAAACAATACACGTGCAGGAATTGAGTTAATTGTGAATATACCTGAGACCACATCGGGTTCTATCTTTGCTTCGGCCGCGGTAAGTTGGAAGGACCTAGCCTTTGCCTTAGGGGCTTCCGCTGGATATTCTTTATCGTCTCTCCTTCCGACTAAGTCTGGGCATTCGGACTTTTTGTGGTCGGGCTGATAACATTTGTAGCAAACCGAGATTTTACCCGGGCATAGAGTCGCCGTGTGCCCCGTTTTACTACATATGGGGCACGGTTTGTCTTTGAACCGACATTCTCCTTTGTGCCCTTTTCCACACACCTTACAACTTGGTGACCCGCCTTTAGCATCAACCTTCTTTCCCGATTCCCCAGTTCGAGCTTTCTTTGTAGGGCTTGGATTCACATCATGTGCCCTTCGCTCACCCCTGTCAACTTGTTCTTCAACTCGATTTCACGTTCTCGAGCAACATTTATAATCTCGGTAAGGGTTTCGTATTTTGAAGGAGTCATAAACTCCCTATACTCGGCGCTCAACATGTTATAGTAGTAGTATATCCTATGTTCTTCGTTCGTCACCAATTCACTACAAAACTTCATCTTATCCATAAACGTCGTCGTAATCTTGTCTATGGTCTCGCCCCTGTGCCTAAGTTGCATGAACTCTTCCTTGATTCTATTAATGACCGCCTTGGGACTGTGATGTTTAAGAAACGGCGTCTTAAACTCCTCCCATGTCATGGCCCTCGCCGCTTCGGCCCTTATTTCATTCTTTTTATTGTCCCACCAATCTTTGGCTTGACCTCTCAACTGACCCGTTCCGTAAGCAACAAAGTCACTTTCATCACAATGGGTCCTTTCAAATACTCCTTCAACGTCGCTCAACCATCTTTGGCATATTATCGGGTCAACCTCCCCTTTGTAGATTGGCGGTTTACACGCCATAAACTCTTTGTACGAGCATCCCTTACGTTCTCCCGATTTATCTTTTATAAGGTTGACACTATCTTCCAACCTTTTGACTCGTTCTTCGACAAGCGACAACACTGTGTTTTGAATTTTGTCTATAAACCCGGATAGACTACCTTCAATTGCCTTTCCCACTTCTTCGGCAATTATCTCTTTCATTTGTTCGGTGCTTGTCGGCACCGGATCATTATCGTTTCCTTTTGACATCTTGAAACTGAAATGTTTAAATTAAACATTAAACATTTCATTTATAACATAGCTTTTTTTGCTTTGGTTTAGCCAAGTACGTGACTTGCTTTTACCGTTCTCATTCGGTGCACTTTCCGGGTTTGAGTGTGTTAACACACCCTTCCCATGCACATTAATTTTCATCTCATTTCTTACATAAGATAGAATCTACTAAAATGATGAATTAATTCTTACCAGATGATCAATCACGCTTGAACCGAACACTTTGTTGACAACCTTAAGCTCTGATTACCAACTTGTAACACCCGTCTTAATTTTATAAGGATTTAATGTAAATATGCGAGATTATATATAAAACGGTACCTTACTTCAAAGTAAGTACAAAATCGAAGTTTTAAAAGGATCACATACTAATTAACTACTAACTAATTTAAACATTCAAAACATGATTAGTAGATCGATTACATCATAAACATTGTCCAAACAAAGTTAATTTAAGCGGAAGCTTCAAAAGTTCGTGTTCGGTTCTTCAAAACATGCTTGATCATCGTCCACATACTTGCAAAACCTGAAAACTGGAGATTTTTAACAAATCTTAGTGTTAGAGTTCTTAGAAATATTGCTTAATCGAAACTACACTTGAAACGGATTCGATTAGCTAGGATATTAAAGATTCAACAAAACTTTCTGGGCTCTACCGTAACTTACGGTATCTACCGTAAGTTAGGGTAGCTCCTGGATAATATTGGTCTGCCGTAAGGCAGTACTGAACCACCGTAACGATTTGTTCTCCACCGTAAGTTACGGTGGATACCTTAACTTACGGTGGACTCTGCAAATTTATGTTTGTTCCATTTATTCATTTCACCCACACCCAAATCCTCGGATTTCTCATTCTAACAAACCTTCAGACTAATTTTCTCGTATTCTAATATGTCTTTTATTTACAATAATAAAGACTGAGTAATCATATTACGATGCATTACCACACATTATTTGGTTATTCGACCCGTTTGGCTCATCTACGGAATCCTCCATTATGATGACTACCAACGAGATTCCAACCAATTCTTGTCCTATTATTCAATTTAGCGAACTTTATCACTTTAAATCAACACAATCATTATTCTACAACTCGACTACACATATGCTAATTATCAAAATTACCCAATGTAATGAGTTAAGTTACATACCTTCAATGCAAGCCTTTCAAACGCAAGTCACCACCGGCTTGTCCGCTCGACGCTCTGGTATCCTTTCCTATAGAGTTCAACCATAGCATGTTTAGAACTCCTTTTCAATTACACATTACATAATCCGCCCAAACATCACAATACGCGTTTTTAACTTAATTTGCAGTTTCGAGCCTTCTTTGATGCATTTCTACAAACACTTATAGGGCAGAATTTTATATCATTTATATTCTAGTTCATGGCTTGTATCTTGGCCTCGATTAACATTAATTTAGCTACCACATATAGAATTAAGCATGAAATTTTCATAAATCAGCTTCTATGAATCAATTTACACTAGGATAGCCTCTAAACTCTAGTGTTCATCATTTTCTCACAAAACCCATGAATCACCTTCAATGTGTTCATGAAATTTTCAGAATTTAGGCATGATTTCACATATTGTTGTCTAGGTTTTACTCCTAGATACTATGTCATTCCTATTCTACCCAAATAACAAACATGCATCATTAAATTTCAGATTTCCCAAATTCATGAGAATTTCAAGTAGAGAATTCTCATCAAATTTTACATACCTTATAACCCTCTTGCGATGAGGATCACAAATCTCAGCTCGGATTTCGTTTTGGATCAGATTTGAACCTTCAATTTAAGTGTTTTGTGAAGTTTAGGGTTTTGAAAGGCTTGGTCGCCCTTTCCCCCTATTGATCGATCCCAGCACCCTCACCAGGGGTGTTTGTGTTTAATTAAAAAGTTTTTATTAAAACTATTTTCAAGTTTAACACTTTTGGCCCCTCTAGTTTCTTTTTTTTTTTTATTTCTATGTCTTTAACTACTCATGAGAAATAAACTAACTAGGTTAGTGTCATTACTAGTTATTTTATTTTACTAATTTATTTGCAACTGAATTGCAAATTTAAGAATTTGTATTTTCGGGATTTTACACTTAGTCTGGGAGACTAAGAAGGATATGTGATTACATTGTTATTGATTGCATGTTTAATGTTAGATTGTCGATATATGTGCATACGTTGTGATTGTTTTGTTACAGTCATTATGTCATCATCCGATAGTGGTTTGTCTGATACCGATGACCCCATGGCTGTAGTCTTAGATGATGAGATTACACCAGAGCCAGAGATCTTTACTTCTGACACCGAGAGTGACCCAGAGATGATGTCCGACGATGACGACGACTTTCAGCCCTTTGCGCTGCCCGATTTCGGAGTTGATTTACCGATTGCTGATGGTATCCCAGACGAGGATCCTTTCGTTATTCCTATTCCAGTTCACGATCATCTTATCATCGGTCACCCCGATGGTGAGCATGTCATGGCACCGATCCTCGCTCCTGTTCCCCTCATGGTCATTCCCCCTGAGGATTGGCCTTTTGACGATCTTTTTGACGATGATGTTGACCTGTTTGTCGATGGTCCTCCCGATGACGCTCAGGGTGATTGAGAGCTCGATGAGGACGTTGTTGTTGTTCCACTTTTGGGGATTCCTGTTATCGAGATTTCTTCCGATTCTAGTTTACATTCTGTCCCCGATTCTTTTGAGTCTGTGTCCTCTTCCGTCTTACGGGCAGTTGGTTTGCGTCGATACGCCACTGATTCTGATGACGATACAGCTATGTCAGCTGCATCGTTACCTCCACATGTCAAACCCTTATTATTATTTAACGATTTTCGTATAATTTACGAAGATAAACGGGTAATTAGAATTTCAAATACATTGAAAATACGGGATTGATTAAACTTTCTTACAGAATTAAAACTATACAACATAACATGTGTGAGTTCGTCATTTAACATAACAACTATACATAGTGCGGAAGCTTATTTCTTGATCGTGTTCGGTTCTTCGTTGTGCTTGATCGTCCTCCGGTGCTAAAATTATACCTGAAACTCATAAAACATGAGTTAGATTAGTCATACGTAACTTAGAACGTATCTAAACGAGTCCGGGAAGCGAAACTGATTAAAATAAATTTTTTTCGCTAAAATAGTGCCCTTTCGCGCCACGCGAAGGCACCCAGTTGCTCCATCGCGCCACGCGAGGGAGACCGTTTTCCAGCAGGTCTGGATCTGGGACCTGCATCTTCCAGCAACACTAGATTTTACGGAAATGGCCATAACTTTTTCGTTATTGATCCGTTTTACGCGATTCTTTTTCCTAGGCGTCCGTAATTTAATTCTCCATCATAAGGAGTTAAAATCCAACATCCAACATAATAAATTTTGAGACTTCTAAGCCTTCGACTCGTTACCTTTTTATCGAATTTTAACCCGTTTATGCATTTTATCAAACAAACGTATTTGTTTGATCCTTATATCACATACACTTCTTCAAATTAAAGTTATCTACCATTTTAGGTTCTAATCACAGGTTTATTACATAACTTAAACCCGTTTTCGCTCGTATCCTTATTTTGACCCGTTAAGGGTATTTAAGCACTTTAAAGCTTGAAATCGCTTTCATTCATTTCTAGCATCTTATTCCTACATTTCTTATCAAGTAATCTTCCACCACAACTATATGTGCGTTGGATTTAATGTGGATATCTATATGTTCCGAGTTTTTACCCCTCGGATTATCATTTTACGGCAAAGACTCGTATAAAGTCTTTCGACCCAAGAATTTACATCTTTCACTACCTATACTCATTCTAAGTATTTATTTAATCATAAAACTTGTTTCCGAACCACCTTTAAGGGTCATTCGTTCGAATTAGCTTACAAGGGCAATTTGGTCAATTTTCATCCTTCTTTTACTACAAAGGACCTTTAAATACTTGTTTGACCCAAAATCCGACCCTTTTAACTATAATCTTGTTTATAAACCCTTGTGCTTCTAAAACACCATAAACATAATTCAATTTATTCGGTTTACCTAAAAGATAACCGAATATCTATGTTTTAACCTTGTCTAACTCTTATAGAACTCCAAATTCTACATGATGAGTTGTGTTATTATACATACCTGGCTCGGATCAATATATTGACCCGTTTCAATACCTTGCCTTAGTGGCCGCTAAGTGATAGCGCTGTAAACATCCATGTGCTATTTATTCCCTAAAATCATACAACTCGACAACCCATTAGTCGATATTGTCAAAGGGTGATAATTTCACCTTTTGACCCGTTTGGTCTAAATGACCAATTATATTAGCGAGATGACATTTATTACCACCTCGTATATATGACTCGCTCCGATTTACACCGTGCGATCATTTTACTTATAATTCCATTTCTTAACACTTTTTGGCCTATTATGGCTTACGTCATAATTGTCTTTCAAAACTAACGGTTATGGTCAACGTGTGACCAAATTACCATTTTGCCCTTATTGGTTATTATGATTTACCTTATATGGTAACCATTAAAAGTACACGTTTCATTCGTCATAATATGATTGAATTACCGATTTAAATCACTTTTAGCCATCACTATGGTTTTTCATCATAATTGATTATCTTGTTCCGTACGACTACACGCTGGAACACCATATCCAAATTAGGTATTTGTCTTTTACGTAATTGTTTTGGTAAAAAATTACCGAAGCAATTAAGTAATCAAATTAGTTAAGTGAGGTAGTGTGCTAGAAATATCTGTGAAAAATGTGTTAACCAAGTTAGATATGAAAACAGTTTCAGGATATGGCTCAGGATATAGATCTGTATCTACAATCAAACAATGAGCGAAAATGTAAAGGTTGACACGTGATGTACGAGGAAAGCCCTTGATCAATCTAGATCCCCGGCATAAAACCTCGGGAGCTGACAATCAGCTGCCTTGTTCTTCTATTGCTTCAAATATCAGGATACAGTGCAGGATGTGGTGCGGATCGACTATGTGTTACAATGTAATTTGAATACAAGTGTTAGAGTGTGGTGTTTGCGGTGAGCTAGAGAGTAAAAGTGTTCGAGAGTGTAAGTGTAAAAATTGTGTGCCTTAAACTGATCCGCCCCCATCTATTTATAGTAAAGATAATGTAACAAACTATCCTAAACTTCCGGGATCCAGCGAATATTCCCACTCGAACGTTGAGGACCAAGTCTTTCGGGTTCAACGGCTTCCTCATAACAAATACGCCCGAGTCTTGAGGAGAAGAAGTCCTGATGACCGTTAGTAACTTACAGCCATTAACCTGTACGTGTTTAATTCACTCAACCTTAGGATATCGCCCAGGATGTTAGCAATATCCCCGTCCAGTATCCTGGTCACAAATAAACAATTAAAAGCGGGATATTAGTCAGGATATGTGTACTCAGAAAATGACCCATAACAATTGTCCCCAAATATATTGGTTGGTATACCAATCCAACGGATATATTTCAAAAGTCTTATCCCATAATTCAAGGCATTTAAAACGAAGCGACGGTCGAGATCACATCGTAACCTCCAACACGCTTTTTGCTCAATGGAGATCCATAATGCCCCTATATCTTCTCTCTTCTTGTTTGAAAAGCAGATATCTTCAACAGAGCCTTCAGGTAATTCTCCATTTCTCATTTACTTTCTATCAATTTTCATCGTCTTATTCGTAATGGATGCCGAGACCTTCTCCCAGCAAAATCTCCTCAAAAATCCCGAAAGGGAGGTCTGTGCTTTTGAAAACGCAGACATCGCGGCTTTGAGAGCTTCCGGCACTTTCCCCGATAACACGGTCTTTAGACCATTCGATCGGTCAATTCGATCGGATGTTTCTTCCACTGAATGGGTTTGCTTTCCAGCATATCCTTTTTCGCTAGGTCTTCGATACCCTTTTCCCGAATTCATGATGCAATTCTTCCGAACCACCGGCATCTCTTTTGCTCAAACCATGCCCATGGTTTGGAGAGTATTAATTATACTTAACCAAATCAAAAACCTTCATTGCCCCGACCTCCGCATCGAGGATTTGCCTATTACTTATCGCCTCCGATCCCATGGCTCTAGCCGGTTCTTGCTTTTCTCGACCTCTAGCAAACCCCTGATTCTTAAAGCCACCAAAAACGAAGACGGATGGCAACGCAAGTTCTTCTTTGTCAAACGAGACTCCATTGCTGAGGGTGCCAACCTTCCGGTGGAGTGGTTAACCACCGGTAGGGTCATAAATATTCCCATGGACCATTTGATTTTTATCTTCTACTAATATCCTTCTTTTTGATCCTTATGCAGTGAATTTCAAGGAAGTAGCTCCCCCTACCGCTGAATCAGAAGAAAGAATCAACACTGTTTACCAATTACCTGTAATAGACAGGACTTTCACCACATACGTCCCGAGTTCCAGTCAATACTCGTCATCTGAAATGTCTGGTAAGCATTACTTTTAAAATAATTAGCTAACATAGTATAATAATAAAACGAAGAGTAATAATGATGTAAAACTTTTCCCTTTATGCAGCACCAGCCAAAATCCCTGAAGTCTTTGACCTCGACGAGTTGGACAGTTATTCTGATCAGGTTCAGGTCAAGAAGGAACCTAGCCCCAAGGCCACAGCCTCATCCAAACCCAGCAGTTCTAAAGCCATCATTATTCCCAAACCTTCACCGGCTACCAGGCCCCGGAGTTCAAGTTCCCGCAAAAGGAAGGAGCCTGATTCCCCTGTCATTTCTGACATTTTTCCTTATGTGAAGCACGGGTTCATTGAAGCGAGCGGGTTTATGACTTCCTTTCTTAACCAGGTTAGTATTCTCATATCATATCCTGCGGTTTACATCATTTACAAAGATTTATCAATATTAATACCTATCCTCTTACCTTCGTAGGGTCTTGAGCGTCTGGTTCACCTATATCAAGAATCCTGCAAGCTTAACAAGACGCTTGAATCTAAGCTAAAGGAAGCAGAAATCACAATCTCCGATCAAGGCATGATTGCAGCCGCCAAATCTCGTCATTACGAGGAGAAATTCAAAGCTATGATTCAAGAACACCAAACTGCTCTCAACAAAGCTACTCTTCAAGCCCAGGCCGATCTTGAAGCTGCCCATGTGCAATATGAACGGGATATGGTCAGCTACCGAGAAAGCCTTAAGAGTTCCGTCATCATTTCTCTCCTCCAAGCCAGGTTGAAGATGGCCCATGAAGCCAAAACATTAGGTTTTGAATGCCCTTCTTGGGACGTTGGTGCCTGGGAGACCAGGCTAAAGAACCTCGGCGGCACTTCTTCCAAATCAGCTATCGAAGAGTCTTCCAAAACAGTTGAAAAAGCAACCGATGTTGAGAAGGATGCTGAGGCGGATCCCAAGACGGATGCTGCTGAAATCATTATGGACGAAGAAGGCACTACCCCCTAAAGCTTATTTCCTTTAAATTGTTTGAACAATTTTATGTCCTATGAACAATTTTTATTTCTGCACCAAAACAATTTGATAGCCGAAGGTGGATGGGTCCTGGGTTTCAGGATGAAACCTTCGGTTATCAACCAGTACTGGTTGTTTCAAATAATTTCATCTTTCATTTTTTTCTTGTTATTATCTTCCGTCTTTCTTAGCATAGATCTTAGCTTTGCAAAATTTCGTATAACTATTTTTCAAAATATCCTGATCAATATGCTCAGTAATAAAAACTTTTTATCGGAGAGGACTTCCAAACATTCGTTCAACTTTGTAGAAGGTTCTTTAAAGAGTGAAAAACAATCTATCTTTTTCAAAACTTGTTTTGATAACACTTAAATGATCAAAGTTTCAAACCAGTATTAGTTTCAAATATTTTAACCAAATATTCTGAGAAGGATTTTAAAAATATATTTTGAGAATATATCAGGATATTTAACCTTTTATCAAACATAGTATTATTAAAAACTTAAACGACGTTTACAAAGGAAAGATCATACCAGGAATAGGGTATAACCCTATTATCAAACCTCAATCCCTTTGCAATTTTTCCAATGAAGATGTCCCTCGTCTGAAACACTTAATGCATTAGTTCCGACCCTTATCTTTTGAGCTTTACATCATTGCCTTGGTAGGAATGTCCCCTGTGTACAATGTCTTCAAATACTTAGAGATCCTCTGGATATCAATCCCCGTTGTATAGACAATTTTTCATGTTACAGGGGTAAAACCCAAGAATGTTCTGGACATAAATCCCTTGAATTCTGGGGGAAATCCCAAATTTTCGTGCGCTACAGGCGGGAGTGTATAAACTCCAAGACTTAGAAAGGTGAAAACCTTTAAACCTTAGAGAGTATGAAAATATCCTTTCGTGAGAGAGGGTGATCAATCCTCATATACCTTTAGGATTCAGGATATAGCCAACAGTAACGAAATTGTCAGCCACTTTTACATGGACTGGTCCCGCCACCTTGAACTATCCCTGAATAACTTGCGCTCCAGGCGGAGTGTTTAAACCCAATTCGGAAGAAAGGTGAATACCTTTAAACCTGTGAAGGGATCAGGATCCCTTGTACGTAAGAGAGGGGGCCAATCCTCTAATCTTCTGAAGTATCCTGAGTGAACACCCTGGAGCTATATCCCGGAGCATATACTGCAAAACATCCTTAAACTAAGGTGGGTGTTAGCTTGGCTAACACCCCTCCAATGCTTAAGTTAGTATTGGGTTTCAAAGAATAAATTAAACCAAACATATTTAAAATAGATAGAATTCATACCATCCTGAGTTAGAAATTAAATTCTAAACTCACTTGAAATAAAGCTTAAGGTGTATAGCATTCCAAGATCTCGGTAGCATATCCCCTTCCATATTCTTGAGTCTGTATGCTCCTTTCCCTGCTTCTGACTCAACTTCATATGGTCCTTCCCATTTCGGAGCTAGCTTGCCATCGGCAGGATTAGTGGTATTTTGAAAAGCCTTTCTTAACACCCAATCTCCAACCTTAAATCTTCTGGTTCTAATATTCTTATTATATGCTCTGGATATTCTTTTTTGATATGTTGCCATCCTTAGCCTTGCTACATCCCTTTTTTCATCTATAGTATCCAAATCCTGACATAAGGCTTCAGGATTCTGTTCAGGATCCCGTAGGGTAGATCTTGCAGTAGGTATTGTCATTTCCGTTGGAATCATTGCCTCTGCTCCAAATACCAAGGAAAATGGGGTTTGGCCTATTGCATTCTTTACCGTTGTCCTATAAGCCCACAAAACAAAGGGTAATTCTTCTGCCCATCTTCCTTTTTTGGTTCCAAGCCTCTTCTTTAAGTTATTGACAATTATCTTGTTTGAGGATTCTGCTTGTCCATTCGCTTGAGGATGTACTGGAGTAGATGTTATCATTTTGATCCCCCAACTCTTGCAAAAGTCAGTAGTTCTTTTGCTTATAAATTGAGAACCATTATCACAGATTATCTCGGCTGGTACTCCAAATCTGGTCAGGATATTTCTCTTTATGAAGGATACAACTTCTTGATCCCTGACTTGGACAAATGCCTCGGCTTCAACCCATTTGGAGAAATAATTTGTCATTGCCAACATAAAAACCTTCCCTCCTGGAGCCTTTGGAAGCTTTCCCACTATATCCATACCCCACTTCATAAATGGCCAAGGGGAAACAATAGGATATAATGGTTCAGCAGGCTGATGCAATATGTTACTATGTCTTTGACATGCGTCACATCTTCGAGCATATTTTACGGCATCTTTTCTCATTGTTGGCCAATAATATCCTGTCCTTAATACTTTTGAGAATAACGACCTGCCCCCAGTATGGTTACCACAATCCCCTTCATGTATATCCTGAAGTACTTCTTTGGCTTCAGGATCCTCCAAGCACCTCAAATATGGTTCTGCAAGAGATTTCTTGTATAAAACATTATTTATAATAGTGAATCGTGATACCTTCATCCTAAATGCCTTAGGATTTTCATTTCCGGGGATGTGTCCTTCTTTGAGATATCTCATGATTGGAGCCGTCCAAGATTTAGGATCCTCGTCAGGATACTCTGCTCCAGGATCCTGAATACCCGCTACTTCTTTATCCCGAGGATTCGTTGCAGGATGCAAGACATGTATTATTGGTATTTGGGTTCCTTCCGGTATCCTGATCGATGATCCCAGATTTGCTAAGGCATCTGCTTCAGCTTTATCCTCTCTTGGTACCTGTTCAAGTGTAAAAACATCGAAATATCCTGCTAATTTTTTGAGAATATCGAGGTATTCGATTAATTTCTCACCCTTAACTGCATAGGATCCATTAAAATGGTTAGTAATTAACAAGGAGTCAACATATACTTGCAAATTCTTAATACTCATATTCTTAGCCAATTCTAATCCTGCAATTAAAGCTTCATATTCTGCCTCATTATTAGTAGCAGGAAATTCACACCTAATAGCCTGGGGTAATATGTCCCCCTGTGGCGATTTTAGTAGTATACCTAAACCTACGCCTCTTATATTGGATGCACCATCAGTATATAACGTCCAGGATCCTGAAGATTCTCCTAACTATTGAACTTCTAGGTCTACCTCATCCTGAATATCACTACTGAAATCAGCCACAAAGTCAGCTAAAGCCTGAGACTTTATGGCATTTCTAGGTTCGTATACTAAATCATAAGCACTTAACTTTACTGACCACTTGGCCATCCTGCCTGACATCTCTGGTTTCCTAAGCACATTTTTGACAGGATAATTCGTTTTAACATGGATTCTATGTGTCTCAAAATAATGTCTAAGCTTTGTCGATGCCATGACTAGAGCTAATATCAATTTTTCTAAATGAGAATACCTAGTTTCAGCATCTAACAAACTTTTACTAACATAATAAACAGGATATTGCTGACCTTCATGGTCTTTTATAAGAACAGCACTTACAACATTCCCTGATACAGCGAGGTATAGGGATAGTGGTTCACCATTTTCAGGCTTCATCAATAGAGGTGCAGTTGAGAGATATCGCTTCAAATCCTGCAAGGCTGCTTCATGCTTTGCTCCCCATTCAAATTTCTTATTCTTCTTGAGGATATCATAGAATTCCTTGCATTTTTCCGAGGATCTTGAGATAAATCTATTCAAAGCTGCTACTCGGCCTGTTAACCGTTGTACTTCCTTCATATTCGAGGGTGATTTTATATCTAGGATAGCTTTGATTTGCTCTGGGCTTGCTTCTATCCCCCTCTTCGTCACCATATATCCTAGAAACTTTCCTGCCCCCACTCCGAAATGGCACTTAGCAGGATTCAGCTTCATGTTGTACTGATCCAGGATATCAAATGCTCCCTTGATATCCTGGAGGTGATCCTCAGCTTTTTTAGATTTTACCACCATGTCGTCAATATATACCTCCATGGTGTCCCCCAGCTTATCTTTGAACATCATGTTTACTAATCTCTGGTATGTTGCACCTGCATTTTTCAAACCGAAAGGCATGGCAGTATAGCAATATATACCTGTTGGTGTCATGAAAGCAGTATCCTCCTGATCCGAAGGCTCCATTTGAATCTGCTGAAATCCTGAGGATGCGTCCATGAACGTTAACATTTCATGTCCAGCAGTAGCATCCACCATTGCATCGATATGAGGGAGAGGAAATGGGTCTTTAGGACAAGCCTTGTTCAAGTCCGTGTAGTCTACACAGACTCTCCATTTCCCGTTTTTCTTCTGTACCACAACTACGTTTGCTAGCCATCTTGGAAACTTGACTTCTCTGATCATCCTGGACTTCAACAATCTTTCAACTTCCTCTTGGATAATCGCATTCCGCTCAGGAGCAAATTTTCTTCTTTTTTGCTGAACAGGCTTGAATGATTTGTCAATTCCAAGCTTGTGAGTGATAATGTCTTTGGATATGCCTGTCATATCCTCATGCTTCCAGGCAAACGTTGACATCCTGCATTTCAAAAAGTTAGTTAACTGCTCTTCAATATCCTGAGGGATATTGGTTCCTACGAGCACCGAGATATCAGGATTATCCTGATCCAGGATAATTCTCTTCACATCCTGCTCCGAATCCTCCACGATATCCTGGGCCCGCATCTTTAATTGCTATGCTGTACTAGGCTTAGTTGAGGGTTTCATCGAGGATGAGTAGCATTCTTTCGCTTCTTGCTGATCACTTTCAACCTTGACAACTCCCCACGGGGTAGGGATCTTGATGCATTGGTGATATGTCGATGGCAAAGCCTTCATATCGTGAATCCATGGTCTTCCCAGTATGATGTTATAGCAGGATAAGGAGTCCATCACACAGAAGCGTTGTATCGAGTTAACCCCTTCAACATATACTGGTAACTTTATCTCCCCTACGGTATTCCTAGCTTCTCCACTGAAACCAACGAGCACAGTGGACTTCGAAGTAATGTCCATCGGAGATACATTCATCCTCTTCAATGTTTCCAGCTGAATTATATTGATAGAACTACCGTTGTCTACCAGTATCCTGCGTACAAAATGGTTAGCCACATATAATGTTATTACTAAAGCATCATGGTGAGGATCCTGAACAGTATCCCTGTCATCACTATCGAAAGTGATCACTTTATCAGTTGTGAGGGTAGTCATTCTGACTGGTCTGTCTCCCTTCTCACTCTTAGCTTCCTTTGCATGTCTCTTGGCCGCCGAATACGAAGTCCCGCAAATGTCGGATCCTCCTGAAATAAAGTTAATTATCTTGGCATCTGCTAGGGGTGATGCTGCTCGTTCAGGATCCTTCTCGGGATCCTGCCCTTTATTCTTCTTTTTTCCCAGCAAGTCCTTCAAATACCCCTTGCTTAACAGGTAACTTATCTCTTTCCTTAAAGCAATGCAATCCTCGGTCATATGTCCGAAGTCTTCGTGGAAGGCACACCATTTGGATTTATCCTTCCAATCAGCTTTCTGCTGGTTCTTTCGAGGCCACCTAGCTTTGTCCCCTAAACCCTGCATAGCATACATTAACTCAGGTATATTAACAGAAAAGCAGTATTCGGATAAGTCAGGATATTCTTCAGGATCCTCGTCTTCAACAGCATTCACTTTCTTGTTATCATTTCTGCCATATGGCCTGGAGCGATATGGCTTATATCAAGTTTCTGATTTCCTGTTAGTTGATTCATAGGTTGAGGTAGAATTCATCCTCTCCTGCATCTTCTTGTCATCTTCCAAACGGATATATCTCAAAGCCCTGTTACGAGCTTCGTCGAGATTCCTGCAGGGATTCATTACAAGATCCTGATAAAACTGAGAATCCTTTTGTAACCCCATCTTAAAAGCTTGCACAGCTGTTGCAACATCAAGATGTGGGATATCCAAGGATTCTCGACTGAATTTGTTCACATAATCCCTCAAGGATTCCTAAGGCCCTTGAGTTATCCTGTAAAGATCACTGGTTAGTTTCTCAAAACTCCGACTACAAGAAAATTGACTGTTAAATAAATTAACCAAATGAGCAAACGAAGTAATTGAGTGAGGAGGAACGTTTAACAGCCATTTTAAGGCTGATCCTGTCAGAGTAGAACCAAATCCCTTGCATAAGCATGCTTCCTTGAGCTCCGGAGGGATAGGGTTAATCTCCATTCTTTCCCTATGCTGGGCAATATGCTCTTCAGGATCCGTAGTCCCATCATACAGCTTCATGTTGGGAGTTTGAAATCTTTTTGGGATTTCAGCATCACAGATAGGATATGCAAAGTGGGATATCCTGTGGCTGTCTTGGGATACTTCCGGAATTGGCTGGACCACTCCAGGTACACTGGATATCATGTCCTTCAATTTCTGGAGCTCCCTGGTAAATGTTGACGTCATACCTGCATCCTGCAAAGAGCCATTGTTGTTAGTAGCAAGAATATTATTATTTGACACATTACCGTTCTGAGGATTTTGGCCATATCCTGAAGCATATCCTGAACTTCTCACAGTCGATATCCTGACCGAAGAGGGTATCTCAGGGGTATGATTCTGAGAATGGCTTGGGACGATATTCCCCCTATTATCCTCAGTGTAAACTGCGGAACTGAAGTTCAAAGCCCTGGGCTGTATAGGAGTGACAGTTTCCTCAACAGGTCTGCTCGAGCTAGCTTTTAAGAGTTGTATTTCTCTTAACAACATTTGGTTAGTCTCCTGTTGTTGCCTCATTTGTTCATCTTGAGATTGTGAAGAAAACGGCATCCTTGGAGGAGGTGGTGGAAGCACCGAACCAGTAGTAGCAGACATAGTGGAAGAGCTCATGTTTGATCTTGAGGCCATTGTAAACAATGTGGCAAAAAGTTTTGAAAATAGAAAACCGATTAATGATTTTACAAAGATTTTTAGTAAAAGTAGCACCACTTGCCCCACGGTGGGCGCCAAATTGTTTTGGTCAAAAATTACCGAAGCAATTAAGTGATCAAATTAGTTAAGTGAGGTAGTGTGCTAGAAATATGTGTGAAAAATGTGTTAACCAAGTTAGATATGAAAACAGTTTCAGGATACGGCTCAGGATATAGAGCTGTATCTACAATCAAACAATGAGCGAAAATGTAAAGGTTGACACGTGATGTACGAGGAAAGCCCTTGATCAATCTAGATCCCCGGCATAAAACCTCGGGAGCTGACAATCGCAGCTGCCTTGTTCTTCTATTGCTTCAAATATCAGGATACAGTGCAGGATGTGGTGCGGATCGACTATGTGTTACAATGTAATTTGAATACAAGTGTTTGAGTGTGGTGTTTGCGGTGAGCTAGAGAGTAAAAGTGTTCGAGAGTGTAAGTGTAAAAATTGTGTGCCTTAAACTGATCCGCCCCCATCTATTTATAGTAAAGATAATGTAACAAACTATCCTAAACTTTCGGGATCCAGCGAATATTCCCACTCGAACGTTGAGGACCAAGTCTTTCGGGTTCAACGGCTTCCTCATAACAAATACGCCCGAGTCTTGAGGAGAAGAAGTCCTGATGACCGTTAGTAACTTACAGCCATTAACCTGCACGTGTTTAATTCACTCAACCTTAGGATATCGCCAAGGATGTTAGCAATATCCCCGTCCAGTATCCTGGTCACAAATAAACAATTAAAAGCGGGATATTAGTCAGGATATGTATACTCAGAAAATGACCCATAACAGTAATTAATACGACAAAAGGATATTCTAAAATATATGACTAGTGTAAGATATACTTACCTTGCATCCGAATTACGCTTTTCCTTCATACTTGCTTTGTTTGACCCGCTTTCTCCCCAAGCTTCACCTAGCTTGTTAAGTGCCAACTATCATTCATCATTCACAAGGTGGTTAGTTTAATCATAACTTAATACGATTATTCCACCTCGCGCATTTTATATCCAAAAATTATCATTCATCGCATTGTAGGTCGGTTTGACTTTTTAAAAGTCAAATGCCCATTAGTACATGAATTGTACATTTAAGTTCATCAACTAGTTTAGGCATTTTCAATGACCCGGTAGGCATTCTTTTAAACCATCATTTTTAACTAATCTTTTAACCGAATTATTACATTTCCAATACCTTATCTTGTTCAAGCGATTATCAAAACTAATTTATTCATTCGTTTCGCAAGAACTAAGGGTTTCTCATATACGAATGAAACCCGTTTTATCATATCACTAGTGTTCACCCGAACACCTAATATAATCAAGCTCTATCTATCAATTAGTAGATAACATGATCTCATACACCTAGTTTCATGAACATAGCTACCAAATTTCTTCATAATGTTTAAAACCCCATTTCAACCATGTATGAACAATTACTCAAACTTACAATTTGTTCGAGTATCTTGATTTCATTATTCAATATGATGATTCTAAACACAAATTTAACCTTAACTTCTCCATATTATCAAAACCCACATAGGTAGGTGTGGTAATTCAACCTAACACCTAAATCATAGCAATTTATTCTAAATCTTCACTTAGGGCTTGTTCCTAAGCAATCATACATCTCAAATTCAGCCATAACTTCTATGATTCATACCGAATTCGCACCTCGTGATGTTAATAAATTTTCACAACTTCACCAATATCAAAAATTCGACATACCTTATGATCCCCTAGTTTGGGTGATTGTTAATTCGCGTTCATGCATTGATTTGAGGCTAGAATCGACCTTCAATTTGTTGAATTTGGTTGAGTTAGGGTTTTCGCTCCTTGGAGCCCTTCCTTGTCGAATCCAGAACACGCACCACACACACTCTTGTGTGTGTGTTGTGTTGTTTTATTTAGTTTTATAAAATCATTTTCAAGTTACCCTATTTTGGTCCCTCATGTTTGGTTTGTTATTAATTAGGTCACAACCTAATTATTTTTAACAATATTCCCACTAATTAACTAGGTTAAATATTCCTAGTTAACTTAGTGGGTTCGAGGAATTTATGACTGGGTTTATTTTAAGTCCCGTTAACTCGGGCCTCTTAAAAACTTATTTCCTTAAGACCATTTATTCACGTTTTATTAAATATTAGGTTTATTTATTTTAAATCCTAATATTTACCAGGTTACCTTTACCGCTAATAGTATTTTACCCGTGTATTTGTATTAACGGGGTTTGATTACCAACCCCGTTTTCGGGGTGTTACAAGTCTACCCCCCTTAAAGAGGTTTCGTCCTCGAAACCTTTCTTACATAGTTCATCGAGTTTTAAACTCAATGCATTTGACCTGAGTAATCTTTTAAGCATTACTCATACTTTAACCAATTGTTAGTATTACCAGAAAAATTATGGTAATATCTTTTTGGTTACAAAACATCTACGTACCTCATACGACATAATGCAACTTGAAATAACGTAATTCCGTTATTTCTACTAGTTTAGTTAACTTAGCGATATCCATCGCTTTTATATATTATCGAACTCTTTGTGAATCCGTTACCTTGATCCGTTTAAAGGTCTTTAGTGAAATCTTTCACTTTTAGCAACAATTTCTTTTGTTTTCAAATTTATTTATTCGGTTCAGTTATACCGAATCCACCGCTTACAAGCAACCAAATTTATTTAAATGACCTTAACCGGTCTCACTAACTAGACTTATTAGTCCAGTTACTTTTTACCGCTCGCTTGGTTATAATGTGATTCCACTTCACATTGCATTTCTTGACCGTGATCGTGTCACGTCATGTTTAATTTATATCAACGTTCCTTTATCATACTTCTTCTTTTCGAATGTATCGTCTCGCACCTATCGATGTTAAGACCCATACTCTTTGATATTTGTTATTTCCGAATTCGCCTTATAGTATTCATATTTTTTAAAACGTTATTTCTTACTAAAACTGAATTTTAGTTTAACGTTTTTTTTTCTTTAACTATGTCAATTACTCATATCACGGAAATTGACAACCCATAATTTATTGTTTTCCATTCTCGTTTTACGCGGGGATTCGTAACAAGTTCCCTCACCTTACACTATTGACCCGTAGGTTCCTTCACTTAACCTCGTAGGCTATTTCCTTAAGCTTTCACCTCTTTAAGGCGAGGCCCTTATGATCCCTTTGCTTCAATTCATGACCCGTGGGTCATTTTGGCCCCGTAGACCGTTACACTTATTAATATCCCGTAGGTTATGATGATCCCGTAGATCATCTTTTATTCGAGTCTTTATTCAAATGTGTATACGTTTATATACGCATATGGCGTTAAGGCACCCCTTCCGGTATGCATTAAGACTTCATTTCGATTTACTTGGTCATCTTAGCGAAATCCGTCGCTTTTATTCGACCATGTCTTTTATTCTTTACGTGACCACCATTGGCGGCCTTATTAATTATGAGTGACGATTATCATCGTTATCCTTGCTTTACTACGACTAAAGTTGACAACCTTGATTATCTTTTTCGTGTGGGCAACACCTTTGTTTTTATGACCCTGCGGATCATCTATACTTTGGTTTTACTTGCCCATTTTGTTCACCATGGCCCTTTCGTCCAAGATGACTTATTTTCGTGAATTTTCTTTTGATCATTCATTTATATCACCATTTACATTAATCCTTGTCCCTTCTCTCGGGCTCATTATCCTAATGTAATACGCTTCCGTCACCCGGCTGTGCATTTACATTATTATCAACTATTTTGTTCATTTGTTTCATTTGGGTACTTTTTAATTTGTCCCATTCACCCCGTCCTTACTACATCGGATGTAAATGTGTCCGCTATAAGAAGTTAATGGTATCATATGCCACTACTTACTTGGCCAGAGTAAGCGATTAACACATGACACACATGACCTTTTTATAGTTTTCACATCACGCCCTATGTAAGTAATGCCTCTATTTGTTTCTCTTGGAAACAATATCCCGAATACATTTTCTATTCGGGTTTTTCCAAGTTTTTAATCTACATATGCAACTTTCAATTTCTACATATTTGTTGCATATTACTATTTGTGCAATTAAATTTAAAATGTGCACCTGGTAATGCTTGCCCTAATGGGCTTCTCTTGCCATTAGCCTTGTTCGCGACCGTTACGCGATTTAGGTCCTTGATGAGCATACTCTTTGGACCGTTCCTCTGTCAAATCTGCGATTTGTTAAACTCTCGCTATCTTCATATGCGAGTGTCCTTCAACTAAAACATATACAACAGTTAGTAATTTCGACATTAAAGGATGGCCGTATTATAATACAAGGCTTTTCCACTATACGCATCAACGCGTGTAATTTCGTTAACTATATCTATTCTATATCGTTTTTTTATTGGTGTAACGTGTATTACACGATAACCATATGTGTTGTTCTCAACACATTAACCATACTAAACCATTGATATACATGTACTTACTGGATTTGCGATCAAGCCTCGAACCGAACACTTTATTCTTTTAACCTTGAGCTCTGATACCAACTTGTAACACCCTTATTATTATTTAACGATTTTCGTATAATTTACGAAGATAAACGGGTAATTAGAATTTCAAATACATTGAAAATACGGGATTCATTAAACTTTCTTACAGAATTAAAACTATACAACATAACATGTGTGAGTTCGTCATTTAACATAACAACGATACATAGTGCGGAAGCTTATTTCTTGATCGTGTTCGGTTCTTCGTTGGGCTTGATCGTCCTCCGGTGCTAAAATTATACCTGAAACTCATAAAACATGAGTTAGATTAGTCATACGTAACTTAGAACGTATCTAAACGAGTCCGGGAAGCGAAATTGATTAAAATAAATTTTTTTCGCTAAAACAGTGCCCTTTCGCGCCACGCGAAGGCACCCAGTTGCTCCCTCGCGCCACGCGAGGGAGACCGTTTTCCAGCAGGTCTGGATCTGGGACCTGCATTTTCCAGCAACACTAGATTTTACGGAAATGGCCATAACTTTTTCGTTATTGATCCGTTTTACGCGATTCTTTTTCCTACGCGTCCGTAATTTAATTCTCAATCATATGGAGTTAAAATCCAACATCGAACATAATAAATTTTGAGACTTCTAAGCGTTCGACTCGTTACCTTTTTACCGAATTTTAACCCGTTTATGCATTTTATCAAACAAACGTATTTGTTTGATCCTTATATCACATACACTTCTTCAAATTAAAGTTATCTACCATTTTAGGTTCTAATCACAGGTTTATTACATAACTTAAACCCGTTTTCGCTCGTATGCTTATTTTGACCCGTTAAGGGTATTTAAGCACTTTAAAGCTTGAAATCGCTTTCATTCATTTCTAGCATCTTATTCCTACATTTCTTATCAAGTAATCTTCCACCACAACTATATGTGCGTTGGATTTAATGTGGATATCTATATGTTCTGAGTTTTTACCCCTCGGATTATCATTTTACGGCAAAGACTCGTATAAAGTCTTTCGACCCAAGAATTTACATCTTTCACTACCTATACTCATTCTAAGTATTTATTTAATCATAAAACTTGTTTCCGAACCACCTTTAAGGGTCATTCGTTTGAATTAGCTTACAAGGGCAATTTGGTCAATTTTCATCCTTCTTTTACTACAAAGGACCTTTAAATACTTGTTTGACCCAAAATCCGACCCTTTTAACTATAATCTTGTTTATAAACCCTTGTGCTTCTAAAACACCATAAACATAATTCAATTTATTCGGTTTACCTAAAAGATAACCGAATATCTATATTTTAACCTTGTCTAACTCTTATAGAACTCCAAATTCTACATGATGAGTTGTGTTATTATACATACCTGGCTCGGATCAATATATTGACCCGTTTCAATACCTTGCCTTAATGGCCGCTGAGTGATAGCGTTGTAAACATCCATGTGCTATTTATTCCCTAAAATCATACAACTCGACAACCCATTAGTCGATATTGTCAAAGGGTGATAATTTCACCTTTTGACCCGTTTGGTCTAAATGACCAATTATATTAGAGAGATGACATTTATTCCCTAAAATCATACAACTCGACAACCCATTAGTCGATATTGTCAAAGGGTGATAATTTCACCGTTTGACCCGTTTGGTCTAAATGACCAATTATATTAGCGAGATGACATTTATTACCACCTCGTATATATGACTCGCTCCGATTTACACCGTGCGATTATTTTACTTATAATTGCATTTCTTAACACTTTTTGGCCTATTATGGCTTACGTCATAATTGTCTTTCAAAACTAACGGTTATGGTCAACGTGTGACCAAATTACCATTTTGCCCTTATTGGTTATTATGATTTACCTTATATGGTAACCATTAAAAGCCCACGTTTCATTCGTCATAATATGATTGAATTACCGATTTAACTCATTTTTAGCCATCACTATGGTTTTTCATCATAATTGATTATCTTGTTCCGTACGACTACACGCCGGAACACCATATCTAAATTAGGTATTTGTCTTTTACGTAATTAATACGAAAAAAGGATATTCTAAAATATATGACTAGTGTAAGATATACTTACCTTGCATCCGAATTACGCTTTTCCTTCATACTTGCTTTGTTTGACCCGCTTTCTCCCCAAGCTTCACCTAGCTTGTTAAGCGCCAACTATCATTCATCATTCACAAGGTGGTTAGTTTAATCATAACTTAATACGATTATTCCACCTCACGCATTTTATATCCAAAAATTATCATTCATCGCATTGTAGGTCAGTTTGACTTTTTAAAAGTCAAATGCCCATTAGTACATGAATTGTACATTTAAGTTCATCAACTAGTTTAGGCATTTTCAATGACCCGGTAGGCATTCTTTTAAACCATCATTTTTAACTAATCTTTTAACCGAATTATTACATTTCCAATACCTTATCTTGTTCAAGCGATTATCAAAACTAATTTATTCATTCGTTTCGCAAGAACTAAGGGTTTCTCATATACGAATGAAACCCGTTTTATCATATCACTAGTGTTCACCCGAACACCTAATATAATCAAGCTCTATCTATCAATTAGTAGATAACATGATCTCATACACCTAGTTTCATGAACATAGCTACCAAATTTCTTCATAATGTTTAAAACCCCATTTCAACCATGTATGAACAATTACTCAAACTTACAATTTGTTCGAGTATCTTGATTTCATTATTCAATATGATGATTCTAAACACAAATTTAACCTTAACTTTTCCATATTATCAAAACCCACATAGGTAGGTGTGGTAATTCAACCTAACACCTAAATCATAGCAATTTATTATAAATCTTCACTTAGGGCTTGTTCCTAAGCAATCATACATCTCAAATTCAGCCATAACTTCTATGATTCATACCGAATTCGCACCTCGTGATGTTAATAAATTTTCACAACTTCACCAATATCAAAAATTCGACATACCTTACGATCCCCTAGCTTGGGTGATTGTTAATTCGCGTTCATGCATTGATTTGAGGCTAGAATCGACCTTCAATTTGTTGAATTTGGTTGAGTTAGGGTTTTGGCTCCTTGGCGCCCTTCCTGGTCGATTCCAGAACACGCACCACACACACTCTTGTGTGTGTGTTGTGTTGTTTTATTTAGTTTTATAAAATCATTTTCAAGTTACCCTATTTTGGTCCCTTATGTTTGGTTTGTTATTAATTAGGTCACAACCTAATTATTTTTAACAATATTCCCACTAATTAACTAGGTTAAATATTCCTAGTTAACTTAGTGAGTTCGGGGAATTTATGACTGGGTTTATTTTAAGTCCCGTTAACTCGGGCCTCTTAAAAACTTATTTCCTTAAGACCATTTATTCACGTTTTATTAAATATTAGGTTTATTTATTTTAAATCCTAATATTTACCAGGTTACATTTACCGCTAATAGTATTTTACCCGTGTATTTGTATTAACGGGGTTTGATTACCAAACCCGTTTTCGGGGTGTTACACCACATGATGCTGAGCCTGATTTTGCAAAAAAAAAAACATCTTTAACAAAAAACGCCAACTTAAACAAAACGCCAAAAATGGCAACAATCGTTTCGTGGAGATACACTCTGGGAATCAGGCGATACGTCCTCCATTTTGACAAAAGAAGGAGGGTGTATGTTAAGACGGTTAAGGCAATTCTAAAAATGGAAGAAGAGATACAGAGGCAAATCTTATCCATTGGCATCGCTCTAGACAACGAATGACATGAAACGCATATGCTTATGAAAGCATTAACCCGCAAATTTGGACCAATCAAAGGAAGTGTGAAGCCAGACCATGTCATGACATCATGGCGTTTTGATGATGAAACAGACATGGTGACAGTTACATACGACAGCGGAGATGAGGAAGTCTACTGGCTAGAGAACATCATGACAAAGCAGCGACTGGGTTTCATGGAAGAATTGCATAACGCCACTTGTACCAACATAGAAATAGACTCAAAATTGGAGTTAATGCAAGACATGTTCAGGTGGAGGCTTCAGAATCTTCAGGAACAAGAAGCTGATGAAGGTGAATGGGATGACATGGATGAAGATCAAGAAGAAGACTCCGAGGAGGAAGAAGATGACACAAGTGATGGATACTATTCAGATAAAGTACCTTCTGACGAAGGATTTTAAATTTTTTTCTTTTTTTTTCTTCTATGTAATCTTTTTTTTAAGATAATAATTAAATGATATATTTATATCTTTATTAGCAAAACGCCAAAATAATACTAAAAAATGGTTAACCCTAACAAAACGCCAAAAATAACAAAAAATATTTTTCCTGCTTAATATTTTATTTACTCCGTTATTGTATTTTGACATGTTGGTCTGCATAAGGCCATTTAAAAAAACGCCAAACTTAGAAGATGAGACGTCTATAACCTATAAAACTGATAAAAGCTGATCAACACAGTAAATACAAAAAACAGTAACTGAAAAGACAGTTACTTTATTATTATCATTTATTACAATAAAAAGTCCCGCCTAAATTACGCGCCAAAAAACTCCAATAAGAGAAGGGTCTATACACAATGAAATTAATCACACCCAGAAAACCACAAAAACGTCATATCCTCTAGAAACCACTCCTTTTAAAACGCCACAGATGTCAAAGCTTTCACTGAAAATGGATCCTTTTTCTGAGGGGGTTAACTCAATAATATTTTGCTGAATGAGATGGACAAATATTGAAGAAAAAGAGACTGATGACAGTGATATGCCATCATGTGAGCTTTGTTCTTGATGATTATTTGAATGGAATAAAGGGATCAACACAAGTGTAAAATGCTATTTTGGACTCCATTATTACAAATAGCATCAAGCAATAGTTGATCTTTAATGACATGCCACCAAACACGAATATCACACCAAAAAACAGGTTGCCACTAAGCAGCTTCTTCTAAAAAAACGGGGTTTATGAAGGAAAGTTGACATTTAGCTAAAGTATTCAAAAAAGGTTCAAAACGCCAAAAAGAAATTCAAGAAGGAAGAGGCTGGTGACATTGAAGATTCAGAAGAAAAATTAGATTACGTATTATTTTTGTTTTCATTTTATATTGTTTTGATATCAAGTTATATGTTGTTTTATTATCCAATTCTCTATAAATAAAATACATTATTATATAAAACGCCAAAAACTACAAACACCAAAACGCTAGAAGTATGAAAACTGGGAGAACAGCTACTGGCAAAGCACCTAGTAAAAAGGGTATTAAACGCCAAAAAAATTGGTCTTATTGTAATCTTATGCAAATTTTAATGACTCGTAGTGAATTATTATACAAAACGCCAAAAACGCCAAAAAATTAACCAGAAAACGCTATAACGCCAAAAAATTATATATGGGACACAAAAACAATTAATTAAACGCCAAAAAGTTTAATAAATACAATTAACGCCAAAAAAAACTTAGACGCCATAAAATATTATACCGCGTTGGGAAAATAAAAGAAGAATGAAAAGACAAAAAAGCCCCTCCGCCCTTCTCTATGCCGCGGGACACGTGTTGGGCCAGGATGCGTTCTCACCGTTCTCACACTTTTGAGCGTTTTCTCCTGATCCCGTTTCTATATATATATGTATAAGTGACCGCTAAAATGAGAACCAACTCGAGTTGTATGAACCGTGAGAACTTTTTGATCCGGGGCGAGGTGGACCAAATTTTTTTTCATAAACGTAGATGCGTGTATTATAAACACATTTGTAAAAAAAAATTCAAAAAAAAATGTCGTGTGTGTAGTTTTGAGCATCACAAGTTTGTGTTTACGGGTACCGTAAATTTTTCGGTTTAATTTACGGTACCCGTAAACACAAACTTGTGGTGCTCAAAACTACACACACGACATTTTTTTTTTGAATTTTTTTTACAAATGTGTTTATAATACACGCATCTACGTTTATGAAAAAGAAATTTGGTCCACCTCGCCCCGTACGGTGTAGTTCTCACGGTTCTTACAACTCGAGGTGGTTCTCATTTTAGCGGTCCCCTGTATGTATGTATATATATATATATATGATGGGGTTCTAGAGTGAACACTAGTTTATTTGTGAACCAAGTGAACAAATCCTGGTCATTCATTTAGAAGATCTAGAGCATTTTATTAATGACTAGATTGTAATTTTAATGTTATAACTTCCTTTTAAAATAAATGACATGAGGGTATTTTTGTCATTTATAAATTGCATTCTTTTAACAATATAATGAAAAATCCCTAAAATCTCGCTAGTTTCCGTTTATATAAGGTACATAGTTGTTAGTTTATACACATGTGTATAGTATCGCTAGTATAAGTTTATACAAGATGTACAGATGTTAGTTTATACACATGTGTATAGTCTCGCAAACTATCAGTTTATACAAAATACACAACTGTTAGTTTATACACATGTGTACAGGCTTTTATACATCTGTGTATTATATTCATAAATGGTTATATTTGTGTATATTGACAACATATAGTATAATATGCATGCACACGAGTAGATTCATATAAAATTGTGGAGTTAATTAAAACCAAACAAGTGTACACATGTGTATCAATGATTAATACAAAAGCTACGTGATATATACGTGTAAAATCAAGTGGAACACATAAAACAACAATATTTGTGAAACAAATCAATTTATACACTTGTGCACGATTACGTAACTGTTTTGGAACGAATGAAATATAAAAACAATTGTCGATCATGTTATGTTGCTATAAATTGATTTTAGAAAATGTGTTCTCAAAAAGGAAGACTAGAATCTTTGAATAAATTAAAAGATAATTTAAATGAGCTTAATTATAACATGTAACTGATTATGCATTAATAAAGAATAATGAATTAATAAATAATTAAATGTTAAATTACAATCCTATCCTTTTATCTAAAAAATAAATGAATGGCTAAGATTAGTTTACTAGGTTCACAAACAAGGGGGTTGTTCACTAATGAACCTAACCCTGTATATATATATATTTCATTCGGATTAAAGGAAAACTTTTACGAGTTGTTAGAACTTAGAGAACTCGGTCTTTCCGTACGAGTTTTGCCCCCCATTTTTTTCACACCCCTAGATGATAATATTACAAAGACGATCGTAAAAAAAATTCGAAGTGGTGTTTTCGGCCCCTTACAGATGCTGTAGAAAGCTAATGACGCATTTACGACTAGGGATGAGCATTTGGTATTGGGTACCGGTACCGAATTTCCCGTACCGAATTTTTTCGTACCGGTACCCACTTTTTGGCATTTTCGGTATGGGTACCGGTTCGGCACGCTACCGGTAAAATAACAAATTTTACCTTCAAATACCGGTACCGTACCGGTCATGTACCGATACCGTATCGTACCAAATATTTCGGTACCGGTACCCAATTTTGACGAATTTCGGTACGGGTATTTTCAGTAGCGGTACTGGTACCACACTCATCTCTATTTACGATTGCTGTAAATAAAAAAACTAGGTTTTTTTAGCAAAGTTGGTTTTTTTTATGAATTCTGTTAAAATTCTTTTGAAAAAACTTTTCGTAAGACCGATTATCAAAATTCTCACAACTCGTATGAATTTTATTGTAATATACATTAAGCATTTTTTACATTTATATCACATTTTTAGATTAAATAAATGAATAGTTTATTTTTGTTTTACTTATTCCCGTACTATATTTTATTATAAATCTATCTCATACAAGTATGTGTAATGTGTATCATACACTATATGTGACACCCATTAATTTTCAACGCTACTCAACGCTACAAATTGTCTTGTATCAAAAGTTTATTTATATAAATGGTTTTTTTCGAAAAAAAAAAAAGAAAGAAAGAAAAACAAGTACTTTTTTTATCCAAAGTTTAAAAATGATTACTCCATTTAAAAGATAGGAGGATCATATTAATATCATTCAGTTTAAGTAAAAGAAGTATTTATTTAAACATATAATAAATTGTTTTAATAAAGAAAAATATGGTTACTCAGCTTAAAAGAAAGAAAACAAGGCCAGGGAAAACAACAATTTGAATTAGGTAATATTAATTGTTTAAATTGTTATTTATGATTTAGATTAGTAGGTTTTTGTTTAATTTAAATGTAAAAATTATTTTTTCTTTGCACATAAACATTTTATCATAAGTTGTCTGTACAGGGAAACCTTATTTGTAGGGTTTTATTATAAAGCCAAACTATAAGACTGAAGGGAGTGGGGCGGCCTTAGGATGGGGCGTCTTGCGACACGTGGCGCCACGTCAGCCTAGAGGATTTTGAGAAAAAAAGGGGGAATGGTGTGTGGGGCGGCCTTGGGCGACTTGGAGGGAGGAGTCTCCTGAAATTTTGTGCCAAATTGGGTTGTGTGAGGAGAGCCGGGTGACGAGCAGAGGTTGGGCAGGAGGGGGACGCCCTTGGGGACGCCATGGGGGGCGGTGTTGGGGGCGACTTGGGGTGGGAGTCGCCCCACTCCCCTCAGTCTAAATGTTATTAACTAATAAGTACTATGATTGCAGGTATAAGTTTTCAGTGTTTTCCTTGCATGGTTATATATTTAAAAAAATATAGACACAGATATATAATGATGTATTTGCAGCTACTTGGAACTTTCTTTTTGTCCTTTTGGATGTTGGCGACCATCTATCCGATGTCCCATGCATGACCTATGCCATGGATATGTATATTTTATTTGCTTTTGGCCTTTAACTATGAAAATTCACTAAAATAACCCCCCTAGTATGAATAATTGCTAATTAGTTTTTTTTTTTTATCAATAATAACTTTTTCAAGTGAAAATTGCGACTGTAAATTTTTGTAACTATATTTATAGATGAAATATATATGTGAACCATAAGTGCAACAAAGGAGATTTTTTCGTGTTTGAAGTGATCTTGTCGTTCTTGTTAGGTTGTTCCACTACCTCTTCTTCCATGAAAGTAGGCACTAATCTCTTACTATTATTCGATATGACAATTGATTATATAGACATTACAAGTGATTATACTAATCTATCTGTGACAAGAACATGCACATTGATGACAAAATATGTTACATATATTCTAATAATTCTAATGCACCTCGGCAGTCGTAACGGGAGGGTCACGAATGTTTAGACTCGACCTAAATTTTTTTAAGAAAACCTTTGGTAATCCATTGGTTAAATATCCGCAATCTGATATCTAAAAGGAACATAAAGCACGCGAACCTGCCTTTTAGTTACCTTTCCTCGAACAAAGAAGTTGTCCATTTCTATATGTTTAGTTCTCTAACGCTGAGCTCGGTTCCCGGAGAGGTAGACGACGCTTACATTATCACAATAAACCAATGTAGCATACATGGGAAAAGTATGAAGCTCAAGAAGCAAGTTACGAGTAAACTTCATAAACAACATTGCAATACCCCTATATCCCGCCTCAGTACTAGATCGAGATAATGTTGGTTGACGCTTGGATGACCATGACAGAACGTTGTCCCCCATGTATACTCAATAACTAGAGGTTGATCTTCTCATGTCGTGGCACCCCCCCCCCCCCCCCCCCCTCCCTCAAAAAAATCTACACTAGTACAGGATATTAAAGAGGTTGTTTGATACGAACAGACATGTAAGCCAAATGAGACCTTAACCTTTACATATCCGAGCATCCGTCTGAGAGCATTCATGTGAGCCATGGTAGGTGCATGCCTGTGAATGCACACTTGTTGAGCGGCGTAAGTGATGTTGGGTCTCATGATTGTAAGATATTATACGGCACCCGCAAATCATTGTTACTTCATAGGGTCATCATGGAGTGTGCCAACTCTAGTGCTTAACTTTTGTTGGGTGTCAATGGATGTAGCCGCTATGTTGCATTGGGCTAAACATGCTCATTCTGGAATCTCCAATGCTTGTTTTTCTTGAAACAGAAAGAGAGACCGATTATAATGCTTAACTAAAATACCAAGGAAATAATTGATAATGCCTAAATCCTTCATCGCATCATTGTCTTGGATATCCGACATTAATATTTTACGTCATTAAAAACTTGTTTACCGTTTTTTCCAATTTTGTTAAGACTTCTAATGTTTGGCAATCTTCTATGCTTGGAAAACAAATAAAGTTTCCATTTCGTGATTCTATGAATTGTACTTATTAACCATTTGATAGTACTCATAACAACTTATGGAATTCTCCGGTTCTATCCTCAAGTGGTTGTTGCTATTGTATCCCTTTCTTGGATGATGAAACCAATTTCCTTTAGGCATATGCTATTGACACAAATCACAAATTTTCACCACCTTTTTTAAATTCAACTAATTAATTAAAACCCAATTTAACACTTCTATAAAGTGTTTCTATGGTGATAATGGACATGAATACAACAACAATTCATTAAATCAATTTTACAAAACTAATGGCATGCTTTTTTGTTTCCCTTGTCCTTATACATCCTCATAAAACAGCAAAGGAGAACACAAAATTTTCCCCATCAATAACATAATGCACACCATTTTAACACACGTATCCGTCTCGCAAAACGTTTGGCATCATGCCCAAGATCATGCAACTTACCTCCTCAACATCTTACCTACTAAATTCTTACAAAACTCTACCCCTACCATCCACCTCTATCATCGCTTTCCCACATATGGCCACCTAAGAGTGTTTGGTTTCCTTTACAACCCACTAATTGTAGGAACTAGGTTCACTTTTTATTAAAAATATTAATAAAAAATAATAAATAATAACGAGACTCTCGTTATTTGCGGGAAATTCGACTAGTACAATACCGGTTACAAAAATAAATAAACAAATATAAAATACAATTTAATTGTACCAATCTTGATTCAAGCCAGCATCTTTAGAAGAACTTCAACCGCACCATCTTGTACAAACCTCCGCTGCAAGAATGAACAAACTGTCATTGACGGTTTTGGTTGAGGATCGTGTTAGACACGGGGCCCTTAAAACAGATTTCGCGCCTCCTCTCAGACGGTCTGTTTCCAGGATACAACAACCGAAGCAGTAGTTATACTGCCGGAGATGACACTCGCGCCCGAGATTACACCGGGTATAAATTGGTGTTCATAAAAATTGGAACAATGTGAAGTTGTGTAAAATTGAGAGTACTCCTCTCAATGAAACATCGAGACTAAAGAGAATGTCTATTTTCTTAGTCGTGTCTAATATGAACCACCAAGTTCATATATATACTCTTATAGTTTTAAGCTCATTAAAACTAGTAATAAAATAGACATTAATCTTGTCATAACTATAACATTAATCTTGTAATAAACAAGATAATGAATATGACATTAATCTCTAATTTAATGGACTTAAGTGGTTAGTCAAAACGGTCATATTCATCATGACACGAATTAAATGGTTTGAAACAACTAGTTTGACTAGGTCTAACTAGATCTTTTACTACTGTTGCAAACCTGCGCGCATGCTAGAACTGATCCGCCAGTCCGCGTGCCACGCTTCAAGGATCCCATGCCACGCCATATGGAGCCGCGCGCCATACGGATGCCACTACGCATACCAGGACGCCACCCGGTCATGCGCCGTCCATACTCGTGCGCCACCTGCACTCTCCGCCCTAGCCAATGGCGTGCGCCATGCGCCTAAGGAGCTCGCGCCGCATCGACATGCCATGCCATCCGCCTACGCCACCCAAGGGTGCGCCATAAGCGGACCCACCATGTATCTGACCACGCGCTCATGGACAAAAATACAAAGGCGGTGTGCGAAGTTCAAAGTGCACTCTACATAGGGCCTATAGCCCACGACACGCGCGCATATGTGCATGAGTACAAGGAGTGCTCCTCCTTATAAACCACTTTAAGTTTTGTCATCCCACCTATGTGGGACAAGTTGACAAAACTAATCCATTTTATTCATCTTTGTTTGTTCCAAACATACAACTTCAAGCTTCGATATCTCATTCATCTTAGCTCTATTTGGACATAGTTTGAACACAAACCATAAATAATTATTTATACAACACATATATAAATATTATTAATGTTCAAAATATTTAGTGAAAAACTCATTTTCACTAAAATTTCCAACACTAATACCATCCTTTAAGATTCACAAACTAGCCGACTGATCTACACCATGTGTTTCTCGATTACCCATTAAGCCATAGAGGATTTAAGTGCTACAACCTTAACACACGTCAAGTAACACTCTCCCGAGATGTTATTTGGGTTGTAGACACCATAAAAACTCGTTGGACAAGGTCATAAGGCCGAAACCTCAAGAACCACCATATGACGTTCTTTTCGTTATATCTATCTTGCAAGTATAAAAATATAAAGAGTTATATGTGAGAGACAGGTTGAGAAGGCAAGGAAAAACCCTATCGAATCACACTCGAAATAGAGATGCCCTTCATAGAATATAAGGAATATATTTGAAATTAAAAGACATATAGTTTAAGTTCTCTATAGTGTATTTACTATCTTTAGAAAGATGATTTAGGATACCTAAAAACATAAGTATTTTTGTACTTGCATTCGTTATGTCTACAAATTATTTGTCTGTAACTAATTGACGAATTAAAGCTCTTAAGACAAAGACAAAAGGTTTGTATTAGTTAGCAAATAGAATACGATAACTATTCAACAATTTCAATTTCACATGTTATAATTGTTTCCATATATACTTCTTATACTTTTTCAATAGGTTGTTTCTCTTTCATGTAGATTTCTGACTGATTCAAGGAACACAAAAGGTCTTTATCTCGCTTATAGCATTCACATTGGACCCGTTGTCTTTATCCATATGACTTAAATAAAAAACACATTTTTTACTAAAATTTATTAATCTTAAAATTGGTAAAATACTATTTTTGTTACATCTATTAAAAATTTGAAATACATTTGTACTTTTGAGGATGAAAAAGCAGATTTTGTAAACTTGAGGGGGTTTTGATTGTAATCTTGCGGTTTTCAGTTGGAAAACTTCGGTGCCAGGTGTTATGGTTCTTACGACTTGTCCGTTTTAGAGATGGGCACACATGGAAAGTAACCAATAAGAGCATCCCACGAATGCTGCACTAGATCATAACAAACGCATGTTCCTTGACTTCCTCACAAGACACAACTCAATTTGAATTCCACTTTAATTCCTTGGCTTATCCATTTGTTTAGGCGAATATATAATATTATATTTTTATTTACAAAAATTATTAAAAATTTATTTTTACCATAAAATATCAATTTTACATTTTTTTCAGAGCATTTACCTAAAAACAAAAAGTTAGATTTTGTAAAAAAAAAATTACTTCTTTCTAAACGGTTTTTAAACTTTCTTTTATTTTTTTAAACTTTTTTATTAAAATGGATTTTATATTTTGTTAATGCAAAAGCTTCGAAAAAGATTTGGTAAAAATGTTTTTTATAAGTTTTTTTACATGTTTTCTGTGTTCCTCGATTCCCTGTTTTTTTTTTGTTTTTTTAGCGACCAATGAAATAAAAGTCCTGCTACCCTGGGTAACCCAATAGAAAAAGGCAACCTGATTCGCTCACTATCGCAGACAACATTGAGTAGCCCAAACTCATCATATCCAATTCCGAGAAAACCCACCATCCGCATGCAACTACAGTAAAACCCGATTGGGATAGAATTCGAACTTGAGACCTATTGTCTCAAACTTAAATTTCCACTTCTCTCCGATGTTAATTAAGTTATAGGCATTTGGCAATATTTTTTTGGGGTTTTCTAATGGCACACCCCCTGTCTATCCGCACACTTTTTCAATACGATGCGTATTGAAATAAAGTAAAAGACGTGGCAGACTGACAGGTGCAGGTTATGTCTGGCGGCGGGCTTGATAGACATCGTATAGGCCTATACGATGTGTATCAAGACACTGATTTTTTGAAGTTTATTTTTTGTTGTGTTGTGTCGAATGCGAACCCAAGAAACGAAAGAGATTTCGAGCAGTTGGTCGATGACATGATAGATAAAGATCTTGACACGATCATATCCATTTCCAAGTATTAGACTAGATAGTCCAAGATGAAATATATTAAAACCATTAAAACCCACCAGTCTACAATGTGTTATGGTGAGATTTTTCAAGTTTGCACAGTGGGAGAAAAAACTAGCACCCCTGTCAATATTGTCATAATGCAATGAGACATAACAGAAGACTAGCTAGGACTAGACCCCTGAAGTTGTCATTTGATAATCACACGTGCCAATCACACGTGACAGTTCATTTGATAAAATACGTGGGAGAAAGGACCAGCACCCTTGTCGTTCCGTATTTTCTCATTTTCTAATTCTCGAAGAATCTCGTAACGTATTCTCTGTTTCTCTAAATCGTCTGTAAATTTCTTAAAAAAAACAAACTATGCGGGCTTTCCATCCATATATTCCGTCCAACATATGACACATGATAAAAGCGCTTCTCTAGACAATCTGGAACAGTTTCTCCGTCGCTGTGTTGTATGACTGTAATAAAACGGAAGCTATCAACGCGGGGATGGGTACAGAACCCGACATGTCTTCCTGAATCTGAATCTGAAAGTTAACTTTGACTTATAAAACCCACTAGCAAAATAAGCGCTTTTATCATGTTAGGGAGAATGTTCTCGAAATTGAAGGAAAATGGAAAATGGTTGCTGATGTTTTTCAGTATTCGGATTTTGTTGGTTTGTTTCCAGCTAGGGTTTAGAATGGTTGAAGGAATGTTGGTTTTTCAGTATTCAGATTTTGTTGGTTTGTTTCTTTCCTTTTCATGAGGTAAAACCAGTTTCAAGTTAAATCGTCGATCAATGTATGTTGGTTAATTCAAATGACCTAGAAAACACAAAAACTTATGAATGCACGCAACGAATTTGACAACTATGACAGCTTATTAAAAGTACAAATAACCTCCAATCCTTTCCTGGTCAAATCAAACAATGAAAGTTATCAACAAATCTGCTCCCTGAATCTGAATCATCTGATTTTTTGAAGTTTATTTTTTGATGTGTTGTGTAGAATGCGAACCCGAGAAACGAAAGGGATTTCGAGCAGTTGGTCGATGACATGATAGATAAAGATCTTGACACGATCATATCCATTTTCAAGTATTAGACTAGATAGTCCAAGATGAAATATATTAAAACCATTCAAGCCCACCAGTCTACAATGTGTTATGGTGAGATTTTTCAAGTTTGCACAGTGGGAGAAAAGACCAGCACCCCTGTCAGTATTGTCCTTTAAATTCGCATAAACCGCAACCATTTTTACTACGGAAACGGTGGCTATGGGAAATACAAACCCGACACGAACCACAATGGACTCAGACTCATACTACTCTAATATGACACATGATAAAAGCACTTCTTTAGACAATCTGGGATTATGTTCCGTTTTATGACGCATGATACGACACGCTTACCTTAATCACATCTTCCATGGAGTCACAGATCCAACAATAGGGCCCACAGATCTTATGCCCACCCGAGACCGACCTCTGGATAGAGGTGTACAAAAAAAAACAGGTTTTAGAACCGAAACCGGGAAAAAAACTGAAACCGGTTTTTTTTAACCGGTTTTTTTATAACCGAACCGGTTTTATAACCGAACCGGTTTTATAACCAAACCGCCGGTTATAGACCGGTTAGGATTCTTGGTATGAAAAAACCGGTTATTAACCGAAACCGGTTTTTAAAAAAACCGGTTTTTTTTGGCAAAAACCGGTTAAAAACCGATCCCAACCGGTTACACCGATTGTTGTTTTTGACTTGAAAAACCGGTTAGTAACCGAAACCGGTTATTAAAAAAACTGGTTTTCATTTTGGATGAAAAAAAACCGGTTCGGTTAATAACCGAAACCGATTTTTGAAAAAAACTGATTTGTACACCTCTACCTCTGGATCACACGTGGGAGAAAAGACCAACACCCTTGTCATTCCCAATTTTCTCCTTTTCAATCCATATATTCCGTCCAACATATGACGCATGATAAAAGTGCTTCTCTAGACAATCTGGGATTGTGTTCCGTTTTATTACAGTCGTGAGGTGGTCAAACCTTTCTAAAAGTAGAAAAAATAAAACAATTAACAGGACATTGTTAAAAGGGAGAATCTATTGGAACACCTGATAGAGAGAAACTTCTTCGAGCTAACTACCGATATCTCATCCTTCTTATCTTGTTTGTGCGAATAGTTTCTTAATAGATTCCGTCCGGTTTCAAAGCCGGTTGAGGATTACGAGTGAAATCGGACGGAATCTATTAAGAAACTATTTGCAAAAACAAGATAAGAAGGATGAGATATCGGTAGTTAGCTCGAAGAAGTTTCTCTCGATCAGGTGTTCCAATAGATTCTCCCTTTTAATAATGTACTGTTAATTGTTTTATTTTTTTCTACTTTTAGAAATGTTTGACCACCTCACGACTGTAATAAAACGGAACATAATACCAGATTGTATAGAGAAGCACTTTTATCATGTGTCATATGGTAACAAGAGCATGCTGTTCCAAGATCAATTCCAATTGCAGTTTTTTTCAATTCTCCTGTTCCAAATGCAAGTGAGTCCTATGAAGCAAGTGTCGGTCTATTCAATTGAGAGGAATCATTGCATTACATCCCTGTTGAAAAACAGAATCGATAAATTTAGGGAAAAAAGGGGTTGAAAGATGATAACCGGACAGTGTAGAATCTCATTTTACAGCTTCGATAAATTCAGGGTGAAGAAACACTGGACAAAATGACCGGAATCAATTTATCCTGGGGGTTATGTTCTGCATAAAAGGGTGGTTTTCTCTCGTTTGATTCAAAGGGACAGATCTTCTTCTCCAATGAATACTGCAAAACAGAATACCGTTAGTCTCGTCACGGGGAGAAGGGAGGTTCTCTCCGTGACCACACTCCGGCGTGAGAATAAGTATGTGTTTATGAAGAAGAAGTATAGGTGAAGTGAATGTAACTTGAAGTTCATACCTGAATTATTCTCATATTTATAGCCGGGAGTTTGGGCGGGAAAACTCGTTGTTGAAATGTTGACAGAAGATGCTAACTCCGTAAGCGGTTATTTCTCCTTCCGTTAATCTTCTTGATCTGATGTGGGAGCACACGGATCACTGTTTAGATCAACGGCTGGGGAATTGCCACGTGGAAAGTGGGCAAGTGGAAGTTTCTCTTCAATTCTATGTCATCATCGTGATTTCAGGGTGGCCTGGGATGATGACACGTGTCCCAGATGGTTATAACCGTCTGGTGATGCACGATTGAGTCTTCTAGAAGATTATTGCCATAATCCGGTGTGACTCATTATCGTGTGGTATCAGCTTAGTGAATTATATCCAAGTCTGGGCATCATTAAGTGGAAGTGTTTGCTATGTATTTTATCCTTTTGTTATGAAGGATTGACGCAAGGACTTGTATATTTCCTTTTAGCGCGCAGGTGTTGTCTTCTGCCTTTCTTCCAAACTCTTTGTAGGATCAGTGCGCGGCCGCGCAAGGTCTAAAGAGGGTTAAAGGACGAGGTTGTGGTATGGTCCCAAGTACTTGATATGGGGTTTTTGGGACCTTACCCCTTCACAGGGGTATTCTCAAATAATATTTCATAGATGTTTGAATACCGACAAATGTCCAAAGTGCTACTTCTTCGTTCGCGTGACGGAAAGCTACCTCGTGACAGGAAGCTACCTTGCAAAAATTAAAAAATTAAATCGACACCTTCAATACGCATCGTATAGGCCTATACGACGCATATTACTTTTTGGTAAGGAGACATTGGCAGCCTTTGGCAGACATAGAAGTTTGAACCCACCCCAATACGCATCGTATAGGCCTATACGATGCGTATTGAGGGTGTCGATTTAATCCCCCAATGTGTGCCAATAATACGACCCTATTTTTTGTATTTACCCAAAAAACTGACCCTTCTATATGCGTGTGTGAGATATAACTCAGACAATATTTTTATTGGTTACAGTTAATTTTTTTTTTCTTTTATAAAAGACATAAGAAACATACTTCTAAATTTAACACCTCTTATAAGTATTTTTGTTTTTTTATATATATATATATTTTTTGTAAAGAATCTCTAAGTAGAAAAAAATGTAAACAAGTTTGAAATATAAAATATTACCACACAAATCGTCATTAAAAGAACAAACACCCAGCATACTAATCAATATTATATATAATCTATAAGACCACTGCAATTCAAGATACCCAAAGGTTAGTTTTTTTTAATGTATAAGTTAGAACCTAAGGTTGGGTAAATAAATCTTTCAAACAATAATTATAAATCTTTCAAACAATAATTACACTTTAATTTAATCATCTTAATTACACTTCCATTCATCATCTTTAACAAAATTAAAGATAATTAGTTAGTAATTACATTTTATTCCCTTATAAAAAACTAACTACCCTCATGATTTTCAAATGGTCATAACTTTTTTGAACGTTGATATTGTTTTTAAAGTTACAGCATGAAAACAAGTATTTTATTCTCTTTAATTTGAGTATTGTATCACTATAGTTTTTTAAAATGTAAAAACTGATATGTTAGGTGATTAACGGTGTCTAAGAGTGAGCAATAACTGAATCTTTAACCAAAACCGAACAAAGCAGACGAAACCGAACCAAAATCAACCAAAAACTAAATTAACTGAAAACTGATTAACCGAAACCCGAATTTACCAAAACCGATTATGGATTTTTTTGTACCATCGTTTAACCAAAATCAACCGAACAGAACTATTCATATTTTCATATATTTTCTAGCTTATACATTCAGTTCATATTTCATAACTTATACCTCCGGTTTATGTATTTATACATCTATTTTATGTATTTATACCTCAATTTCATGTATTTCTAAGCAAAGGTTTTAGCACAAGTTTGGCTTTGGCTATTAACCGAAATTAAATGAATCAAACTAAAAACCATCAATCAAACCAAATAAACCCAACTGATTAACCAAAAACCAGCTGGTTAATAAAATTGACTAATTGTTAACTTCGGTTTGGGTTAAGGATAATAACCAAACCCACCGAACAATGCACACCCTGTCAATGTCTGTGTTTCCCGACATGTCGCGCGAACATCCTTCTAGTACAAATCAATGTATTAATTAACTAACATGATATCTATTTCTCGATATACCTGATGTGTGTAAAATGCAACATATAAATTACATCAAATGAGGTATAAAACTAACCATTTTTTAGTACTAATGTTGGAAAAAGTATGCTTTTGTCTTCCTTTTGTATTTTCAGGGTTAAATGAGCTTAAATGAACAAAAGAAGCAAAAATACAGCCAAATCTAACAATAATACAAGAAAATGAATAAACGTGGCATGCCCGACCCCTCGACAGCATCTTCCCAAGCAAAAACAAGTCATCAGAAGGCTGAATACGCCCCGTGCCCATCGGACACGGGGCGTGCCCAAGTGTCTGCAGAAAAGACAAAGTTGTAGAAGCTTCTATTTCCCAACTCGGGGGCGTGCCCAGCGGACACGGGGCCGTGGTCAACGCTAAGATTCGCAGAATCCAAGCAAATCTTGATAGTACATATACGCTTCTGCACACGGAGCCGTGCCCAGTGGACACGGGGGCGTGGTGAACTAATACAGACAAACTGCAATTAATGAAGAAAGAGAAAGTAGATGGACACGTGGCATTGCCCAATGGACACGGGGCCGTGTCCGGGCTTCTGTGCAGGCTATAAATAGAGGTGATTGGTTCACTTCAAAGGCATCCCTTGACAAACCACCTCTCTCCCACTTCACCCACACTCCACCACCATCACAACACCCACATCCACCACCATCATCCATCAACCATCATAGAGTGTGTGTAGTAGTCTCGGGATCCAAGATTGATAGTAAGAGTTCTTGACAATCAAAGGCAATGTTTGCCTAAGTCTCTTACATCACTTGGTGAAGACAAGCATTTAGTGTAATACTTTTGTTTTTTAATCTTTTCACACTTTTTATTTGGTTTTGTATTAATGACTTTAATAACTAGTTTCTTATGTTGAAGGTAAAACTTCCTTATCATTTGTCCGTGGTGTCTTGGCGTTATTTTACTGTCTATATAAAATAAAAGATTTACACCATTCATATCTCCACGGTCTATATGGAGATATGTTGGCTACCTGGTTGGGGGTTAAGGGAATGGTTTGGTAAGGTTCTTGCCTTGTTCAGTGTATAGATCCTGCAAGTACCTGGGTCAAGCTTACTAGGACCTCCTTCAATACCCACTGGTATTGGATGGCGGGGGTGCGAATGGCTTAATCCCCTCATATGTAAGCTACTATTAATACATTAACCCGGCTACTTGGGATTGTATCCCTGCTGACTCAAACCACTTAGCCGATGGTAACGTCACCTTCAAAAGAGGGGCCTACCACATTACGCATTAATAACTTAATTAATTATCTTCCAATAATCCAACCATTTAGGATTGTATCCTTACTGACTCAAACTACTGGGTTGAGGGTAATATCACCTTCAAAAGAGGGGCCTACTACTATAACTAAGATAATATCTTAAAAAGTGCAAAAGTGCGGAAAACATCAAAGGTTACACTAAAGGCGAGTCGGATCCAAGTGATTCATTTTGTCTATCTGTTTTATTTTTATTTTTATTTTTATTTTCAGCATTTTTAGTTAGTTTTTATTTTCTTGTTTAAAACTCTTTTCTAAATTTTTGATTTGATTAGACGTTGAGGATAAACCGGTACTAAAAGCTCTTGTGTCCTTGGACGACCTCGGTATCTTACCAACGCTATACTACGCTCACGATGGGTGCACTTGTCCATATGTGTGTTTAGTGTTAGTAAAATATCGTGTTTTATAAATTTAAAACTTGACTAAAGTGTTAAAAAGGGCTTAAAATATACTTGAATATATATCACACTCGACACGCATCAATACCATTGCGGTTAGTGGCCTGATAAGAGAAGCAATGCTTCTACTCGCACCTAGTTGAGTAGGTCATGCATTCAAGTTCGATAAGAAAACAATTAGCATTCAGTTAAACAACCAAACAAATTTCAAAACAACAAGAAAACATTTTTTTGTTCAGGACTCCCGCGCCACATGGGGGGGGGGGGGGGTGGCATGGTTTCTCCCCCGCGTGTCATGGGGGAGGCACTTTTCCAGAATGTTACCAGTGTTTTCCAACTTTCCCATCCTTAGCCAATTTTTTATATTTTTGCCCGGTTTGTACCCAAGTTGGTCCAAACTCAATTTTTTTCACTTAGGACTTTTCCCTTCCATCTTTAAACCCGTAATCCACTACCCTGACCCGGATTCTTTAAATTTGCACTTACTTCATTCTGTTTGGTGTTTTTACCCAAACCGACCCGTTAGGAGATATTAAGCGTTGTAGCTCATGCCTCCTGTATTCTTGTCACGGTTTCCCTCATTTTATCCCAACCACAACCACAATCATGATTGTTTTTTCTTAAACAAAACCTTACCATTCCAATATCATCTTTCGGTTTGATGTTTTACCCAAACGACCTATTACGAGACTTTAAGCATTTTGCTCAAGCCTCCAACATTCATTATCAAGGTTTCCTCATTATCTTCCAACCACCATTGAAATTATGGTTGGTGTCACGAGACAATACTTTGGCTTATACGACCCCGTGGGTCGCTTATACCTTGGTTTTATATGTCTGTTACATAGTTTGTGGCCCTATAGACCACACATGACCTGTTTGGTTCATCACTCATATTTCTCTTCAACTACGAGTGACAACCATTATTTAATCAATTCTCACCATGGTCCATGACCATGATTTTTTTCCGTTAGGCAACACCTCCGCTTCTATGACCCAACGGGTCATTTTTACTTCGGTTTTACATGCCATTTAAGATAATTTATTTACACTCATTTCCACTTGACCCAAAATGGGTCTTTCATTCAACTTCTTAATAGTATTTTACATTAGCATCATTATCAATACATCAAATTAGTAAAATGTAACAATGTAACTACGTATCTTATAGCTTTCCTTTTAGACGACCGTTTTTTCCGAGTTGGTTTCCCGAAGCCTCACTTGAATTGCCTATAGATTTCAACCCAAGTGACTATTAGGACACATATTCATTCTTAGTCATTTTCATCAAAGGTCATTAACCATCATTCATAACTCTTTCATTTAATTTCAAGGGCTAACAACAATCAAAACTCATATTAAAAACTTGGTGGGCATTCCTTTTAATTCTTATCCAATATGTCGAAATTCTAGCAATTTACCATGTATTTGCTAGTAATCATATTTCTAGTTATTTAACTACATTTAATCATTATAATTTTATAGAGTTTATTCTTAAACTAGTGTTGGTGGAAAAAAGTAATTTTCATTTTGGTGTTCCTTCAAATCTATTTACCAAAATAGTGTTTCTTTATATTTTGTATTTACATTTTATTTTCTAACCAAGATATTATACTCTTTTTTCTTCAAACACTCGGTTATCGTTTTATTTTTATTTTTTATAATACTTTTTTATTATTTAACCAATCTATTTTTTTTAATCCAACTCCATTTTAGCTCTCACACTTGGTTTATTTATTTATTCACTTTTAATTAAAAATATTAAAAGGGAGAACTTCTGGTAAACTATCTCTCCTGAAGTTTCATCCATGAGAATTTTGAGTCATAATCGATTGACATTACACTACTACAAAACAGAGTATTAGACAGAGTGATTTGAGTTATAAAAAGAGGATTCTAAATTCGTATAAGACGTGGTTATCTTGAATTTTCTTGAATATTTTAATCAAATTGGTCTAGTGATCATGTAGTTATTGATTTTAAGATCGGGTTCTTACTTTAACTCCGTCTAAAGTAAATATCGACCATCTTCTAATGTTTCATTTTGTAATAGTGTTAGAATTTTGAGTATAATCAATTGACAATTTATTTGGAATTAAATTTGCTTTTTAGGATTTCCATATGTATAAGTATTTAGAACAAAGAAAATAAAGGGTATTAATGATTTTGAACATCATAGTTTTACAGTTATATATGGATTTCAATTTCATATATATCTTAACAAAAAGAATATATGTTGCATGTTGTAATTTCAGTATGATTAGAACCGAAAGAATTATAATCTATTGCCTATGTTTTATAGACTGAGCCAAGTTGATGCGATAAGACATATAATTCAAAATCGAGATAAAAACGACAGTCCTTGCTCAACATAACTACGAAATGGAGTATGATTTTCGTTTGTATTTGATATTAATACCACTAGCTAGTCAACTTTTTTGTTTGATTAAAAAATTCATGCTTCTAATTTGATTGTGTTAATTTATATAACATGATTCTTATAATTCCTATTTGGAAAAAATAGCCATTAGAAAACCTATAAAGAGTTCATTGATAACAATTATTAAATTTGTTGAACAAAGAAAGGGTGCTATAAAAAATTAAAAATGATAACGGAGCGTTTGAAGGAAAAAAAAAAAACAAAGTATAATATCTTGGTTAAAAAATAAAAGATAAATACAAAATACAAGGAAATACCATTTTAATAAATAGTTTTCAATAAACACCAAAATGGTAAATATGTTTTCCATGAACACTAGCTTAGAAAAAAAAAGTCTAATTTGGTATCATATGACTAGTATCTACAATTCAACCTAAAGAGGCTAAATTTTTATAACAATGTCAAAACCCACTTCAACATTCCTGAGGTTTTCAATATAGAACAACCACATATGTAATTTCTACACATATATCATTCATGTCATGATTCCAAACTAGTTTCATATATCCAATTTCATCATGCTATTAACAAATCCAGATCAAGATTAGCACATTCAAGTTCTTCTTCATACTTCACTTAACCAAATATGATTATCAAGTATAGATGATCAATACCATACATTAGATTTGTCCTTAATTCATCCTTCAATTTGCTGAATTTTAACAATTTGGAATTGGGGCTATTCTCTCTCTCTTGGATCGCCACACACACCTTTCTTTCTTTTTTTTAATCAACTAGCTTTGCAACAAGTTCATTTTCACCCCTTGCATTTTGCTAGTTATTTTATTTGGTTATAACTCGCTTAATTCCACTAATAGATAACTAACATTTAACTAGCTTAAATATTCCTAGTTACAACACATCATGTTAAATATCATAATAGTATTTTTGAAGTGTTACATGGCGAAGCTTGACCATGAAAACGGGGGGATCTAAAACGTATATACCCAAAAATTTCTATAGAACCGGGGGGTCGAAAACGTATATACCAAAAAATTTCTATACAAAAACTACATATATAACACTACTGAGCGAAAAATCCGGGGGGTCGGGCGCCCCTCCCGGCCCCTCTTAAGCTACGCTCTTGGTTACATCAACTCACGTCTCATTTCTCGTTGGCTACCTTTTATACATATTACTTTAAAAGGTCCAACCTAGATGTGTGGCAGATTTTAGGAATATTGGATTTTAATAATCCAAACTATTTGTCGTTGGTCGTCAACAGTCCCAACTTAAAAAATAATCACTAGCAGTTCCAACTATTAATATATTGGCCTCCAATGGACCCTAACTAACAGAACCCTAACGCCGTTAGTCTCCATTCGCCGGAAAAACATTTTTGGCCGGAAAACTCACTTTTGGCAGGAAAACTCAACATTTTCGTCCCAAACCTCTTTGTAATCTTATTACACACCTTTAGGAACCTTTTCTAGTAAAAGCCCCAATTATTGAAGTTGCCGGAAAACTTTTTTTTTCGTCGGAAAACTTCTTTATGGCCGGAAAACTCAACTTTTTGGCCGGAAAACTTAACATTCTCGTCCAAAACCTCTTTGTAACCTTAGATATCGGACCTTTACAAACATTTTTCTAGCCAAAAACGGCTTTCCGACGACCGTAGACTAACAAAGTTAGGGTTTTGTTAGTTAGGGTCCATTGGTGGCCAATATGTCAATAGTTGAGACTGCCGGCGGTTATTTTTGAAGTTGGGACTATTGGCAGCCAAGCCTAGAACGAATAGTTGGGATTATTAAAATCCGATAATCCTAGATTTTATCATAAAAGAAATCTTATCAATTGATGCCACTAAACTCAATTACATAAGCATAAGCATATCCTCTAGGGTCCACTATGAATCAGAATGTAACATACCTTGTGTGTGTTCATGGAATCTAATCTGGTGACATAATCCATATAGTCATATTATTCCACTTTCATATTAGTACCGTAAGGAGTTGATCAAGTGGGCCTCCTTTGGTGCTGCTCACTAGCGAACATATCTTTGCTCGATCTTGGCTAGTTTTTAAATTAAACCAAGCCGATCGAGTTGTTTTCAACTGAGCCGATATCGAATCAGCGTAATTCTGAGATTTTTCAATCTAGTGAGTTTCGATTGTCAAGCAATTTGAACAACACTAGACTCCCTTAACCACACACAGTCAATGCACATCTCAAGTATCCCATAATTTTATTTTATATTTTCATAAGTAACCTTAGACTATACACCTCTCATAAACACTTACGTGAAATAAAAATTTCCAAGCAGTAATATTTACAAATTATAAAAGCCAGACATCTTGATTTTCTAGTTTTAATTAACCTTTACAATAACAACGTAATTAGGTCTCAACATTGTGTTTATAGAATACAAAGTTATGCAAAGAAGTTTACAATATATATACAAACCATAATTGAATTGTACACAACAGTACTATGTTATGTGCCATTTGATCTCACATTTGATCAAAGTGAATTATAAAGTCTACTTGGCAACACGGGGAATTAACTTCAGATTTGAACTAGTGTTGAAGTGAAAAAACTAGGGGAGGGGGTCAGAGCTTCCCCTAGCCCTAAATAAGATCCTTTCTTAAAAATGTGTACCGCACACCCGATTTTGGGCAGGGGTGAGGTGGCCAACGGCCCAAGATCCGAACTCTTGGGAAGCCTAAAATTTAAAATTTTTAAATATGTTTCATGTATAAATTTTATTTGAATTATTTTGGTGTGGAAAATAATAACAAGGCCAAGTTAGATGAGTTGATTATTGGCTTAGGGGCTATTTGGTAGCCTCTGATTGGTCATTAAGAGGCTACCTCTTAATGGAACCATTAAGAATTTTACCAATGAGAAGGTAGAAGAATGTGACATGTGATGATTTACCATTCAGAGGTTACCTCTTAACCATTCAGACTTGAGGTTACCTCTTATTCATTCAGAGGTTTTAAACCATTAAGAGGTAGCATCTGAATGGTCATTAAGAAGCTACCAAACAACCCATTACATTTCAAGGTAGAGAATTTGGGTTCAAGTCTCACTTTTACCATTTAATTTTTATATAACTGTGTATTTAAGGAAGAATACCAACTTTTTTTTTTGTTTCTATCTTTTTGTTCATTTAAAATTATTTGTTTTATCCTTTTTTATTTTATTTACTTTTAATATATAATTTAATTTTGTCATGTACTTTATTTAAATTAAATTGACAAATATCTAATATATATATTTTATATAAAATCAAACCATATATGATTTATTTTATTTACTACTAAATAATAATTCTGCCTTTAATTTATTGGTTAGAATAGCCCGATAATTCTGCCAACACTTTCTCTATCCCTTGCTAGTAGAGGGCGACTATATTCTCCTGAAATTACATATTAAAACCGATCAGCTAAGTTAACTTTTCAAAACATCATTCATTTGCATTTCTATAAAAAGACCAGTTATCAATGTTTCTTTATCTGCCAAGTAAGGGGGCGGGGCACATGCGGGTAAGCCCCTCCTGGCTTCGAATCCGGGCCAGAACACCTCGGCCACCCATGCGGGTTAGGCGGGCGGGTTGTGTGTTGCCTTAAGGCATACCGGTGTACAATGTTGTGGAGTTTGAGATATTCTGACAGTTGGCAACAGTCATTTGACCGGATTAAAAAAAAAAACAATTTTAAGCACGTTATGTATTTATCTTTCACTCACATTTAAATTACACCCACTCTCAAAACCCTTAATTTTAAACCAAAACCCATTTACTCGTATTTTTTTTATTTCTGTATTTCATTTACTTTGAATTATGTATTTTTATTTTAATAAAGTTTAATTTTTACCTAACACTTGACTTTATTAAAATAATAAAAATAGTTTGTGGCAAAGGTAAGACGTCGTCAACGTTTTATGGCTAATGAGTACTGTATAAGGCATTACTTTACATGTGTTTTGTTTTAAACGACAAATGACTATACTATACTCTTATTCCTTAATTTAATCAAATTAATCACAGTCATATTAGAAAGGCAAATTGGAAAATAATAATCCCACCATTGTGAAATTGGCCAATAATAATCCCAAGTCAGGAATTAGCCAATAATAATCCCACCTCGTCCATTTTTGGAAAATAATACTCCAAATGCTGACGTGGCACTTTTGTCGTTTAGTGACTGTGGATTATTATTTTCCAAAAATGGACGAGGTGGGATTATTATTGGCTAATTCCTGACTTGGGATTATTATTGGCCAATTTCACAATGGTGGGATTATTATTTTCCAATTTGCCTGTTAGAAATTATATTTTGGTCTTTTCTCCAAAAGGTAAAAGCCTCTGGCACTGACCAATTCAAGCCGGAATGACAAAAAAAAAAAAAAAAAAAACCGTTTAACATCTAATAAAATCAATTGTTTTATTGTTAAAGTGGTAGGGTTCTATCGAATTGAACAAGAATTATCAATTTGAAACTATCACAATCAAGAGTTTGTAATAGTGGACAGATATCTTTATTATGGGCCGATATCTTTTTTCTGTGAAGGGTCTAGATCCAAATCAAAATTCTACAATTTAAGTATTATGTACGGGCCGCCCTAAACATGGGAGCTGCGACTAGAGGTGCACAAAATAACCGGTTAATTAACCGTAATCGGTTATTAACCGAAACCGTAACCGGTTAATAACCGATTTAGGAAAAACCGGTTCAATAGGTTATTTAACCGTAGGTTAGTAACCGGTTATAAGTGTTTAGTATTTTTTAACCGATAGACTGGTTAACCGAAAAAATAACCGAAAAATTAAAAAAAAAAGGCAAAAAAACCGGTTAATAACCGGTTAATTAACCGAACCGGTTAAAGTAATTAACCAGACCAGTTAAAAAAATAACCGGTTAAAGTAATAACCGGTTAAAGCATTAACCGGTTAAAGTCAAAAAGTCAAATTAACCGGTTTGTGCACCTCTAGCTGCGACAGAGAAAAAAGTTGGCCAATAAAAAAACCAAGTAAATTAGTTTAGCTTTTTATATACAGATAATTATGCCCGCTTGCAGTATGCGCATATAATGTATATATGTGTGGGCGTTCGGGGTCAAAAGTGAAAGTGCAAAAATTTTAACGTTATTTTACTAATTTCGTGAAAATAATGTTAAAATAGGGGGATGGTTAATCATGCATCATATGGTGGCGTTGATAGCCGAAAGGCAAGAGACTACATGGAATTGGCCTTTGTCTTAATTGCCGAGTGTTATGTGCCTTATATCCAAGGCTTGATACAAAACTACCATCGAGTCGGGGGTCTTACTGAAAGCAGCCTCACAATTCCTACGGGATAGAGGTAAGGTGTAACACCCGACTCGTTAGAAACAATATTAAAATACTTTGCGGAAATAGGCCCAGTTTTTTTATCTTACTTAATAAAGTTTATTATTCCATAAATATATTAATCCACATATTCGGATTAATAAAACATTTAGAAATGCTCATTTAGAAAATTTCGCCATGACCCGTTTGCAAAACGACCATTCCTTACGAAGACAAAACCGGCTTAACAACCAAAGTTTTTATAAAACAAACATAACCAACTAATACATTGACATACTAGCGATTAGCTAAAACAAACACTGAAGTTAAACTCCAAATTGTAAATAACTAGGTCAATTTGACCCGATAAGAAAACTCATATACTTAGTGAACAAATCATCACTAAGGGGTTGTTTGTTTTTCTCAAGAAAAGCTTCCTGACCTCTTATGTTTGCACCACACAAACCACGCGCAGACATTTGGGTCTGAAGACTGTTTGTTTTCTCGAAGACTTTTCATTAAAAATGGTATGCGCGACCTCTTCTTGGGGCAGATGTGGACATGAGTCTTGAAACCTCTTCTCGTTATTTCTTTTTGCCCAGCTACACAAAACACAATCACCCCTAAAAAACCCTAATTCCTCCCCTGCTGTCGAAACCCGTAACTGCCCTCTTCTCTTCTTTCTTTTTGCCTGTCGCTGCCCTCTTCTCCTGATTTCTTTTTGCCATCGTTTAAACCTGTCGCTGCCCTAGTTCCTCCCCTGCAGTCGGAACGCTGTCGCTCGTCATCCCCTGCCACACCGCCGTTATTCAGTTATATTATTGATTCATGATTAGTGTTTGTTTGTACGCAATTTCATTAAAAAATTAGCTTTTCCTTATGTTGATTTGTGAGTTAATCTTATTATTTTCTTCTAGATGTTTGTTATGTGATTTTGTGCATATACAAGAGGAAAAGAATAGATAAAACGATTATTAGACAGATTAGTTAGATCCATGAGGTAGGTTTTCTTATGGTGTGTATGTATAATTGAGCAATGCCTTTCTAGATCTTACTGATGCATTCTCATCTTGTTTTTTTTCTTTTTTGATTTTTCAGCTAATTTCATGTGTGTATGTATAACTAAGCAAAACCTAATCAACATTAACTGGTAATATAGGCTTGAATTTCAGCTAATTTCATGTCCTTAACTGGTAACAAGTTAACTAAAATCAGTTTATTTATATTTTGGTTTATTTCAACAGCTACTAGAAGTTAAAAAACAAACAGTCTTCTTCTTACAGACTGCAGAGGTTTGGTCCACCTTTTCAGCTACAGATGTCTGCAGATGTGGTCCGTAGAGTACAGATGTTTTACCTTTGAAAAAACAAACAGAACCAAATCTTTCCATAGTTGACCCGCTTCCAAGACTTGATCACTTTCGCCTTTCTACTACCCGAATCTGCCATATAACATTACCATATCATTAGCCTCGACCAAGAAATTATATATATATATATATATATATATATATATATATATATATATATATATATATAATTCCTACGGTAAACATAACAATGACAAATATATTAAGTGAACCGGATTATTGGTGAACGAATTTTGAGTTCTTTTCTTCTTCCATGTTACCGGTTCAAGCCACCCTGTTCAGAAACTTATCTATCCGTTCATTATTTTCAAACATATCACCTACATTGAAGATACCACAAAAATTAGCTTTTGCTAAGTGAGGACTCATAATATATTTTTTTTGTATCAAACATAAAGGAGTTTTCAATGCGCATGACGCCTAATGAAACAACATCATGCCACTACTTCATTATCTCGAGTCACGCATTTTGTGGCTTTTTCCGTTCTAATCCGGGAGCCCCTTTTTTTCCACATCTCATGTATATCCCTGCTAATATAGAGTCAAGGAAACTTCAAAGTAAACCATTATTAAAGCAATTCAGTCAATACAAATAAAATGCTAAACCGCCACATAACTATGTTGTAATTCATTAAACAACATATATGATTATCAATGACCGTTATTACTTAACATACTCTTCATAATTCATATACGCATTCATAACCTACTCAATTAGGTTATATACTTTTAACGACACAAGTGTCATTCACTCATAAGCACTACACAATGAACACATGCATTTGCACATATGGGTCACAATGCCCATGACTTTTTAGTTTAGCATACACATCTCATATTCATTGAATCACTCACTTCAACTCATGTAAATATATATAATTATGTTGAGTTTTGCAACAATGATAAAATGACTTCCGACGAGTTCTTTATAAAATCCCCAAGATTATGCAAGTGTTATAAAATTTATGTTTTTCACTCAGCTTTGCGCAACTGTAGTATTTCAGTATATTACCCTCTTTACAGAGAGTATTTCAGTTCAAACTAAAATTCTTAGTGATGGCATCTCAGGGGCCTTTCCGGGGATATAAAATATGCCTCAAACGGACATTCGGTTGATTTACTATGAATTTTTAAAGATCAGCCAAAAATCTGGAAATAAGTTGAATTTTCAGCACTTGGGTCTCTCGACCCATTAACAATTTGCATTCTTTTTCAATGGGTTTAAACCCCCAAAACATCACAAAAACAATACGTTATTGTTAAATCAAACTATACTCAATAATTTATATTAAACCGTTCACCTTAACTATAAAATTTCAAGTTAACAATAATACTGTTTAATTCAATACAATCCAAACACATACGAGTCACTCACCTTTTCCCGTAGGAGTGTTGTCATCCATTTCATTCGTTTTGACCTGTTGTCTTACAATCCTTGCTATTCCTACTTTAACACAAGTCAAACTTGCAAACTATTAGAACACATAACAGGTCATTCACTCACAATACCTAAGTACTTATCCAACCCATGGTTAAACGTATGTTCTAAATCATTCTTTTACCCCAAACTTGTTAATTGGTTTATCAACACCCATTTGACCCATTATCACACATTTGTGTTTAGTCATAACATATGGGTAATTTTCATCATAATTTCATCAATTAACCAATAGATATAAGTTTTGGTTATAATCCAACCTTGTTAATCCATTCACTCAAGTGACCCATTTAGGTGATTAAGTGAAAATAACATTTAGATATGTACTTTATGTTAATCCCGTTCACCATTAGATTCACTAAAGCTTTATGTTTGCAAAACACCAATTTATTATTAGCAAATCATTAAAATCAAGTAAACCTGGCAAATCTTTCAAAATCTCACTTTTATTTTGGTTTAGGCATTTAATCAAACACCTTGTGGGCATAAACTAAGATTCGCCACTATACTCATATAAACTCCCACACCCTCAATTCACCCCCAAGGATGTCTACTTTCTTTGTAATTTTCAAATTGTACTATCTTTCATGTTTTTAAATAAAATCAACATTGTTTTATGATTGTCAAATTCTGCTCAGATTTTGGTCATCAACTTCACCCATGGTTTTTATATATTCCTACATTAATCACCAAATCATGAATTTGACCAAAAATCATAACATGCAACATGAATCCACAACTCAAAAGTTACAATCAATCAGTTTAGCATAACAATTAGGGTTTTGAAGCACCAAAATCACACACCATTGCCCACCAATTTTGTGGATTTGAACAACAACTATGAAGAATCCAAACTTTTGAGTTTTATTAACATAATCTTAAGAAATCACTTACCAAAGCCCTAGAAATTGAGCAAGGATGATAGAATTGAGACCTTAGCCTCCCAATCTCGTGATTTCCTTGATGAATTTGACATCCCCCATCCTCCTTCTCCTGGACTCCATCACATAGGGGCGACCTCGCCCCCTGTTTCTTTTTTTTTATTCATTCATTTAAACTATTTAATTTCCCTTTATCACCACAACTTTTAGTTTTAACCAGGTTTAACCCCTTGCAATATAAATCCATTTTTATAAAACTATTTCATAGTAATATTTTTTTATAAAAAAATATACTATCTTGCCAATATAAACTCATTTTAGAGATTAAATATTTACATTAAAAATGTGTTTTAATCTCATAAAACAAAATCGGGATGTTACAAGTCTTCCCTCCTTAAACAGGTTTCGTCCCCGAAACCAAATTATACTCTAAATGAGGATATTACCCTAATAGTCTAATCACCATCACACTTGTTTGAGTCCCGTTGCACACCACCTATGCAACTTACACACGCCTTCAGCTTTTAGCTCTTAGCACGTCTTGGCCACCACACACACCTCTTTGTTAGGTTTCTTGCTACAATATTGCGATAACTTAACATAATAGATCATTTCAATATATAAATGATCATTATCATTATTTAAATATACATGTCCCATATTAAACACAAGTTCTAACACCTTTAAATAAGGTTACTCAACCTCTAGTCCATTCTTTATTTCAATCCAGGTAAAACCTCTTAATTCTTTTATCATTAATTAGTTTTCGTTCACATTTGTGTTCCACCTCCAAGTTTTTATACAGTTTGAAAGATATTACTAATCATTTTACATTCACATTTCATGAAAGTAACTTTTCTACTTTTACCCAATTAGTTAACATTGGTTTCACACATTACAATATATGGGAATTTAAATCTTACTTCACACTCATGAAGCTTAAGGCTTCAAGCTAGTCTCTCATGAGGTACTTATCCTAATGTTCATTTCCCATGAAGTCCTTAATTAGACATCAATATTATTACCCATGAAGTTCGTACACTTCATGTTTACACCCTTGAAGTCCGTACATTTCATGTTATCATCCGCTAATACTATTATTATAATTTATCATTCTAATTCCTCCCTTTTTATTTGCTAGAATTTATGTTTGAAGGTTCTTAAGGGGTTTTCTCCCGGTCCCTCTCTAAATTACGACACACACACACACACATACTCTTGTGTGTGTGTGTTTTTGTGTTTTCTTCTTTTAATACTCACACCTCTTGTTCATAACCCATTTTAGCCACTATGGTTTGGTTTTGTTATGATTAAGACACCATTTACTCGTTTACCCACATATTATATGTAGTCAACTAGGTTAAATATTCCTAGTTATGTACATCATGCCAATTATTAAATGAACATGATAACTGGATTCACTAAGTCCGGGGATGCTACAACTCGATTTAATTTAAGCCCCGATCTTTTTATGAACTTTTATCTTATAAAACATTCATTTATTTTTTTATTTGGCATTAGGTTATTTATTTAAATCTTAATGTTTATCGGGTAAACTTTTATCATTTACGGTATTTCACCCGTCCAACCCAATTAACTTGGTTTAATTATCAAACCTTTTTTTTGTTTTTTTGTTTTTACTTTAGCACCACTCAAACTTTAATCTTTCAATAATCTTATTAAGACGAGCGCAATAGCTAGGTTATAAACACCATTTGACCCTTATTGGTCTTGCCGGTTAGACTCATCGGTTACCGGTCACTTTATACCCCATCATTCGGGTATACCCACATTTTTTTACCTTAATCGCCTCACGTTATGCTTAAGTTCGTATCAACATTTCATTTTCGAGGCTTTGCTTTTTAAAACATCGTTTTGCACCTATTAGTGCCAAAACTTGTTTCTTTTAAGTACACCTATTTTCCAAATTTTATCACTAATTCACTACTAGAACACATGGTTTTTGTCATATATTTTTTGGTTACAAATGGTAGCAATTTCCTTATTGTCACCACTTTGCCACCGAAAATACGGTGACAAAAACACCCATGTCAATTGCCCTAATGCCACCAAATTGCCACCATTTTTATATTTTGCTACCTTATTTTACCACCACAAAATTGGTCAAAATTATTTGCCACCGCTTCATGTTTGTTACGCTCTCGCCACCATTAGCCATCATTTTTCACACAATTTGCGAGTTTTGATACCATTTAGTCACTGATATTGCCACCATTTAGCCACCATTTTTTACACAATTGCAACCATTTGCTACCATTTATTTGCTACCATTTCCCTGCTATTTCATCAAAATTCCATATCAATAAAACTACAAATAATATTAAAAAAGTCTAATAAAATCCCTAAATTATATAAAACATCATGTTTTCAAAAGCATATAACAAAATACCAACTAAAATATAAACTAACTAAAATTATCCTGATAAGATAAACATCTAAATATCAAAACCAAGTGTTTATAGCCTATCTTCGAACTGTAGCTGTTAACATAGCGTCAATTTGTGACATCCTATCAAGCAACACATCTTTATCCACCTTATCTTTTTCTTTGTCAGCCAACAACCTCGCAATAATTCCATTGAACCTTTCTTTTTCTTCATCTTTTTCCTTAACGAGCTCCTTAATAACTAAATTCAACTTTTCAATCTACAAAATAACCAATGAATAGCATCAAGAAATCAGAATTAATGAAAACTAATAATGGGTCAAGTTGGTTGCAAAGAAAACAAAATACAACTGTGAGCTACAATTCAAGTGCTACAATTCAATTTACTCAAATTTAACAAAAAATCTAACGGACACCCTAACATGTTACAAAATTGAAACCATAGAACTTGAACTCGTTACAAAAAAAAAAAGTTAGTACCTAAAGGTGTTATTTTAGGTAAACCACATGGACTATCTATATGATTAACTCAAAAGAAAAATATTATAATCGCTACAAGTTAAAAAAACGCGAAAAAGAAATGTAAATTGTATATCTATTTTGGGCTGCTGGGAACATGGGCCACAACGAAATTGGGTGTAATTAACTTGGACGGTGGACATTCATTATTTCATTTGGTTGTTAGGAACTTGGGCCATTATGAGGTGTTTGTTATATAAACTAGTTGATGCCTCGCCCACGTTGCGGGGCGATGGCAAAATAATGCTCAATCAATTAAAAAAACACTATTATAGTTTTGTAAGGAAAAAAACTAAAATGATGACAAAACCGTAGTTCTGAGCTCAAGGCAAAACTGTAGTTTGTCAGGATTAATGAGCGAGTGTTAGGCAGCTCATTGACATGGAAAAAAATTAAATCCAGTCAACCAATTAAAAAAACACTTTTATAGTTTTGTTAAAAAAACTAAAACGATAGCAATACTGTAATTTGAACTGAGGGCAAAGTTGTATTTGTTGACTTAGGTAAAATCGTAATTTGCCAAAAGTTAAAGTGATGACAATACTATAAATTTGAACCAGAGACAAAATCGTAATATACCTATGCACTAAGGATAAAATCGTAATTTTAAGCTGGGGACAAAAATATATTTTTAATTTGAACTCGAGAAAAATCAAAATTTTGAAATGAGTGCAAAATCGTAATTTGAATTGGGGGGCAAAATCATACTTTTATTTGAACCAAGCAAAAACATAATTTTAAACTTAAGGCGAAATCATAATTTTTGAAATGGGTGAAAATGCGAAATCGTCATTTTTAGTTTGGGGCAAAAGCAAAAATTTATTTTGAACTGGGGCCAAAATTGTAATTGTAATATGTGGATAAAATCATAATTTTAAACCGAGGGCAAAATCGTAATTTTACGCGAGGGGCAAAAACGTAATTTTATTTTGAAGTGGGAGCGAAAACGTAATTTTATTTTAAATGAAGGACGAAACCGTAATTTTAAAACGAATATAAAATAGTAAAACGGGTGGTCAAATAGGGAAGTGCCACACAGCTGTGTGGCACTATTCCCTCGACTTCCTTTTGTATATGTAGGAAATTAAAGGTATTTGGGCCAACTGCACGGTTCCACTATTACATATAATGCATGGTGTGTGTGTTATTATAATGGATTTTTTTTCGTTTCATCTTATATAACCTCTCATGAGAGAACAATAAAGGCTCGAGGCTTATTATAGCACCTTACAAAACTTGTTAATTGTTATTATAACTTGTATATGTGTGTGTTACAAGTCACTATCCAAAAACCTAAATATCAAATATTATGTAGACATATATTCTGTACATTCAAGTGATAGAACTAAAAAAGTCACAGATGACAAAATCATGTACCAGGTAACTTCTTGGGTTTTCTGATGGGAACAAATTTCTTGCCAAGAGCCAATGCAATAGGGGAACCAAATATGAACCCTCTTGCTTCAACACCTGCATTATGACATTAATTCAGTTAGCAAAATCAACGAATTAAAAAATCAACCAGAAATATGTTTTTGATTTTTTAAATTTTTTTTATTTATTTCTATTTTTGGTCTGTTTTGTTCGTCGAAGATTCAAATCGGCAGAAAAGTTATCAGATTATTGAAGTTTTGAGCGACGGTGAAATGCCATATTACATTGTTTCGTTAACCAAAGAGCTGGGAAAAAGTTTGTTTTTATACGTTGGTTCACACCCGTCTCAGCTTGAACCCGCATGGGAAGATATGAAACTATGGTATCAAGTACAGAGACAAACAAAAGTATTTTCAGTTATGAAACAAAATGGTTTATCCAGCAAGTATTTACCGCAATTCGTCATGTCGGGTAAGATAATACACCCTGGACCATGTCGAAAACCGGGCCCGAGCGGGAACTACGACAACCCGTGGTGCGGGACGCCGGTTCTGATCACGAGCCCGGTTGGCAAAACAGTAGCCGACATGATCAGGTTGGGTCAATTCGGGATGAAGCTATTAGATGTTGTCACGATTGCTTATCGGCTCTATCGACAGCTAGCACTGCTGGTGATGACAGAAAGTCTTGGGAGTGGCTATACTCATATAGAAGCAGAGTCATTTAGAAGTTTCTTATATAACGGTGAGTATAAGATAAATGTTAGAACAACTGAAGTAGTGAAGTTGCAGGTCCTGTGCCGATGGCTACCATTCTATATATATATATATATATATATATATATATATATATAGGGTAAGGTTCATGCGAGAACCACCCTTATTGCGAGAACCAATGTAAACACAAAATAAATTCTAAAAAAAATAAAAAAAGCACTCAAAAAATTTTTTTAATATTTTTTTTTCAAAAAATCGTTATATTTCGTTACCATTAAAAAAAACTTTTTTTTTCGAGTAACAGATATCTATGCACATGTGCATATGTATCATTACTTCGACAAATTCGGTAATACGTTATCAGGAATAGACAATTGCACTTTAATTTACAATACTATTCGTAATACACTACTTTTTACATTACCAACTAGTATTTTGCCCGCCGCGCGTTGCGGCGACATGTAACGGGTGGAAATGTTTAGTAAGACACGTGTAAAACACAATGCGTAAGACTCAATGCGCTACACACAATCGAAAAACACATTGCGTAAAAGATAATTACAAAAAAAATGTAAAACACAATGGTAGACACGAAGTGTAAAACACAATGCCTAAAAGATAATTACAAAAAAAAAAAAAATTTAAACACAATGGTAGACACGAAGTGTAAAACACAATGCCTAAGACATAATACGCTACACAACATTCGTAAACACAATGCATTGACATTTGCAAAAGTAGGAGCTATATTTTAGGGGTTATAATTGCAATTTTTTAAAGTTGAGGAAAAAATGCAAAGTCTAAAACTTGACGGAAAGTAAAAGTAGTAGGGTAAAAACTCAAGGTATAAAAGTAGAGTGATGGTGACAGAAATATGTAAAAGCTGAAGGGCTGGTGGTGGAAATGCAAAAGTAGAGGTGTGGTAATGGAAATGTGTTGAGAGGATGGTAGTGGAAAAAACAAAGACAATTTATAAACCATGAGGGTGTAGTGGTGAAAAAGTAAAGGGTGAAAAGGTGAGGAGATGTTATGGTTTTAGACAAAAGGTGAGGGTGTGTTTGTGAAAAATCTACTGACACTTATGTTTAAGATAGTATATAATTTCTTTTATGGTGTCCAAAACTCTGAAAATTTCTGATGAAAATAAGAAACTATTGAATCTAAATAGTGAGAAACCTAATCCCAAAGTTAACCGCCCAATCAATTCCACTCTTTATCATCTTAATCTTTTATTATTATTTAACTTAATACGCTAAGATATATGAGCAACCTAAAAGAATGGTTAATCGATAAAAAGAAATACAACTTGTCACATACTTGGCAACACAATAGTGACATATTTCTATCGCAAGTATATTGTTCGTTCCATTTTGAAGTAAAAACTAATGTCAGTTATTATTCTTGTCCTGTCCCACTTTGTCACATACTTGGCAACCAATATGCATCTGTTGTTACCCTTCCATCTTTTATCTTCGTCAGTAGGATTCCTACTTCAACAATACCCTTTCATTGTTGCAATTTTATAACATCTATGTAAGGATCTAAACCCTAATTAATAATGGAAGTTGAAGTGAAGGCACAGTTGCCCAATTCTGAAACCTACGAAACCCTTATTTCACTCCTCACCACTTTCAACATCAGAACACACAACGAACACAATTTCGTAGACGGCTTCGTCAGAGAAGTATCCCCCCGTCGCGGGCGCCGTCCTCTGTAAACGACCAGCTAACCGCTAAGTGCATCAGCGGTGGTTGAACTTCTTCACGAAACAGCGTATTGCCACTCATCGGGCTTCGTATGACAGTTGATGTTGTTGGATATGTCAAGAACACCTTCTGCACGCTAGATCCTCCAAAGCTGCCGCCATCGTCTGTCGCCGCTGCCAGAGCCATGGTAGTGGCGGTTCTTAACTAAAAATTCATCTCTCCGTTGAGCTCGCGACCCCCTACTTAAGCAGTTAATAACAATGTGGTGGGTGCGGTGGTGTCACCGTTGCACTCTCCTTCTCATCTCTCTTTGAAGACTGTGGGATATAAATATTTTATCATGTCGGTCAAAAAAATACATACTACTTTGCTAGGAAGGGTTGTTTAAGGAATTTGGTTGAGTTTGTAGAAGTGTGTTTTCAGAGGTGGGTATGACCGGCAATTGTCAATTATATGAGACTTGGAAACTGCTACTGTTGTTAAGGTCCTTCATGTTTTGTTATTATACTAGTGGTATTTCCCGCCGCTACGCGACGGGAACTCAGTCGATATCAACTTGGTTCGTTACGGTACTAACACCCTCTGTAGCAGCAATCGATAAAGAAAAAAAACAAAGACCTTGTATGTCTGAAAACATGTTTTACATTAACTGAAAACCATATTTTACCTTAAAATAGCTATATACTGGTACCGGTTACCATAATACTAACTTATGTTGTTAGGTTCGTCACGGTACTTTACTCGTATAGTTTATGACACAAAAAGAATACTATTTTTTAAATACAACTTCGCTTTCGATAAATGTATACCAAAATATCGATGGCAAATTAAAGAGAGTTATGTATTTAACTTTTTTTAAACGAACACAAATTATTTGTGTGTCCATAATTGTGAAACTATTAACAATTTAACCTTTTTAGTTTAAGTCATTGCGATGTGTTTTTATCATTTTATAGATTTAACTTACTTTTTGATGCACTAAATAATTATCTATACCCAAGTAAAAATTCTATTTTTAAGCATCCTATTAAATGAATGTCAGGTTATTGATCTATCTGGAATTTTATAGTTAGCTGTATTCATAATGATGAAAAATTAATAAAACTCTTGTGTGTTAATCATATTATTTATTTAGATCTTTTAACACAAACATTTGTTTATCAGTAATACTCTAACCCACTTTACTAAATGTTTAATGTGAAGATATTTGCATTTTCATTTCAAAGCTAAATTGACATAGTAGCCCATCATCTTGTCGTTATCCCACCCCCTCCACAAATCAGTTACCACTTAAACTACTTTAAACTACCCATAGAGAGAAAGATGAGAGGCTTATGGTTCTCAAGCGAGATCCACAGCCGTCCGATGGCTGCCGGCGACGGCAATACCCTCACCAAGCTCTGTTGACCGCGGTTACAATCGTCTTCATCACGATCGGCGACAACATTAGTGACTAACATGCAACACCCACCTCCATCGACAACGGTTATACCCTCACCGAGAAGGCTACTGATGACGCCGGCGAGATGTCCCGGTGGCCAGGTTGAGACATCGCCGAGCGCAGCTTCTATGTTCGCCAAAATCAGAAGCGGCGGCAGTGGTGTGTGGTATTAACCGAGTATTCCGGTGACCAGCATCTCCACCAAGCATCTATCATCCTCCGTCGCACTTCCATCTCGTTCCACATTCCTCGTCGTATCGCATCACCATTTACTTCCGCTTCTCAAAAATGCCACCGTCTCCATATCTCAAATGTCCTGTTGGACTCCAAGTCTCCAACCCACCTTCAGCTTCGGTCCTTCTATTTCAAGGCTTTGTAACCCAAATGAGAGACTCACCTTGCTATGAATAATTGAATGTCATGTGGTAATGACCGCCAGATATAGGTCATAATAACTTAGAAACTGTAACTGTAGTTAAGAACTACCCAAAATGTTATATAGTATAATATTTAAAATGCACATGTGCATCATTAGGTATAACCATGATATAACGTGTTTTGGTACAAAAAGTTTGTGATTTTGAATGGAGAAGTAGGCCCATATACATGTTTTTTGGTTAGTTATATCTAGTGGTTGATAGTTTGGTTATAGTTGTCAATTTATGATGTAATATGTTGATTGAATGGTATAAATGGTATTTACATACATGTAATAAAGTGAAAATATCGGTAATGGTATTGTATTATGGATGGTAGGAGGTAATGGTATTTTATTATGGATGGTAGGAGGTAATGGTAGTGTATTATGGATGGTATGATAGATGAAAGGGAAAGTGTATTCAAAGTAGTGTACCAAAACACCTTATTTCATGTTGATACATATAAATGCACATGTGCATTTCTAATATTGGTATTGTAAAAAGTAATGTATTACATATGGTAGTGTAAATGAAAGTGTAATTGTCTAATATGTATAATGAATTCCGGAATTTGTCAAATAAATGACAAAAATGCACATGTGCATGCTTGTGTATTATGGATGGAATGATAGATGAAAGAGAAAGTAGTGTACCAACACACCTTATTTCATGTTGATACATATAGATGTACATGTGTATTTCTAATATTGGTAACGTACAAAGTAGTGTATTACATGTGGTAGTGTAAATGAAAGTACAATTGCCTAATATTTGTAATGAATTACGGAATTTGTCAAAGAAATGATACAAATGCACATGTGCATGGACAACTGTGACTCGATCTTTTTTTTTTAATTTTTTTTATTATAAACAAAATATAGCGATTTTTTAAAAAAAAGTAGTAAAAAAAAAATTTTTTTTTGGGTGTTTTTTAGATTTTTTTAGGTATTACTGTTTGTGTTCACACTGGTTCTTGCAATAAAGGGTGGTTCCTAACGGATCTTTGTCCTATATATATATATATAGGGTAAGGTTCATGCGAGAACCACCCTTATTGCGAGAACCGCGAGAACCAATGTGAACACAAAATAAAATCTAAAAAAAATCAAAAAAACACTCAATTTTTTTTTTATATTTTTCTTGAAAAAATCACTATATTTCGTTACCATAAAAAAAATAAAAAAATAAAAAAAAAACTTTTTTTTCCGAGTAACAGTTATCCATGCACATGTGTATATGTATCATTACTTCGACAAATTCGGTAATACGTTATCAGGAATAGACAATTGCACTTTAATTTACAATACCATTCGTAATACACTACGTTTTACATTACCAATATTTAAAATGCACATGTGCATCATTATGTATAATCATAATATAACATGTTTTGGTACAAAAAGTTTGTGATTTTGAATGGAGAAGTAGGCACATATACATGTTTTTGGTTTGTTATATCTAGTGGTTGATGGTTTGGTTATAGTTGTCAATTTATGATGTAATATGTTGATTGGATGGTATAAATGGTGTTTACATACATGTAATAAAGTGAAAATATTGGTAATGACATTGTATTATGGATGGTAGGAGGTAATGGTATTGCATTATGGATGGTAGGAGGTAATGGTAGTGTATTATGGATGGTATGATAGATGAAAGGGAAAGTGTATTCAAAGTAGTGTACCAAAATACCTTATTTCATGTTGATACATATAGATGCACATGTGCATTTCTAATATTGGTAATGTAAAAAGTATTGTATTACACATGGTAGTGTAAATGAAAGTGCAATTGTCTAATAGTTGTAATGAATTACGGAATTTGTCAAAGAAATGACAAAAATGCACATGTGCATGTTTGTGTATTATGGATGGAATGATAGATGAAAGAGAAAGTAGTGTATCAAAACACCTTATTTCATGTTGATACATATAGATGCACATGTGCATTTCTAATATTGTTAACGTAAAAAGTAGTGTATTACACGTGGTAGTGTAAATGAAAGTGCAATTGTCTAATATTTGTAATGAATTACGTAATTTGTCAAAGCAATGATACAAATGCACATGTGCATGGATAACTATGAGTCGAATTTTTATTTTTTATTTTTTGAATTTTTTTTATTGTAAACAAAATATAGCGATTTTTACAAAAAAAATGGTAAATTTTTTTTTTTTTTGGGTGTTTTTTAGATTTTTTAGGTATTACTGTTTGTGTTCACACTGGTTCTCGCAACAAAGGGTGGTTCATATATATATATATATATATATATATATATATATATATATAGGGTAGGGTTCTAGAGTGAACAATGGTTTAGTTGTGAACAGATCCTGACCATTCATTTCTTAGATGATGAGATTTAATATCAATGGCAATTTTGTAATTAGTTTATATAATATAACCATCAAAAAAATCGTATAGGGACATTATAGTAAATTTCTATCATTTTAATTTTGGGAACCTTGAATGCTGAACAATTATTCTTAGAAACTTTTAAAGATTTTCTCTCTCTAGAGAAAAGAACCCTATTCATTCCTTATACCTCTGCATCATTGACGATTAGGTTCTAAAGCCATCGATATAGAAGGTGTGGCATATCGGCGACCTTAATCAACAAAATTCTGGCAGTGGTAAGTTTATAATTCAGTAAATCGTTGCCGGTTGTGTATATTTTCTACTTCTTTTAAATATATCAAATCGAAAGCTAGGGTTTCTTTCATCTATTGTAATAGTTGTTTAATCACAAGTTTTTGGTCCGATGTTGTGTTTTGATCAACCATTGTTCGATTACACATCAGTAATTGTTTTGATGGATAAGGTTAATTTAACATGTGTATTTCGATTACTGGTTGTGTTTTTGGGGGTAAGATGTGATGAAGATTGTAGACTTGGTTGTACACATATGTACAGGGTGTTTTTTTAGTTAATGCATAAGGTTTTTTTAGTTAATGCACTGGTTCAGAATACACATGTGTTCTTCTTGCTCTGTTTTTTAAAAATTAGTTCTCCTTGCTATGTTTTTATTTGTTTTTTTATGTGAACTGGTTCGGAATACACATGTGTACATTAGTTCTTCTTGCTCTGTTGATTTTACACTTGTGAATTATGCTGAACTGGTTCAGAATACACATGTCTTCTTGCACTGTTTTTACAAATTAGTTCTTCTTGCTCTGTTTTTATTTGTTTTTTTATGTGAACTGGTTCGGAATACACATGTGTACATAAGAATTACCGGTGTGTTATTGCTCTGTGTAAACTAGTAGATATACACGTGTGTATTATAAAAACAATTTAGCGAGGCGTTAAGTACAATTGTGTATATTGTTATAAAGATTATTGGTGTGGTTTTTTTGGGGGAAATTCGATGAAGATTGTACATTTGGGTTCTACAGATATGTACAGGGTGGTTTTGGTTTATTATGCTCTGTTTGAGGCGGGTGTACACGTGTGTATTCAGATTTTCCTCTGTTTTTATGCAATGTTATGTTGTTTGGTTGGTTGTACACTGGGTTATACACATATGTACAGACTGTTGTACACAGATGAACATACCAATGTACACCGAAGTACCTTCTAACTAGACATGATTGACACCACTAGTTATCGATCTATAGTCTATATATGGATGTAACTCAATAAAAAATTTCAGCTAGTAGTTTGGATGACTAAACTACAATTCTATATTTATGTTCTGAGTGTTTCTTGTTTGATATTTATGCAGGCTTAACCTGAAAGGCGACAGAAAAACTAGTTGATGATAAGCATCATGGGTTATTCGGCGTGAATCTTTTTGTGCTTTGTTCATATTCGTAATGGCTTGTTAGTAATCAAAATCAAGAATTGTTTCAAAAGATTGTTGGGATATTTTAGTACCTGTATGTGTTTTGTTTGATTAATTAATTTGATTATTTTTAAATGAAGGATGGGTTATTATTTCTGAATCTATATTTCTGTTATTTGATGCTTTGTGTTCAACCGTAGATATGTGGCTCCAATCCACTCATGCTTTTATAGTGCTCTAATTAATCGGAACATAGTTTTCATCAACGTTTTCGAAGAAAATATGGGTATTTCTTTCTGCATTATGGGTAGTTTTAACCATGCAAAATATTCGTAACTGCATTAAAAACCGTAGTCTTGTTTCATCATGTAAAAGCTATGCCACTCATACTTGTGTATTGAAGTAGTTCTAGTTTTTTTATGACTTAAACAGTTTATTATTGACATGTAAACGTGTTTGTCCAAATGTAAGATGCAATAAAAACAATTTAGCGAGGCGTTAAGTAACATTATGAATACAACAAACGAAAGATGTAATCAAACTAATAGGCAAAGCATTTTAAAACAGTCTCCAATGTAATTGTTATAAAGATTAAAAAAGAAAACAAAACTATGATCTTGTGTGTTTTTTACGCATCTTCTAAATTTCGCTACTGTTGGCTTCGCTTTCCTATTCTATCTCTATGTCTTCTTCATTTTGTTCTTCCTCGTCGTCTTCGTTTAACTTCACAGCATACTTTTTCCTTAGACGTGTCAAACACGCCTTTCCGCCAAAGCTTTCATATGGAAGTACATTAGACCTATGCCAGGCTCTGTTAGGAATACCATTTTCCTGCACATTATCCATAAATTTAAATGACCGTACATTCCAAGTACATTTACACCTTATAACAACATAATGTACACCAGTGTATAGACTACAAATACACAAATGTATACTATATGTGTACACTTGTGCACTGCTTACTGAAGAAATTTACAATATTACAAGTTTTAACTTTGCAGCATGACTTTTAGTTTTGTCAGTTTGAATTACGGAACGAAAACCAATATTTGAAAAATCTTGAACAAAGAAAGGGTTTTTAGTTTTGTCGGGTTGAAGTCATCATTATCAAGACTTTTACCTACAAATTCACAAAATTTAAGCTAAAACAATAACCTTGTTTAAAAATTAAAAGCTACAATGCAAATCTCACCTATCTTCTCCACAAAATATCATCTGTTTCTCTGATGCCCACTGTATCGAGTAGTGTGACCGGGATACCTTGAACCGTCACATTGGCTTCCACAACATCCCGTGTTGTTCCAGCAATGTCTGTAACTATTGCTCTTTCACTCTGCAAGCTAAATTATAAATATCATAAGTGAAAACATAACTATTGTTTTCTAATGCATGATTAAGTTCCCTAGAGTATTCTTATTGTAAAATATGATATATCTAATTTCATATACAACCTTCTAAAATAATTGGTGTAATGTAAAATAGGAGTAACATTTTCCGTTAAAAAAAATGTATCCTTATAAATTTAATATATCATATCTACCCTTTTGACCACTGGCAACAACTTATTTACTCATACTGTAGTAAAAAAACAATATCAATTACTGATAACAATGTCTTTCACTTGATAATATGAAAACAATGTTTATTATTCAGGATATCGGTGGTAACAACTGCTTTTATTGTATTTACTACGGAATGGGTCAATATGATATTGTTAGGTGTCTTCATATAGTAAACAAGATATTAGAAAATTCCGAAGAATATATGTGTGAAAAGTATAATAATTTCACCCGAACTAAATGTGTTTGATTTGAACATAACTTACTCCATGAGTTCAGCATACTAGACTTCCCAACATTTGGGCTACCAATGATGGCGATCTGTAATTATCAGACTTTTATTTTGTCAAAATACAAGACATTCAAAACTTCATCAACCAAATAAACTTCATCACCTTCACAAAAAATAAGAGCAAATCAACCACAAATCGAATGAACCAAAAGAACAGTGTATAATCGAATGAACCCAAAAAACAGAGTATACATATGTGTATAATCGAATGAACCTAAAAAAACAGAGTATACATATGTGTATAATCGAATGAACCGAAAAAAAAAACCATACTAACAATTATTCGTCGGAATTAATCAGATGAAGCCAACCATATACACATCACCTTCACAAAATCGGGGCAAATCAACCACAAATCCACGAATTAAATGTACATCTAGCAACTAAAAAGATCTTTAACCTAGAATTCTTGTTTAATTATATGAACCCTAAAATAAAGAACAAAATAGACAAAATTGAAACAAGACAACCACACAACCCATAAATCAAATGAAATCAAACAGCTTTAATCAACCTTATTGAACAAATATTTTTTTTATATGAACATTCATCTAAAACCCTAGTTTTTAAATGCACAAAAAAGGGAATAATCTTGAACTATACACAATCGGATGAAACAGACAATTATAAATACCGAAATACACTTGAAATTCATACCTTTATATGTTTTGAAGATGTAATCTTGGAATTATGGTGGCTGGGAAACAAGGGCTCGTCGGCGGTGAAAGATGATGGTGTAGAGAAAGAACGAGATGGCGATGTTTTGAAGATGTAGGTGGCTGAGAAACAGGGGCTCAATGGCGATGTTTTGAAGATGTAATCGTTGAATTATGGTATCTGGGAAAAAGAGGCTCGACGGCGGCGATGAAGATGATGGTGTAGAGAGAGAACGAGATTACCTTTTTGTTTTGATTTGATCTTTTCTAATAACTGATATTTGGTATGGAAAGGAATAAGGAATTAATGAAAATTAAAGGTAAAATTACAATCCTACCCCTTATCATCTTAAACAAAATCAAGGGCCAAGATTAGTTCACACGGTTCACAAACAAAGATGTTGTTCACTCATGATCCTAACCCTATATATATATATAGGGGAAGGTTCATTGGGGAACACTAAAAAAGTGAGGAACGGGGGAACACTTTTAAAAATTATACTTAACATGTTAAAAAAAAATATTTTTCTAATTTTTTTTCGGCGCTTTTTCTTACAAATACAAGTAGAAACATTTTTGATAAAAAAAATCAAAAACTAAAAATATAAAAAAAATGTTTAAAAAACAGTTATATCTTATAGAATTAACTTAACATGTTAAAAATATTTTTTTTTTTAAAAATTTTTCAGCGCTTTTCTTTATAAAAAGGAGGAGAATCTAGTCGAGTAAAAAATATTTTTTCAAAAAAAAAACAATTTTTAGCCTTTTTTTAATTGTTTTTTTAATATTTTTAGTTTTTGATTTTTTTTATTAAAAATGTTTCTACAAGTATATATAAGAAGAAGCGACGAAAAAGATGTTTAAATTTTTTTTTTTTAACATGTTAAGTTAAATTTTTAAGAGTGTTCCCCGGTTCCCCACTTTTTTAGTGTTCCCTAATGAACCTCACACACTATATATATATATATATATATATATATATATATATATATATATATATATATATATATATATATATATATTATTTAGAACACATTTATTTGCAATCAAGTTCATGAATACTTATAAAAAGCCTTGGCCGGTAAACATACAAGTATGGTGGACTCGATTTGTGTTTGTCTAAACCTGTACCTGGTTAACCTCAATGAGTGAGCTATTGTAAGTATCATTTTTCTAAGTTGTATATCTAAAGCACAAGACTGTGTTTGTCTAAGTCATACAAGATGGGCATTTAACAAACAAGACATCATACAAGATAGATGGAGCCCTAGACTGGGCATTCCAATTTTTTTTTATGAATATGCTAGCTCAAGACTGGACAAACAAAATTTTAACAACTAATCAAGGAAATGGGTTTTAAGAAAAACGAGTGTATACTCACTGATATATAAGGAACTTCTAAGTGGCTCTGCTTCTATATGAGTACAGCCACTCCCAGACTCTCTGCCATCACCAGCAGTGTCAGCTGTCGATAGAGCCGATAAGAAATCGTGACAACATCTAATAGCTTCATCTGACCCGAATTGACCCAACCTGATCATGTCGGCTACTGTTTTGTCAACCGGGCTTGTGATCAGAACCAGCGTCCCGCACCACGGGTTGTTGTAGTTCCCGCTCGGGCCCGGTTTTCGACATGGTCCAGGGTGTATTATCTTACCCGACATGACGAATTGTAGTAAATATTTGCTGGATAAACCATTTTGTTTCATAACTGAAAATACTTTTGTTTGTCTCTGTACTTGATACCATAGTTTCATATTTTCCCATGCGGGTTCAAGCTGAGACGGGTGTGAACCGACGTATAAAAAAAACTTTTTCCCAGTTCTTCGGTTAACGAAACAATGTAATATGGCATTTCACTGTCGCTCAAAACTTCAATAATCTGATAACTTTTCGCTCAAAAAAATCGCCTAAGCGCCAAAAGCGCGCGCTTTTGATAACTATGACTATTTTGACCCATATCAACCCAAACTCGTTTGATCCGTTATCAAACACACCCGACCTGCGCTTTAGCTAAACGGGTTAGCGGGTTCAACCTGAAACGGGCGGATCTACTTGGGTGTCAGGGGTTGCCCGGGATACCCCTCAACTTTCTTGTCGAAGTGCAATTTTCTTTTTTATCCTCGTTTCATGTATTGGGGATACCCCTGAGCACATATTAGGACACCCGTGAGTATAGATAAGGATGAGTTGCAATGCAATTTTCCGGTCATCGAAATCAAAAATTTCCGGTTGACAAAAAGTTGCAGCGGGATGTTTAAAAATTGAAGAAGATGAAATGATGTATTTTAATTAATATGAGCATCGGAAACTTAAAACACCCTCCTGAAAAAGTAAAAAGTAACATCCACCAATATAGTCGAACTACATTAAATATTTAGTTTATTAATTAATTTATTATTTAATCATTTCCTTTATTTAAGGGTGATGGTATCTACACATCCCCTAAAATTTTTGTACATCCCTCAATAGAAACCATATAGGCCAATACGCTTCCTATTGGGTTTGAAGCATTAAATGCGACACTGATAGGAAGCGTATTGGGCAATATGGTTCCTATTGGTACAATATTCTCTGACACGCACGCAGTTCAAAACTATAAAGCTCTGAAAAGTGACCCAATAGGAAGCGTATTGCCCAATACGATTCCCATAAGTTTAATAGGAAGCGTATAGGGCAATACACTTCCCATAGGGCTTGGGTTGGTGAACGCATTAAATCAATAGGAAGCGTATTGGGCAATACGATTCCTATTGGTATAATAGGAAGCGTATGGGGCAATATGATTCCCCTAGACCCAAAGTATAGGAAGCGTATGGGGCAATATGGTTCCCCTAGAGCCAATGTATAGGAAGCGTATGGGGCAATATGGTTCCCCTGGTCCCCTAATCTGAATCATTTTTATAAAAATGTGTCAAAAAAACGTTTATACATTATTTGTATAACTTAAATTCTTTTCATTTTAAATTTGCAGATATGGCGTCAGATGATGAGATGGATGGCGCGAGAGATTTCGATCCATGGGCCGGTGACAATTGTTCACGATATCCATATATGATATACCCTTCCTAAACGTATGAAGCGAAACGGTTCAATAAACTTAGGGAGATGAAGGTGGGGTGCATGAGAGGGATACATTGGGATTCGTTAGAGACATGTGGGGTGGCGGACACTGTTCGACAGGTTATCGGGCATGATAGCCCGTGGGATCGTTTATTTCGAATAGGAGCCGCACCATCTTATCGGCCGTTGATGGTGGAGTTTCTCTCCACATTCCGCTATAGACCTCGACCGGATGACCGGCCGAACTCGGATTTTGATGATCCGAACTTGCCGGCCCCATCACCCGAGATTACATTCCGTCTGTTCGGTGAGGTATTTGAGATGTCGCTTCGTCAATTTGCCGTCGCCACCAGTTTTTACACAGACGAGGAGTTGGTTCAGGACGTGTTTAAATTCTTATAGCCTTACGACCAGTCCTATACTCAGCCCGACCTTTCCTTGCCACATTTTCCTCGGTCCGGCCAGACCATGCCGCTCTTTCCTCTGTCCGACCTTTCCATGCAGGTATGTTATTTTGTTTTATTTCATTTTCTACGAACAATTTTAATGTTATGTAATGAGTATTTTGTTTGAATTTTTTATAGGCTCCAGGCACGTCCTATACACGGCACAGCCCGTCACCCTCTACTAGGCGTGGCCCGAACTTTACAGAGGAGGAGCTCGCTGAGTCTGACGAGGAGTCTGACGAGTATTGATGATGACAGTGGTTTTTATTATCATATTATGTAGTACTGTACGAACAATTGAATTTAATTTTAAGTATTTGTAATATTTGTTTAATTTGGATATGTTTAATTTGTTTGGATTGCTTAATTTCACTACGTCTTTTATAAAATGTATAACAAAAAAACTAACATCATTTTATAACAAAAAAACAACTTAATTAATGTTTAAAAAAATAAAGTTCAAAAAGATACTAATAACAATATGCTGTTCTTGCAAAAAAAAAAAAAAAAAAATCCTCCAGGGAACGTATGGCCCTATATGATTTCTCTTTTCTTTTGAAAAAAAAAATCATTAAGGGAGCGTATGACCCTATACACTTCCTTTTAGCTGACCATCTTTTGAAAAGTTTGGTACAAATATAGGAAGTGTATTGCTTAATACGCTTGGACCCAGAGAAACCGTATTGCCCTATACGCTTCCTCTGGTCCCCTAATCATTAACTGACCATCTTCTGAAAAGTTTGTACTTCAAGTACACATATAGGAAGTGTATTGCTCAATACGCTTGGACCCAGAGGAACCGTATTGCCCTATACGCTTCCTATAGGGTTCAAGGGATGTGCAAATAACCAAAGGGGATGTGTGAATAACCAAGCCCTTATTTAATTGAATGCAAACTTTTTTTTTTTGGTATTTTGTCAACTTATCAATTTATCTACGTCTTAGATTTTTACTTAATTATGATAAGTTTTCAATTTTTTTGTTGTTGAAGATATCTTTATTATAAACTAAATAATACATATAAAAATTTTAAAACATTTAAAGTTTATAGAGAACTTTTATTAATAACTAAATGTTAATTATAAAACTTCTAAATAACATTTAAAGTTTTATAGAGAACTATTTGATAACGTTCTTATGCGTGGTACACCCATTAATAAAATGATAAGTAACATATGCTTTAATAAACAAAATTATATTTGGATTTTATAATTAAATTGTTTTTATTCTCTCACCTTATTAGGGAGTAATACTATATTAAAAAGTATGGATTAAAAAAGATTAATTAACAATTTTCCTTTCAAAATAGTTTCACATAGGGCTGGCAATAGGTAACCTGTAGGTGACCTGCTAAGACACGATAACAGAAAAGTACACCATGTGATTTTTTACGTTTTTAAAAATAATCAAAATTTGAAAGTTAGGATCCATTATTTCTCCTTCTAGGTGCATAAAATATACAGCTGTCTTATAGACATTGGATATAAAGTAGTTAAACGAGTCGTATTCATGTTTAAAATTTTTGTTGTTCGCGTTATCAGATACCTGTTGAACCTGCCAAGACACGATTTGCCAGCCCTAGTTTCACAACACACGTATCTATACGATTAATGTGTAATTTAAATTATATCTTATGTCAAAATATCATATTATACTATATTGATTGTTTAATGTTTTTTTATTTAACTCGTGTAATACACGAGAGTGTATAACCTAATAATTATATATATAGGAGCCGTGTAGAGCCCCTACTGGCTCTCAAATTCTTAGTGATAATCCTAGGTGAAAGAAAAATTTTAGGGCCAATTTTTACTAGCCGCACCGGGCCCCTAAGAGCCCTCGAATTCTTAGTGGCAGTTATAGGTAAAAAAATTTGGGATACCCCTGAATTATTTTTCTAGGTCCGCCACTGATTGTAAGTATCATTTTTCTAAGTTGTATATCTAAAGCACAAGACTGTGTTTGTCTAACTCATACAAGATGGGAATTTAACAAACAAGCCATCATACAAGATGGATGGAGCCCTAGACTGGGCATTTCAATTTTTTTTATGAATATGCTAGCTCAAGACTGGACAAACAAAATTTTAACAACTAATCAAGGAAATGGGTTTTTAAAAAAAATGAGTGTACAGCCACTGATATATAAGGAACTTCTAAGTGACTCTGCTTCTATATGAGTACAGCCACTCCCAGACTCTCTGCCATCACCAGCAGTGTCAACTGTCGATAGAGCCGATAAGAAATCGTGATAACATCTAATAGCTTCATCTGACCTGAATTGACCCAACCTGATCATGTCGGCTGCTGTTTTGTCAACCGGGCTTGTGATTAGAACCGGCGTCCCGCACCACGGGTTGTCGCAGTTCCTGCTCGGGCCCGGTTTTCGACATGGTCCAGGGTGTATTGTCTTACCCGACATGACGAATTGCGGTAAATATTTGCTGGATAAACCATTTTGTTTCATAACTGAAAATACTTTTGTTTGTCTCTGTACTTGATACCATAGTTTCATATCTTCCCATGCGGGTTCAAGCTGAGACGGGTGTGAATCGACGTATAAAAACAAACTTTTTCCCAGTTCTTCGGTTAACGAAACAATGTAATATGGCATTTCACCGTCGCTCAAAACTTCAATAATCTGATAACTTTTTGATCAAAAAAATCGCCTAAGCGCCAAAAGCGCGCGCTTTTGATAACTATGACTATTTTGACCCATATCAACCCAAACTCGTTTGATCCGTTATCAAACACACCCGACCTGCGCTTTAGCTAAACGGGTTAGCGGGTTCAACCTGAAACTGACCCGAACCCGTTTAGACTAAACCCAACCCCACGAATTTCATGTTAGGTTCGTGTCGTGTCAGAAATTCACACCTCTAGTTATATAAATTAAAGGTATAAAATGATATTTCTGTTTATTTAAAGGTTCACAGTGGGTCATTTGGGTTATTAGGAACTTGGGCCATTTGGGTTGTTATTTCATTTGGGTTGTTAGAAATATTGGGAATACTCGAAACTAGAATGGTGAATTCTTCTGTTTATTTAAAGGTTCAAGGATAGTAATCATGAGAATACCGATAGAAAGCCTTTTTGACTTAAAAATGATACTGCACATAACTGGACTAAAAGGATAGAAACCCAAGGTAATGAATTTATAAACCTGATTAATTACCCAAACACCATGATCATGACACTCTAAAAGGTCTTTCTTATGAAAAAACTTCGGCCGAAAATCGTTTGAACAGGACATACAATTGTGTTCGGCTTTAGATATACAAAAATAGAATGGTTTATCAGAGAAATGTAAATAAATAGAGAACAAAGATACATATACTAAGGTGCTGTTTGTTTTTTCTGCGGGAAAAGGTCTGCAGTCTGCGGACCACATCTGCAGGCATCTGCAGGAGAAGAGGTGGACCAAATGTCTGCAGTCTGCAAGGAGAAGAGGGTTTGTTTATATATATATATATAAACATCTTCTCACACTAAACACACCCACAACACACACCATCTCTCTGATCTCTCTCTCTCTGCCTCCCTCTGGCCTCTACCAGCACAACCACCGTCCACCTCCACCACAACCAACCACCACCACTTCAGCCACCACCCACCCCGTCGCAACCACCACCACCACCTAACACTCACCACCACAATCTCCTCCTTCCTCCCCCACCAACCCCGTCGCAACCACCAAGCACCACCGCCACCACGAAGCCAAACACCACCACTTCAGCCGCCGTCAACCAACATAAAAACGAAACCCTAATTTCACCATGGCTTCGATTTGGGGGTTTCTGAAGAGAGAGAGAGAGTGATCGAGGGAGAAGAGAACGGTGGTGGTTATGATTGACGGCCATGGCTTCGATTTGGGGGTTTCTGAAGAGAGAGAGATCGACGGTAGGATTGACGGTGGTGGTTATGATTTCAGAGGTGGTGATTGTTGAAGGTGGAGGTGATGGGTGTCGGAGGTGTGATGGTGGCAGCGGATGGAGGTGTCGGAGGAGGTGGAGGTTGTGGTGGTGGCGGATGGAGGTGTCTTGCGGATTTGGGGATTGACGGTGACGATGACGGTGACGATTTGGGGAGCAGGGGTGGGAGGTGGGCGGCGGAGGTGGTGGCAGAGGAGGTGGTGTCTGGAGGGAGAAGAGGAGAAGGTGAGAAGAGGGAGAAGAGGTGTGCAGACCTTAGAAGACAAGGTTCAATGTCTGTTTAAAGCAGAGGTCTCGCATACCTTTTTTAATGAAAGGTCTGCGAGAAAACAAACAAGCTGCAGACCCTTATGTCTGCGCGTGGTCTGCGCGGCGCAGACATAAGAGGTTCTGAAGTGCTTCTAGCAAAAAACAAACACCACCTAAATCTCCATTATAAGAGTCTAATGCGTTTATGCAGCCTCAGCCGCTGCTGTGTTTCTGCAGCTGGCGCTGCTGCGTTAAAACATTAAAACAACCTCAACTGGCCTATTGGGTTACCCATTAAAACAACCTCAAACGGCCTACTGTTACGACCTATTAAACAACCTACTATTACAACCCATTCACTGCAGTCGCTGTTGCTACGATACACAACTGCGGCTATTAATTATGACCCATTAATCACTAAAACAACTAGTTTTACAACAGTTTTAATTCTGACCCATAAACTCTGCTAGTTTTAAAGAGAAAATTAAGACTTAATTATGAGTCACGTTTTAAAACTCTGTGATTCACTATTGCGGCTATAAATTGTTGATCGGCCCTGTTACTGCCGCTGCTGCTGCGTAGTTTCTGCAGCCAGTGCTGCTGCGTATCTGCAGCAGCGCACTGCGTTTCAGTAATAAGAATTACTTGTTTTACATATATATGTAATATATTAAAGAAAAATTAAGTAAACATTCGGCGCGTTTAGGCTCGTGAGTCGGCTCGAGCTCGATAAGTGAAGCTCGGGCTCACTTACTAAACGAGCTTGTTTTTAGGTTCCGGCTCGGCGTCGAGCTCGGCTCGTTCGAGCTTTTTACACCCCTTAGAAGCAACAGCCAAAAAACACACACAGGGACAAAAGACTACTTTTCTTTTACAAAAAAAAAACAACTTTCACAAGTACTTAATCACTCGTTAGACAAAAGCAACTCTCATCCATGTATAATCTCTCTAAACGATGATGACATGAGTACATGACACATGAATACACATTAACTTAACAATATCAAAACCCTTGTCTGATCAATCACAAATCCTATCGTCATCTGAACATTCAATAAACCATAAAACAAACACTCAAATAAATGAAATAAAAGTTACCTGTCAAACAGAAGCACAAACAGAACCTCAATCCTGCAGCAGCAACTGGAAAATAACTAAAACGATTGTTAACCATCTATTGAAAAGAAAAAAAAATCTCAATTACACATGAAGAAGGTCTTACAAACCAGAACTCTAAAATAATTGATATTCCAATACTATGTAGATGATTAATTCCACATCAATTGATATTTTGAAGAAAATAATTCAATCAAGGAGAAAAGGAAATTGCATTCAATTAGGGTTCTAGGGTCTCAATTGGAAATTAGCTTGTTGGAGTGGACGATGATTATAATCAATTGTTAGATAATGCATAGGATATATAAATAAGTCATAGGAACAAGAATCATAACTTCTGTTCTTCGATTCAGACTCCCTGATGGAATGATGTATAAAGGGTGAATAATATTATGTTTCTTGTTTTAGGGCATGTTTGGCTAAGCTTTTTTAAACAACTTATTGACTTATTGGCTTTTTGAAAAGTCATAAGCTCTAAAATGATGTTTGGCAATGAGGATGTATGTGAGGAGAAAAAGCCAATAAGTCAATAAGTCACTCCATACTGACTTTTCCAAAAAGCCAATAAGTCAATAAGTTGTTTCGAAAAGCTTAGCCAAAAATGCCCTTAATATTCAATTTAAACCCTAATTTGCCGTTCAAAAAGATGGAGAGGCCGGTTAGTGAGTTAATTATGGATAATATATGATGTCCTAAATAAAAATAGTCCCGCTCAAATTTCATCGTCACTAATATGGTGGCAATTCAACCACACCTTTTTATTTTTAGATTTTTCTCATGAATTTGCAACCGAAAATAAATGGTCACAAAACTTTTTACCACTTAGCTACCGTGCAATAACAAATACACTTAATTCTCTTCGTGGTGGCAAATTAGTGGCTAAATTTGCTACCATTTTTTTTTGTGACAAATTTTGGTGACAATTGCCAAGTTTTCTAGTAGTCTTTACGTTCCTTAAAATTATCGTTATTGACTAAAGCCAAGTTTTAGTTCAACATTTTCTTTTTAACTTGCATCAATTACCTACATCAAGGAATTGAAAACTAGTTGTTTTCTCTTTACCATTTTCATTTTACGCGGGGAATCGTAACCGATTCCCATGTCTTTAACCCAATTGACCAATATGCCTTTTTTTAACTTTACCCCGTAGGCTATTTCTTTAGGCATTTTTTTTATTTGTGACTCGAAGGTCACATTGGTCCCGTAGACCTTTACCACTTATTTACGACCCAATGGGCATGATGATACATTAGATCATCATTCTTTACATGTGTCATCCTTTTATATGTACTTGATGTCAAACACCATTTTTTTAAATCATTATTTTCAGGTGTCAAGACCATTCGGGTCTCGTGACCTTTTATACCATCCGTTTTCATTTTCTTTTGTCACATAAGGCCCTTTAGACCGTGAGTGCCAAAATTAATATTCTTTCTTTTGCCTGCCAATCATGGCCCTTTAGACCATGAAGACAATTTTCTATTTTATTCCAATCATTGCCCATGACTATGTTTGATCTTTATAGGCAATACCTCCGTTTCTATGACCCCACGAGTCATTTATATTTTGGTTTTACATGCATTTTTTGTCAACCATGGCTCTTTCGTCCATAATGACTTAATCCAAGGATTTCCTTTTCTACTATAACCCATTACCCGGGCTCTTATCCTTGTGTTTCACACTTCCGTTACCCGGTTTACGTTTATGTTTAATTAACCCACTATGATGTTTACGCACTTAAGCTTAAACCATCCACATTCATTTCATGGGATTATTCACTTTCCATTAACGTCGTCCTTACTACATCGGACGTATATGCGTTTATTATAAGACGTTCATGGTATCATGTGTTTACTAGTTACTTGGCCAAGGTAAACAGTCAACACATGGTACGTATGACCTTATTATAACTAACACATTACCTCCGATGTAAGTAAATTCTCGGTTCATATCCGTATCTCCGATTTTATTTGGTAAAACCTCATTTTATTGTTACATTACAAATATTAGGTTTTACCTTTATTTATCCAAAACACCTGGAATGCTTACATTTCATAAAACTATTATATAATCACTTTCAGCAATGTGGTTATATTGCATATCTTCCTTGTGATTTTATAGAAAACATTTACCTGGGTGGTCACCCCCATCACTTAAACTTTACTTTGTAGTGGATATGTGATAGAAATGGAGTTGTATGACATGAAAAAAATATGGCTACATATCTACTCGCTTTAATATTGAAAAGAAACCTGTTATATATGCGGCATGTGTAAAGTTGGTTAATTGGAACTCAAATAAGTTGTTGTTAACATACTGGTTTACTAAATTATCTATTACTTTTCTAACAATTATACCTTGTATCTTACATAATTAAAATTTTATGTTATGCAGGAAACGTTTTATGGTCAACAGATTTGACTTGCATCGTATACCACCCTAATATCCTTGAAGCAGATATTATTGCTTTTAAAATTCGGTCATGCATCCCATGCCATTGTATTCTAAAATGATTATCAAATTGTTCCTTTATCATTTGAATTTTAATTAAACGTTATCTTCAATCAATATTCATTATATGTCTACGTAATTTTATTAATATTTTAAAATTCTAATACTCATAAATTTTAAAATGATATATGTAATTGTATTGCTAGATATCTAGCCATAACCAACTCTAAAAAAATCTTTAAAAAATAAAACAATAATCACATTCCAAAATAAATATATTTTGATAGGTAACTACAATAATTTTCGACAATTTGAATTTTAAATCATTAACTTGAAATGAAAGTATTCAGAATTCATAATCAAGCCAACCATTTAAGTTCTTTGTTTATGTTTTTTTAACATGATTTCTTGACATTTATCATCTTTAATACTATGAATAACTTTATTTTAATAATACAAATTGTTTGTTGAAGATAGCTATGACTCACACAACTTTATTGAGTTTCGTAATGATTCAAAGTACCATGTTTTTTAAAGTTGTATAGTTGCTTCGATACCTTGGTAAATGACTTTATTTTGCTTTAATATTTTTTCTGCTGGTTTTATTAACTTTTTAACAATTTACATTCTAATATTACTAACAAGTTTTTCTTATTTGTAGTGGCTACCTGAACACATCGGAATTTTCGCTAGTTTACACAACAATTCCAAAATAATTATAAATATATATCACATAGTCATAATTTTTACAACTATATGTACATAAGGTTTCTTCCAGATTTATCAACATATGCTCTGATACCACATATAATGGAAAACATAAATAAATTTCCTGTGACATCAGACAGGCCAGCAGAGAATCCACTCAGAGATGCAGCCATTGAGTTTGACATACTTTGTCAGGATAATCTGGTTCCTCCTTAGGGTGTAAAGTTATGATGATGAGAACCGAACTCTAGGGTTTGAATTCGGTTGTGGAGAGAGAGATGGTAGGGACGATTTTGATGATTATGATGTTATGATAATTGTCTAACCTTTTATCTCTCTAGTTATCCATATATACACCTAAGAGGAAACCTAATTAGTTAATAAGGGTAATATGTAGGGGCGGACCTGTAGTGTAAACGGGCGTAGCCCGGGCTACGGCTCAAGTTTTTACGAGTAGTGTAAAAAAAAAAAAAATTTCCGATTTTTATACACAGGACACCCCTGAACAAGTACGAGGACACCCCTAAAAAATTTTAGGATACCCCTGAGTTGAAGGTCTAGTTCCGCCACTGGTAATATGGTCCATCAACAATTACCAACTAATTATATAATAGGTTTTAATATATTTTAATCTATAAAATATAAATGATTAAATGGCTACAAGATTAAATATTACAATAATAATATATTTAATTTTACATGATACACTAAATATATGTCGAGTATTAATTATATAATTTACTACCCACTTTATTTTCTTAAAACAGGTGTTAGTAAATGATATAAATATGATTAGTAAATTTAGTATTATAAGATAAAAAATTGTACATTCACTATATGAAGATCCAAAACATTTTTTAATGTTTCACCAACATAAAAAGTGGGGACTAAATTTTGTGTCCCAGTAAACACCTACACCTTCTACCCTCGAGATTCTGTGTTGATTTCCCCATATTTTATCAAATATGATCGGTGTCTTGATGTATACACATCTAAAGGACATCCATGAATCTTTTAGATATTATCTACTCTCCACCAAGACATCATGGTATATAACAAATGAAGCACCAATTTTGTTGCCAGATATGAACTTGTGAGGCCAAGTTTAGGAGGGGATCTTATTTAGCGCTAGGGGACCCTCTCTCCAAGTTTTTTCATTTCGAAGTGTAAATTTTACCCAAAACTTCTGAAAAATTTTATTTGTATCGAGTCTAGTCCCTCCTATTTGAAAGTTAAAGATCCGCTACTAGCAAATTATCACTCAACCATCCTAAATAAAAAAAATTAAGATTCTAAATAAAGGTAAGAGAACATATATTTATTATAATAAAAGCAATCACAATATAGCAACTTAGGGTCCGTTTGGTTCGCATAATTTTTTTAAAAAGAAATTGGAATTCATAAAAAGAATTGGATTTATTTTTAAATGAATTTTGTATTGTGTTTGGTTCATAAATTGGTATATGGAATTGTAATGGTTAAAAACTAAAAAGACAAATTTGCCCTTATCTCTTTTATTTAAAGTAGTGAAGAAAATGGACATGTGAGATTATTTTGGTAATTTGACAAATTCCAATGGAAAGTTTAGAATTTCCTTTCTCAAATAGGAATGATTGTTAAATTCCATAGATTGTGGAATGTTTTCCAATTCCATTTTTATAAAAAAACCACTAAACATGATTCTTGATGGAATGTTTTTCAATTACAATTTCAATTCCTTTGAAATCCATGAACCAAACGACCCGTTAGTTGAATGTATGCTAGGTATATATAAATCACTGAGCTCAACAACTAGTTCTATAAACCTACTAAACAAAAATATTGAGCCCATTTGTGTATGCATAAGAGTTGAAGAATACATAACTAAACAAGCTTCCTATGCAGCTTATCTTCGTATAAACCTTTTTCATGGTTTGTTCACCCATCTATCTGTAACGAGTGGGACGAGTTTTACCTAGGGGTGTAAATCTCTTTTGGGTTGAATTCTTCAACCCTCAGACCCATATATTTATTTGTATTGTGTCGTGTCCAACCTATTTAAAATGTTGTCATGTTTCGTTTTTTATTCATTTACGAATACGAGTAATACCTAGCGACTTAGTAGCATTTAATTACTCCCATTCATATGAAACTTTGTTTGTGATACATTAAGTGTTTATGTGTAGTTATCTCTCATTCCCAACTATCAAACTTGAGTTTATATATTTAGCTCGAGATGAGAACAAGCGAATGTGATAATTAGAGAATAACAATGGACAAAAGGGTTTAAAAGTGAAACTTACTTTGTTGAAAATAAGATCCTTGATCGAACACACAAATACTATTTGAATGAACTCGTTCGACTTTTTTATTATTCGAATGCTGATTGGGGAGGATGTCCCGACACAGGATGTTCCACATCCGGATATTTTGTATATTTAGGTGACAACTTGATCTCATGGTCATCGAAACGACAGTCGACGGTCTCTCGATCAAGTGTAGAAGCAGAATATAAGTGTTGGTACACTAAAGTGGACGCGACTCGACTCGGTTCGACTTGGTTCGGTTCGGCTCAAGCCCGACGCCACGACATTCCTCCGTCGTGCGTCCCAGAGTTCGACACGCGAAGCACGGAGAGCCGCAACCTATTCCCGTCGCCACATCATCATGACATCATCATGATGATGTCATAAAGTGGCTAGACTTTGACTAAAAACAAGTTCATGAAAATTCATGCAAGTTATTAAACTGAACGTGCATGTGTTGTTGTATATGGGCCAATCACATTACTTGGGCTGATACAATCACATCTGGGCCGAACCTTACCCAATCGCACAAGTCAACATTTATATATATACCGAAATCACTTGTGATTTCGGTAGAGAGACACAAGGACAAGAGACAGAAAATAGGAGTGTTCTCGGTGGGCAAGGAACAACCGCACAAGTCACAACACACACGAGAGTTTTGAGAGAGTTTGCAAAATACATTTGTAAACATTGCTTTGTAACAGAACCTTTCATACGTATTAATACAGAGGTGTTAATCGGTGAATCTTGTGTGTCGTGTATTTGCGTGTTCTATCTCGGTTTGCTATCTCGGTTGGATTCCGCACAACCGGGTTGGTTTGTATACAAGGATTAGGCGACTAGATCCTCCCCTAGCCGGACCTACAAGTGGTATCAGAGCCTTGGCTCTTCTCCTTGTTAAAACCGAGTTGTTCTTGGTGTTTTTCGGGTTTTGAAAAGCTTATTTTTCTGAAAATTTCGGTTAAACTCCTGAAAAATCCTTGTAGTTTGCTGAAAGTTCATATAAAAACCTTTTTGTTTTTCATTTTTACATGTTAAAAGGTGGTTTTTAGTGAATTTTTGTGCATTTACTCGTGTTCGGAAAGTTTCGGTTTACCGGAAACTTCATGAAGTTCATGGTGTTCTTCATATTGTTCTTCAAGTTTTACACTTTTTGATCCTTTGAAATTTGAATATTAAAGTGTTTGTGCATTGGTAGTGTTTCTGAAGTTGTTTTTCGAAAACTTCGAAGATTTAGCCAGACCTACAAGAAAACTAAGTTTCTGAACTTGTTTTTCAGGTTTTAGAAGCTTGTATTTTCTGGAAATTTTCTGTTTAAAACTTCGAAAATCTGCATGTTTTGCTGGAAGTTCTTATAAAAACCTTGTTGTTTATCATTTTCACATGTTAAAAGTGGGTTTTGAGTGAAGCTTCAAGCAAAAACTCGTGTTCGGCAGTTTATGGTTCACCGGAAAACTCATTAGTTTACCGGAAACTCATATTTTCTGGGTTGTGTTCTTCATATCTTCATAACATCCTCATAGTGTTCTTGATATTATCAACTTTTTAATCTTGGTCAAACTTTTGTCAAAAGTGTTTGTGTCTTGAAAATTGAAAATAGATTAAAATATTGCACACCTTTCTAGTTAATAAAATAAGGGTACTACTTTCTACACCCCCCTATCTACTTTCTACACCCCCCTCCTCTCACATATTTACAGGTGGGGCCTGCGTGGGACCGACAGTTTTCCTCTCACAAGGGGGGGTGTAATCAGTAAGAGAGGGGGGTGCGAATAGAATGAGCCTAAAATAAGAATGGTGTAGCCGAATTGGGCTTTCTAGTTAATAAAATAAGAATGGTGTAGCCGAATTGGGTTGTTTTGTGTCAGAGATTAAAAGTCATTCGAATTTGTTGTGGGATTATAATATTATCACTCCTTACCGGTTAGTGAGCTCCCATGTTGGTTGTTTGAAAATGGTCGATTGTGTCAGGTGATAGGAGGTGTGTTGGAGATTGTAAAAGGATAAAATAATCGAAAGTGTGCAAGTTGTTGTTTTAAAAAAAAAAAAAAAATTAATTAATTATTAATTAAAACAAACAATCGGTAGTGGTGGGAATCAATTTTGGTGGCCCAAGGTTTAATATTGATTAAATTGCATGAACATGGCAGACAACTAGTTAGGCATCGGTGATGTTGGTTTTTGAGAAAAGGGAAAGCATGGTTGAATTAAAAAAAAAAAAAAAAAAAAAAAAAACAAAACCTTCGCCATACAGAAGCTTTCTAAATCATATTTAACTGTTTGTTTGAGGTGTGTTTTTCAGGTGTTCATTTTTCCGTATAAACGATGAATCCAAGTTGGTGGGGTACCCCGGCTCCAGATTCGGGAAAGTATAGAAATACAAGTCTATCTCCTTCGTGGGCCGAATCTCCCGTACCGGTATCTTCGCAAACAAACGCAATATCAACCGGTCAATGGGCTTTCGTATCAAATCAGACGCCTAGTATCCAAAGCATTTTATTGAGCGAAAGCGAAACCGGAAGTTTGAATCGGCCTCCAAAGTTGATGCATTTAAACGAATATCCGGGATGGGTTGATAGATTTCATACCTACGTCCTTGGTCAAAATACAGAATTGTGGTTACGTTTTACCACAGATTTTGATCAAGCTATCGAGGTTGCCGCTTCATCTACTGCAACATTTGCTGATCTTTCGGAAGATCAAAAGAAGACGTATGATCTGGAAAAGAAGGCTTATGCTATTCTTACTCAGGCATTAAGCAAAGATATCTACCATCAATTTGTCAGCTTCAAGACGACAAAGAAGCTGTGGGATGCGTTGAAGACAAGGGGTGTAGGAAATGAAGCGACACGTCAATTGAGACACGACTTGCTAAAGAAAGAGTTTGATGGTTTTACTTGTATTGATAATGAATCTTTAGGAGATTTGACAAGTCGGTTTCATCATCTGTTGACTGAATTGGGAAATTGTGGGGTTGTAACAACTTCAGCAGAGGTAGTGAAAAAGTTTGCAGATGCGTTGCCACCTCAATGGAATAATTTCTTGGAAATTATGAAGTACAATGGCAATTTGGCTACAACAAACATCAATGACTTTGTTCAACTTCTGGAGAACAAGAATCAGGAAGAAACTCTTAAGGCGAAAAGAGTTCCAGTGCCGCAGAATCCTGAAATGTATTATGGAACATCTAGCACTTCTGCAATACCAGTGCGACATAATACTGATATGTACTATGGAACTCCTAGCACTTCTGCAAGACCTGTTTCACACGCTCCAATTCAAACAACGTTTGTGTCTAGCACCGATATGTATGGCAATCCTATCCAAGTTCCTGTCAAGCCTCCTCCAACAACAGACTTGTATGGAAATCCGCTTCAACCAGTTCCTCAGCAACAAACCCAAAGGCCTCCTGTGACAACTGATCTATACGGGAATCCACTTCCTGCTCAACAACAAGCGTGTTATGGAAGCACATCATCTGCTGGTCAACAATCAAAGCCAAATACAGTACGGCTCGACACCTCAAGCTTTTCTAAAGTCAGTGTGGAAGTAGCAAAGGAACACATGGAGCTGCTAAACACTTTGGTGAGCGCATACTGTGGGTTAGTGGAAGGTCAGATTGGCAACATTAATCTGACACAAGAAGATTATCAGCAGATTGATAAGGAAGAGATGGATTTGATGGATATCAAATGGGCCTTTGCGAGTGCTGTGAGGAGAGCAAAGGATTTCATGGAAAGAACTGGTAGAACCAGCTTGGAAAGCAAGAAAGATACCAAGTATGGGTTCGATAAGCAGTCCGTAAAGTGCTTTAATTGTGGTGAACGGGGTCATTTTAAAAGGGAATGTACCAGGCCAGCTCAGCATGGGAACCAGAATCCATTCAGAAATCAAGGCAATCAGCAGAATCAGAACAGGAACAATGAGCGTACGTTGATACCTGTCAACAACCAAAGCCAAGCAGGACCATCAAATGCCAACCAGGCGCTTGTGGTTCAAGTAGACGAAGGTTGTGATTGGTCAATTCAGTTGGGAAATGATGTACCGGATGGAGCAGCTTGTTTTGCTGAAGTTGTCAAGGATCTGAAGCATGCCAGTGGTGGAGAATCTTCCACCAATGGTGATGAATCTTCTGAGGATGAAGACTCTTCTGGTTACAGTAGAAGTTCAGATGAAGAATCCTCGAGTTCAGGCGATGAACATGTGGGTGAGACATCAAGTGTGTCAGTTGATGTAGATATTGATGAGCTTTTGGAGGAAGCTGCAGCAGGAACTGATAGACGATCTATTTTGGTGGATCAAGCTGCTTATGCTTCGTCTTCTCTCCATTCAGCCTTTATGGCTAATGTCGACAGTTCATCAAGTCAGGTATGTGTTGATGAACCCACTGCTGTTATTTGTGATAATTATGATAGATTGCATGTTAAATGTGCTGATTTAGAGGCAAACATGTCTGAGTTGCAAGCCAAACATGATGCTTTACAAGCTAGTTTGTTTGACTTGCAAGACAAGCATGTTTCATTGAATGATAAGTGGTGTGAGTTGCAAAGAAAACACGAGGTTTTGCAAGACAAGTATGATGTGACATTCATTCACAACCAGAAGTTGACCGTGGATCTTTCTAAGTGCACTGAAGCCAACATGTTTTATGAAAACCATGAAAAGGAGTTTAAATCAGTAATTGAGAACTTAAAGAAAGATAAAACCGAGTTAACAAAAATGGTTTCCAGAAAACAAACTGATATTAATTTGTATATAACTCGCCTTGAGATAATGCAAAAAGAGATGGCTTGTGTTAAAACTGAAAGTGAGGCGATCCAGCTTAAGCTAGACAGTTATTTGAGCTCTAGCTATGTGTTGGATCACATCATTGATGTTTAGAAAGAGAAACGGGATGTCACATGCATAGGCTACAAGAAATGTCCACCACCTGTGAGACACAATTATGATGCCATGCCTGATGAGGAGGACAGAACTTTCTTTGAACCATCTGTTCCTCTAGATATTAATGAATTTGCAACAGGACTTGGATACAAGAAAGAAGTATCATCAGATTCAGATGTATCAGCAGATACATGTGTGTCTTCTGTTGAACCAAAACAGGATCCTCCAGTTGTTATTGAGGATGCTGATTCTTCTGATGATGAATCTGATGATACTGATTCAGCGAACTCTGATGCGGTAATCAAAGAAGAGGACATACCTCTTGAGAATCATATTCTATGTGATCCTCCCGCAAAACCTGCTAAGACTATTGCGACCGAGTCCTCGTCTGCAAAAGAGTCTGAGAGTGTGGATTTGCTGTACACTCTTGTTGGTGATGATAAAATCTATTCTGACAAAGATTTTCCTATTAAGAATGTTAATCAATCCTTAATCAGTAAAGTCTTTGAAAATTCGACAAGTAAGTTTTTGGGAAAGACAGGATCATATGTTACAGTAACACAGTGTCCACCTATCCCAAAGGCCGAAGTTCGAAAACAATATGGCAATAAAAAATTACCAACAGTGAAAAGGCAGCAAAATCATACCAAACCAAAAGAAAAGACACCGACTCAGGGTCAGAAGAAACAGACCCAAAAGAAGAACAAGAAGGTGGACTTTGTGAAATCAAAGGGAACGGACAAAATTGAAACGTTTGAAAACAAATCTAACTTAGATTTTGTTAAACAAGCAACAGTGTTGAAAAGAAATGAACCAAACTGTTCGAAACCTAGTACCTCGAGATCACAAAGTTCATCATCATCGGCAAGACGATCACATGATACTTCGGGGTTTGTTGAACGAAGATCATGTTTTGAATGTGGTACAATTGGACATGTAATTCGAAATTGTCCATATCTTCATAAGTTGAAAGCAAAGGTTGATGCTCCCCTTGACCAAATTGACCGTAAGCGATCTGTTTCTGTAAAACAAGATCCCCGTCTTGTAAAAGAAAGGGAAAAGAAACAGAAACGCCAACAGGTCAAGAAAATTGAAAAGACGATTAAAACCGACGTGGTTAACAAAACATCTGTTTCTGTCAAACCAGACAATTTAAAAACTTTAGACAACCATGAAGTTAAGATTTTAAAGAATAACACTGGTATAACAAAACAGACCTGGAAACCAAAAACGGTTATTGAATCAGGGGGACCATCACAATTTCCAAATCATCAAAAAGTAGAGGTTATTGTTGTTGATGAAAATGGAAGACCCAAGACCACAATGGCTTGGGTCCCCATCTCCAACTAATTATGTGAGTTTATGTGCAGGGTGTTCCAGGAGGAACTATCAGTAGTCATTGGATTGTTGATAGTGGGGCATCCAGGCACATGACAGGCGACATGAAGCTTCTCTACGACGTCAAATCTATTAGAGGAGGTTATGTTGCTTTTGCTGGAGATAAAGGCGGATATATTACTGGTGAAGGAATGATATCCAACGGGGTTGTAAGCTTTGATAAGATCAACTTCGTGCAACAACTTGATCACAATCTTCTCAGCGTTTCACAAATCTGTGACAAGCAGTTCTCAGTACACTTTGATGACAATGGATGTTATGTGCTGAAACCAGGCTTCAAAATTCCTAAAGAATGGATTCTCTTATCTGCTCCAAGGATAAATGATTTGTATGTCCTTGATATGAGCCAAGCTATCACAACGTCTGCACAAGCAACATGTTTCGTTTCCAAAGCCACAGAAAAAGACTCAATCTCTTGGCACAGACGAATGGGTCACATTCACTTACGCAAAATGAATCATTTGGTATCAAATGAATTGGTGAATGGTGTTCCTCTTAAAAACTTCCATCTTCAAGACGTCTGTGTTTCGTGCCAGAAAGGAAAACAAACGAAGAAGCGACACCCGACTAAGAAGATCAACACGGTGGCTGTTCCTCTTGAACGTTTGCACATGGATTTGTTCGGTCCTGTCAAGCACAAAAGTATTAGGAATGATCAATATTGTCTCGTGATAACTGATGATTATTCAAGATTTTCTTGGGTGGCGTTCATGGCACACAAGAGTGAAACCTTTGGTATTATCAAAAACTTGATCATTCAGATTGAGAATTTGTACAAGTTGAAGGTTAGGCGGATACGCAGCGACAATGGTACAGAATTTAAAAATCATGCCATGGCGGAGTTTTGCACTTCAAAAGGTATTCTTCATGAATTTAGTGCAGCTTATACTCCTCAACAGAATGGCGTTGCTGAACGTAAGAACCGCACATTGATCGAGACTGCTAGGACTATGTTGGTAGAGTCGCAGTTGCCCATTCCATTCTGGAGTGAAGCTGTGGCCTCTGCATGTTATACGTTGAACCGAGTCCTTACAGTCAAAAGGCACGACAAGACCTGCTTTGAGCTTCTTCACAAACGGAAACCAGATTTGTCATATCTTGAACCGTTTGGAGCTCCGTGCACAATAATTGATCCTAATGGAAAGTTTGGGGCAAAAGCAATTGAGGGATACTTTCTTGGGTATGCCACCCCGAACTTAAGAGTCTGGAATCTAGAGACTAAAAGGGTCGAGGAATGGTCTGAGGTCAGAGTACAAAGATACACATTGCCAGTCAAATGTCCTGGTCAGCCATGGATGTTCGAGTACGATGACTTTTTCAATTCGATCAATGTTGAAACAGTTGAAGAAAATGCTGCGGCAAGGATGTTTTTCGAGAGTGACAATGCAACAGATTCACCGTTGGTTCGTCCAATTATTGTCAATCAAGAATCATCTTCAGTGAACAATAATGCTCTCGACAATGAGGATTTTCACGATGCTACCGAATTGAACGAATCTTCAGAGGATGATGAATTTCTAGATGCAGATCAAGAAGCTCCAACAACAGCAGTTCATGGTATTTCTGAGGGTACACCTCCAGTGGACGCCCCTAGAACAGTTGAAGCTACTGCATCATCCTCTTCGTCAATTCCGGGTATCGAATTGGTTGTTGATCTCAATCTCAACAATCTGGGTACAAATATTCCAGTTCAAGATAATCCAGAAACAAGGATTCACAATACCCATCCTCAACAAAACATCATCGGAAATATACAAAGTGGCATTCAAACAAGAAACATGTTGCGAAACAACAGCAATGCAGGCTTGTATGCAGCTATCCGAGAATCTGGTCAACAAAATGATTGGTCTTTCGCGTGTTATGTCTCACAGGAAGAGCCAAGAACTTGGAAAGAAGCTTTGAAAGATAATTCTTGGGTTGAAGCAATGCAGGAAGAACTGCAACAATTCCAGAAGCTTGGTGTCTGGAAACTCGTAGAGAAACCTGCTGGTTACAAGAAGATTGGTACCCGTTGGGTTTTCAAATGCAAAAAGGATGACCGTGGAATCGTTATTCGGAACAAAGCAAGGTTAGTCGTTCAAGGTTTTCGTCAGATAGAAGGGATCGACTACAACGAAGTGTATGCACCTGTTGCACGTCTGGAAGCAATTCGGATCTTTCTGGCTTATGCCTCATTCAAAGGGTTCAAGGTTTACCAGATGGACGTCAAAAGTGCATTCTTACATGGTGTGGTGGAAGAAGAGGTGTACGTCGAACAGCCTCTAGGTTTTGAAGATCCTATCCATCCCGATCGGGTTTGGTTGCTCAACAAAGCTTTATATGGTCTACATCAAGCACCGCGAGCTTGTTACGCAACCTTATCTAATTATCTGCTGGAGAATGGATTTCGCAGAGGTCTTATCGATTGTACTCTTTTCATCAAAGAACAAGATGGAGATCTTCTACTGGTACAGGTATACGTTGATGATATTATATTTGGTTCTACTAATGATGTTATGTGTAGGAATTTCGAGCGTATTATGCAGGATAAATTCGAGATGAGTGCTATGGGGGAAATAACTTTCTTTTTGGGCCTACAAGTACAACAAACCGAGTCTGGGATATTCATCCATCAGACTAAATATGTTGGTGACATCTTGAGCCGGTTCCAGATGTCTGATGCAACGCCCATCGGTACCCCATTGCCACAAAATCACGGAATTACTCTAGACTTGAAGGGTGAAGCTGTTAGTTCCTCATACTACCGCGCGATGATCGGATCTCTTATGTACCTCACAGCATCAAGACCAGATATAATGTACCCAACGTGCCTGCTTGCCAGATATCAAGTCAACCCAAAGGCCTCACATCTTGCAGCTGTAAAAAGGATTTTTCGTTATTTGAAGGGTTACCCTAACACCGGTCTATGGTACCCTAGGGATAATAACTTTGACTTGATCGCTTTCAGTGATTCTGATTTTGGTGGATGCAAAATCGACGGCAAATCCACAACGGCTGGATGTCAGTTTTTGGGAAATCGCCTAGTCACATGGCAGTGCAAGAAGCAGACGTGTGTCGCTACATCAACATGCGAAGCTGAATACATTGCTGCCTCAAGTTGTTGCTCCCAAGTCCTATGGATCCAACAACAAATGCGCGACTACGGTTTTGAATTCCTAACTACTCCTATAGTCCTATTTACGTTGATAATTCTGCTGCCTTACAGATCACTAGAAATCCTGTGCAGCATTCAAAGACTAAGCACATCGAAATTAAGTATCACTTCATACGTGATTGCTTTGAGAAAAGGCTAATCGATGTTGCTTACGTCCACACTGATGACCAACGTGCCGACCTTTTTACCAAAGCATTTGACAAATCAAGATTTGACTTTTTATTACTGGTAAACGGCATTAAGGTCAAGCAAGAGTAAAACCAACATCGGAAAATCATTTTTGTAAATACCTTTGTGTTTTAAATTTAGCTTAGTTTGTTGATTTTAGGGGGAGTAAATCCAAATTTGAAAATCCAAAAACATCGAAAAATTTCAAAAACACAAAAACAATAGAAAAACAAAAATGAGTTTCCTGGCAAGCAAAAGAGAAAATGATAGTACATCAGTGGTCTGTCTAAACCTCTTTAAACCTAAAATGAAAAACGATAAGCAGCTCTATATAAGATGTATCGGTAGGCTCACAATCATTTTAAAGTGTGCAGGGTGATATAAACTTAAATCGACTGAAGATCAGGTGGGAACCACTCATTGGCATATGGTCTTAGTACCGAAATTTCGTTTGAGAGATTGCCGAGGTTCTGAGATATTTGGTCTTTATGCTGCTTATCATCTGGGTATCATGGTTGTTTCTTTTACCGAAAAATAACGGGGACGCAAGTCTAGATCTTCCATGATACCATACATACGTGTACATATTGCATTCGACCTCAATAAGTGATCAACAATCACATGTCCATCAGATAAGTGATAAAATATCACATTTATCCGGGAGTCAAGTTCGTCTCTCTGCTGTACGAAAGTACTGACCTGTTCACGGACTTGCTCCTGTGCCCTCATGCATCTGAAAATCAAGTTCCTCCTCAATAAGTGATTCTATCACATAGGGCTTGTTTTCAATCAAAATAAGTGAGTTTCTCACATCATATACGGTCAAACAGATGATAATCGGTATACTCACCGGTAAGATGATCCCTCGTGCATACCTTGATACGGGAATGTGTCGTGATGTGGATGAACACCGGTCGGTAAGTATAAATCATACCTTAACGTATCCCCTCGCCATGATTACATCTGATAAGTTGAGCTTATGTGGACAACAATACCGATAATCGTTATAGGATGCTTATCTTAATGTTATCTAATTGAATAACAAGAGCGTTTTGGCATGACCGTACACTGATATGATTCTCTTACCCTCGAAACTCACAAAAAGAATGTCTGTAAATATTTATTTAATGCTTTCAGTTTCTGCATCTTTGTATATATTTATTTACTGCTTTCTGTCTTTACATTTCAAATATTCAAAATACCAAAAAGACTTTAGGTGTGTTTTAATATAAACTTTATAAAAGCCAAAAAGATTTTATTTCTATCTTATTTTCGATTGTACGATGTTGGAGCTCGAGTCTTCGTTGCCTGAAACCTGAATGAAAACCAAAGCGATTGAATCTTCATAAATGGTCAGAATTTGCAAGTTTTGAAAGTTAACAACTAAAATTGAACAATTTGTTAAACTTTCAAACTGTCGGACGGTAGTTGATTGAAATATGGTCACATGTGTGTTACTTGTTTAATGTTAACTATATTCCAAGCAGTTGTTCTCATTACGCGTTCAGCTTTCTTGCATGTGCAGATGCTAAAGGCAAGGAGAACATGGTCGATGACAAGCTTCGGAATGAAGGCACGACGTGAAGGCACTCAAATGATAAAGATGATCGAGTTGCCGCTGATCCATCATCAACACCACAAGGATCTCAAGTACTGAAGATCAAGTCGTTCACGAGCATAACTCAAGGGGGAGCTTATGTTAAGGGGGAGTTTGTCAACACACTTCCTACATGCAATGGGGAGTTTGTTGATACACTTTCTGCTTACAAGACGTGAAGACTTTGAAGATCCTCCGACATGGAAGACATGGAAGTTGAACCTCACGAGTAGCGTCCAAGGGGGAGTTTGTTGGTACACTAAAGTGGACGCGACTCGACTCGGTTCGACTTGGTTCGGTTCGACCCGGTTAGGTTCGGCTCAAGCCCGACGCCACGACATTCCTCCGTCGTGCGTCCCAGAGTTCGACACGCGAAGCACGGAGAGCCGCAACCTATTCCCGTCGCCACATCATCATGACATCATCATGATGATGTCATAAAGTGGCTAGACTTTGACTAAAAACAAGTTCATGAAAATTCATGCAAGTTATCATGAAAATTCATGCAAGTTATTCTACTATTACTTAAAACACAAAGTCGGTGACAAATGTCACCGACATCCACCCTTCAACTTCTCCACCTCACCACCCTGTATCAACGATTAATGCCCAAATCGAAGAATCTATTATTCAAAAACCCTAATCGGTCAAACCACCGATCACTGTAACCGTTGAGCTTATCAAAATCTCCTCCATTACGACATGCAATATCACCACAACATCATTTTCATCCATCTGTATTCTTCAACCTGATTTCATCTTATGGTTTTTCGAACTGTTGGTTGAATTAGGTTATTATTAATCACAATTAATCAACGATGTCAGAAGACTTACTTCAGCACTTCACGTCAAAAGCTTCTAACCAGTCTGATCAGTCTCTGCCATCGAAAATCGCGAAACTCGAAGCGACACTTCAGATTTCTGCTGCTGATGTTTCTGCAAAGTTTGGAGCGAATGTTGCTGGTGGAATTTGTGCTGAATCGTTAGAATCTAGCGATTCGGAAGAGGATGATAGTGTGAGTCTTTTCAGATGAGTTTTTTTTCTTAATTTTGTTAGAACATTTGTTGCATAACTTCATGTTTTCTGTAGTTATAGTGTGATTTGTGTATAATGTGGATTACTAATCTCATTTTAGAAGTCTGAAGAGGACTATTAGTTAGAACTTAGAAGTTTAAACCTTAGGTTATGGAGTTTTGGACATCATAGGGTTTGTGGATGCTAAAGTTATAGAATTCTACATAATCTTAAAGCACAAAGTCGGTGCCTTTGCCACCGACCAAACCCCCTGCTTCAGTCTTACTGGTCCACGTCGCGCCTTCACATGAAACCCATCTCCAAATCAGTTTCTACAGAGGCAGAGAACGAGAGATGGTCGGATTCGCTCTGTTCATCAAAAACCCTTAGCGGTCGTCTGGTGGAAGTCAGATGTTTTCCTCCAAAGCATTTACAAGAAAATCTCTGTTCATGAAAAACCCTCAGTTCAACCACCGCCTCCACCAAAGAAGAGACAAGACAGACAAATCATCATCACTCTTCACTTACCAAACCGGTCGGCGGAGGTAAAGCTTGGGTTCCGGGGATTGGGTCTCCGATGTAAATGTTGCGATTTTGGTTGTGTTGGGATTGAACCCTGCCAGAGGAACAGATAATGTAAAACCAAAACCAGGTCACAACAGTGGATTCATAATAAGCAGCAGTTTGCATTAAGCTTTCCCCTTGAAAGTGATTTATAACAACTGATGGTCTTTATCCGCTGGTCAGATACAACTACTGCTGGTCCTTCAACTGCTGATCATATCCATGAAGTATTCAACAACTGCTGGTCATATCTACTGATGGTAAAGCACTGCCCAATCAAGGACTGATCAACCTTGAGGAAAGCACTGACATAAAGGGAGAGCAGCTGTTTGGTGAATTAACTGTGTTATGTATAGTCAGTGGATAGGTTTAGCAGTGTTTGTGTAAGAACAGTAGATACAGGTTGTTAGGCTGTTAGACGTCGCTTTCATGGTGACGTCAGCTGAGATACCTCAGTGGTTTGGTTTGCCTATAAATGTAACAGTACCTTGTACTGTTACATTTGATTGACTGAGCGGATTCTTCTCCTCATGTCTAATCCTTTCATCTTGTGTGCAACCAACCTTGGGGCATCAGGCTGAGGGGGAGTTTAGTTTGTAAGCATGTCTGTAATCTTTTGCTTTGATTTGTAATCTTTTGACTCTATGAGAAGCAAATGTTTATCAAACTATTTTCTCCTTGATTGTGTTTACAGAGTTTGTATTCATTTCCGCTGCACTTTACATGTTTTCATATTCACAAATTGTTCAAACCATACAAACAAACACAATCATGAGAGCCTCGGATCCTAACAATTGGTATCAGAGCTCGGACAGTCAAATTCGATCTAACAATCAATTTGACATAACAGTTCGGCTCAAAATTCATTGATACTAAGGTTGGTTGTATTTAGTTGATAACAGAGTATCGATTAAATCATGTTCAAAATGATTATCCAAAACTCTGTAAATCAACCAAGATGTCATATGACACACAAATTTCACACAACAAGTGATTTCATGTACAAGACACTCGTGGTTTCTAGATCTGAAAACAATATCTGTTAAACTATGAGATTATTTCTTATTTTCTAAAGTGATCTCAATTGTTGATGTAAAATTTGTGATGTTTTTATTAAATACTAAAGTATGAACCTCTGATTAACAAAACCTATGTTCATAAAACATTGATGTTTTGCTAAACATAAAAAGAGGGAAATTAAAACTTTAGTTATTCAGATCTTGTGTGTTGAAAACAGGTTGAGTTCCTAAAAAAGACAAAATCAACTATGTTAAAATACATTAAGAAAATTCACAAAAACTCTGAAGTGTGTTTATCTCAAAACTTTTGAATTCAGAAGAAAAGGGTATAAACTTAAAACACTTAAGAGACAAAACTTGGGGGTAATATTGGTCATCAAGCAACTGTTTGTGCTCATTGGTTCAATAAGGTTCAGGTGACATTAGTGTTTCCAATGACTGAATTTCAAAAGGACTAGACAAATGTTAAAAAAAAAAAAAAAAAATTCATCCATGTGTCCTCATGTTTGTGATCAACTGACAAAGTAAATGGTACTAAACTGTGGTCAAAATGCATCCAAAATTTTCCTACCACTGTTGTCATACCACTGACCACTTTCAATAACTTGAGAATGATGTGATTATGTACTTTGTTGAAATTATACCAGATCCTTTTTGATGCTATTCTCAGAAAATCTTTTAACCATTTCTTTTTCTTTCTTGTTCAAAGGATTTTCTCGAATAATCAGGATATATTGTTCATTTTTTTTGGAATAATATATTTGGAACTTTTGCTTGTTTTTGTTGGCAATAGTCTCAGTTCCTGTCAGGATGTGGTACCTTATTTTTGTTGGTATTATTATCCTCTTAAATAGGTTAAAAGGAAATGGTATATATATGTCACGATCATGTCATACTCAGGTTTGTTTCTAAATTTTTATCAAAGGTTGATTGCAAACTGTGCCTGAATTACTAGGGTACTCATATTTTAATTGAATATTAAACAAAAATGAGTTGCCTTAGCAAAAAGTTTTCATCATCGGTACTAAACCACTGTTTTTCAAAATTGACATGTGGCAAAACCTTGAATGAAAATTCTCAAAACTGTTGCTGGAATACTTGTCCTTCAGATCTATACCATTTACCCTAACCACTGTTTTGTTCCATCATCTGATCTCTAAACACTGTCCACTGTTGAAAGTTAACCACTGATTCCTCATTTTCTTGATAAGCACTGATGTTCAAAATCAGTGTCCTATCCACTGATATGCTATCTACTGATAGTAAAAATCATCCACTGCCCAAAATTTTTACCGTTGTAACCACTGATGCTTGATACGCCAGTGGCCCTTAAAACAACTGTTTTCCATCCTTCATCCACTTCATCAGTATTTGACACGTGGTCAGTTTTTAGCCTTCAGATCAAAATAACCGCTGCCACATCAGCAATCATTTTCTTCTAAATAAAACCCTGCCCTAAACCCCCAAACAGGGTTTTACACTGTCGAATTGAATTCAAAAATTCTCTTCTCAAAGCAGTTTCCAACCCTTCTTCTCAAAAACTTCAAAATCATTCTTCGTTCTTCTCTGCAAAAATGACAAAATCAAAGTCAAAATCAAAATCAAAAACAAAATCGCCATCACCTTCCAAAGAAGCCGCTCAAACGGCCGAAGAACCCATCGAAATACCATACAAACAATCGCACAACTATTTGGGTTTACTCACAAAACTCAAAGACAACCACACCTTCGACTCCATCATTGATACAATATCTGCATCAAAGTACAAAACTTTGTTGACAGTAAATGCTCCCATCTATCTGCAAACCCAGAGAGAGTTTTGGAAAAAAGGCGACGCTTGAAAAACAAGACGATAAAGTCATAGCCATTAACTCCTCGATACGGGGTACAGCGATTCAAGTCACTCCGCAATCATTATCAGAAATCTTCAAACTCGATGATCAGAAAGGTAAAGCTTCCTTTGACAAAAACGAGTTAAAAGCTGATTTTCTGAAAAGGGGCTATGCAGAACAGTCAAAGGTAGATACCCTACAAAAGGGTTATTTCCCATCTGCACCCAGATTTTTATTTCACACACTCTTGATGTGTGCCTCAAATAAAACTACATCTTTTAACGAAATACCATTGAAAATTCAATGCCTGGGTTACGCTATTTTGAATAATAAGGACTATAACTACTCCCAGGAAATTTTCAATGACATGGTGAAAAACGTTGAAAGTAAAGCATTTTTGCTGTTTCCAAGATTTTTGAGTTATTATTTTGAACAAAAATTTGAAAAGGAAAAGGAAAAATTGCTCAAACAAGGTGTTTATTGTCAAATAAAAAGCTTAACAAAATAAACATTTTCAAGAATGATGGCACCTATAAAAACAAAAGCAGAGGTGTCTGAGCAGAATTTAGCAGTTACAACTGCTCCTCAGACATCTGCTGCTGAGCCCACTGCTCCAGGTGATCATAGCAGCTCAACCACTGCTTTGAAACCCACACCTGACATCACCAAAAAGACCAAAAGAAAAACATCCAGAAAACCCACTAAACCCAAAACAAAGGCAACTCTGGAAGATGAGATCCCAGAGGAAATGCCTGTGACAACACAAAAGTCACCACAAACCACTGCTGCTACTTCCTCACAGCAGTTGGAAGAAAGATCTCAACCCATGCCTGAAACTCCTCCTACATCCTCACAAAAGGATCAGGTTGTAATCACAGGGACACCAAATTATGAAGCTCTAGATCCACTTGGCTCTATCTTCCACAGTCCTGATCCCAAGGACATGTCTCTTTCAACTCCCATCCCCTCACCAATAATAATGCCACAATCCATGCTACCTTTGTTGCATGCAGCTGCTATAGCTCAGACACAAACCAGTTCCTCTCTATCACATATCACTGAGAGCATACCCCCACAAGTGACTGGGTCTGATGCTACTTCTTCTGCTATCCCAGCAACAGTTGAGGAGGTTACACCCCCTGAGTTACAAGTAACTATCGGTGGTAGTTCAAGTGGAGCAGCAACTACAACTGGTGGATCAACAGGTCTCCAGTTGGCCAGTTGTTTCATAAATCAGACTCCCTTGAAGGCAATTTCTTCCATAGCACCTCTGGAAATCACTAGTTAAACTGAACGTGCATGTGTTGTTGTATATGGGCCAATCACATTACTTGGGCTGATACAATCACATCTGGGCCGAACCTTACCCAATCGCACAAGTCAACATTTATATATATACCGAAATCACTTGTGATTTCGGTAGAGAGACACAAGGACAAGAGACAGAAAATAAGAGTGTTCTCGGTGGGCAAGGAACAACCGCACAAGTCACAACACACACGAGAGTTTTGAGAGAGTTTGCAAAATACATTTGTAAACATTGCTTTGTAACAGAACCTTTCATACGTATTAATACAGAGGTGTTAATCGGTGAATCTTGTGTGTCGTGTATTTGCGTGTTCTATCTCGGTTTGCTATCTCGGTTGGATTCCGCACAACCGGGTTGGTTTGTATACAAGGATTAGGCGACTAGATCCTCCCCTAGCCGGACCTACAATAAGGGGTCGCAAATGTTGTGGCGGAGACTTCATGGTTAAGAAATTTACTGTTAGAACTTGATGTTCCCATTCAATGTGCCACCGTTGTATATTGTGACAACATTTCAGCCGTATACATGTCCGATAACCTAATACAACACCAACGTACTAAACTTATAGAAATCGACATCCACTTTGTTTAGAGAAGGTTCGACCTAGCCATATCCGTGTGCTCCATGTTCCTGCTGCGTTTCAATATGCCGACATCTTCACCAAAGGACTTTCTCGCCAACTGTTTTAATCATTTAGAACCAGTTTGAGAGTCGGACCATCCAACCCTCAAACTGCGTGGGCCAATGGTAGAATGCCACATGACCTAATCACTATTCACATTTGGAAATGTTATATAGTGGAATATATGGTTTTTATTAGGCTAGAAGGTATGGTGAGACTCATCCCCAAGGGAATGGGCCGCCACATCACCGGGAGTGAGGATGGGCCTAAAGGGGATGGACCAAGGGGTGGAGGATGGGGCCCCACACTATTTATAAAAACAATTAAAAAATATAACTGATTTGATTTTAGAGAGAGAGAGGAGAGAGAAAGATGAAAGAGAGAGAAAGTGGCCCGTTGCGAGCGTCTGTGGGCTGACGGATAGGACAGGACGGAGGGCAGGGGGCGGTGTGGGGGTGCGGCGCTAGGGCTCGCCGGGGCAAGGCCGGCCCCCATACCTTCTAGTCTTTAAGCAAGGTCTAATATAGCGCGACACCCTCAATTCCAAGACTAAACAATTTAATTTATAAAAGTAGTTATGGTAAGACCTCTTCAATCGGCTATTAACCCACATAAATTCCCATGGTTAAAAACGTATTTCGATACTCATGCACATGTTTGACAATGTTTAATCAAAACCTAGAAACTGGTAATTGTTGCTTTTTTTTTTTTTTTTTAATTCTGCTTCACATTAATTAGAATTTTTTTAGAATTATTTTTTTTAATAGCCAACGGAACTTTCATTCATGGAAAACAAAATACACAAAAGTCCTTAGCCAGTAGCTGAGACGTAATACAAGCAAAAACAAAACGAAGAAAAAACACGAAAAATGAGCAAACTTCTTTTACAAGTTAAAATTGAAATCCCACCATTCTTGTTTTGTTACCATACTATGTTTCGATCGTAACTTCACACCTTGGAAGGACGTATCCTTTATGTCTTCGATAATCGCTTGGGCCACTCGTTGTCTTCCTGTAAAAATCTTTTTGTTCCTGGTTTTCCACAAAATCTACATTGTTTGAATTGCTATAGCATGTAATATCTTCCTTACATTCCGGCTCCTTTGACATTCGAGAATCATCTGCAACAGTTCCGTTATGCTACCGTCGGTGTTAACCATCGAAATTTTTGTCCATGTTGACACTGCTTCCCATGTTCTTTTTGCAAAGTTGCATCTCAGCAGTATGTGGACTGCTGATTCGTCGTCCGCACCACATATTTTGCAGGTTACATCATGCAGATTCATGCTAGTGATAACATGATAAATCACTTTCCATTAGATTCAGTTAACTAATAAGGTTCCGCCACTTGTTATCAAGTTATAAGATTACAGCTATTTTTATAAATTCTGCATTATTATTCTCTTTGAAATTAATTTGAACTCGTTACCTCACTTTTCTAGGCGTTGATTCTCCCATATTTTGATTATATTAATGCATTAAACATTAATTGCAACATATAAAAATTGCACCAAACAATAGGAAATTTCCATCAGCAAACAATATAAGAAGGTTAATCTGTACATTATAAGAAGAAATTTAAGTAAACCAAACAATAGGAAATTTCCATCAGCAAGGCGTTGACATCATCAAATGGAACCAAAAGAAATTTCCCTCACAGCTGTGATCATGTGAAGCCATGCTACCCTATATATATACTCCCACACCACACACCTAAAAGCCACTATATACCTTCATTTCATGCCTTTGACAACATTGCAAACAATGGCTCGACTTGTTCTTTTTTTCTTGATCTTAGCACACACATTTCTAACTATCTCAGCAGGATATTCAGGGACCAAGCCTACGGTTGAGGCGCCTGCTTTTAGTCCTTTGAACAATAGAAATATAGCTGAAGCACCCAAAATTCGGAAACTTGGTAAACACCATGTAATCAAATCAGAACCACCTACCACTGGACCATCAAGTGATCATGAAGAGAATAGTGGGAGTATGGCGGAAGAGGAGGATGGAATGTACCTAGAGAACCACCACCACCACAGATCAGCTTCAGTTGATAAGTCCATTGCTGGTGGCGGGGTGATCCTTGGAGGGTTGGTTATGGCATTTGTGGTGTCGATTGTTTGCTACATTCGAGCCACTAGGAAAAGAAGCATGGTGGAACCACCGACGCCCACTACTATTAGAAGTGCTTCATCATAGAAATCATGTTTTGAGTAACACATAGTGATATTCGTATTCAATTTATTCATAAAGTAAATAGTTTTTTTTTTTTTTCAGTAATTCTTGTTTTTTATTTGCTCTAAAGAAAATTTTATATCTCCGATTTTGTAGTTATGACAATAATAAATAAATAATTCTAAATGTTATTACTTAGTACTTATAATAATATTAAACAACAACAACAATAATAATAAGAGTAAACAGCCATTTTGGTCCCTGTGATTTAGGCACTTTTGCCATTTTAGTCCAAATCTCAAACTTTTTAAATCTGTGTCCCTGTGGTTTCACTTTTATTGACATTTTAGTCCAAAATTAAGAGTAAACTGCCATTTTGGTCCCTGTGGTTTCACTTTTATTGCCATTTTAGTCCAAATCTCAAACTTTTTGGAACAGTAAAAAAAAGGGGGATTTTGATTTTTGGACTAAAATGGCAATAAAGATGAAACCACAGGGACCCAGATTTAAAAAGTTTGAGATTTGGACTAAAATGGCAAAAATGCCCAAACCACAGGGACCAAAATGGCAGTTTACTCATAATAATAATAATATAGTCGTTGTGGGCTTGGGTCATGACATCAACGTCGCTCGCACCACTTTTCCTTCAACTACTATTGACGAGATTAGTATATATGTTGTTGAAATTGGTAACCTTCGTCCTCATAGCACCCCACTTTCCCGAAAAAGAGTCGGGTGTTCGATATTCGCCACGACCCATTGCGGCGAAAAACTTTTCACGTATACGAGCCCAAAATACCTTTATGTCTTGGTCGTTTCCTATAAAAAATTTTATTGACAAAATATATGTTTGAAATAAAAAATAAATTTACAAAACTATATGTTTATAAAAGTATGTAAAATTTACCAATAATCTCGTCCTCCGATACGTCGAGCCATGCTTTTGCCAACTCGAACTCTTCCTTAGGCGACCAAAATTCGACCTTCTTAGTAGTACGTTTTTCGGCCTCATCCTTTTTTTATGACTTCTTTTTTTTCTAGAAGAGGATTCGAGTTGGGTTTTGGGAACGAATTCGGTTTCGGTTGTCTTTTAGGTTTCGGGTATGTTTTGGGTTTGAGGTATGTTATGGGGTATGTTTGAGGGAAAAAATGGGGGTTGAGAATAATGCCCGAAAAAACCAGACATCGGTTGAGTGGTGGGATGAGGAGAAGTTGGGGTGCTTGGTGGCATTGGATAATATCCAAGCTCACCCGTACGCGGGTCTCGGCATACCGGTCCTCTTGCTCGTTCTTTTGCAAAGTTTGCCAAAACGGATTGTTCGGGTCCCATGGGTTGTTAGGAAACATTGTAGAGAATGTTTTAAAAAAATGTAGAAAATGGTATAAAAAATATAGAGAAAGTGAAAGGAATGTGGGGTATTTATAATGTTAATTTATACAAAAAGGATTTTTTTTTAAAATATGACCGTTTCAAACGGTCAAAAGCATTAAACGCCCTCGGTCCATGCGTTTCTTGCTCGTTAACACCATGGCGGAGCCTCTATGGCGGCCCTCCTTAATTTCGAGGGTGTGGTGGGATAGCGCCCCGGGCGCTATACATGGTGAGCTGGCAGGGGTGGCGCCCCCACACCCTCCGGCCTTAGTGAGAGGTCTTGGGTTTAATTCCAAGAAAAGTGATAATTTGGTGTAATTATTAGTGATTAGAAGTTGTATATTGTTAAAACAAAAAGAATATGGCTGGTTAGAAGGTCCAGGATCCGCCTCAGCTAGAAGCTTCCTCGGATATTTGTAGACAAAGAAGCATTGTTAGCCTTACCAACTGACGTGGCCTCCTGTGTGAGAATCAGTAAAGGGTTTCTCGAGGGTCAATAAGTTGAGAGGAAATAAGAGTGGAGAGTTCTAGTAAAGAGAGTAACAAATTGAATACCTTTGAGAGTTGTGTGGAGTTCTCTTTATTTAGAGAGAGCTTTCTTCCCTTGGGGAAGCCTAATGTACAAATCATCTTTCCAATTGGGTAAGTATTATCCTTTAAGGTGTAACTTATGCAGGTTGCCTTGCCTCTTTAGTGAAAGTCCGAGTCTGTGTGTCTCAGTGACAGTTTTATACGCTTTTGGTTAAAGTCATATCAAGTTGACTTTGTAGTCTTGGAACTTGAGATGTGTACAGTAACAGAGCTTCTGGCTGCTAGTCACTTGTATTCCTGTTTCATGCTTCCTGCTTGTTGCTTCCGACTCTGCTCAGTGGGAGTTTCTGGGTGCCCACATCATCAGCCCCTAGTCATAAGTTAGTATAAGTGCTTATGACTTAGTAAAATCTAGTCTAGTGTTTGATCTTTTGTTAATAAGCTATGAGCACAGAGTGTGTTAATTTTCTAGCTTTGAAGTTGCAACGTATATTTCTAATAGTTATTTGATGTTAGAAGTTGTTAGGGAAATGTGGGGGAGCTGTGAGCTAGAAAATTTTTCTTGCCTAGCTTTGAGCTAGAAGCTTGGTATGGGAAGCTACTAACGTGAAGCTAATCACATGTGAAAAGTGTTGTACAAATTTTTTGTATCTTGTTTTTGTACTCCTTGTACTTTCTATTTTGTCGATTACATATGCCATTTGCCCATGTCACTTGCATAGGACGGCTTCAATGTGACTCATGGGACGTACGCAACAGGGGAGGCTATTATTTACCCTATCCTTCCGGTTGGCCGATGGCATCCTAAAATTTCACCTATCCGCTAAAATTATGGGGATTCAAAATTCAAATTAAAGACCTCTATCTAATTGGGTAAGTGCCCATTTCCTTCATCTTCTTCTCATATTCTCTACAAAACCCTTCTGTTATTCAGGTAACATTTATTTTTCTAGCGATTTCTTTTGCTTCTATAAATCGGTAAGTCTTTCTTTCTTCTGGGTTGTAGTTTGTCGTGGCTGCTAATGTAAAGAATGATATTGCTATTCATTAACAAAGTTGTCACAAGCCGATGTTGATCAATTATGTTCCGATCATGGGATTGACTAACCTTTTGATCCAGTAGCCCCTGATACTATATAAGCTTTCTGTGTAATTTTATAAAAATATACGCTTTATATTATACATAATACCTGATTGTTGTTCACATTTGGAAATGTTATATAGTGGAATATATGGTTTTTGCTAAGCAAGGTCTAATATAGCGCAACACCCTCAATTCCAAGACTTAGGGGTCGTTTGGCAACATCTGAATGGTTAAGTGCTGAACCAGTAAGAGATCTGAACCATTAAGGGGCTGTTTGTTTGGTAGCCTCTTGATGACCATTCAGATGCTACCTCTTAATGGTTTAAAATCTCTGAATGAATAAGAGGTAACCTAAAGTCTGAATGGTTAAGAGGTAACCTCTGAATGGTAAATCATCACATGTCACATTCTTCTACCTTCTCATTGATAAAATTCTTAATGGTTCCATTAAGAGATAGCCTCTTAATGACCATTCAGAGGCTACCAAACAACCCCTAAGTGTTGAACCAGTAAGAGGTCTTAATCATTAAGAGCCTATATAATGCTAACCGTTCAGAGGAAAATGTCTGACCAATTCAGATTAGAGGTCTTAACCATTCAGACTCTTTACAAATCTTAACCATTCAGAGGCAAATGTCTGAACCATTCAGACATCTGCTCGTGAAACAAACAGTCTGAACCATTAAGTGCTGAACCAGTAAGAGGTCTGAACCATTAAGAGGCTCATTAAGAGGCAAACAAACAGCCCCTTAAGAATTTAATTTGTAAAAGTACTTATGGTAAGACCTCTTCAATCGGCTATTAACCCACATAAATTCCCATGGTTAAAACGTATTTCGATACTCATGCACATGTTTGACAATGTTTAATCAAAACCTAGAAACTGGTAATTGTTGCTTTTTTTTTTTTTTAATTCTGCTTCACATTAATTAGAATTTTATTAGAATTATTTAAAGTGATAACATCATAAATCACTTTCCATTAGATTCAGTTAACTAATAAGGTTCCGCCACTTGTTATCAAGTTATAAGATTACAGCTATTTTTATAAATTCTGTATTATTATTCTCTTTGAAATTAATTTTGAACTCGTTACCTCACTTTACTAGGCGTTGATCTTAAGATTCTCCCATATTTTGATTATATTAATGCATTAATCATTAATTGCAACATATAAAAATTGCACCATGTCCCCTAACAGTTGTATTCCAAGCTATTGATTATTCCTTTCACGTGTAAACTTGTCAATTTTCTACAAACAATATGCATATATTTCAAAACCATTTAATCTATTCACAAATACTATAATATATTATTAATTTACAAGGTTAATTTGTACATTATAAGAAGATATTAAAGTAAACCAAACAAAAGGAAATTTCCATCACCGAGGCATTGGCATCATCAAATGGAACCAAAAGAAATTTCCCTCACAGGCTGTGATCATGTGAAGCCATGCTACCCTATATATATACTCCCACACCACACACCTAAAAGCCACTATATACCTTCATTTCATGCCTCTGACAACATTACAAACAATGGCTCGATTTGTTCTTTACTTCTTGATCTTAGCACACACATTTCTAACTATCTCAGCAGGATATTCAGGGACCGAGCCTACGGTTGAGGCGCCTGCTTTTAGTCCTTTGAACAATAGAAATATAGCTGAAGCACCCAAAATTCGGAAACTTGGTAAACACCATGTAATCAAATCAGAACCACCTACCACTGGACCATCAAGTGATCATGAAGAGAATAGTGGGAGTATGGCAGAAGAGGAGGATGGAATGTACCTAGAGAACCACCACCACCACAGATCAGATTCAGTTGATAAGTCCATTGCTGGTGGCGGGGTGATCCTTGGAGGGTTGGTTTTGGCATTTGTGGTGTCGATTGTTTGCTACATTCGAGCCACTAGAAGAAGAAGCATGGTGGAACCACAGACGCCCACCACTATTAGAAGTTCTTCATCATAGAAATCCTGTTTTGAGTTATACATATTGATACTCGTATTCAATTTATTCATAAAGTAAATAGTTTTTTTCATTAATTCTTGTTTTTTATTTGCTATAAAGAAAATTTATGTCTCCGATTTTGTAGTTATGATAATAATAAAAAAATAATTCTAAATGTTATTACTTATTAATTACAATAATAATAATAATAATAATAACTATAATAATAACTATAATAATAACAATAATAATATAGTTTTTTTTCAACAAATTGAAGTACCTAGGGCACCCACAATGTACAAACTCAAAAACCTAAATAAACCGCCACCTTAGTGTGGGCTAGCTCATTTGGTAGAGACTTTTACCTTTTAGTGAGAGGTCTTGGGTCAATTCCATGCAAGGTGATAATTTGGTGTAATTTATTAGTGATTAGAAGTTGTAAATTGTTAAAACAAAAAGAATATGGCTGGTTAGAATGTCTTGGATCCGCCTCAGCTAGAAGCTTCCTCAGATATCTGTAGACAAAGAAGTACTGTTAGCCTTACCAAATGAGGTGCATGGCCTCTGCGTTAGAATCAATAAAAGGGTTTCTCGAGAGTCAATAAGTTGAGAGGGAATAAGAGTGGAGAGTTCTAGAGAGAGATTAACAAATTGAATACCTTTGAGAGTTGTGTGGAGTCCTCTTTATTTAGGGAGAGCTTTCTTCCCTTAGGGAAGCCTCCTGTACAACTCATCTTCCTAATTGGGTAATTCTTATCCATTAAGGTGTAACTTATACAGGTTGCTTTGCCTCTTTAGTGAAAGTCCAAGTCTGTGTGTCTCAGTGACAGTTTTACATGCTTTTGGTTAAAGTCATATCAAGTTGACTTTGTAGTCTTGGAACTTGAGATGTGTACAGTAACAGAGCTTCCAACTGCTAGTCACTTGTATTCCTTCTTCATGCTTGTTGCTTCCAACTCCGCTCAGTGGGGGTTTCTGGGTGCCCACATCATCAACCCTCAGTCATTTGTATCTATAGTGTAAGTATAGGTGCTTATGACTTAGTAAAATCTAGTCTAGTGTATGATTTTTTGTTAATAAGTTGTTAATAAGCTATGAACACAGAGTGTGTTAATTTTCTAGCTTTGAAGTTGCAATGTATTTTCCAAATAGTTATTTCATGTTAAAAGTTGTTAGGGGGAGCTGTGAGCTAGAAAATTTTTCTTGCCTAGCTTTGAGCTAGAAGCTTGGTATGGGATGCTACTAACGTGAAGTTAATCGCCTGTGAAAAGTGTTGTACAAATTTTTTGTATCTTGTTTTTGTACTCCTTGTACCTTCTATTTTTTCAATTACATATGCCACTTGCATTGGACGGCTTCAATGGGACTGATGGGACGCATGCAACAGGGGAGGGTATTATTACCATATGCTTCTAGTTGTCCAACGGTATCCTAAAATTCCACCTATCCCCTAAAATTATGGGGATTCAAAATTCGAATTAAAGACCTCTATTTAATGGTAGAACTGCCCATTTCCTTCAACTTCTTCTCATTTTCTTTACAAAATCCTTCTGTTATTCAAGTAACATTTATTTTTCCGGCGATTTCTTTTGCTTCTCTAAATCGATAAGTCCTTCTTCCTTATGGGTTGTAGTTTGTCGTGCCTGCTAATGTAAAGAATGATATTGCTATTCATTATCAAAGTGTCATAAGCCGATGTTGATCAATTATGTTCCGATCATGGGATTGACCAGTCTTTTGATCCAGTAGCCCCTGATGCAAAAGTTTTTGCTGACAAGTGTCTTGAAGGTAAGATTGTTCTTTATACCCGTATCTAGAAAAATCCAACCTTCGATACCCCTTTTCAAACTTTTTCCCGTAAGAGTTGCTCATATTATGCACTTTGATATTACGTGTCGGTGTCTTAGTTATGAACCTCCTCTTAAGATGTTTCATCGCTTTTTTCGTCTTGCCCGAAATGGGAATTGGTTTACTCTTGAGAAAACTCAGTGTGAAATTGCTTTGATAACTACCATTGTTGGTCACACTACTGCTTGGAAAGATCACTTTTTCTTTGTTTCTGACATGCATATCCACTTTGCCCCTACTATGCGGAAATTTGGCTCCTCTCTTATCGAGAAGGAACTTGAACCCTCAGAGCTTGAATCAGAGTTATTGTTGAAGCTCCGTGCTTCTCGTTCCAAACTTAGGGCTTATCCTGCAGAGTTTCTCGTGTTGTTAGGGATTAGTGCTAGTAGCCTGATTTAGCGTTTGAGGCTTCTTTTGTTGTTGATGGGAAGGGTATGTCCCTTTTTGCTGTATATATTTCTTGCTATCAAGCTTCTTGTTTCTAATGTTTGTGTTTCCTTTTTTGCAGAGATGAGTGCTTATACTTGTATTGTTCGTCGGACCGAACATGTTTGGTCTGTTGATGATTTTGCAAATGTCCCAGTTTAGCCTGTTGTTGAGGCTTCAGGGGTGAAGAAGGCTTCTCGTCCCCATCAAAGGTCGAGTAGGGAAGCTACCACTACTAAAGTTTCTCGGTCCTCCGATCCTATATCTTTTGATAACGGGGAGGAGGATGATGCAAGTCTGATAGCAAATGTGGTAGGTGTGGATGTGGTAAAGTCGAAGACGACTCAAGGTGGTGTTGGTGGTTCCGAGATGGAATATATAATTTAGTAAATTATGTAACATACTAGTGTGCAAAGACAAAATATCAATCCAAAGTTTGGCACTAGCGTAACCTTATCACCAAAGTAATAAGACCGTAAGGAATACTTAACAATGAGCACAAAACGAGTGTTGTGCTAATCATATAGTGCTATACATGTTAAGGGAGACTTACAGGTTAATGATAAATAGCTAAGCATAAGAATTTTCTAGCATGTATAACAAATTAGCATAACAAATAAGCATGTATACGCATTGAGTGTTTAAGTAAGTTTGCATGTATGTGTGTGTATGTTAGTTTAATATGGATACATGTTGCTAATTGTCATAACTCTCCATAACATTTCTAGATCTTTCTTAGATTCCCTCTAGAACCCCCAAAGCCCCAAACCATATAGTGTCAAAACAATTTGTAATTAACTCGTTCGTGTAAATCAAATACAAATCAGTATAATTTAGTGGATTCCGCACACTAATCGATCCGAATTGGTTGAATATTTGTGTGTTCTTCATTTGTGTGAAGAACCAAATCCAAATCAAGACCTTCAAGTGGTATCAAAGCTATGGAACTCGATTCAACCAAAATTAAATGTTACACAACGATTCTAAACTGATCTTGATTGGACTTCATCAAAATTTTCATAAAAAAATGAAAAATATTCACATAATACGACATTTTAATACATTTTTTTTATCAAATTGAACATCAAATCATTGATTAAACACAAAATTGAACATCAATAAATGTTTATAAACTGTTTACAAATCATTTCAACCGATAAATTTAAAAAAAAAAAACTTGAGTTTTTGTTTTGCCGGTGAGATTTTGGTTGGAAAAGTCATCGGAATCCTTTGTCGGAGCTGTATTTTGGCCGGAATCTTCCTCATTTGCTTTAATCACCTACCAAAAGTTTTGAATTATTTACCAAGGTCCTCTATTTGTTAAGATATGTTTTGCACATTTATAATTTTTTACCAAACACGTGTTTTTGTTTACTGATTGATCAAGCGTGTTCGTTTAGATATCATTTAGCTCATCTGTTGTACTTGAATAGTATGAAAACTGGTATTTAATTTAGGGTTTTTTCCATTGAAAAACAAAGACCTCGTACAAGAGGTTAGATACAGGAAAAAAGGAAACATGAAAAAGGAAACAGAAATATCACAGTAATATGATAGCTAATTAAAAAGAAAATCATAATAATTTCCTTTACTCCCCCTTAAGATGGAGCATGTAAGTTTCGAATGCCCATCTTGATAAGTAACGTTTGGAGTTGCTGAGATCCCAAACCTTTTGTGAGTAAATCTGCAATCTGATCTTTGCTGTTTATTTGCATTGTCATGATTTCTTTGGATTCAACTCTCTCTCGAACAAAGTAACAGTCCATCTCAACATGTTTGGTTTGTTCATGAAAAACTGGTTTATTAGCAATGTGATGAGCTGCTTGATTATCACAGAAGAGAGTTGTTGGAGCTGTCAGGATGATCTGTAGATCCTTAAGTAACCATCGGACCCATAAGATTTCACTAATGGTGGATGCCATGGCTCTATATTCAGCCTCTATAGAGGAACGAGAGACTAGAGATTGTTGCTTGGACTTCCAAGAAATAGGAGCACCACCCAAAAGGAGAAGATATCCGGTGCTCGATCGTCTAGAATAGGGGCATCAAAGCCAGTCTGCATCACAGTAAGCAGTTAAGACAGGTTCGCCAGCTCGTGGGAGTAAAATACCATGTCCTACTGTTCCTTTTAAGTAACGAAGTATGTAACGCCCAAATTTCACATTCTGAAAAAGTAATATTATCATTCTATTATTTAATAAAATTCGGGCATGACCCATTCGTATGATGAACAATTCCCTATAAGACCAACTTGTAGGAACTTAAAGATGACACATCGGAAAATATGAGCCCAAAATTTGCGTTCTTTATTAGACGTAATACTTACATGAAGGTTCAAATACAAAGTTTTATACATTCTTTAAAAAGGATTTACCACGTTCCATTATATTAATGCTTCAAGACCTATATTTGTCAATCTATGTGACCAGTCCTTCCCATACAACCCTTACTCTTGACTCGATCTTCAATCCTCTTATTCTTCATAATAATATTATGTCCGCCCAGCCTGCAGTCACCACATACATAAACATCATTAAGATTTGGTGACGTTCTTCTTAAATTAAACATATGCAATCAAATAACCACTCCATATTCCTTCTTCTTTTGCCAGTCTCTTCGAATAAGCTTTCCTGTATAATCATGCATTCCAATTCTTTGAAGCTTCACAAGATCCTTATGGCATACCTGCATTCTCATTTCATACTTAAGATCCCGGTTTAGTAACTTAACACTCAAACATACACACTTATCCCGTTCATTCGTAAGCAAAAAATCCCACTTCATACACAGACACAATCATACATATAAGTTAAACATGTACTTCACAACATGAATATGTACACATAAACAAATGTACAAACTATACAAACATACTCGCTACATAAGACATTCAAAAAAGGGTTTGCTAAGACACCCTAAATACAAGCTTCCCAATAAACAGATCACGTACGTAAGAGGTTACGGGCATTCTTTCTTCTATTCATAATTACCTAGTAGTCCCGACTATCGGAAGGTAAATATTTTTTCCTAACGGAATACATATAAGCGTTTACAATAGAAACTGGGTGGTTAAGCCCTTACAATTCACAAAACATAAGAGCGATTAGTCATATGTAACTTAAAACGTGTTTAAACGAGTTCGCGAGACAAAACCGACTAAATAAACAATTTTCGCCAACCCAGCCTGCCGTCGCGTCGCGCGACGGCTCCTTGCCCCTGCTGTCGCGTGGCGCGACCCCCTTCTTTTCCAGAATGTTTGCTGTTGATTGCAGCAATTCCCAGCACGTTAATCTACACAAAAATGAACATAACTTTCTCGTTTTTGATCTGTTTTGAATCTTGTTTCTTCCTACGTGATCGTAAATTAGTCCTCTATCATAAGACTCAATTTCTAACATCTGAACTAGAGAAAGTTTCCTAACTTATGTGCCTTCAACTAATTAGTCAATTATAAATTATTCGACCCGTTCATGTTTTTAGTAAACAACTCATATGTTTAAACTTAAGATTCGCATGAACGTTATAACTATAACACTTTTACATTATTTAAAGTATCATACTTGGGATTTACTCACCCGATACTTGGCATGCGCTAAACTCATACACTTCATTCATTCCCACGAAATCATATTTTGATAATAAAATTTCATTCACAAATTGATTTATTCATTAATTATAACTCACAACCGGGTCTTTTGTCTATAATTTACGTCTCCGTTTCCCGATTAGCATTCTTATATGAAATTCTACCCATTACCCGGTTACAATACCGTAGCCATTACTTAAGTATCATTCCGGCATATCAATACTACCTTGTTTTGACCCGTTCGGTCTACGTAGTAAGAATCACCGATTTCATACAACCAAACCATACTCATCTTCAATCGTCATCATGCTTAATTAACTAGTCGCTACCTTACTTCAACAACTAAGAAGTGATTCCGGAAATCAATTACTTAATACCCTTACTTGACATCATCATTAAAAACGCATCTCAACATAACTACTAACAATTATCAATAATATTTCAAATAATTTCATTTACTACTAAAGAGGAAGTCCGAGAATTTACTTACCTCGTACGTCCAAATTTACACATAGCTTCCGTGTTTACCTTCGGCCCGTAGTGCTTCCATATTTGTGTCCCTATTGACATGACTCCTATCCATACATGTCATCATAAATGTAACACTATTAGCTTACAAACATTCGTTCATTCGACTTTCAAATCATGCAATATTTGACTTTCGTTAGCTTATTAACGCATATAAGGGATGTGTATCATCATACTTTATTACTACCGAACATAACACATTAACTAGCGAGTTCATAACGCAATAGTTTCTTGCATACAATGTTTACCTTTTTAACTTCATACCTATACATAATCCACTCTCATTTAACTATGCCGTTCACTTATATAACTATTGCATTCACATATAGTTTGCATTCATAACGCTTTTCATAAAAGACCAGTTCCATAAATTCTACATGCAACACAAGACTTCCTAATTCATTCAAATTTATAATATTAACCATTCAAGCATTTAATCGAACACTTGGTGTGCATATAACATTGTAAGCTCTATGTACAAGTATACAATGCACAATCTCACTAGTAATCTTCATAAATCATTTAATTAACTAAATTCACCTCACTTATTCATTCTACAACATAATAATCTGTTGGCATTTTGCACATAAACAATCACCCATCCAAATCTCTTGATTAATTCACTACAAGTTCACTATTCAACTAAATCAAATGGGTTTTTATTCAAACTTTCAAACAAATCAGTATCATTCATAAAACATCCTCTATTCGGTGATTCTAACTCAAAAGCAAGTTCAATTTCATACTATTTCATGGATTAATCAAAACCCTTATCACTATCTAGCATCAATTCACGAAATTCAACTTTCCCCATGATGGATAACCCTTAGATAACTGAGGAATTGATCACATGCATTCAATTATCCATGAGATTTCTGTCGAATTTGATGAGATTGGTGAAACTAGGGTTTCACCCTTTCCGCCTGCCTCTACTCGATCGCACAACCACACACACGCATATGTGTGTGTTTTAATTTTTTTGTTTTCTTTTAATGTTTTAGGTTTTACCACTTTACGTGTTTGGCCCTTCAAGAATACTATTTATATTAATATGACCAAGACTATCCTTACTTATTTATAATTAGCTTAAATTAAAAATCTCATGGAATTTGGGGTGTTACAAATCTACCCTCCATAAAGAAGGTTTCGTCCTCGAAACCTTGTTCATTTCCACTAGTTAAATGTACACCTTCACCTTCCAGGTATTATTATTAACTCTTCCGAAGGCACGTTAGGGCACACCCCCTAAAATTCATTCTTTTATACTTCGGATTCTTACATAAGGTTAGTTCCTAGTGTAACAACATTACTACTAGTTCATTCTTTTAATTTATACCTTTGTTAGTAGTAACTGCTGGATTATTTCTTCTCTCACTAAAAAATCAAACATAACATTCTATTCCTTCATTAGTCACTCTCAGATCTCGTTTTGATCTCATTACAACATTCTGTGATCGACATTTATTCTAGTTACTTTCGTATTTACCTAATGGGGAGGGGGGGTCGTTAACATCATAGTCATACCAAGGACATTCAATAACCAGTTCTTTCTCGAATATATACTGAAACTATCACCTCGTACTCACTCATTCGTATTAAATTCCATGGTTTAGCATTATTCTACGTTTTCTGTAGTTACTTTTACCAGGCATACCTTTACGTTAAGCTCATTCATATCACTTTACTATAGTCCTCTAACTTCTTGCATTACTTATTCTACATGAGTACACGTGTTGTGCAGGCCTATCATACTAGAACTTAATCATTACCCGAAACTTCTTTTTAGCGACTGGAATTTTTCTTCCTATGTCGACCGTTAAAGATTATCATTCCTTACCGTATCATACCCATCTGACATAGGATTAATCATTTTACTAACCTTTTGCAGTTTGACTTTCAAGGTCAAATTGGCGTTCCTTAATTATCATGGATGTAATTAAGTACACAATTGTACTTCTTTCCATTCATGCCTACATACAAAGACTTTAATACATCCTTTCAGTACTTCTTGCAAAACTTACCCTTCCCGTCCATACTTAAATTATTGTTCAGGTTGTAGCCCGTTATTCATTTTGACCCGCAAGAGTCATTTTGTAATGTATCTATCTTGTAACTTGCTCAAAGCTTATGCTTTCAACTAAGGTTTCTTACTATTACAATAGCTTTCCTCGGTTTTATCTACTTGGCGAATCAATTACTTCGTACTAAATTTTACTAATACCTGCTTAGCAACTATCACTTACTTTGTTTAACTTGTTCGGAAATCCAATTGTAAAATACATTCTGACCATATGTCTATCAACTACCCATTTCTTGCACATCCTTCTCTAGTCGAACTATAAGCCCCTTACTTAAAAGAAAACATAACCTTTGTACATACCTTGCGCGAATCAAAACCTTTGACTCGTTATCCATAACTTACGATGGTTATTCCTTTCCAATTGTGACAATGCATGCCCATTCATTACGCTTATTTATAAGCATAAAGCTTGCAAAACAAAACATTAATCACAAGGTTTAAATAGCGATTACCACTTGACCCTCATGACTAACTCGTCCCTTTAACCATTCTTGCATACAAACATATTTGTACATATACATATTCACACGCGCACACACACACACACATATATAAATTTAAGACGTAAGTTGGATAATATCCGCTTTTTTTAAAGAACATTTACTTGCTTAATCTGTAATTACTTACACATTCAAACTTTTTATTCTTATCATTCGTTCCCTTCTATGCTTTGAATCCGTCGCGTGGTTTCTAGCATATCATTCATTCTTTCATTCTTTTCATATTTCTAATCCGTCTCGCAGATTCTAACATATCATTCACACTTCCATTCCTTTCATGTTTCGAATCCATCGCGCGAATTCTAACATATCATTCATACTTTCATTCCTTTCATGTTTTGAATCCGTCGCGCGGATTCTAACATATTATCCATACTTCTCATGTGTATTTGGTACTTTTAAAATCCTGAAAGTCTTACATTTCCCTTCACCCTCACCCTCACGTCCACCTAATACCTAATTCTAACGGACATACCTGTAACAATTATCACGGTCTCACGAACGTCATATGTTTCTTGTGTACTGGCCAGGTACACAATCCACATACTAGTTTCGTGTCTTCGTGTAAATGTCACCTTATGTCCGAAGAATCAGGTTTAAGCATGTGTAACATTTTCAAAACTTCATTACCATTCTAGTATTATATTTCATTTAAAATCTTTCCTTCACTTGATAGATTTTACCATTACATACACCCATATGTTAAATTTTACGTACCTGGGTCAATTTGTCTTATTCCATGCATTGGTGCCGGTCCTAGACCGCATTCACGAATTATCCTCTCCAAGCAATTATGCTTACCTTAAACATAACATACTGTTAGTTTCCTTCAATTACATACTTAAGTACATACTTACCTTTGCTTCTACCCTTAGAATTTGATCGAGTCTCGAATTGTACGGGTTCTTTGTCTGTAACACCCTTGCTATTATTTAACGATTTTCGTATAATTTACGAAAATAAACATGTGATTATGAGCACATATACATTAAAAATACGGGTTTATTTAAAACTTTTACAATTTATAAGCAATATAACATAATGTAATTAAATTTGTTGTTCACAACGACGACGTAATAATGTGCGGAAGCTTGTAACTTGATCGTGTTCGGTTCTTCATTGAGCTTGATCTACAACCGGGTTCTCTTGATAATCACCTACGATCAAAACCAACTTAAAAGTTAGTTTCGATAACTTAAAAATAGGATTAAACCAATTCTATGCATCAAACAACAATTAAAAACAATTTTCCTAGTTTTTATGCCTCTCGCGCCACGCGAGAGGCTTACTCTTGTCCTTCGCGTGCCGCGACGTCCATCGCGTGCCGCGACGCGTGTCGCGCCCAATCCATCACACTCCCTCGCGTGGCGCGAGGGAGACCATTTTCCAGCAGTTCCACATCTGGGACCTGCATATCTGCCAGCTATGGTTTTTTTTATCAAAAATCAAACTTTAAACGACCATAACTTTTTATCTACTAGTCCGTTTTAGGCGATTCTTTTTCCTATGCGTTCGAAATTTAATTCTCCATCTTATGGATTTAAAACCTGATATTCAACTAGTTCAAAAATTCAGATTTCAAGCTCTCGGCTTGAAATCCCTTTTTAACAAATTTGACCCGTTTCATGATTCCTTAAACCACTTTCGTCTAAATCATTATAAATTCTTGAGATATTCATTATCTCAAAACCATTAACTTGTGAGTCTAAAACTTTCATACATTATACCACTAAAGGTTGAGTTATGCGTAAAACTTCATTTTGACCCGTTAGAGGAATTTACCATTTACTTAAATTTCACTCTCCTTTCACTCATCATTTTACTACATTAAGGTATCTGCCTTTATTTCGAAATCTTAACACAAATTTCTAAACAACCCATATGGGTCGTTTGCCCAATCTACCCACCAAGGGCTTTTTGGTCAATTTTAGTCCTTCATTTTACAACGAAGAACTTTCGCTAATATTTGACCAAAATATCATTTTTAACTATAATTCTAAATATGCGTACCTGGCTCGGGTCATAGGATTGACCCGTTTAAATATCTTTCGCTATTAATTTCTAGTTAATAACAACGCGTACCATGTGCTAATTCCTGTGATCACTAAACTCAACAAGCGATCATCAGACATTATTGTCAAATGGTGTTAACAACACCATTTGACCCGTTTAGTCGAAATGACAAATTATCATTATGAGATGGTATTTAATTACCATTTCACCCTTTAACCTATTCCGGTTTTTCCCATGATTATGTCTCATTTGAAAAATCATTTTTCTTATTTTATTTGACCCGTTATGACTTTCGCCATGTGGTGTCCCTTCAAAATCCTTTATTTATTCTTTAATCCATACCTGGATGACTACTTTACTATTTTACCCACCACAGATTACACCAAAACATAGTGTTTCAATAATTTATATTTGTTCATCATTTCACATCTAGTTTTTCCTTATTTACCCCCCTTTTTTTTACCATAACATATGGTTTTTGTCATTCTCACTTGTTCCGACCCTATCTTGTCAGACCATCTTATTTCATTTACATACTACTATTCATATATTCCATACTCACTATAAGCATTTTGTAAATAATAGGAGGGCGTAAGCTTTACTTACCTTGAATTCCGATTATGCTTTTTTCCACGCGTATTAGTTCCGTTTGACCCGCTTCTACCCAAGCTTCCACCTAGCTTTTCGAGCGTCAATCTACCTTTTATCATTCGCAAGGTGATTAGATTAGTCGTTATTATCAAGACTATCTCACCTTACGGACTTTATAACAAAATCACCAATTGATTTCATTATTGGTCAGTTTGAGTTTTAAAAGTCAAACGGCCTATCACACGAGCAATTACACAATTAAGTTCAACAATTCATTTAAGAAATTTGTCAAATATCCGATAGGCATTATTCTTACACTACCGTTTTAACTAGTTTTCTCATCAATTCATTATACTTCTAATTTCTTTAACTAGTTCAAACGATTATCGTGACTAGTTTCTTTATTCATTTTCGCAAGAACCAATGGTTCCCTTTTATAAGCGAGACCCGTTTCATCATACTATTTAGCATTCATCCGAATACCTATTATAATCAAGTTTTAGACACAACCGAGTAGACCACGATTTCATTTAGGCATTTTAATAAACACCTAGTGGGCATAATTTTTTTACAAACTAGTTCCTAACTAGTTATTTCTACCAAGTTTCGCACCCTTTTTTTTTCAATTTTCTTGTGTCTATTCAATACTTAAATCCCAAATCTAACTTCAGGTAGTTCTATTAACACAATTTAACCATCAAGATTCTAGGGTTCATCATGTTTCTACAAAACCCATTTAGCACATAATCGGGTGATGATGAATTCACAATTATAAACATCAATTCAACAAGTAAATGGCTAGGGTTTACTCCTAGACATAAAGTCATTCCTAATTTCATCCAAACTTTGATCATGCAAGCTAAAATCTCGATTTCATGTTTTCACCTAGAACTCAAGGTGAAACTAAATAGCAAAATTAGGCATACCTTATCATCCTTTCATGAAGGTGATCTCAATTCTGAGTTTGGATTTCAATTTGGAGCCGATTTACCCTTTCAATTTGATGAAACTTCAAGAACTAGGGTTCAATGAAGGAGCTTGGTCGCCCCTGTGTTTTTTCTTCGACCAGACACACACCAAGTGTTTGTGTTTGGTTTTCAATTTTTATTTAATAAAACTATTTTTCATCTTTTCACTTTTGGCCCATATACTTTACCCTTGTTGCATATAACATGTTTTGACCAAAGTTTCACATAACTACAAACCTTGTAATTAACTAGGTTATTTATTTCCTAGTTATTTTATCTTGTTCACAACCCGTTTTATTTTAAGTCCTGTTAACTCGGGCCTTTTATCTATTTTATTTCTTGAAAGTTCTTATCCCCTTTTTAATTAATATTAGGATTATTTATTTAAATCCTAATATTTACCGTGATACTTTTACCACTAACGGTACTTTACCCGTCTTTTAGTATTAACGGGGTTTGATTACCAAACCCGTTTTCGGGGTGTTACATTGTCACAAGAGCACACAGGTTTGAGTTCAAGTATTTACCTCCTCATACTTGATTTTCCTCAAACCAGGGCTCTGATACCAACTTGTAACGCCCAAATTTCACATTTCGAAAAAGTAATATTATCATTCTATTATTTAACAAAATTCGGGCATGACCCATTCATATGATGAACAATTCCCTGTAAGACCAACTTGTAGGAACTTAAATATGACTCAGCAGAAAATATGAGCCCAAAAATTGCGTTCTTTATTAGACATAATACTTACATGAAGGTTCAAATACAAAGTTTTATACGTTCTTTAAAAAGGATTTACCACGTTCCATTATATTAATGCTTCAAGACCTATATTTGTCAATCTATGTGACCGGTCCTTCCCGTACAACCGTTACTCTTGACTCGATCTTCAATCCTCTTATTCTTCATAATAATATGATGTCCGCCCAACCTGCAGTCACCACATACATAAACATCATTAAGATTTGGTGACGTTCTTCTTAAATTAAACATATGCAATCAAATAACCACTCCATATTCCTTCTTCTTATGCCAGTCTCTTCGAATAAGCTTTCCTGTATAATCATGCATTCCAATTCTTTGAACCTTCACAAGATCCTTATGGCGTACCTGCATTCTCATTTCATACTTAAGATCCCGGTTTAGTAACTTAACACTCAAACATACACACATATCCCGTTCATTCGTAAGCAATAAATCCCACTTCGTACACATACGCAATCATTCATATAAGTTAAACACGTACTTCACTACATGAATATGTACACATAAACAAATGTGCAAACTATACAAACATACACGCTACATAAGACATTCAAAAAGGGGTTTGCCAAAACACCCTAAATACAAGCTTCCCAATAAAAAGATCACGTACGTAAGAGGTTACGGGCATTCTTTCTTCTATTCATAATTACCTAGTAGTCTCGACTATCAGAAGGTAAATATTTTTCCTAACGGAATACATATAAGCGTTTACAATAGAAACCGGGTGGTTAAGCCCTTACAATTCACAAAACATAAGAGGGATTTGTCATACGTAACTTAAAACGTGTTTAAACGAGTTCGCGAGACAAAACCCCCATGCTGTCGCGTGGCACGACCCCCTCTTCTTTTCCAGAATGTTTGCTGTTGATTGCAGCAATTCCCAGCAACGCTAATCTAGACAAAAATGAACATAACTTCTCGTTTTTTATCCGTTTTGCATCCCGTTTCTTCCTACGTGATCGTAAATTAGTCCTCTATCATAAGACTCAATTTCTAACATCCGAACTAGAGAAAGTTTCTTAACTTATGTGCCTTCAACTAATTAGTCAATTATAAATTATTCGACCCGTTCATGTTTTTAGTAAACAACTCATATGTTTAAACTTAAGATTCGCATGAACGTTATAACTATAACACTTTTACATTATTTAAAGTATCGTACTTGGGATTTACTCACCCGATACTTGGCATGCGCTAAACTCATACACTTCATTCATTCCCACGAAATCATACTTTGATAATAAAATTTCATTCACAAATTGATTTATTCGTTAATTATAACTCACAACCGGGTCTTTTGTCTATAATTTACGTCTCCGTTTCCCGATTAGCATTCTTATATGAAATTCTACCCACTACCGGTTACAATACCGTAGCCATTACATAAGCATCATTCCGGCATATCAATACTACCTTGTTTTGACCCGTTCGGTCTACGTAGTAAGAGTCACCGATTTCATACAACCAAACCATACTCATCTTCAATCGTCATCATGCTTAATTAACTAGTCGCTACCTTACTTCAACAACTAAGAAGTGATTCCGGAAATCACTTACTTAATACCCTTACTTGACATCATCATTAAAAACGCATCTCAACATAACTACTAACAATTATCAATAATATTTCAAATAATTTCATTTACTACTAAAGAGGAAATCCGAGAATTTACTTACCTCGTACGTCCAAATTTACACATAGCTTCCGTGTTTACCTTCGACCCGTAGTGCTTCCATATTTGTGTCCCTATTGACATGACTCCTATCCATACATGTCATCATAAATGTAACACGATTAGCTTACAAACATTCGTTCATTCGACTTTCAAATCATGCAATATTTGACTTTCGTTAGCTTATTAAAGCATATAAGGGATGTTTATCATCATACTTTATTACTACCGAACATAACACATTAACTAGCGAGTTCATAACGCAATAGTTTCTTGCATACAATGTTTACCTTTTTAACTTCATACCTATACATAATCCATTCTCATTTAACTATGTCGTTCACTTATATAACTATTGCATTCACATATAGTTTGCATTCATAACGCTTTTCATAAAAGACGAATTCCATAAATTCTACATGCAACACAAGACTTCCTAATTCATTCAAATTTATAATATTAACCATTCAAGCATTTAATCGAACACTTGGTGTGCATATAACATTGTAAGCTCTATGTACAAGTATACAATGCACAATCTCACTAGTAATCTTCATAAATCATTTAATCAACTAAGTTCACCTCACTTATTCATTCTACAACATAATAATCTGTTGGTATTTTGCACATAAACAATCACCCATCCAAATCTCTTGATTAATTCACTACAAGTTCACTATTCAAATAAATCAAATGGGTTTTTAATCAAACTTTCAAACAAATCAGTATCATTCATAAAACATCCTCTATTCGGTGATTCTAACTCATAGCAAGTTCAATTTCATACTATTTCATGGATTAATCAAAACCCTTATCACTATCTAGCATCAATTCACGAACCCATGATGGAAAACCCTTAGATAACTGAGGAATTGATCACATGCATTCGATTATCCATGATATTTCTGCCTAATTTGATGAGATTGGTGAAACTAGGGTTTCACCCTTTCCTCCTGCCTCTGCTCTATCGCACAACCACACACACGCATATGTGTGTGTTTTATTTTTTTTGTTTTCTTTTACTGTTTTAGGTTTTACCACTTTACATGTTTGGCCCTTCAAAAATACTATTTATATTAATATGACCAAGACTATCCTTACTTATTTATAATTAGCTTAAATTGAAAATCTCATGGAATTTAGGGTGTTACAAAGTACCCGATTTGCAGCATCCATATGATTTTTCCTTGGGTCAGCCACAAACTGACTTAACACGTTAACAGCATAGGCAATGTCTGGTCTTGTAACATGTAGATATAACATTCTTCCAATCAAACGCCGATACGAGGTGGCTTCTACTCTATTCTCCTTTTCACCTTTATCGAGTTTTAGATTTGACTCAATAGGAAAGGAGCTTGGTCGACAACCCATCATCCCAATATCTTCTAATATGTCCAGAGTGAATTTTCGCTGACTTAGAACCAACCCTTCAGATGTTTTAGCGACTTTGATTCCGAGGAAGTATTTTAATCTTCCCATGTCCTTGATTCTGAATTGTTTATCAAGGTACTTCTTTGTTTGTTGAATTTTCACGGGATCATTTCCTACCAGGATGACATCATCGACATAAATGAGGACTGCAACAAAAGAGTTCTCTTCTTTGTATGTGAATAAGGAATGATCAGCCTTAGATTGCTTAAACTTTATAACACCTTGTAAACTCTTGTTCAATAATGTATTGACACGTGTCCCTAATCTTAATTATGTCAAAAGTTTGTTAAGAGGGATTATTTTCGTCAAAAATGAAAACTATGTTTATGGATGGACTAAAAGTGTCCACATGCTGAAACTAAGTTCGTATTCTCATATGAGCCACTTGTTGGACGTGAGGATCCGTTTACATAATTGTTTGAAAGTTGCGTAATCATTTGAAAGTTTTCGTGACGAAGGGTTAAAACCATCAACATTATAATTCTTACCTCTGAGTGACCTTTTAACAAACCGAGGGTTTTATGATGCTTGGTCATACTCTTGGGTGTGCCTAATATTGGCCAATGAGGGCTTTTTGTGATAATCATAACAAAACATGCATTATTCGAGCTCAAGGACTATTTACGACAAACTACGAAAGTCTGTCAATTCTCGTAGCGACGTACACTCCAGAACAAGGTCATAAGCTAAACATACCCTAAATACCCTTAACATAGCTTAGAAATAAGTTTTGGAGGGTTTGGTGTGTGAAAATATGCTTATTTGATCACAGGGACTAAAAGCATCAAAACTGCGAAAGTATGCAAAGTCGCGCATATTCTGCGTTCTGACCATATCCGTACATCCAAAAATTTTTGTAGTCATTAAAATATTATATTTTAGTGATGAGAATGCAAAAATACCATTCGTTGCATAATTTGGATTGTTTTCGCGTCCGTTCGAACGTTCGTCGTAATTAACAGAAAAACGAGACCGTACGACCGAACGAACTGACATCCATGATGTTTCCAAGCATATTTCAAGTTACATATGCCTTAACATCCTTATAGATCCTAACAATTAGGTTAACGGGTGTTAAAAGTGACAAAACGCGACGAAACAAGTCCTGGGGCCTGGAATGACAAAGTTTGAAAGCTGGGCAGGTCGTAGCCTATGCCCCATGCAGCGTAGCCTACGCCCAATTGCTACCAGCTTTGTTTTTTTGGCCTGTTCCCCACTCCAAGCAACTTTAAACCTTCCAAATCAATTCTATGGGCTTGTTGCTTGTTTGTAACACATACTAGGACACTTGTAATGATCCTAAGAGGCCTCTAACACCTGGAATGATCCTAGAAACCGTCCAACAACTATAAATAGGTGATGATGTTCATGAGTTAAACTTGCACCTTTTATTCTTTTCTCTCTATCTCTCAACATTGGAAGTTCCTGAGCAATTGGGAGCATCCTATGAGTTTTATTCAGCCCCTAGGACCACTTGTAAGTGTTCCTTTCGTGGCTTATTCAGTTTATAGGCTTTTAAAGCCGAAAAGTCAAGCGTTTTTTATAAACGCTTTGACTTTTAGTAAGACCTTAAAAGGTCAAGCCATTGTGCACAACGAACATGGCTATGTGATCATAATTAGGTAGGTGTTAGTCCCTCAAAAGGGCACCTTCTAAGAATCATGTTTGCTTGGTCAATTGACAAGTCAAAGTAATATTAATTTAAAAAGTCAACGGGTCAGTTTTTTAACATAATTGCGATATAAGTTAGAAGTGTTCTAAAATATGTTTTATCACTTAAACAACTTGGTAATAATTATTAGAACATGTGTAAACATGTTCAGCTCGTCAATTCCCGTTTTAGGGTCGGTTCGCAACCGAAAGTCGAGTAGTTTGACTTCTACGTTGACTTTTGGTTATAAACCGAATTAAACTAGTATGCTACTGATTTTAGGTTCCGTTATGATCGTAATATAATGTAGTATAGCCCCATAAGGTTATATTACACGATCGGACTAGGAATCTGAGTTTTATTCAAGTTTCCGTATTTATGCCATACTTTGACCTTTATGCCCTTTTTAGAAAAAAAAATAAGGTTTTAGACACAAATAAGCTTGCAAATGATTTAAGTACTGATATGTTAACATGTTTAACATATTTTGATGTTTATAATCTGGTCATAAACTGAGTTTACGCATATAATCGTAAACTATGCTTTTAAAATGACTAAAATGCCCTTTTAAGTCTAAAATGAGTTTTAAACATAATTTTATCATAAAACTCATTACCTACTGATATCATATGATAATTAGGATTATTTGGGATGCTAAGTCAGGTTGTAAACTGAGTTTAACTTCAGTTTCGTAAATAATGCTGATAAATGACGATAATGCCCTTATGGCACATAAAATGCGTTTTAAGCAAAATATTCAAACCAAACCTTTTGCATACTGATATGTTATGACAGATAAAGTATTTTAACTATTCAAATCTGGTCATAACATCAGATTTCATAAATCTTCACATAAATCGTCATTTAACGGCATTAACGTTGTTTAGGCGTGTAGTATGGTTTTAAACCATATTTATGAACCAAGACATGTTACCTACTAATTTTATAAACTATTTTAAACATTTTTATACTAGGTATGAGTCACGAACTCAGAATCCCAAATAAATTCTCAAAACTATGTGTGAAATGACCAAAATGCCCCTTCGGCGCATAGTTTGGTCTTGGAGCATAAACCACACATATATTTGATACCCTACTGGTATGATATCATAATTTAACCATTTTTATAGAATGTTTATGACCATGACATCAGTTTACTCGCATACTCCTTTTATAAGTTGTAAAATTACCAAAATGGGCTTAAGAGGCATAGTTTGATTTTAAAACCTTAGCGGCCATACAAGTTGATATCCTACTGATATTATAATTTGTTTGAAGTATATTGGCATATGGAACTTGTTCATGACTCATCCGGTTACCTGTTATCTCTTATACACGTACGGTTAGACTTACGTAACTAGTTTACATAAGTTTACCAAAAAGGGTTTAACGTTACCGTTTTGATCTCAAAATCCAGAATGTACAATGTTTACCCATATTATACAAGTCCTAGTACTTGTTGGGTTTAAACCACATTCTGTTCAGTATACGTTCAATCTAGCGAACCTATTCTTAAGTATCGGGTCATATCAAAAGGGTCTACCTTTGGCCCGTATACGTTCTAACAGATAATTAATCTGTTTATTCCAGACTATAGCACCCCCCCAGATAATCGGACTTGGGTCAATATACTTAGGCTTGCGGCTTTTTTCCAAATATAGTCTTGTTGATTGGAAGCTAGCAAAAAGGTAAATACTCTTGACTTATTTTAGTGTAAACTTGGGATGACAAATATGCCTCTTGGGACGGTTATTACACAAGTAAGTCACCTATGATTGCGCAAAAGTGTATGAATACAGTTTTATTCTGATTACTTGATAATTACTGTTATTGGGGGTTATTAATACCATGTCCGGACAACCCAATGGGTTAATCAAGCATATAATCTCGTAACAAGAAAAATCCCAGGATGTATTTAAAAGATCACCTACGGGTTATCTATATGTATAAAACTCTTTTCGAAAACTATTTTTCCAAATAGTCAGTTAATTGTGTTTACCAGCTTTGGCTGACGTATTTTTAAAAGATTGAACAGCAGGTACCGAACCTTATTATAGGCTGGGAATACAGGTCGGCTAGATTGAAGGCTAAGGAAATTGCACTCCTGATGCTTAAGGCCTATGATGTCTAAAGCTCTTTTTATTTGGATCCTGCATGTGGGCTTGTATCGAACGCTTGTAATACTTTTATACATTCAAGCTTTATTTTAATAATTTCAATCCAATACTTTTGCTGCATATTATTATATTGTGATAACTGTTATCCAACCGTCATGTGTGTACGCATCCGGGCCCACCGGAAATTGGGGTGTGACAGGTTGGTATCAGAGCTACAGTTTGAGTGTATTAGGCATTAGCCCTTAGTGTCTAATCTCAAATATCACAAATGCAGATTCCTTTAAAACTCCAAGTCTAGACCTGAATATAGGACTTCTCTTAATATATATAGTAGTTATTGATTTTATACTGCCAAGATGTCGCGGACAAGATGAAGAAACTATAATGGGCCGTGGATTCGAGGATCTCTACCATTGAGTAGCTTGAAGTTCCATAAGGTGAACTACATATGTTCTGGAGACGACGACTCCGATACGGGGATGATAAACCTCGTCATCTGATGATATATCTTTTGATATTCCTGTGATATCCTAATATCATTTATCCAAAGTCTATCATATTTGATAGACATTCCGGTGATATCTCACCAGCTGATTGAAACAACAACGATTATAGAAAGCCGTATCATGGCAAAGATACATGTGCACCTTGCACCAAAAATTTCTATTCTTTGATTCAAATGTTCTCTCATTCTAGAGAATAAACAGAAAAAGGAATCACTTTATCTGATTCATGCTCAAAGCATATAATTTCGAGTCTTCGAGCTCGATTAATTCAAACCCATCAGGGTATATTATATTATAAAAATTCGGCAACTTTCGCCAGCAATTTCTCCAACTGGAGTACAATAATGATTTTTATTTCATTGATTTTTTTAGCAACTACGAATGCCAAACTTAGTTTGATGGAAGCTCCATATGATAATTGGTAGTATCCTAGTGTATCCCATAGATTGCTTTCATGCTTGGCCAGTATGACGGTTTAATGCATGGAACCACTAAGATCTCCCAAGGGTTATATTGTACTGATATCGGCTAATAGTAAGCATCTAATATAATTTGGCGATATTACTGCCATAAGAAGAATCATTGATTTTATGGAGCCCATTTTTATGATTTTTCCTTCTAATAATATGAAGGTCACATTTATTGCTCCTACCTTATCAAACAGATCTCTTGATTGCTCAATAGATGAAGGCCAAAAAGCACATGTTCCCACAATGAGTGGTTGAAAAAGTGCAAAAAAAAAATCGTCCAAACATGAGACGACATATCCCCATTTCTCCCGATAAAGGAGAGGGGTATATTTATAAACGGTGTACTTTATTGAGCCGTAACATATACAGTGTACTTTATTGAGCTGTATCATATACGCTGTACTTTATTGAGGCGTATCCCCATGTCTCCTGATAAAGGAGAGGGGTATATATATTTTAAACGGTGTACTTTATTGAGCCGTACCATATACAGTGTACTTTACTGAGCTGTATCATATATGTTGTACTTTATTGAGGCGTATTCCCGAATCTCCCCATAAGGAAAAAAAGGGTATATTTTAAACGGTGTACTATATTGAGCCGTGTCGTATACATTGTACTATATTGAGGTGTATACCAAATCTCCAATTAAGGAGATAATTAAAAACGTCTAATAAGACGTGTCCTGGAAACTCCAATTAAGTAGAAGGACTAAAAAGTTCCAACTCTATTGGGTGAAGACAAATTAGTCGAAGGACCGCTAGCAATCAAGCAAATAAATCTCTTCTAAATTTACCCGGTCTACTAGTTCTTATGTAATTAAGACTAGTAAATAAGACCATGATAAAAGACTTTGTCTTAAATTTCCCACCAATGGTAGTGGTTGAAAAAGGTGATATAAGTGGAAAACTAATTCCCTCACACCCATATAATCTTAAAAATCTTTAAGTGATTCTTGTCAACTATGGGACGACACTTATCTAAGATCTCCAACTAATTCCCGAATGTGTTGAAATGAGATAGAAAGTTCATCCATCTATGATGCTAATCATCCCCGAATCTCCCGATGTGGAGAAGGGTATATATTTAAACGGTGACTGTATCGAGCCATATCATATGCGCTGATTGTATTGAGGCGTATTCTCAAATCTCCCAATGTGGAGAGGGACTTATATTTAAACGTCAACTGCGACGTATTCCGAAAACTCCCACTATGGAGAAGGATTTATGTTTTTAAAACGTCAACTAAGACGCATCCCCAACTTAGGAGAAGAATTTATATTCAATACGTTGACTGAAACATATTATTAAAAATCTCCAACTAATTCCCAACTGCGTGGAAAGGAGAAAACTCTCGTCCAACTTCGTGACGATATCTGTACCAAATCTCCAACAATTCCCAATTATGTGGAAGGAGAGGAATCATAATACTGCATTGTCAGTCACAATGAGGACAGTTGTGACCTTATGGTTCCCTGTCCAGGTGGTGAGCTATGCTCAAGCCTCATAGTCTATATGATCAATGCGATCATGACTAATATCATCTCGTACGATGATCATATCATTTTTCACCCTTAGTGATGTCTTGCCTACGGGCTATAACATATTGTCCATTTGAGACATTGACATTGTGATCTTTATGACCCCCTGTCCAAGGTGGAAAGGTATGCTCAAGCCTCATAGTCTATATGAACAATGCGATCCTGACTAATATCATCTAGCACGATGATCATATCATTTATCATCCTTAGTGATGTCTTGCCTACGGGCTATAACATATTGTCCATTTGAGACATTGACATTGTGATCTTTATGATCCCCTGTCCAAGGTGGTGAGCTATGCTTAAGCCTAATAGTCTATATGATCGATGCGATCATGACTAAAATCATCAATATGATAATTATATTTAACATCCTTAATGATGTTTTGCCTACGGGCTATATTATATTGTCTAATTATGACAAGATAATTGTAATCTTTTATGATTCCTTGCCCAAGGGGGTGAGCTATGCTCAAATCTCATAGTCTATATGATCAATGCGATCATGACTAATATCAGCAACATGATAATCATACTTAACATCCCTAGTGATGTTTCGCCTACAGACTATACTATATCGTCCATTTGAGACAATGATAGTTGTGACCATTATGGTTCCCTGTCCAAAGTGGAAAGCTATGCCCAAATTTCGCAGTCTATATGATCAAGTGCGATCATGACTGATATCATCAGTACGATGACCATTAATTTAACATCCTTTGTGTTGTCAATCGAATCGCCTACGGGCCATATTATATCGTCAATTATGATGACAGTAGTGATCTACGACCCCTATTTAAAGGTAATGAACTATGTTCAAACCTTAAATCCCATTTGATCAAATGAGATCGCGGCATATTTATATCTTGAATTGTCCTTTGTGACAAGGCTTAGTGCCATATCTTCCAATGTCCTTTGTGACAAAGCATTATGCCATATCTTTCACAACCTTTGTGACAGGCCCTTGTGCCATGTCTTTCATGTCCTTCGTGACAAAGCCAAAGTGCTATATTTAAATGTCCTTTGTGACAAGCCAATGTGCTATATTTAAATGTCCTTCGTGACAAGTTAATGTTCTATATTTAAATATCCCTTGTGACAAGCCAATGAGTTATATGGCTAGCTAAGTCCATTACCAATTATGGTAAGCAGGGCTAGTAAAATTGATATATAAACATATAGATCTGTAAGATCTAATGCAAATAAATTAAATTTGCTATTTAGTTCTCGAAGAATTACTGATGGCTTTATTATCTTTCAGATAAACTTATGGCGAGCCTGAGTACTTGCAAAACAAGTAAGAAAAACGGTGGTGATGATTTAGAGCACCAGAACCGTAATGACGAAGAGAATCGTCTTCGATCCATAGTTGCCGATGAAGTCGGTAAAGCCCTGGCTGAATTTATGGCCACATTTAAAGGGCCAAAGCCATCAGTCAGAAAGAGAACTCTGTTACTAAACCCCGTTCTAATACTCATAAGACTGAAGAGTCTCAATTCTCCTCAACTAAAAGTGAGCAGAATATCAAGAGTATCAAGAAAGTTGAGTCTCGTGACTCTAAGAAGGGGTGTACCTATAAATACTTTGTTTCATGTAAACCCCGTGACTTTATGGGTGAGATTGGAGCAATTGATGCTCTAAAGTGGCTGGATGAAATGGAAACCGTTGTTGATATAAACGGTTGTGCCGCCAAGGACACTATTAAATACGTGTCCCAATCCTTCAAGGAGGATGCTCTGACTTGGTGGAAGGCACTGATCCAATCCATTGGCAAGGTTGAAATGTACAACCTTAGTTGGTCAAAGTTCGTGGAACTGATCCGCGAGACTTATTGCCCACCTCACGAGGTGGAGAAAGTTGAAACTGACTTTCTAAGGCTGACTATGAAAGGCCTCGAGTGTTGAGCCTGTACAACTCCTTATCAAGACTCGTGCCATATTTAATTACCCCCGAGTCTAAGCGCATTGCGCGGTTTATTGGAGGACTTGCTCCAGATATCAAGGGGATGGTTAAATCCTCCAAACCTACTACTTATAGATCCGCTGTGGATCTGGCTCTTTCTCTCACCGAAGATGAAATAAGAGCAAGGGCGATTAAGGCCGAGGAGGATCACAAGCGAAAGTGTGATGATACCACAAGTAAAGATTTCAAAAAGGGTAAGGCTTGTTCGAATCATAACTAGTTCAAGCCGAATGAGGCAAAACCAAAATGTAAAACTTGCAGGAAACGACACTTCGGAAAATGTCTCCGTGAGCAGACCAAGGGTTGTGGCATCTGTAAGGAGATGGGCCATAAGTCACACGAATGTAAAAACTTGAAAGACGCCACGTGTTATGGATGTGGCGAGAAAGGGCATATAAAGACCCGCTGCCCAAAATGGGCGACTGGCGGGAAGAACAAGGCCACTGATGGCAAGAAAGGCAATGCTTGAGCCTTCCAATCTGCTACAGCAGAAGCATCTCAAGACATATCATTACGGATTATTTCCCGTGAATGATTTATTACTAGAAACTTGTTTTAAACTCTGGAGCTAGTTAAAGCTTCATCGATTGTAAGTTTAATAAAATTTTAAATCTGCCTTTTCGAGGCTTAAATATTATTTATAAAATCAAGTGGCCAATCTAGATGGTTTCACATATGATATATCCTTCATGAAGCAATCTTTCTTTGATAATCTTTTATCTATAAATCCTATGGGATTCGATATAGTTTTAGACATGGATTGGTTAGTTCAAAAACCAAATCCACTGTGTCTGTAGTATGAAACTTATCGAAGTTAAATCCCCATCTGGTAATATACTCACCACTCATGGAAGAACAAACATTATGGAATGCCCGAAGAAACTTTTATGCTTAAGGTATCCAAGTGATTGAATGGAGGATGTGTCATCCACATGTCACAAGTAAATTCTGACGAATTAAAGTTGAAAGCTGAAGACCTTTGTGTGGATGGACATGAGAAGTCCATAGCCACCTAGGAAGCTTAATGCTTAGAATGTTCGCAAGTGAGTCGAACATCATAGACCATTTGTGGTCTGCATAATGAACTGGAAAATCCCACATAGAATTGGGAAAGGGTAACAATGGACCTAATCTCCAAGTTACCTAAAATAAATCGTGACAATGACGCGATGTAAATTATAGTCGATAGACTTACTAAGTCGACGCTTCTTGTCAATTAAGGAAAAATTATAATTCCGACAAGTTAAGCTATAAGAAAGATAACACTGAGACTCCTTATGGAGTACTGTTGTCTATAGTATCGGATTAAGATACTAAATATATTCATGTCTTTGGAGATCCCAGCAAAATGCTCAGCTGATAAGCACTTGTCATGTTTCGCCATAACATTTAAACATGAGCCTAAGGTTATTGAAAAACCTTGTCCATTATCGACCATAAAAATTTAAAAGATCCAAGGTCCCCTCGTAAATGTGAAATGGGATTCTCATTGTGGCCCAGGATACTCTTGAGAGGTTGAAACCTACTATGATACGGAATTAACCGTATTGCTATGAACAAATCTTGAGGTCGAGATTTCTTTTAAAGGGGTAAGGACGTAACACCTCGTAAAATCGTGTCCAATAATGTATTGACACGTGTCCCTAATCCTAATTATGTCAAAAGTTGGTTAAGAGGGACTATTTTCGTCAAAAACGAAAACTATGTTTATGGAAGGACTAAAAGTGTCACCATACTGAAACTAAGCCTCTGAGTGACCGTATACAGTGTCCGTATTCTCATATGAGCCACCTTTTGAACGTGAGGATCCGTTTACATAATTGTTTGAAAGTTGCGTAATCGTTTGAAAGTTTTCGTGACGAAGGGTTAAAAGCATCAACATGTTAATTCTTACCTCTGAGTGACCTTTTAACAAACCGAGAGTTTTATGATGCTTGGTCATACTCTTGGGTGTGCCTAATATTGGCCAATTAGGGCTTTTTGTGATAATCATAACAAAACATGCATTATTCGAGCTCAAGGACTATTTACGACAAACTACGAAAGTCTGTCAATTCTCATAGCGACGTACACTCCAGAACAAGGTCATAAGCTAAACATACCCTAAATACCCTTAACATAGCTTAGAAATAAGTTTTGGAGAGTTCGTTGTGTGAAAATATGCTTATTTGATCACAGGGACTAAAAGCGTCAAAACTGTGAAAGCATGCAAATTCGCGCATATTCTGCGTTCTGACCATATCCGTGCACCCAAAAATTTTTGTAATCATTAAAATATTATATTTTAGTGATGGGAATGCAAAAATAACATTCGTTGAGTAATTTGGATTGTTTTCGCGTCCGTTCGAACGTTCCTCGTAATTAACCGAAAAACGCGACCGTACGACCGAACGAACTGACATCCATGATGTTTCTAAGCATATTTCAAGTTACATATGCCATAAAATCCTTATAGAGCCTAAAAATTAGGTTAACGGGTGTTAAAAGTGACAAAATGCGACGAAACAAGTCCAGGGGCTTGAAATGACAAAGTTTGAAAGTTTGAATGCTGGGCAGGTCGTAGCCTATGCCCCCTGCAGTGTAGCCTATGCCCAGGTGCTGCCGGATTCATTTTTTTTGGCTTGTTCCCCACTCCAAGCAACTTTAAACCTTCCAAATCAATTCTATGGGCTTGTTGCTTGTTTGTAACACATACTAGGACATCCTAATAGCCCTCTAACACCTGGAATGATCCGAGAAACCATCCAACAACTATAAATAGGTGATGATGTTCATGAGTTAAACTTGCACCTTTCATTCTTTTCTCTCTATCTCTCAACATTGGAAGTTTCTGAGCAATTGGGAGCATCCTATGAGTTTTATTCAGCCCCTAGGACCACTTGTAAGTGTTCCTTTCGTGGCTTATTCAGTTTATAGGCTTTTAAAGCCGAAAAGTCAAGCATTTTTTATAAACGCTTTGACTTTTAGTAAGACCTTAAAAGGTCAAGCCATTGTTCTCAACAAACATGGCTACGTGATCGTAATTAGGTAGGTGTTAATCCCTCAAAATGGCACCTTCTAAGAATCACGTTTGCTTGGTCAATTGACGAGTCAAAGTAATATTAATTTAAAAAGTCAACGGGTCAGTTTTTAAAATAATTGCGATATAAGTTTAGAAGTGTTCTAAACTATGTTTTATCACTTAAACAACTTGGTAATAATTATTAGAACATGTGTGAACATGTTCGGCTCGTCAATTCCCGTTTTAGGGTCGGTTCGCAACCGAAAGTCGCGTAGTTTGACTTCTACGTTGACTTTTGGTTATAAACCAAATTAGACTAGTATGCTACTGATTTTAGGTTCCGTTATGATCGTAATATAATTTAGTATAGCCCCTTAAGGTTATATTACATGACCGGACTAGGAATCTGAGTTTTATGCAAGTTTCCGTATTTATGCCATACTTTGACCATTATGCCTTTTTTAGCAAAAATAAGGTTTTAGACACAAATAAGCTTGCAAATGATTTAAGTACTGATATGTTAACATGTTTAACACATTTTGATGTTTATAATCTGGTTATAAACTGATTTTACGCATATAATCGTAAACTATGCTTTTAAAAGGACTAAAATGCCCTTTTAAGTCTAAAATGAGTTTTAAACATAATTTTAGCATAAAACTCATTACGTACTGATATCATATGATAATTAGGATTATTTGGGATGTTAAGTCAGGTTGTAAACTGAGTTTGAATGCCGATAAATGACGATAATGCCCTTATGGCACATAAAATGCGTTTTAAGCATAATATTCAAACCAAACCTTTTGCTTACTAATATGTTATGACAAATAAAATATTTTAACTATTCAAAGCTGGTCATAACATCATATTTCATAAATCTTCACATAAATCATCAGTTAACGACATTAACGCCGTTTAGGACCGTAGTATGGTTTTAAACCATATTTATGAACCGAGACATGTTACCTACTGATTTTATAAACTATTTTAAACATTTTTATAGTAGGTATGAGTCACGAACTCAGAATCCCAAATAAATTCTCAAAACTATGTGTGAAATGACCAAAATGCCCCTACGGCACATACTTTGGTCTTGGAGCATAAACCACACATATATTTGATACCCTACTGATGTGATATCATAATTTAACCGTTTTCACAGAATGTTTATGACCATGACATCAGTTTACTCGCAAGCTCCTTTGATAAGTTGTAAAATTACCAAAATGCCCTTAAGAGGCATAGTTTGATTTTAAAACCTTAGCGGCCATACAAGTTGATATCCTACTGATATTATAACTTGTTTAAAGTATATTGGCATATGGAACTTGTTCATGACTCGTCCGGTTACCCGTTATCGCTTATTCGGGTACGGTTAGATTTACGTAACTAGTTTACATAAGTTTACCAAAAAGGGTTTAACCTTACCGTTTTGATCTCAAAATCTAGAATGTACAATGTTTACACATATTATACAAGTCCTAGTACTTGTTGGGTTTAAACCACATTCTGTTCGGTATACGTTTAATCTAGTGAACCTATTCTTAAGTATCGGGTCATATCAAAAGGGTCTACCTTTGGCCCGTATACGTTCTAACAGATAATAAATCTATTTATTCCAGACTATAGCACCCCTCAGATAATCGGACTTGGGTCAATATACTTAGACTTGCGGCTTTTTGCCAAATATACTCTTGTTGATTGGAAGCTAGCAAAAAGGTAAATACTCTTGACTTATTTTAGTGCAAACTTGGGATGGCAAATATGCCTCTTGGGACGGTTATTACACAAGTAAGTCGCCTATGATTGCGCAAAAGTGTATGAATACGGTTTTATTCCTATTACTTGATAATTACTGTTATTGGGGGTTATTGATACCATGTCCGGACAACCCAATGGGTTAGTCAAGTATATAATCTCGTAACAAGAAAAATCCCAGGATGTATTTAAAAGATCTCCTACGGGTTATCTATATGTATAAAACTCTTTTCGAAAACTATTTTTCCAAAGAGTCAGTTAATTGTATTTACCAGCTTTGGTTGACGTATTTTCAAAAGATTGAACAGCAGGTACCGAACCTTATTATAGGCTGGGAATACGGGTCGGCTAGAATGAAGGCTAAGGAAATTACACTCCTGATGCTTAAGGCCTATGATGTCTAAATCTCTGTTTATTTGGATCCTGCCTGTGGGCTTGTATAGATCGCTTGTAATACTTTTATACATTCAAGCTTTATTTTACTAATTTCAATCCAATACTTACGCTGCATATTATTATATTGTGATAACTGTTATCCAACCGTCACGTGTGTACCTATCCGGGCCCACCGGAAATCGGGGTGTGACAACCTTTGACTGAGAAGCGAAGATGTAAACTTTTCATACCAGTTGCTGGAGGCCTGTTTCAACCCGTAAAGAGACTTTTTGAGCCGACAAACACGATTTTCGTTTTCCTTAGAAAAGCCTTGAGGAATCTTCATGTATACTTCTTTGTGGAGATCTCCGTGTAAGAAGGCATTATTTACATCAAGGTGGTGAACAATCCAATCTTTCTTTACCGCTACTGCTAAAAGAGTTCTAACAGTAACCAGTTTTGCCACCGGTGCGAAAGTATCATGAAAATCCACTCCTTCCTGTTGGGTAAAACCTTTTGCTACTAGCCGAGCCTTGTATCTCTCTACTTCTCCATTTGGTTTGTACTTAATTTTGTAGACCCATTTGGATTCGATGGCTCATTTCCCTTTTGGCAAAGTTTCCAAAGTCCATGTTCCATTCTGTTCAAGAGCCCGTATTTCATTTTGCATGGCCTCTTTCCATCTTTCGTCTTGCACAGCTTGTTTGAAAGTTTTTGGCTCATCGTGGGAATTGATGGCCGCCAAAAAGGCTTTATGAGAGCTAGAATTTTTTTTGTAAGAGATACAATTGGATAAAGGGTGTACCGTCGAGGATTCTTGACTGGAAGTGGACAAGGTGTGATCTATGGATGGTGGGAGATCAACAATAAAATCACCAAGTCGTTTTGGTTGAGTTCTGACTCTTTGCTGTCTGATTGGATGTGGTTCTATATGGATTGTTTCATCTTCTATTTGGTTTTCAGTATGGTGATTTGATTCAGTATTGGCTTCAACCTGATCATCCACTATTTGGTTACTTTGTTGGACCTGGTCTTCATCCGAAACAGTCGGCAAATTATCATTTATTCCATATGTACTTTCAACCCGGGTTGGATTATCCGGGTCTAGTGGTTCAGGCCCACTCATATGTGTAGTTTGGCCCAAGATTTCTTGATTGGCTTCATCGGTTTCCTTGTAATACCAAGGAGGGAAATCAAAAAGTTTCTTATTCTTCTCTTTGTCAATATGGTATGAGTTCCCGAAAGGGAAGACGTTTTCTACAAATTTCACATCTCTTGACACCACCACTTTGTTGCAGGTAATATCATATATTTTGTATCCTTTCGTTCCTAGTGATAACCCAAAAACACTCCGGGTTTCCCCCTCCATTCGAATTTGTCCCCATTCATGTCAGTATTTCTAAAATAGGCGAGGCAACCAAAGACGCTCATATGTTCGTACTCAGGTTTTTGCTTAAATAAAATTTCAAATGGTATTTTGTTGTCGATGGTTTTCGACGGGAGACGATTGATTATATAGGCAATTGTCATGACACACTCCCCCCAAAACCTTGTTGGCAGATTCGCCTCAAAACTTAGGGCTCGTGTAGTCTCGAGTAAGTGTCTGTGCTTGCGTTCCACAACACCATTTTGTTGCGGTGCGTGTGGGCAAGTGGTCTCGAGAATTATGCCTTGTTCGGCATAAAAGTTGCGCATTCGGTTTGAAGCAAATTCTCCCCCGTTGTCACAACAGATTCTTTTAACAATTTTCCAAATTGTGTTTTGATCATTTTGTGGAAAAATGTTAGACGGTCACCCGCCTCATATTTGTGTTTTAGTAGGAAAACCCAAACAGATCGACTATAGTCATCCACGATTGTTAAAAAATAGTTTGCCACCGAAAGCGAGGGAATTCTATATCTTCCCCAAATATCACAATGCGACAATTCAAAACATTCTTTGCTTTTGATAGAACTTATAGGAAATGGAAATCGGGTGTGTTTAGCTTTAGCACACGAATCACAATCAACAGTTTTAAAAGAAGCATTCTTGGCAAAATCAAAATGAGAGAGTTTATTACTAGAAGTATGACCAAGCCTTTTATGCCATACCTCCACCGAAGCCATCATAGCCTTTCTTCTATTCTCCACCATCTTGATCCGGTATAGTCCACGTTCACATTTACCCATTCCAATCAATTCCCTTGAACGCAAGTCTTGTATGAAACAAAATTCGGGAAGAAAATTATTGCACATTGATGATCCTTCGTTAAACAACTCACCGATAAAAGGTTAAACTTAAACTTTGGAACATGCAACACCCCCTAAATTTTCCTTCCACTTGGTAAATAGCAACTTCATTTACCCAGGACAGGTATAGAATCACCGTTCGGGATCATAACAGGAGGTTCACAAGTGGAAGCCATCATGTCTTCTAACCGTTCAGCTTGGTACGTTATGTATTCGGTACAACCCGAATCAACTATCCAGTCGTTGGATGAGTCGTCTCTCATAGATGTCGATCAGAGTGAGATAGTAGAGTTTTGGATTTGTTTGTCGAGCAAGATAGTAGCCTGCTCTGATACCATATGAAAACTGGTATTCAATTTAGGGTTTCTTTCATGAAAAAACAAAGACCTCGTACAAGATGTTAAGTACAGAAAAAAGGAAACATGAAAAAGGAAACAGAAATATCACAGTAATATGACAGCTAATTAAAAATAAAATCATAAGAATTTCCTTTAGCGCATCTTTCATAAACGATATCAGTCTTGAGTTCATGTGATTAACACATCTGTTTTGGTCAAATCGTTAGAGTTCTTTAAAGATCAACTCGTTTCATTTGAATTGTGTTTTTAGCGCATCTGATTGTGAAGATAAGAAATGAGATGAGTTGTGTTGTGTTGTTGTGGTTCAAAGAAAATGAAGAATGATCGGCTGGATTAGCATTAGGGTTGAGGATTGTAGGTTTGTGTTGCGTTTGAAAGGATAATAACAAAGAAGAAAGAGGCGGATATGATATATTTTTTAGGGTTTCCGTTGTTGTGTGTTTATTGAACAAAGAGGAAGAAAAATGTATAGTGAAAACATGTTTGGCTAAGCTTTTTGAACCAACGTATTGTCTTATTAGTTTTTTTAAAAAGCTAATAAGGAGATTTTTTTGTTTGGCAAACATAAAAGGAGTTTTCAAAATAACTTTTTGTAAAGGAGAAAAAGTCATTTTTGAAAAGTTTGGATGGAGTGACTTTTTGAGCAGCTTATGACTTTTTGAGCCCTTTTATTCATTTTACATCAATAAGCTAAGTCAAACACTTTTTAAAAAACAACTTATTGACTTATTGGTTTTTCCCACCCTATAAGCTAATCCAAACATTTTTTTTTAAAACTCATTTTCAGAAGTTATAAGTAAGTCCTTTTTCACAAAAAGTCCTTTTTAGGTTAAATAAACTTAGCCAAACATGCCCTGAATTAAGGCAAAAAGGGAATTTAGGGTTTTGTCTTCATGGTGTGGAAATAATAATAGTGGTGGTGGTGTAAAAGTAAAAGGAAACATAACCGAAAGGTGATTATGTTTTCGGCTGGGTTAGTAATGAATTTAGGGTTTGGAATGTTAATAATAAAAAATCGACAGAATGATGTTTCATAGGTGGCCGTGAGATTTTTTAAAGATCATAAATGCATTCAACAAATTAAACAATTTGTTGGACTGTAACTCAAAACAACAACTTGGGCTGCGTATTACAACGACAAACATGAATATTATTTGTACATAATTGAACTGCTAGCAGGCCTTGAAATTAGATTTGTGAGTTGTTTGCATTTAAAGTGAACAAGTAACATGGTCGGTGTATATCGATTAGTTGGGCGGATTGATTTGTGTTAAAGTTGAGGTAGCAAGGTTTAGTTTTACTTAGGACCGGTTCTCGTTTTAAACATTTAAGTCATCAAATTTATTTGTTAACTGTCTAACACATTACTTTTGAATTTGGGTCGTTAAAACTCTTTGTGGACCATTGGACTAACAACAAATTTGATACTTGGGTTTCAAGTTTTTAGGATTTTTGAAAGATGCAAGTTATTGGGTTTGATCAAGCCTACATTTTTCTTCCTTGGATATGTATTTAGTGTGTTCTTAAAATTTGTGTCAGTTTACATTTTATAAGAGTGGGGCCATCAGTTAAAATTTGAGAAGTGTTACTTGGTGACTCGTGATTTCCTTTTTGTTGAAACGCGATTTGGCATTTCGACTGTTTCGGTAACAAAGTTTTATGACCGAGTAAAGCACAAATTCCCCCTGAAATGAATCTTCAGGTCTTTTGCACAGTTTACGACTCTCCTCTGATTTAGTAAACTGCAACCTTCACGAACAATCACCAATTTGAAACTAATCAATGCAGCATCCTCTGTTTCAACTTTAACCGCATCCGAGCTCAGTTTTTGATATGTCATGTCAGCACCACGATCTCGCATTCCGCTTGCTCGATCTAAGAATGTACAAAAACTCAACCGGCAAATGATAGAAACTTCAAATTCCCCACTGGTTAACTTCAAATCCGTGATTCCCCCTGAAGATCTGATATCCCGTTTACCGTGATCCACGTTAACGCATCGTAAGAATGACAGATCCATGTAAACAGTATTCTCCACAATCAGCAAATCTTCATCGGAAAAAGCAAATCATCTGGTAATGCAATTCGATTTCTGAAGCATTCGTCCACAATCAGATTCATCTACTCGGATAATCTAGATCTCAGAAGCTATCATCCACGATCACTCTCAGATCTCCGATTCTCTCGTCCACGATCAGATATCAACACCTCGGATCATCATGATCTCAGAAGCTTACACCCACGATCAGATTCACATTCCCCCTGACAGTCTGAAGTCGAAACTACCCGAATACTGTTGCAGTGTCACGAATTTCAAAAATGCCAGAATTTCAACATATGACATTGAAATTTTTATTCCCCCTCATTTTTGCAAATTCTGACGTCTTTATCATTGAATTCCCCCTCAAACTAAGCAATTCAGTCCTCTTTTATCTGTGAAAAACTTGACTGTGTTGAAAATATGACAATTTTCCTCAAAATGTCAGTTTTTCATCATTGCCGATTTTACAATTTGGCCCATAAATAGTCAGATATCCTAAATGATAAACATTCTGCACCAATATCATGACTACCCCACTAATTTCCACAATCCGTGATTGCATCATCAAATATGTTCACTGAAGCCCAGACGGTATCCCCGAACAACCCAACTTAGTCGTTAAAAACCTGAAAAAAATTGTCAATCACTAAATTTTTTCTGTAGACTCTCCTCGTCGTTGCGATCAAAAAATGCCTTTTTTAGGCATTCGATCATCTGGTTGAATAGCATTTGTCGGATGGTCGTCCGATCGGATGGTCGTCCGATCGGATGGCAAGAAGAGACAAACTTGAGTTTGTGGATCGGATGGTCATTCGAGTGAAAACCAACTGATCTTCAAACTTCCAATAGTGACATGGATCGGTAGTCGTCCGATCGGATATGTTCTAACAGCTCAAGAACACTCCGAATCATGTTTTTTCGATCCAGAATCTTTATTTATGTGAATTTCATGATGAAACTTCACAGGATTGTGCACGAATCAATTCTGAATAGAATGATGTCTTCAATTCCAAAATCCATCTGTGAATTGACCTTTATTTTGATGATATTCTATGTTTTAACGTCAAAACTCCCGTTTAACCCAAAATTGATAAACTTTGGGTGATTTAACCGACTGTTAGATCGATTAAATCAGTACCGTAGCTCTGATACCACTGCTAGTCCAGGAACCGACGAGTTTGACGGAGCTTCGGTCCAGATACGACGTGTTCGGCGTGATTATTACGACTCAGAAAGGAGTAGAAGATAGATACGACACCGAGCAATCAATTTCAATCTGGTCTCTATTGATTATTTAACTTTACAGCACCACGAGACTAGTTGGATAGCATGTCCCCTCTGGGAACCAAAAGCTTGTCCAAATGGGAACCCCAAGTCCCTATTTATAGACAACTACCAACTATGTCCATCCGTCCGGATTGTCATCCATCCGGATTGTCATCCATCCGGATGGTCATCCGGCCGGATGGTCATCCGGCCGGATGGACCTTTACATTAACGAACCGTGTCCAACTTTCTCGTATTCTATACAATATTTAACACAAGCTCTATCTAACTATTCGCACAGTGGCAGAAGTACGAAATATGCACCAACACAAGCCGATGTACAAAGCCAGCATCGTCTTTTGTGACAACATTAGCGCGGTATACTTAACGGGCAATCCAGTTCAACATCAGCGGACTAACCACATTGAGTTTGATATCCATTTTGTTCGAGAGCTTGTTCAGCGCGGTGTCGTTTGAGTTTTACATGTGCCATCTCGATATCAGATTACTGATATTTTTACTAAAGGTCTCTCACGGAACCTGTTCGAAGACTTCCGATCCAGTCTCAACATTCGGCCACCTCTAGTTTCGACTGCGGTGGTGTAATAGATGATATCTTAGGAATGTAAATATTTATATATCTCTCCACCAAAATAGGAGATTATGTTGTGTATATATATATTGGATATCAATGAAAGGGAGATCACTTTGGCCATTCCATACTCTTACAATCTTTACCACCAGTTTTGGAAAATTGTGTCATGGTTAATAAAGAAAATAACTAGATTCAAGAGATGACAATTAACGAGCTTATTTACCAATTACAAGAACAAGAATGAGTGATGAAGTAGAAAGAGAAGAAGATAAGTACACCAGTACAAGACCCAAGTAGTACCGGATGTCAAAGTTGTTTACTGCTCCAAGTTCTTAAAATCCAAAAGCAGATGTCAAGTCAGAATTAAGGTATCTTCTGAACCGTCTATTAGATTTATCTATAGTAATTGTTCTAAGTTACAAAGTAAGGTTGTGAGGTATCATAAATACAAGAGTTAAATGACTGGTTGCTCCCTAGTTTACAAATATTGCAGACTTGGTCTTAGTGGTTTAATAATTACACATTTGGTCCCAGTGTTTGTAATTTTTGCACTCGGGTGGTCCTTATCACTAACCCATGTTTATTTTCTCAGTAAAGTAGGTGTAAAATGACTAGATTGCCCTTGAACTAAAAAACAAAAACACTTATAAATATGAAAAAAGAACAATGGGGTCCACCACTCATCTTCTTCCTCCTTTCACCACCCACCCACCATCACCACCTCCACCGTCAACCCACCACCACCACCTCCACTGTCAACCCACCACTTCATCGTCACCTTCAACCACCCTCCACCTTCTCCGTAACCTTCAACCCACCGCAGCCACCTCCACAGCCATAAACAGCCACCACTAACAACATATCATCAACATCATCATCCTCAAGGGCATTTTCAGAAACATGTTAACAGTCATTGTTGGTCTTTATCGAGTTAAAATTAAGCCTCCTTTCAACATAATTACGTGATTCTTGAAGGTATTTCACGCTACAAGACATCATCTCTGAACCCTCTTTGTTCGATTCCGGAGTAATCGGCCTCAAACCAAATCCACCATTATCAACCATCGACAATTGTGACGGCCATAACCAAAGATCCTTTTCGGTTTCATATAGTAAAATCCATATCCAATTTCTAAACTACTTTACAACAAAATCTCCACCCACCCCATTTGATTCGAACTGACCTTCTTATCGATTTTTTCCAAAACACACAAACCTCACTCCTGCAATTTGGTTGGATTCAGGTTTGAAGAGAGAGAGAGAGACCTGTTGGTGGTGGTGCTTGTTTTGTTTGAGAAGAGAGAGAGAGAGAGAGAGAGAGAGGACATGGTACAGAGAGATTGGGGGAAGAAGAAGTGGGGGTGGGACCTACATATATATATTTGTTTTAGTTAAACTATTTTTTATTTATTGGTTTTTAATAAGTAAGGGTACTGTGGTAATTTAATACAAACATAACTGGATAATTTAATTAGGTTAGTGATAAGGACCACCTGAGTTCAAAAATTATAAACACTGGGACAAAGTGTGTAATTATTAAACCACTAGGACCAAGTCTGCAATATTTGCAAACCACAGGGACCAACCAAACATATAACTCTAAATAAAATTTGAGCATTTTACAGAAATCTCTAAAACTATTTAAAAGAAAATGAAATTATTTTTAATGAGAAAATTAAAGCTCCAATTTTTGATGCATCAAAACTTAAAAAGGTTATTTCGTCTAAACAAGATGTTGTTAATAACTTTTTTTTTTTTGAAAATTAAACTTCATTAAAAACAACCTCCGACCCAAACGGGCAAAAGGCCAAACAAAAAACAAACCCCCGACCCAAATGGGCAAAGGGCCAAACAAAAACAATTACAACATATACATAGGGTATTTACACCATTCCTTCCATCCAATATTTTTACAAGAAGATCTATTTTTAATCCAAACGTAACCTCTTGATTTAATTTCTGCAACAATCTCTTGAGAGCTTCTCCTGATATCATTAAACACTACCTCGTTTCGACCTTTCCACATACACCACACCGAAGTTATAATCAATCCAAGCATAATCTTTTTAGCCTTTTTCCCCACATACACCACACCGAAGTTACCGGATTTGCGATCAAGTCTCAAACCGAGCACTTTACTCTTTAGCCTTGAGCTCTAATTACCAACATGTAAGACCCATTCCATTTTATTATAAATATATCATTTAGTTACACATTTTATATCATAAATGCGTCTTAGCAAAAACTTTTTCATCCAAACGTTCACACATGTTTGAAACATTCAAAAACTATGTTATAAGTGTTTACACATATCAATTTTATAAAGCACAACTAGATCAAGGCGGAAGCTTTGTTTAGTCGTGTGTTCGGCTCTTGATCTTCACTTGATCTTCATCCGGATACTCATAACGTTCACCTATAATCAAAACCAACGTAAAAGTTAGTTTTGATAATTTAATAATGTCGCAACCCCCGCCCCCTATCTGTCCCGGGAACGGGCGGCCGCGAACTCAGTATTGGTGGTATCGGTGATTATCATTATTTGGCAGCGGAAATTTCATCAGGACCGTAGTTAGGAAATATTATATCAGAGTAAATACCACACTTTTATAATATTAAACATATTGGGATAAAACCCAAGTTTTTATTACAACTGATTTATAGAGATAATCTCAATTTTATTAAATAAAACATCTTCTTTTATTTAGGTAACTTTTATAGCCACTTTTCCAAGCCTTCAGTGCTGTCCAGCTGGCTTCTAGTTGGCTCTCATATTTTGTTACCTGAAACGCGTTTAAAAATATTTTGTCAGTGGGAAATACTGGTGAGTGAATCCCAGTTTAATCAAGAAGAGTTTTATCAATTAACACAGTATTGAGAGCGATTACAATGTTTACATCTACACAATTACTCATTCAGTACTTGCCACTCGACCGTATCTGTGGCTATGGTCATATCACACATTGGCTAACCCGTTGTCCAATTGTGAAGATTATCAAGTAATGTATACAAAACCCCATAATACCGGCAGTAATTGAAGAATTACAAAGACTCAATCACTACTTAATCCCTTTGTAAAATATTTAAGGTTTTGTAAAAACAGATTACAAAAAGGAGATTACTCACATTGCTGTCCTAGGTTTCCTTTAAGGGTTTCCTGGTGATTATCTATAATTTACACAAATGCACACGTGTTAGTATAATAACCCATTATTTATATTAAGGATACCCTCCCCGAGACGGCATTCCAACGACTACGTCGGGCAGAACCACGACAGCCGTTACGGAACGCTGGATCAATCGGACAGCGTATCTAATACGTAACCGGGGTTATGATACTTACAACGGAGCAGAACTTCGTTAATTAGGGGGATATTATACCCGAGAATTATGCCTACTATTTAGAAAATTCGAGAGAGAGTAATTTTGAACGATTTGAACTAACAGCCGAATGCCTCTATTTATAGTGCCTGAATTCGGTTTCCTCACGGCCCGCGTAAATGAGACCAAGGTCTACGCGGCCCGTGTAGTAGGGGTGTAGCTGCTAGGGTTGCTGATTTGTCGAGAGTAGACCTGACACGATGTTGACACGTGGCACGCTAGGGTTTCGCCCTGATGTTGGGCTGTCGCGGCCCGCGTAGGTCTAAGGGGTGGCTTACACGCCCCGCGAGAGACCAATAAAATTTGATTTTTATTAAATTTTTAATTATATATTGTATATTGGGCTCGTTTTCACATACGGGGTATATTTTGAGACATATTGGGGTATTTTAAATATTTAAGGGCGTCGGAAAAAATATTTTGGAGGGTTGTTACATCCTCCCCACCTTGTTTTAGAACTCGTCCTCGAGATCTACTGGAACAGGTGTGGATATTTCCTTTGCATTTCTGATTCAAGTTCCCAGGTGTACTCTGGTCCTCTTTTGGAGTCCCATTTCACTTTGACCAGAACTAATCTCTTGTGCTTAAGATTCTTAACTTTCCTGTCTTCAATCTGTATAGGCCTCTCTACAAATTTAAGTTATTCATTTACCTCTATATCCTTAATAGGTACTATCAGTGATTCATCAGCTAAGCATTTCTTGAGATTAGATACATGAAATACATCATGTATTCCTGCCATTTCCTCTGGCAGATGTAGCTGATAGGCTACAGGTTCTATTATTCTAATAATCTCAAAAGGTCCAACATACCCGGGACTTAGCTTTCCCCTTTTGATGAATCTTACTACTCCTTTCCAAGGAGAGACTTTTAATAACACTTTATCACCTACCTGAAATTCCAACGGCTTTCGTCTGTTATCTGCATAACTCTTATGTCGATCACGTGCTGCTTTCAGTCGTTCCTTGACTTGGATGATTTTGTCTGTTGTTTCTTGTACTATCTCAGGTCCAGATAGTTGCTTTTCTCCAGTTTCTGCCCAACAAACTGGGGTTCGGCACTTTCGTCCATAAAGTGCTTCGAATGGTGCAGCATTGATACTTGTGTGATAACTGTTATTATAAGAAAATTCTATCAATGGTAAGTGATCATCCCTATTACCTCCAAAATCAATTACACATGCTCTAAGCATATCCTCCATTGTCTGAATTGTCCTTTCGCTTTGTCTGTCTGTTTGAGGATGATAGGCTGTGCTTAGATTCAACTTGGTTCCCATTGCTTTTTTTTGGAAACTTTTCTAAAGATGAGAGGTAAAACGGCTATCCCTATCAGACACAATTGATAAAGGAATTCCATGTAAAGAAACTATTTCTTTTACATATAATTTAGCTAATTATTCCATACTGAAAGTTTCTTTCATTGGTAGGAAATGAGCTGACTTGGTTAGTCTGTCTACAATCACCCAGATTGTATCATTACCTTTCCTGGTTTTGGGTAATTTGGTAACAAAATCCATTGTTACCAATTCCCATTTCCATACTGGCATTTCTAACTGTTGCAATAAACCTAAGGGTTTCTGATGTTCAGCTTTATCTTGTGAACAAGTTAAACACTTTGCAACATATGATGCTATATCCTTTTTCATTCCTATCCACCAAAAATTCTTTCTTAAATCCTGATACATCTTATCACTTCCAGGATGCATCGTATACTTAGACTTATGGGCTTCTTCTAATATACGGTGGCGTAGGTTTCCTAATTTAGGTATCCACATTCTTTTCTTATGGAATCTCCAAATTCCATCTGTTCCTTGTTCTAGTTCCTTAATCATACCTTTCAATTTCTCAGTATCATCCTTGATTACTGATTCTTGTGCTTTTATAATTTGATCATTTAAATCCACTTGTAGATTTAAATTGAGTGAACGTACCCTTTTTGGTTTTTCATGATACTTTCGGCTTAAAGCGTCAGCAACTACGTTTGCCTTTCCAGCATGATACTGGATATCACAATCATAATCACTAAGTAATTCCATCCAGCGTCTTTGTCTCATATTCAACTCCTTTTGTCCGAAAACATACCTTAAACTCTTATGGTACGTGAAAATAGTAAACTTACTACCATAAAGGTAATGTCTCCAAATCTTAAGGGCAAAAATTATAGCTCCTAATTCTAAATCATGGGTTGAATAGTTTTCTTCATGATTCTTAAGTTGTCTGGATGCATATGCTATAACCTTTTGATGTTGCATCAACACACATCCATAACCTAACTTAGAAGCGTCACAATAGACTACAAAATCTTCAGTTCCTTCTGGTAACGCTAGTATGGGTGCGTTGGTCAGTCTTTGCTTAAGAATTCTAAAGGCTTCTTCTTGTTTTGGTCCACATTCAAACTTAATGGATTTACAGGTAAACTTAGTTAAGGGAATGACTATTCTAGAAAAATCTCGAATAAATCTTCTATAATAACCAGCAAGTCCTAAGAAACATCTAACCTCAGTTGGTGATTTAGGGGTTTTCCATTTTGTAATAGCCTCGATCTTGGTAGGATCCACATGAATTCCTTCATGATTGACTAGATGTCCAAGAAACTGTACCTACTCTAACCAAAACTCACACTTCGAAAACTTAGCATAAAGCTTTTCATTTCTTAATAAACTTAAAAGTGCGTGCAAATGCTTTGCATGTTCCTCTTTACTCTTAGAGTAAATGAGAATATCATCTATAAAGACAATTATGACTTTATCCAAATACGGCTTACATATTTGGTTCATCATGTCCATAAATGCAGCTGGGGCATTGGTTAAACCAAATGGTATGACAGTAAATTCATAATGGCCATACCTTGTTCTGAAGGCGGTCTTAGGAATGTCCTCTTCCTGTACCTTTAATTGATGATATCTTGATCTTAAATCGATTTTAGAGAAAAATTGAGCTCCTTGTAACTGATCGAACAGATCATCGATTCTTGGTAATGGATACCTATTCTTAATCGTGACTTTGTTCAATTCACGGTAGTCAATGCGCATACGCATTGATCCGTCCTTCTTTTTGACGAATAGGATTGGCGCTCCCCATGGCGATGAACTCGGTTGTATGAATCCTTTCTCCAACAATTCGTCTAACTGTTTCTTCAGTTCCAGCATTTCTGCGGGTGCCAAACGGTAAGGTGCCTTGGCAATCGGTGCTGTCCCTGGTAGCAGATGGATTCTGAATTCAACTTCTCTGTCTGGAGGTTGTCCTGGTAATTCTTCTGTAAATACATCTGAAAATTGGGACACTACTGGAATATCCCTTAATTCTTTTCCTTTGGTGTTAATGATTATAGAAATCAAATATACTAATGACCCTTTTCTTACATAACTTGTTGTTTTCATCACAGAGATGAATTTTGTGGATTTAGATGGTTTATCTCCTTTAATTGTGATCTTTTCACCCCTTGGTGAATTTACTTGGATTGAATTTTGATCACATAAAATACTGGCTTTATTGGCTATTAGCCAATCCATTCCTAATACAACATCAAATCCTGCCAGATTCATTGGGTAAAGATTTGCAATAAACTTTTGATTTAAAAACTCTATTCTTGCTCCCTGCAAGATTTCAGAAATCCTAACGGTTTCTCCATTTGCTGTCTCTACTAGACATTCTTGTGGGAGTTTAGTTAATGGTTGATTGAGAATTTTGCAAAATGAAGTATTAATAAAACTTTGGTTTGCACCAGAGTCAAATAATACTTTAGCAAAAGCATCATTAACTAAAAACGTACCGGCTATCACATCCGAAATCATCTTGGCTTCATATAGATGTCAGAACAAATGCTCTAGCATTTTTAGTATTCTTATTGTTCGTAGCTGGAGCTAATTTCGGACAGTTTGGCTTGATGTGGCCTTGTTCTCCACAGTTGTACCATATCCTATGGTTAAGTTTCTTCCTACAGTCTTCCTCCTTATGTCCAGATATTTTGTAGAAGTTACAGTATATGGAGCATCTTCCAGAATGCTTCCTTTTGCAATACTTGCAATAGGGTGCAGAGGTAGAACCTACATTTTTCCCATGGTTAGAATTTCCAGAACGAAATTCTTGGGTAAGTTTCTGGGTTAGGTTCCTCCTCTGATCCTCTTCTCGTGTATGTACTAATTCATCTGTCAAGGTATTTGCTAGTTCTACAGCTTCTTCTATGGTTTGGGGTCTAGCTGCCTTGACTACATGTCTAGTCTCTCCAATTAATCCCCAGATGTAACGGGAGATTAATACTGGTTCAGGTGATGCAAGGGTTGGCACTATTCTAGCATATTCGAAGAATAACGTAGTGTACCCCTTACTATCCACTCCAGTCATCCTGAGATTTAGAAATTTATTTGTTATTTGTTCCTTTTCATTGGGAGGGCATAATTTCCTTTCTACCATGTTTTTAAATTCCTCCAATTCCATATTGTAAACCCTGTCACTTCCCCTAGACTGGATGATAGTGTTCCACCATTCTAAGGCTAAAATATTAAACAAATTAGAAGCAAAAATTATTTTATCCTCTTCCGCACACTTGCTTATTCTTAAGACTGCCTCAGTCTTTTCTATCCAGCGTAGAGATGCAACGGCCCCTTCATTGCCCGAGAATTCCATTGATTTACAAGACCAGAATTCTTTATAAGAACAACCATAAGGCATGGTTCTTCTTCTTTTGGGAATGGGCGCTTGAAGTATAGGTCCATTGTTTACGCTATGTTCGGGTTCAGTTGGTCGCTTACTGCTATGTTTACTTTTATTATCCGCTTCCTTAACAGTTTGAATAATAAATGGCATTGCATCTATTATTCCTTGTGCCACTATGTGTTGGATGGCACTGTTGTCCACTTGGTTTCCATTATTGTTGTTGTTTGGGTTTTCGTTACCCGGGTTATTGTTACTCTGGTTATCATTATTCTGGTTTTCCGGGTTATTATCCAGGTTCTCTTGATTCACTTGGTCGGCCATCTGAATTTTAAACATTTACCACATATTAATATCACAAGATAATATTTAATATAACCAATCACATAATACGCATTTTGGTCAAAAGCGTCGATCATTGCGACTTACTCTATTTTTATAGTATGCATCTAATACAAACCAATATTGAAATTTAAAAATTACAATACGCTTGAAATTGAAATTACACTACTAGTAGGCATCTATAGTTATGTTTTTTCCCACACATACACACATTTATATATTATTATTATTACTACCTTCACCATCACCTTCATGGATATGGATTCATCCAAAAATTCATATGACGCTCGTCGTACTTCCAGACGAGTCGTTCTCCTACTTGCCTCATCTTCTCGCTACTTTCTAAAATCTCTTCTCTGAAAGTTCGGAGCTCTTGCATATTTTCTGCACTCATTGGGGGTGCAGGTGCTGGTACTGGATCTGGGTACTGTGGCATGGGTTCTTCCTGAGGATACGAATTCTCTAAGATTTCCCTAATGTATTCATCAATATCATAGTAGGGATCTAGAGGGTCAGACCTGGGTAAGCTGCTAGGTTTGGCATGGGTAGGTCTGTTAGGTGGTAGCATTGCACATAATCCCTATGATCATCAAACCACGGGTCGTAGTCTGGGTCTAAAGGATTGGGTGCTGGTACCCTAGGTATCTCTTCTGGATTGAAATCATGCATTTCAACTTGATTTTCTGGGTTGTTTTCTATCTCCATTGGCTGATCGGGAAACAAGGGTAATGGTTGAGGGGCTACTAGTTGTTCCAGATTTGGGTCGGCAGCTGTGGTTGCTAAAATATGGAAGTTTGCTAAACTCCTATTAAGCATGTCTTGGGTGTGGGCATCGGTTTCTCTTTTAGCTACTGCTAGCACTCGTTGTTCTTGTAACTTTTTCATTCTCTTCCTACGCTCATGTGCTCCCTTACTGAACCATCCTCTCTTTTTCTTAGGGAATGGCTCTTCAGACTGAGCCTTAAATACGAATATCCATTCTTCATCATCAGCTGAATACCCTGAGAGGGCAGGTTGTGAAGAGGTGCCTTCGCTTCTAGGTGAGCTGGACAACTGACGATACGCGTCGGATAGTCCTTGATCACTCATACTGTAAACTAACAAATAGTCAAATAACACACAACAATAAAATACAGATATGCACGTATTTCCGTAATTTATTTCCTAACACTTTAAATAATATCTTGGTGTCAGCAGAACACTTCTGTGGCTGAATCAGTGGCTTAGCTCTGATACCACCTTCTGTCGCAACCCCCGCCCCCTATCTGTCCCGAGAACGGGCGGCCGCAAACTCAATATTGGTGGTATCGGTGATTATCATTATTTGGCAGCGGAAATTTCATCAGGACCGTAGTTAGGAAATATTTTATCAGAGTAAATACCACACTTTTATAATATTAAACATATTGGGATAAAACCCAAGTTTTTATTACATCTGATTTATAGAGATAATCTCCATTTTATTGAATAAAACATCTTCTTTTATTTAGGTAACTTTTATAGCCACTTTTCCAAGCCTTCAGTGCTGTCCAGCTGGCTTCTAGTTGGCTCTCACATTTTGTTACCTGAAACGCGTTTAAAAATATTTTGTCAATGGGAAATACTGGTGAGTGAATCCTAGTTTAATCAAGAAGAGTTTTATCAATTAACACAGTATTGAGAGCGATTACAATGTTTACATCTACACAATTACTCATTCAGTACTTGCCACTCGGCCGTATCTGTGGCTATGGTCATATCACACATTGGCTAACCCGTTTTCCAATTGTGAAGATTATCAAGTAATGTATACAAAACCCCATAATGCCGGCAGTAATTGAAGAATTACAAAGACTCAATCACTCCTTAATCACATTGTAAAATATTTATGGTTTTGTAAAAATAGTTTACAAAAAGGAGATTACTTACATTGCTGTCTTAGGTTTCCTTTACGGGTTTCATGGTGATTATCTATAATTTACACAAATGCACATGTGTTAGTATAATAACCCATTATTTACATTAAGGATACCCTCCCCGAGACGGCATTCCAACGACTACATCGGGCAGAACCACGACAGCCGTTAAGGAACCCTAGATCAATCGGGCAGCGTATCTAATACGTAACCGGGGTTATGATACTTACAACGGAGCAGAACTTCGTTAATTAGGGGGATATTATACCCGAGAATTATGCCTACTATTCAGAAAATTCGAGAGAGAAAGTAATTTTGAACGATTTGAACTGACAGCCGAATGCCACTATTTATAGTGCCTGAATTCGGTTTCCTCGCGGCCCGCGTAAGATGAGACCAAGGTCTACGTAGCCCGCGTAGTAGGGGTGTAGCTGCTAGGGTTGCTGATTCGTCGAGAGTAGACCTGACACGTTGTTGACACGTGGCGCGCTAGGGTTTCGCCCTGATGTTGGGCTGTCGCGGCCCGCGTAGGTCTAAGGGGTGGCTTACGCGCCCCGCGAGAGACCAATAAAATTTATTTTTATTAAATTTTTAATTATATATTGTATATTGGGCTCGGTTTTCACATACGGGGTATATTTTGAGACATAATGGGGTATTTTAAATATTTTAGGGCGTCGGAAAAAATATTTTAGAAGGTTGTTACAAATAACAAGTTTAAACAAGTTCCAAGCATCAAACAATTAATTCTCCTTTCGTTGTCTGATGTGCGTGAGTGTTATTAGTTTTTAATGTATATGTTAAGCCCCTTTTTAACACTTTTTAGCCAAGTTTTAAATTTATAGAACACGATATTTACTAACACTAAACACACATATGGGCAAGTGCACCCGTCGTGAGCGTAGTATAGTGTTGGTAAGATACCGAGGTCGTCCAAGGACACAAGAGCTTTTAGTACCGGTTTATCCTCAACGTCTAATCAAATCAAAAGTTTAGAAAAATGTTTTAAACTAAGAAAATAAAACTAACTAAAATGCTGAAAATAAAAATAAAAATAAAAACAGATAGACAAGATGAATCACTTGGTTCCGACTCGTGTTTAGTGTAACCTTTGATTATTTCCGCACTTTTGCACTTATTTAAGAGATTATCTTAGTTATTGTAGTAGGCCCCTCTTTTGGAGGTGACGTTACACTCAACCCAGTAGTTTGAGTCAGCAAGGATACAATCCTAAAGGGTTGGATTATTGAAAGATAATTAATTAAGTTATTAATGCAAATTATGGTAGGCCCCTCTTTTGAAGGTGACGTTACCCTCGGCTAAGTAGTCTGAGTCAGCAGGGATATAGTCCTAAATAGCCCGGTTATAGTATTAATAGTAGTTTAACTTATGAGGGGATCAAAGAGTTTGGACCCCCGCCATCCAATACCGTTGAGTATTGAAGGAGGTCCTACTAAATTTGACCCAGGTCCCTTGCAGGATCTCTAAACGCTGAACAACGGCAAGACTCTTACCAAACCGTTCCCTTAACCCCCGACCAGGTAGCCAACATACCTCCATATAGACCGTGGAGATATGAATGGTGAAAATATTTTATTTTATATAGACAGTAAAATAATGCCAAGACACCACGGACAAACGACAAGGAAGAATCACCTTCAACATAAGAAACTAGTTATTAAAGTCATTAATACATAACCAATTAAAAAGTGCGAAAAGATTAAAAACAAAAAGTATTACACTAGACACTTTGTCTTCACCAAGTGATGTAAGAGACTTAAGCAAACATGGCCTTGATTGTCAAGAACTCTTACGATCAATCTTGGATCTCGAGACGACTCACACACTCTACGATGGACAATGGATGATGGTGGTGGATGATGGTGTTATGGTAGTGCTGGGTGGTGGGTGAAGTGTGAGAGAGGTGGTGTGCCAAGGGATGGTTTGAGCTTGAGCCAAGCACTCCTATTTATAGGCTGAACAGAAGCTCGGGCACGGCCCCGTGTCCACATCCTTCTCTTTCTTCATTTAATGCAGCTTGTCTGTATTAGTTGACCACGCCCCCGTGTCCGCTGAGCACGACCCCGTGTGCAGAAGCATATCTGTACTATCAAGATTTGCCTGGATTCTGCGAATCTTATAGTTGACCACGGCCCCGTGTCCGCTGAGCACGGCCCCGTGGTGGGCAATAGAAGCTTCTACCACTTTGTCTTTTCTGCTGACACTTGGGCACGCCCCCGTGCTGGCTGAGCACGGGGCATGTTCAGTCTTCTGTCTTCTTGTTTTGCATGGGAAGATGCTGTCGTGGGGTCGGGCATGTCACGTTTGTTCCTTTTCTTGTATTTATGTTAGATTTTGCTGTCTTTTTGCTTCTTTTGTTAATTTGAGCTCATTTAATCCTGAAAATACAAAAGGAAGACAAAAGCACACTTTTTCCAACATTAGTACTAAAAAAGGGTTAGTTTTATGCCACAATTGATGTAATTTATATGTTGCATTTTGCACACATCAAATACCCCCACACTTGAATCTTTGCTTGTCCTCAAGCAAAACTCTTTATAATGTGGCTTTACACTCCCAAATGGAATGGGTAGAAGAGAAAGTTTTTGGGCTTGTCATAGAGTGTCGGGATTTCCAAGATTCTTTATTAAGTTTTATTTTTATTTATTTACAATCCTATTTGTCATGATTTATTTAAAACTTTTCATAAGATAAATTACTTATTAGGGCATAACATGCTTATTTAAAATTCTATTTATATAAGAGTTCACATACCTCACGGGGATCACTCAACACTCGGCCGAAGATGTTTTTTAGTGAATCACTCGAGAGCGACATGGAACTTACTCCTACCATAGGCTTGCCAAGCAATCAATCCTCCTCCTTTTAAACTATATACCTTTGTAAATATCAAGAGGACTTTTTGGGTGAAGGGTTAGGCTTGGGTTAAAGGTAGGTGGTTGGGTTAGTGGTTAGTTGTTAGTAGAAAGGGCGAAAAAGCGTAACAAGCGTCGGTTTTCGAAGGACTTTTTATTTTGTTCAATTTTTTATTTTGATGAAGCTATTATTCAAACAAAGTTATTTTTGATGAACTTGTTTGTTTATTTTCCTTTGCTTCATCATCAACATTTTTTTTTTTTGAAAAGTCATACGAAAAACCGAGCTAGTTACTAAAACAAAGGGTTAAAAATGAAAAAGGTTTTGGTGGGTGAAAGAGTGTTTGGTTTGGGTTATGAAATGAAAAGGTTTAGGCTAAAAGGGGCTAACTAGGGGGATTTTGGTTAGGTGGTAAAAAAAGAAAAGAAAATTAATGGTGTAGAAATAAAAAGGGTTAGTCCTAATGCCTCCATCATTTACTTACTCGGGTTTAAGTTGGTAAGGACCGGGAATGTATCGTCGTGGCAAGTTCTAGAGTTGTAAGAACCAAGCGGCTATTCACACAAGAAACAAAAAATGAGCATTTAATTTAAAGATATGTATTTGTATGCTCAATAAAGGCTCAAAACTCACTTTTGTGGGAATGGGTTTTTATGTGATCAAGTATATATAATCAAATTTTAACTAAGTTTGCCATGCATTTTCATAATTTTCTTATGTTGGTTCTTTTTATCACGACGCTATCGGTTGTAAATTTGTAAAAATATAACCTTTTTAGAACTTTAAAATTCCCAAGTTAAACCTAGACAAGTAAAAAAATGAAAATTTTTGAAAAAAATTTGTGGTGATTAGCGGTTCCAATAGAGTTTTGTGTAAGGCTTGTATTTAGGACTTGCAAGATTCAAGGTTTTAGCATCCCCCCCACACTTAAATTACACATTGTCCTCAATGTGTCCCAAAAATAAGTTTTTAGGTTGATTGAATATGTAAAAAGGTGTGAAAAAGCAAAAATTAGTGTTACTGGGCGCTGGACACGGCCCCGTGTTGTCCGGGCACGGCCCCGTGTTCAAGTGCCAGTAACAAAAATTAAACAAAAGAAACAGAGGTCTGGACACGGGGGCGTGTTGGGTGAACACGCCCCGTGTCCAGTTTACTTGAACTGGGTATTTCTGCAGACTGTGCAGCACGGGGCCGTGTTGGGCGGACACGGCCCGTGCCAAACTTACTGTAACGAAGAAATTTTGTCAGATGGTCCTGTTTTCCTGCATGGGGTGCTGGTTCAAGTTTCCCTTGTATCCTTTGCCATCTCAAGTGTGGTTTATTCATTTCAACACCATCCAAGCACCAAATTAACTAAAACCATCATTCATTAAGTCATAGAGAGAATTACATAATAGTCCTAGAAATGAAAAATAAAGCAGAAAATAAAAGTTAAAAGTCCTAATATTAGATAGGTCAAGTGATCCGTAAAATCTTCCTAAGGAGCTCTACTTCTAAAATAAGAACCAAAATTCCGGAAATAGATTTCCGGTCTAAAAGCCTTGTAGAACTCCAAGCCGAGCGGTGTCCCTTAGGTATTGCTAAAGCCATTCTTCTATCTCCCTTGGGAGAAGGGAGGCGGCTTCATGTTCCACAACATCTTGTGGAGGGGGAGTGACACCAATCGGAACCCCTTGTAGTATGTCTCGAGAGGGCTCCGGATGCATGGCGTACCACTCGGCTGGTATGATGACTTCAGGAACCACATTCCATGCTCTTTGGGTAATGATTGGTACCATTGGAGGAGAAGCGAGAATGTTCAACCTTTGGTGCAAAAGGTTGACCTCTTGAAGACATCCCTCTAGTCCCATCGTCAAATGATTAATACGGTCAACCAATGCCTCTTCCACACTCGTCACTTCATCAAGGGCCTCTCTTAAGGCGTAAACATAGTTTACAAGAGAATCTTCATCCGTTGATGATCTTCTCCCCTGCCGGTTGTTTCTGGAATGCGGCGAAGAGTTTCTGCTTGTTCTGCTTGCCATTCTGAGAAAACATACCGAAAAGGGTTCAATTTTATTGGACCAGTACCTCGGACACTGCCCCGTGTTCAACGAACACGGCCCCGTGTTCAGATATCTGCAGGATTTAGGAACAAGGAATCTTGGGGTTTTAAATTGTTTTCGTAATTTTTAAAGCATTATTGAGCATAAACAACTTAAAACATTGTTATAGAGCTTATTATAAACAAGATTCCATGTACAAAAATCTAACAAACATCTCAACAAAGCTTGAAATTATGGAAGTTACAAGCTTTAATGGAAGCATAAGGAAAGAAAAATTGAAGAAGATGATAGTGGACAAAAGAGGAAAGGACAAGAAGATAATTGAGAAACTTCTTTTAGAAAATACCTAGGATGGTATGTGAGAATATTCCCCAAATCTCTGTCCCTGGAATGGTTCAAATGTGCAGAATTCTTGGCTGCATTTATAGAAAACGACAGTACGTTGCGCACGGCCCCGTGTCGGCTGGACACGGCCCCGTGTGCAGAGGGAATCCTGACACATTTTTGTCCGTATTCTGATAAAATCAGAAGGGAATCTTTGGGTGGACACGGGGGCGTGCTGACCTGGACACGGCCCCGTGTCTAGAAGCTGTCTTAAGGAATTCGTCTATTTTCAAGGAACTTCTTCAGATCGGGTGGTTCCTTACTGGATGGAACAACCCCAAAGTGCCTAAGATACCTTAGTTGATCTAGATTAAGACGAGAACGCAAGAGGTTGTCGGTGAGGGTGATTCCTATGCTATATGTAGGTGGACAAGTCCAACCCTTTCCCGGGCTCTCGTTAAAGAAGGTGTATGCCGAATCGCTCAGGTCTATGTATGCATCGAACGAAGTCGATGGGGAGTCCTTCACGGCACAATCGACACAGGGACGACTATCGCTCAAGTCCTCACTAGAGTTAGAAGTATCGTCGGAAACAACGAAGTTGTTTGAATGCGAGCCCAACCCTTCTTCTTGGTTATCGTCTTGGGATAGATTATTGAAATCTTCCCTAAGTTCTTTTAACCAATTAAGAATTAGATCTTCTAATTGAAATAATTCATCGAGAAGCATTTCTCCTAGAAAATCCGGTTGAGAGCATTCGAGGGAGAGATAGGGATTATTTTTACTTTCGCCCCTCTTAAGGATATAAGGAGATGATGGGTCTATATAGTGGGGCTTATAATTTAGAAAATAACATTCTAATTCCTCATGGGTACCATCACATAATTGACACCACGCACCATAAGAGTGCCGAAAGTAAAAAGTATCAGTATCACTCATGTTTGTGTCAGAAATTACCAACCGTCGGGATCTTACGGTTCTGTTTTCAGTAACTGACTCTTGGGCACGGGGCGTGTTCAGTGGGCACGGCCCCGTGTTCAGCTTACTGTCTGACTTAAAATAGGATTGCCAGTTCCAATGATTGGGCACGGGGCGTGTTCAGCGGGCACGACCCGTGCTGAGTTCTGCAGAAGCAGAAAAACTAAGAAAAATCCTAAAAAAATTGAAAAATAAGAAAAAACGATTAGGCCGTTGATTCCTAACTTTCTTAAAATCCTTGTGTCCCCGGCAACGGCGCCAAAAACTTGATGTGCGTGAATGTTATTAGTTTTTAATGTATATGTTAAGCCCCTTTTTAACACTTTTTAGTCAAGTTTTAAATTTATAGAACACGATATTTACTAACACTAAACACACATATGGGCAAGTGCACCCTTCGTGAGCGTAGTATAGTGTTGGTAAGATACCGAGGTCGTCCAAGGACACAAGAGCTTTTAGTACCGGTTTATCCTCAATGTCTAATCAAATCAAAAGTTTAGAAAAATGTTTTAAACTAAGAAAATAAAACTAACTAAAATGCTGAAAATAAAAATAAAAATAAAAACAGATAGACAAGATGAATCACTTGGTTCCGACTCGTGTTTAGTGTAACCTTTGATTATTTCCGCACTTTTGCACTTATTTAAGAGATTATCTTAGTTATTGTAGTAGGCCCCTCTTTTGGAGGTGACGTTACACTCAACCCAGTAGTTTGAGTCAGCAAGGATACAATCCTAAAGGGTTGGATTATTGAAAGATAATTAATTAAGTTATTAATGCAAATTATGGTAGGCCCCTCTTTTGAAGGTGACGTTACCCTCGGCTAAGTAGTCTGAGTCAGCAGGGATACAGTCCTAAATAGCCGGGTTATAGTATTAATAGTAGTTTAACTTATGAGGGGATCAAAGAGTTTGGACCCCCGCCATCCAATACCGTTGAGTATTGAAGGAGGTCCTACTAAATTTGACCCAGGTCCCTTGCAGGATCTCTAAACGCTGAACAACGGCAAGACTCTTACCAAACCATTCCCTTAACCCCCGACCAGGTAGCCAACATACCTCCATATAGACCGTGGAGATATGAATGGTGAAAATCTTTTATTTTATATAGACAGTAAAATAATGCCAAGACACCACGGACAAACGATAAGGAAGAATCACCTTCAACATAAGAAACTAGTTATTAAAGTTATTAATACATAACCAATTAAAAAGTGCGAAAAGATTAAAAACAAAAAGTATTATACTAGACACTTTGTCTTCACCAAGTGATGTAAGAGACTTAGGTAAACATAGCCTTGATTGTCAAGAACTCTTACGATCAATCTTGGATCCCGAGACGACTCACACACTCTACGATGGACAATGGATGATGGTGGTGGATGATGGTGTTATGGTGGTGGTGGGTGGTGGGTGAAGCGTGAGAGAGGTGGTGTGCCAAGGGATGGTTTGAGCTTGAGCCAAGCACTCCTATTTATAGGCTGAACAGAAGCTCGGGCACGGCCCCGTGTCCAGTGGGCACGGCTCCGTGTCCATATCCTTCTCTTTCTTCATTTAATGCAGCTTGTCTGTATTAGTTGACCACGCCCCCGTGTCCGCTGAGCACGACCCCGTGTGCAGAAGCATATCTATACTATCAAGATTTGCCTGGATTCTGCGAATCTTATAGTTGACCACGGCCCCGTGTCCGCTGAGCACGGCCCCGTGGTGGGCAATAGAAGCTTCTACCACTTTGTCTTTTCTGCTGACACTTGGGCACGCCCCCGTGCTGGCTGAGCACGGGGCGTGTTCAGTCTTCTGTCTTCTTGTTTTGCTTGGGAAGATGTTGTCGTGGGGTCGGGCATGTCAAGTTTGTTCCTTTTCTTGTATTTATGTTAGATTTTGCTGTCTTTTTGCTTCTTTTGTTAATTTGAGCTCATTTAATCCTGAAAATACAAAAGGAAGACAAAAGCACACTTTTTCCAACATTAGTACTAAAATGCCACAATTGAAGTAATTTATATGTTGCATTTTGCACACATCATTGTCGCGTAGCGCGACAATCTATTTTTGACAGAAAGGTTGTTTTAGAAAGTTCCTTTCAGAAAGGTCCTTTCAGAAAGGTCCTTTCTTTCAGCTGCAAAATGCCCAGCTATGTTTTCATCCAAAATTCCAACTTGAAAGTTTCATAACTTTTGATCTACTTATCCGTTTTACGTGATTCTTGTTTCTATGCATCCGTAACTCAAATTACAGATCCGTTTATCACCTCGTTTCACTTTAAAAACTGATTTATATGCAAATGGCTTATAAATCCTTTATGGCATTATTAATTTCATTTTAACAATATACTACATGTTCATTAACAATGTTTGTTTCTAGTCGTTTTTACCCACACCCAGGATTATCAAACATTAGTGGTTTCGCTCCCATTACATGGTTTGCGCATGCTTTAACATCATGCTTTTTATCTACAAAACGTTTAGAGGATTTAAACCTTTAAGTTGAAATTTCGCTCGTTCTTTTCACACATCACTTTCCCATATTTAAATTATCTACTTACAATTCCACCACAACTATTTTCGTTGTGGATTTAGTATAATTGTCCAATTATCATGAATTCTAAAATTTTTCAGTTAGTCGTTATACGGAAAAGACCCATTTATAGGCATTTCACCCAAAAAGGCTTATGCCTAAAACTTTTATACTTATCAAAAGTTTACATGATCATAATACATGTTCCTAAACAACCCTTAAGGGTCGTTTTCCCGGTTTACCGCTCTAGGAAGTTTTGGTCAACATTAGTCCCTCCTTTTACGACGAAGGACGTTTAACAACTATTTGACCAAAATCACACGTTTAACTATAATCGTATTTACGCGTACCAGGATCGGGTCAAAGTATTGACCCGTTTTAATACCTCATCATATAAGTTGTTAGTTAATAACAATGGCATTTCACGCGCTATTTGTTCATGTCCGCATAAAACTCGACAACAACATTAATCACTAATGTCAATTGGTGATTTCAGCACCTTTTGACCCGTTTAATCAATTTAACCATTTATTCATCGTAATATGGTATTTATTTACCATCTCATTCATGTACTCGTTCCCGTTTACACAGTGTTATCATATTGCTAAAAATCATTTCTTAATTCTTTTGACTTATCATGTTTTACGCCGTAGAGCATCTTTTTCAAAAACATTTATTGGTCCGTTAGCACGTGGCCAATTACCATATTACCCTTTTTACTCATTATGGTTTACCCCATAATATGTCTTTTCTCAAAACTCATTGTTTATTCGGTCTATTCAAGACCAAATTACCGTTTTACCCCTTTTTACTTATTCCGACCCATACTACTTCGCGTCGGGTCACCATAACTAATTTACGGTTTTATCATAATCATAACAACTTCAACGAGTAAATGATCTAATAGAAAAGTGTAAGCTTTACTTACCTTGTATCCGACTATGCACTTTTCAACGTACTTAATCTGTTTGACCCGCTTCTTTCCCAATCCTCCACCTAGCCTGTCAAGCGTCAAACTATCATCATAATTCGTAAGACGGTTAGATTTAGTCATCCTTACCTACGACTATTCCATCTTACGGATTTTATGTCGAAACTACTATTCGACTTCATCATTGGTTAGTTTAACTTTCAAAAGTCAACTACCTTTGATCATATGATATGCACAATTAAGTTTAAATCAACATCATGTTTAGAACTCGTACTATTTCATATCACACGTAATTAGTCAAATTAGCCAATTACATGTTTCTTTCGCAATTTCAACATATCAACATTCGTTTAGGCATTTTAACAAACACCTTGCGGGCATGATTTCCATACCTCTTCTATCTAGTTCATGGCTAATCTTTTTAACCAAGTTTCAATCATTAAATCGAACCATTATGTCTAGCACTCATGAACAATATCAAATCTTGCATCATAACATCAAGTTTTTTTTTACAATTTAGCATACAAATTCTTGTGTTCATCACTTGTTCTACAAACCTGTTAGGAAACTTTTTATGTAAGTATTGAAGAAAAACAGATTCAGCCTGATCTAAAGAAGAAGATAATGTCATGAAGATCAAACAACAAGAAGAAACAAGATAGGACACTTAAAAAGAACAACACATTTTCATCAAAGAATCAGAAGCTGATCAAGAACAAGAGAAGATTATCAGAAAAGACCATTCTGATGGATCTGATGATATTTCTGATGAAATATCATCAGTTTCTGGTAAATATGATCATCGGACATTTTGATGATTTGTTCATCAGAATTTCTGATGAAGTGGTTATCAGAAATTCTGATAAACACCACTTGTCTGAACAAGTTCTATCCTGCCACAATAATCGAAGCAACTTGACATTATTGGATTCAATGATAACCAATGCAACTTGATGATTGGATTCAATGAATATTTTAAGAAACTACTTTTTGTAGGACAAGTGCATGAATAAACAAATTTTTTTTCAAGCCCCTAGACTTTCTATAAATAGAAAGATCTTTAGCAAGGGACGATGAGTTAAGCCAAGCATTCAATACATACAACAAAACTCCATTGTCCTGTCACCTCAAAATTACACAAGTATTCATTTATAATAGATAATAATCTCACAATCACCTTGTAAACCATTTTGTTGCAAAGTGATATAAACTTGAAAATTCTATAGTTCTTGTTTCTTGAAAGTCTGATTTCTATTTTCGCACACTATTTTCACATTTGTTGAAATCACTTGCCATATTACGAGAAAAGAAAGTTTTTAAGTCCAACTGGGACCAACAATTGGTATCAGAGAACATTGAATAATTTATTTTCAAACGATCAATTGCTAATTCCTTTTTCTAAATATGGCAAACTTTCAAACATGGAATAATGCTTTCAATATTGGTTCAATGTCTAAACCTCCGACCTTGGTCAGAGAGGAATACCCACAATGGAAAATCAGGATGGTCAACTTCCTTAACGGACATGGCCGAGCTTTGTTTCAATCGAAAGGGGTCCACATGTACCAACTACAAAAATACTAGCTATTCCAGGAACTGATCAATCACCAGGCATCCCTGCCTCCTTGGTTCCTAAAAGTGAAAATCTCTGGAGCCAAGAAAACAATGATATGGTGGCTGTAGATGAAAAGGGCCAAATCACTTTTGATAATGGCACTTCCCAATGACATATTCTCTCAAGTCGATTCATGTGTATCAGCTAAAGAGATATGGGATCAGTTAGAAAATCTTTGTGAAGGAGGGGAAAAGTTGAAGAGGATCAAGAGAACAAATTGTGTTTCCTCTTATGAGAGATTTAAAAGATTGCAAAATGAAAAACTTTTTGAAACATACAATAGATTTGCAAAACTTTTAAATGAGTTAAAGAAATTTGGGATTGTAAAATCAAATGATGAAAGAAATATAAAATTCCCGGATGCTTTACCTACAGAATGGAGAAGTCTAACCATGACTTTGTCCTCCACTTTAGAACTAGGAAATATGAGTCTTCATGACTTATATAGCATTCTTGTCCCCAGAGAAGAAGAAATATATGAAGAATCAAATCAAAGAGGGGGATCTTTAGCTTTAATCTCAAACTCACAAAGAACACCCATCTGTGATCCACAAACCTCAAACTGCTAAAATATTGAAAATTCTGATACATCATCAGATTTTTCTGCATTTGCTGAGGCAATTGCGTTGCTCCCCAAAACTTTTGAGCAGAGGTTAAGAGGAGGTGGTCAGAAGTACCAGAAAAGTGATAAAGGGAGGATGGATGGAAGGAAGATCAAGGGATAAAGGAAAAGCAGAAGTTGTGTGTTACAAATGTAAATAAAAGGGTCACTATGCATTAGAGTGCAAAAATAAGAAACTGAAGGATGTTGCATACTATGAGAAGAAGCTGGAAGAAGCCAAGAAGCAACAACAAGTCAGTTTGATAGCTAGGACAGATAAATGGCTGTCAGGTGACTCTTCTAATAAAGAAGAAGAAGAATAGATGGCAAATTTCTGTCTCATGGCACTTTCTGGTGAACAACCTGAAACATCAGAACCAAAGGTAAATTTAGATAATCTTGATCTTGAACATAAATTAAACAAACTTATGTCAGATTTTCTAAACCTGCAAGAAAAACAAAAATCAGAAAGCAAAAAATCTGATGAGATGCAAAGAATCTTAAATAAAGTTATAATTGAAAACCAGTTACTAATAGAAGAGAGCCTGGATAACAGAGCAAAAATTGAATTTTATGAAAAAGAAAGAAAGGATTTATACAAGAAAATTCATTACAAAGAAATAAATGTAAAGGGTTTTCAGCAGGCAAAGGAATTCATTAACTTTATTGAAACCACACCCAAGAACAGAGGTGAAGGTTTAGGGTATGTAAAAACAAATATACTTAAACCCACCACCTTTGTAAAGGCAACGCATCAGATTTCTAATAAATTGATATCAGAATCTGATTCAAAATCATGCAGATCAATAAGTTCTGAGAACTCTTTTGAAATCTCAAAAATCAACTTAAAAGAAAAAAGGAGTGAATCCAAACAAAAGTTTTCAAAAACTCCAGAAGTCGTTCACTGAAAATTTCAAAAGTATCCAATAATTCCATCACAAGAAGAGAGATCAGAAAATTCTGATAAAGAAACTTATATGTGTGTTGACATTCTGAAGCTGGTTCAACATCATCTCCAAACAAAAATTGAAAAATATGTTCATGGCTCAGCATGCAACAGATATTCTGATGAAAATTCATCAAAAGAAGACAATCCGATTAAAACTTCATCAGAAAAAGTACCCAAGCAAGTCTAGGTACCAAAAACCCTCTAACTTTACCATTTCAGGACCATCATGTGCAGCAGATCTGGTACTACGATTCTGGTAGCTCCAAGCACATGACCGAAGATAGGAGCTTGCTCAGTAATTTTGTTTCAAAACTGGGTAAACTAGTTAACTTTGGAAATGGAGTAAAGGGAGGATATTGGGATATGGATGTATAAATTATGGATCTTTGACCATCGAAAAAGTAGCGTATGTAGAAGGCTTAAAGTACAATTTGCTAAGCTATGGTCAATTTTGTGACAAAGGTTTTCAGGTAACCTTCTTACCAGAAAAATGTTTGCTAATAGGTACGGATGATAATAAGATCTATTTAAGGGAAAAAAGAATAAGACAGTCTATCTACTATTTTGATTTTAAAGAAGAAAATGAACAACCAAAATTGTGTTTGTTTTTTCAAAAATTAACAAAGGTAGTAGTTGGCTGTGGCATAAAAGATTAGCCCACTTAAACTTTAAAAATTTAAGCAAATTAGCAAACAAAGGACCGGTAAAAGGATTACCTTTCATGTCCTCAAAGAATGATAAAATATGTGAAGCTTGTGAAATGGGTAAATCTAAAAGAAGCTCACATAAAACAGTTTGTGAATCATCAATAACACAAAATTTAGAACTTTTGCATATGGATCTTTGTGGACCCATAAGCACTGAAAGCTTTTCTGGAAAGAAATACATACTTTTCATTGTAGATGATTTTTCCAGATACACATGGGTAGAGTTTTAAGAAAGAAAAGTGAGACTCCAGATCTGATTATAAATTTTATCAGAAAAATTGTCAGTCAGAAGGATCAGAACAGATAATGGAACAGAATTTAAGAACTCAAAAGTTGAGAGCTTCCTTGTAAGCAATGGAATCTCTCATGACTTTTCTGCTCCAAGATCACCACAACAAAATGGAGCGGTAGAAAGGAGAAACAGAACTTTAGTGGAAGCAGCCAGAACAATGCTTTCTCATGCAAAACTGCCCACTCATTTTTGGGCAGAAGCAATAGAAAATGATTGTTTTACTCAGAACAGATCCATAATCAATAAGAGACTTCATAAAACACCCTACAACATTATAAATGGTAGAATACCAAATGTAAATTTTTTACACACATTTGGTTGTAGGTGTTTTGTTTTCAATGATTTTGAAAGTCTTGAAAAATTTGACAGAAAAGCAGAGAAAAGTATTTTTCTTGGTTATTCAATGTCCTCAAAAGCATATAGGATTTTTATCTTAAATACAAGGATAACCAGAGAAAGCTTATATGTATCTTTTGATGATTCATCAGAAACAGAAGTTTCTGATGAATATATGAAGGAAGTAAACCTTTCTGATAAACAAGAAAAACTTGAACATCTTTTTGAAACCTTAACAGAAGAATTCCTAGGACATGATCAAAATCATACAGAAAAATATATGGAAAAATCATGTGCTAACCCTGCAGGACAAATAGAAAATGTATCAGAAACCTTGAATCAGAACAATGCAAATACATCTGATAATCAAAATTCTGATACATTCCATACAAATGAGGCAAATGTTCAGGGGGAAACTTCAAATCCATCAGAACCAACAACTTTTCACAACAGGTTAAGATGGATAAAAGGACATGTTCAATCTGACATCATTAGTAATCCAGAAGATGGTGTAAGAACAAGATATGCTACATCACATGAGTGTGCTTTTGCTAGGTTCTTAAGCAAGATAGAACCTAAATCTGTCAAAGAAGCTCTAAATGACTCAGACTGGATTCAAGCAATGCAAGAAGAGCTTGATCAGTTTGAAAAGAGTAAGGTATGGGATCTGGTGCCAAAGCCAAATAACAAATCTGTCATAGGCTTAAAATAGGTATTTAGAAACAAATCAGATGAAAATGGCATAATAACAAGGAATAAGGCAAGGCTAGTGGTTAAAGGTTATTGTCAACAAGAAGGAATAGACTATGATGAAACCTTTGCACCAGTGGCAAGATTAGAAGCATTAAGAATCTTTCTTGCTTATGCTGCATCCAAAGACTTCAAGGTATATCAAATGGATGTGAAATCTGCATTCCTAAATGGTAAGATTGAGTAAGAAGTATATGTGCATCAACCTGAAGGCTTTGTTGATCCTAAATTTCAAAACCATGTTTACAAATTAACCAAAGCCATGTATGGTCTGAAGCAAGCTCCTAGAGCATGGTATGAAACTCTTTCAAACTGCTTACACAATTCTGGCTTCACAAAAGGTACTATTGATACAACTCTCTTTCTTAAAACACATGAGGGTCACACTCTGTTGGTCCAAATTTATGTTGATGACATTATATTTGGATCAAAAAATGAAAAATTTTGCAAAAAAGTTTCAAAAATTAATGACCAGCCACTTTGAGATGAGCATGATGGGTGAGTTAACTTTCTTCTTAGGTTTACAAGTCAAACAAAGAGATGATGGAATATTTTTTAGTCAATCTAAGTATGTAAAAACAATTTTGAACAAATACTCACTTGAAAATTGCTCAATTTCAAAAACTCCCATGGCAACAGAGAACAAACTTGATTTTGATAAAGAAGTAACATGTGTGGATATTAAAACCTATAGAGGGATTATAGGATCATTATTATACTTAACTGCAAGCAGACCAGATATTAAGTTTGCTACATGTTTTCTGGCAAGATACTAATGTAATCCTAAAGAGTCCCACTTAAAAGCAGTCAAAAGGTTTTTAAATATCTAAAAGGCACATCAGAACTTGGTCCCTGGTATCCTAAAGATACAAATCTTGAACTAATTGCATACACAGATGCAGATTATGCAGGATGTAAGATTGACAGAAAAAGCACATCTGGTGCATGTCAAATCTTGGGAGAAAAGTTGGTATGTTGGGCAAGTAAGAAACAAAACTGTGTTGCAACATCAACAGTTGAATCTGAATGTGTAGCTGCAGCAAGTTGTTGTTCACAAGTACTATGGATGCAAACTCTGTTGAATGACTATGGAGTAAATCTGACAAAAATACCAATTCTATGTGACTCAAAGAGTGCAATTGCAATTACAGAAAATCAAGTTCACCACTCTTGAACAAAGTACATAGATATCAGATATCACTTCATAAAGGATCATGTTGAGAAAGGTAACATAGAGATGTACTTTGTTCCAACAGAAAACCAAATAGCTGACATTTTCAGAAAACCTCTTGATGAAAAGAGACACAATTTTCTAATCAGCAAACTTGGCATGGTTAACATAAAAGATGAGGAAATTTCAGAAAACAAAATGTCACAAACTGAAAACCAAACAGATGAATCCAAAGGAGATAATCAAGGTGTAAACAAAAATTATGATGATCCCAACATGAAACAACAGATTTTTGATAATGATCATCAATCTGGTGAAACATTAGAAAGTCTGATAAATTATCAAAATATTTGATAAATTACCAAATAATTTGATGTCTCACTAGAAAATCTGATAATTTACTAAAAAATCTAATGTATCATCAGAAAATCTGATGAACCATCAGAAAATCTGATAAAACATCAGAGAATCTGTTAACTTATCAGAAAATCAAATAAAATATCAGAAAATCTGTTAAAACATCAGAAACACCACTAATTATCAGAAAATTTGATGAATTTCACATTCTTTATTCATATCTCATACTTGTATAAACATATAACTGTAGATTCTGTTTTTGATTTTTTTTTCTTTTGTTTTGCATAAATTAAAAAAAAATCAAAAAGGGGGAAAGGCCACTTGCATTTAGATTAACAAATTCAAAGCCACCATAGGGAAAATCAACCGTTACAGACAATATTTTCTGCAAAAAAAATCATTTCTCTTCTACTTCCAAAGCATGCTACATCATCTTTCAAAGGAGTATATCAACACATGTGGGCATAAAAATGATTAGGGGTTATGAAAAGTAGCCGCCTAGCTATTAAATGCAACATCAAAGCATCTCACAAACGGGGGCTTAAACTCTGTCACACACCCCTGATCAAAGATTTTTTATTAAATGAAGAGTAATAAAAGATTAAGGAAATCTTGAGTTGTTAATTTCATTAATGGCAAAACTATCACGTTCATCTATATAAATTAACAAACTCCTGAAGACTTTCCTCACCACAACTACCACCACTTCAAAAAAAAAAAAATTCCAGAAAATCTCACTCCCAAAACCTCAATGGCAAAAGAAATCAGAACTGAGCACTTTCCTCTTACCCTTCACACCACTCACAATCTAAGACTAAGGTCCAAGCTTGAAGGTCCTACATGGCAAAACTGTTGTTACGTGTACAACATGTTGAAGCTAAGTCCTTTGGGCCATGCTATATCAACACACGTCACGATCTATCCTTCACTACTCCAAGAGTTCTGGTGGAATGCAGAGGCAGTCTACAGAGGCACAAGCATGTGGATAAGAAGCAAGGTGATAAATAGGGTTATCATTCTAAAGGAGGAAACTCTTAGAGTTGCCCTCCAGTTGAATGATGACATAGACGCCACCTTCTTCCTAAGGGAAAAGCTCGAAGAAACCTTGAGGGAAATGGGTTATCATACACCCAACCTTTCGAGGCAGATCAGCAGATCTGGTTTTATTCCACCATACCAGTATCTGGTATCACAGCTCAGTGTTTGCTTCTCAAAGAAGATTGGACACTTCAATGAGCTGTCTTACAGGATGATTAGGGCTGTAAACGAACCGAACGAACACGAACAAGGCCCTGTTCATGTTCGTCCGTTAAGGAACAAGCTTGTTCATGAACTGTTCACGAACGATTACCGAACGAGATTTCTTGTTCGTGCTCATTCATTAAGGAAACAAACATGTTCATGAACTATTCACGAACACTTACCATATGCTAATGAACTCTAACAAATGTTCATGAACATAAATAAACACAAATGACGTTTGCGAACACAATATTCATTTTAGAATAAAATCTGCATTTTCATCACAAACATTATGAAGAATCCACAAAAAATAAATAAACACTTAACATAATTATCCGAACACAGTTGGCATGATTATCAAAAACATGATAAACACAAAATTAAGAGTTTGTCAAGCTTTAACACAAACTAAAATTGAAATAGTGAAATGAGGGATGTTGTGAGAGACATATAAGATAACTAGGGTTTTAAAATTTAAAAAAACTAGAAATAATAAAAGAAAATATAACATATAAAAACCTTTAAACGAACCAACACAAATAAATATTAACGAACAAACATAAATGAACTCATTATCGAACACTCACGAACATAAACGAACACATTACCGAACATTCACGAACATAAACGAACGAACGCAACCTTTGTTCATGTTCGTTCGTTTAATTTAACGAACGAAATTTCTTGTCCGTGTTCGTTCATTTACTAAACGAACGAACATAAACGAACATAAATGAACTTCCCGTCGAACGGTTCACGAACTGTTCGCTGAACGTTCGGTTCATTTACAGCCCTAGGATGATGGAAGTGGTACATGCAGTTGTACAAGACAAACCGTACAACTTCTCCAAGTTTCTCATGAGAGATTTGGAGGCAAATATGGATACTCGTCAACCTCTTCTGATCTATCCTCGTTTTGTGACCAAGGTGATTACAAGCCAGCTGAACTTCGGAGGAGTAACAAACTAGTACCCAAGGGCCCAGGTTGTTCTACAAGAAAATCTGAATGTTCCCTCCTTAGTTCCAACAAAAAATCACACCGGTCACATAACCTATATGTGGGTGTATAACTCTTGTTTATAATGATTAGTTTTTTTTTCTTCTCTTTATTGTAAGTTTTTCCTTGTTTGAATAGTATATATTTGCCCTGTTTTAAAGAAAAACACCATGACAGATCTAGAGGGAAAGTAAATGGCATATCTGATAAAATCATGAAAATATGATGAAATATAAAGAAATCTGGTAAAAATTAGAAAATCTGATGAATCTGATAAACTTATCAGAAGATCAGATGATTCACCAGAAAATCTGATAAATCATCAGAAAATCTTTAAAATGACCAGAAAGTCTGATAACTTAACAGAAAAATGAGAAGAAATATCAGATACAAGTGCTTAAAACCAGATTTAAAACAATGACAAGAAAACTTGTGACAAAGTAAAAAAAAAGATTCATAAAAGTTTCTGTCAAAATTGAGATTTTTTTCTGGATAGTCAATCTTCAAAAGAATGAAGCAAAAATGATGTTAAAATGATGTGAAATCTTAAAATATCCTTTCACAACAACACTCCTTGAAGATTAGAGCAAAGATTTGAGGTTCAGAAATGCTATGTAAGTAATATCTTCAAAACTCTACCCATTCCCTCTCATCTCAAAACAAAAACAAAAAATAATAATAAAAAATCTGGTTCAATTTCCAAATTTGAATCCAATGAATTCTGATGAACTATAAAGAAAATCCAACACTCAAAAGACAAATTCAAGGATTTTCTGATATGCATCATTACAAAGACTTTTTGGGGGAAAAAAGGCTAGTTTCAAAAGGGATTCTATTGGACCCCTTTATGACAAAAAGGGTCCCACAGGGAGAAAATGTGCAACTTGGATGTTAGTATTTATCTCCTAAAAACTTTTGAAATCTCCAATTTTTTAATAAAAGATACATATATCAAAATTTCGGAGATATACCAAAAGTTTTGTCGTCGGTTGTTTTATCAACGGATTAAAACATCATTAAAGGTGTCATAAACCACCTTAAATACTAACTACCCACGATAAATACTCCACGATGTCTGTCTCAAAAACACTATAAATACATCTTGTAAACGACAGAGTAAACCACCTTCATCTTCCTCCTTCAAAATCAAGAACCCTAAAAACCCTTTCGAAGCAAAACTCAAAACACCATGGCTGTAATCAACATCAACATGCCACCAATTGAACATTCCGTTCAATTCATCAGAGAAGAAGAATTCCTACCCTTAAAAAGCAACAATGAAGTGATGAACACCAGCACTGGAGATTACGACATGAAGTGTCAAATCCTAGTTGAATTTTTGACAAAGTACCTAATTGCTCAAGCCCTAACCAAGACAAGAGAAGTACCTATAAAGATCATACAACAACTGGTAAAGACCCTCAAACTTTCAAATACGTATGAGCTTACGGCACAATTGTGGGGTGGTATCTTCATTGTAATTACACCGGAGAAATAAGGGAAAGCCTGGAGTTACCTATAAGCCACAACTATGATCCAACACCAACAAAAGTTGACATGTTTGCACAGCTTGATGCTGTGATGGGATACAAGGTAAAGATCTCAAAAATTGGTAATTTTAAAAGAAACAAATTTTCTGCCTTCTAGCAAGTGATGATGGAGATCCCAAACAAATGCATATCATCAAACATTGGGGGAACAAACCAGATCAACAGGAATGTTCTGACAATCATGTTCAGTCTCATCACAGGGATGAACATTGATTTTGGAACAGAAATCTTTAATTTGATAAGAAGATCAATATTGATGAATACTGGGAGAATAGATTCACATCTACCCTTTCCAAGATTTTTGTCAATCTTCATTTCTGATGTGTTTGCTGACTGGAATATGGAAATTCCTACATAAGAAAACATGTGAAAAACTGAGGTGACGAGACCATGGTTTGCACTGGGCTTTTGGAATTCAGATTATGATGTGCCTGCCTAATCAGAGAGTATGATGAATCTGATACCAGAGGATTCACAATACAGGGCAGAATATTTTAAGATGTTGAACAAAAGACCAGAAAATGCAGCTGTTTATGACAGTGTATCCCCAAGGGAGTATGATGCCCAAGAATCAAGTGTACCACAAACATAGCAGGAGGCGCAATCCGAACCTGAACAAGGTAGTGAACACGTACAACTGAGTCCATTGGCAGAGCAGCATCATGTAGAAACTTTACACAAGGGAGAAACAGGTGCACAACATTCTAAATTTAATGTTGTTCAAAATTCTGATAGTGATTCTGATGATTCTATTCAGGGCAACTATGTTATAGAACATAGAGTGCCTGTTTTTGAAAAACAAGATGTAAGTGAATCCACAGACCTATTCCCGGAATCAGAAAATAAGGAGGAGAATGACGTGGCAACAGGTGGAGCTCAGTTTACTGATAAAGGAAACATGGAAGAGAAAAGTAAGAGTTTCTCAACAACTCATGGAGAACCTAAAAAGGTTCAAGGAAATGAGGAAAACCCAGATTTGAATAAGTTTCAATATTCTGGTAAGGGTATGGAAGATTGGGATTATTACCAACCTGATAACCTTAAAACAGCAGCAAGTGTGTCTTCTGCTGGTGTTAGAGGTGGAACATCTGTTGTTCCTCCTATTACCCAACAACAACCTATGTCAACATAACAACTTCACAAAGAGCTTGAAGACATCACAAATGTCTGCACTTGAAAGACAGCAACAGAAGAGAAGCTTGATCTACTACTGGAAGAGATCAGAAATCAAAGATCTAATATAAAGGCTTTATCAGAAACTGTTGATACAATCAAGAAACAAACAGAAGTCAACACTGCAGTCCTAAACAAACTTCAACAATCATTAGATAGAACAGAGAGTTCATTAGACTTTGAGAAAGTTTTCAAAGAAATCCAAGAGATCAAGACAAAAATGGCTGAAGTTGCAAGTGCAGGAGAAAGTTCAAGTGCGGGGAAGATACTAGAAGAAATTCAAGTCCTAAGAGCCAATAACAACAGCATGGCAGAGGCTCTTGAAAAGATGATGGTGGAATGGTCAACACAGAAAAATCAAGACAAGCTGGAATTTCAGATGATGCAAAACCAAGAAGAGATAAATGCTCAAACTCTTTCTAATGTTCAAATGATAATAAAGAGGTTGCAGCTAAATGTTGCCAACTTGGCAAAAGTAGATATGCATGAGCTGAAAACTCAAATTCCATAAGCTAGACCAGTAAGAAAACCAGAAATCTCCCACCAAGAACAGCCCAAACAACCAGAAGCTTCAACACCACAAAAGCAAAAAAGAACCCATGGGTCCCCCACCAAATGTACCAAAACCAGAAAGACTGAAGATTCTGACAAAACAACCAATTTCAATTGAATCCTCTTCCATCTCAAAAGGGCAACAAAGCATAGCCCTTTCTGATGAAACAGAGTTCAGTAGACAATTGAATGCAGCTGAGAAAAGAAAAAGGGAAGACGAAGTAACATCTTTAAAATGACCAAAAACAGTGATCAGAGAAGGTCCAGATGGGAAGCCAAAAGAGTACACACTCTTGGAACCTGATCAAGACACAATGATGTACCCTGAAGAACACCTGAAACACTTCCACTAGAATGATAAGGAGGATAAACTGGAAAGGCCTCTCTCTCTCTCCAATAAGCTCAAGAATTATTGATTTAAGACAACAGAGAAACAGGGATCTCATGCATAATCATGTCACAAATCCAGTAGTTGGTATTGAAAAAATAAGCACTAAGAGTCATCAAGGTGAAATCATGGGAACTTATGAGCAGAATAAGTATACATTGGTCAGAAAAGATGGGAGCACAATGACTGTTACGGATGCAAATTTGGCTGATCAAGTTCATCCACTAAACATAGTAAGATGAAACAGATTATTGATCAACAAAAGGGGAACATAATGCACATTCGAAGAACCCTTCACAGCACCAAGGAAGCAGGAAGAAAAATGTACCACAGAGCTGCACTGGCAAACTTTGACTTGTGCATCAATTTTGAGTACATCAAGAAGATACACATACCTCCTCCCAACAACACCATTCCAGCTGAAATCATATCCAAAGCAAGAACTGGAGCTATCTTTGAAACACCTGAAATTTCAGTAGTATTCAAAGATGCTAATGATGAAAGAGCTTTGTTTAGAATTAATGAAATTAACAGGTATTCAAACCAAACCCTGAATTACATCAAAGACTGCATGAATCAGAAACAATCCAAGCTTAAAGAGAAAGGAAAGGAGAATGAACAACTGAGGAAGAAAATTGAAAATATTATTAATGAATGGAAGGAAGCCAGAGGATGGTACAAAGAACTATACAGAGCAACTGACAAGAAAATTGATTACAAGAAGAAGTTGAAGAAAGGAGATACTTTCAAAGGTGGCCTGAAGATAAACTGATAAATTCTTGCATTTATAATCTGTTTGGGAACATTGTTTTTGTTTTTGAACTTGTTTGAATTTTCCTTACTTTGGTTGTTTGAATTTTATTTAAAGTTTGGTTGATATTTGGTTATGTTTGACATAGACAGTTATTTTTCTTACAATAATTATGGGAAAACTGTTAGGAAACTTTTTATATAAGTATAGAAGAAAAACAGATTCAGCCTGATCTAAAGAAGAAGATAATATCCTGAAGATCAAACAACAAGAAGAAACGAGATAGGACACTTAAAAAGAACAACACATCTTCATCAAAGAATCAGAAGTTGATCAAGAACAAGAAATGGTTATCAGAAAAGACCATTCTAATGGATCTGATGATATTTCTGATGAAATATCATCAGTTTCTGGTAAATCTGATCATCGGACATTCTGCTGATTTGTTCATCAGAATTTCTGATGAAGTGGTTATCTGAAATTCTGATAAACACCACTTGTCTGAACAAGTTCTATCCTGCCACAATAATCGAAGCAACTTGACATTATCGGATTCATTGATAACCAAAGCAACTTGATGATTGGATTCAATGAATATGTTAAGAAACTACTTTTTGCAGGACAAGTGCATGAATAAACAAATGTTTATTCATGCCCCTAGACTTTCTATAAATAGAAAGCTCTTCAGCAAGGGACGATGAGTTATGCCAAGCATTCAATACATACAACAAAACTCCATTGTCCTTTCACCTCAGAATTACACAAGTATTTGTTTGTAATAGATAATAATCTCACAATCACCTTGTAACACATTTTGTTTCAAAGTGATATAAACTTGAAAATTCTGTAGTTCTTATTTATTGAAAGTCTGATTTCTATTTCCGCACACTATTTTCACATTTGTTGAAATCACTTGCCATATTACGAGAAAAGAAAGTTTTTAAGTCCAACTGTGACCAACACCCACTTAACACATATATGGGTGATTATCAATTTCATAGTTTTCATCACTATATCATCAAACTTTTAACTAGGGTTTGCTCCTAGACATGGTTTCAACATAACAACACTCATACATTCAACATTCAAGCATGAATTTCAATTATGAGTGTTTATCAAAATTTTAAGATAACACCAAATGATGAAATTGAACATACCTTGTGATCCCCTAAGCTTGGTGATCACAATTTTATTAAAAGCCCCAAATTTTAGCTTGATTTATCTTCGATTTCGTTGGATTCTTGTGAGTTTAGTGTTTAAATGGAACTCCTTCTTGGCTCTGTGGTTTTGATCGACCAAAACACACTTATGTGTGTGTGTTCTTTTTTGTCTAAGTTATTTTAAATAACATCAGTTTCAAGTTTACCACATTTAGTTCCTAAATTTTTTTAGTTGGTTATTAAGTAAGCCACAACCTACTTAATTCCAACAATATTTCTTTTTTACTAACTAGGTTAAACAGTCCTTGTTAACTTAGTGGGTTTGGGGATATTATAACCCACTTTATTTTATGTCCCGTTAACTCGGGCCTCTTATACAGTTTATTTTCTTTTAAATTATCATTAGGATTATTTATTTTAAATCCTAATATTTACCGGGTTAATTTTCTTTACCACTAACGGTATTTCACCCGTTCATTATTATTAACATGGTTTGACTATCAAACCCATTTTTGGGGTGTTACAAGTCTACCCCCTTTGAAAAGGTTTCGTCCCCGAAACCTTATTTACGTAGTTCATTGGTTTAAACTAAACGAACTTAGTTTCATTTTCAGGGCATTCATTCTTTTCGGTCAATAGTTATCATATGTATTGACGTGTGCGTCTTTCATGTGTAAGTCCTTACAGACCGTAACTCTCATCTCGTATTTCTTATCTTTGTCGCCTATCTGACTGAGTTGTCATTTGACCATTCGGTCGTGTTAGTCCTTCAACATGTTTATTCCACGCTAATCTTATATTGACAAGCGCTTTGTATTTGTCATAACACTATTTAGACCTTGAATGATTTTACCGGCTAGACTAATTAGTCACCTTCCATCACTCGGGTATACCGTATTGTCATCTCCGGCCTTATGTGTGTTTATGATTTCCCAAACCCTCTCATACTACTTATGTTTATTAAAACGTTGCTTTTGACTAAAAACTGAATTTTTAGTTTAATGTTTTCTCTTTATCTTATGTCATTTACTCATATCAAGGAATTTACGTCCTAGGATTTATTCATTTATGTTATTATTTTACGCGGGATGACTAGTAGGTTATTTCACTTAGCCTTGCAGGCTATTACCTTACACTTTCACCTCCTTTTTGGTGAGACCCTTATAGTTATTTCTTTCTATTCGTGACCCGAGGGTCATTTTGGTCCCGTAGACCTTAACTCTGCTTATAATCCCGAAGGTTATGATGATCCCGTAGATTCATCTTTTACTCGTGTCTTTATATATATAGCGTCAAGGCACCCCTTGTTATGTTTGAAATCATTTATTTTCACTTTTGAAATTCATTTGACCTTGACCGTAGTCTATGGCTACATTCGTTTTCTTTTTAGACTAATCTTCTGACTCTATGACTTTTTACGTCATTTACGCATCGGTTTGTTCTCCGCTTACAGTTATCTGGTTTACGCCTCTATTTCCTCTCAACCCGTTACCCGGGTTCTTTATCTTAGTGTTTTTAACACTCCTGTTTCACTGGTTTGCATTTTCCTTTCTATACTCTTTTACGACCTATCACATAGGTTCATTAATACTCCGCGCTTCCATTATTAAGTTTGCGCTTACTTGCACTCTCTAGTATTTATACTTTATTTGGCCAGTTTGACATATTTGTGTGAAGCCATCACTTATGACAGTCAAACTTTATTCTTTATTTAACTTGTTCAACCTCGAAATAGGTAAACATCCTTATCAAAATTCTGTTTGCGAAATTTTTTTATTCTTTTAGTCATAACTCATAATCCGAGTCTTTTGACTTTCTAATCCGTGTTCCCATCTCTTGGTTTACGCATATTCTCAAAATCCTACCCATCTATCGGGTATTTTGACCGAAGTCATCATCAAAACAACCATTCTGGTATGCATTTAGACTTCGTTTTAATTTGTTTGGTCATCTTAGCGAAATCCCTCGCTTTTATTCAACCAAATCCTTTATTCTTTATTCAATCCGTTCGACTTGTCCGTGTGAATTTCATCACTTATCAAACTTTATCCCCTATGCCTTAGCATTCTCATTAGTCGGTTTGTATTTTCTTTTACTTTGATTCTTGTCCCTTCCCTCGGGCTCGTTATTCTAATGTAATACGCTTCCGTTACCCAACCTGCGTTTACATTTATTATCAAATATTTTACTTATTTGATCCGCTTTTGGGTACCTTTTTAATTTGTCCCATTCACCCCATCCTTACCAGATCGGACGTAAATTTGTCCATTATAAGAAGTTCACGGTATCATGTGCTCACTACTTACTTGGCCAGAGTAAGCGATCAACACATAGTACACATGACCTTTTTTATAAATTTCACATCACACCCCATGTAAGTAACGCCTCTATTTATTTCCATATTCTTGATTTCATTCGGTAAAACTTTACATAATTGCTATGTAACAATCATTAGCTTTACCCGTTTTATTTTTTTGAACATATAAATGTTTTCTTTTTATCATACTATTTTACAATCACATTCGTTACTGTGATCGTTACTCTTCTCAATAGTGTTCATATTGAGAACACTTACTTGGATAATTACTTCCGTCCAAGTTTCCACATAAACTAATCCTGTTATTGCTTTGTTATTCACAATCGTGAATAACATGTGTTTCTACTTAGTTTCTCTTGGAAACATCATCCTAGATTGGTATTCTTGTCACACCCCAACCAATGGCGGAATCATTGGAGCGGGACTTGTTCGAGATTGTAAGAGACTTCATAACACTATTTTGTGACAATATTTAAATAAACCCATTTCATTTCATAAATATCAAATTGTCAAACATTACATAAATTCAAATAACAATATGTTCAAACATAACAATAACAAAATTTGATACAACATATTAAACCTAGCACGTCTATATGTGTATCTAAGCATCGTCGCTACTTCAATTCATAGCAATCATCATCCTCAACCTGTAACATGTTTAAAATAAAGTTCAATGCAAAAGCAAAGGCGAGTATACAACTTTGATACGTACATAGCATAAAAAGATGATTAAACAATTCCTCATAGCAAGCATGTGATACAAGATAAACCTTAAATTCGGCATGTGTCTAACATATCAAACCAATGATGAAACGCAATATGCTCATGACATAACCACAAGTTTACGGGCGGTGCGTTAATCCTATAGCACTATATATGTCACGGATAGACTCGTTTCTAAGTTAATGATAAGTCTAACACAAGATGTAATTAACCCAAGTTTAAAGTATCAAGCAATCACGTATACAAGCATGTTATAGGAATGTTTGTGCATTTAAGTAAAATGTTCATGCGTAAGTTTTGGTAAGTAAACATGTCACACCCCAAAAAGTGGTAAACGTAAAGAGGGGAATTCGAGTATACTCACGGTTTTGCATGTTGTTCCTACTTGAATCCGAGAGTAAGTTGGTTGCTTAGGGTGGAGCACCTTGTCCTTCTACAAGAAGAAAAACATAGGTGTATGAGTTTGGGGAAATCAGAAGATTATAGATTCGGAATGTAAACAACATGAAAATAACATATGAAAATAATCACCTAGTACATATGATACTTGTTCTTGACACTAGGAAACTCTAAGGAGTTTAAATGTTTTCATGGAACAAGGTTCCATTAGAATCGTGACAAGTTATCATAGTCTAGGATGATATAATCTAGTACCTTGACATATGAACACTAGTTCATCATCAAAGATTCGATTATTCGGATAATATGTTTATGTATCATATAGGTTATATTAATATTTCCAATAGTTTAATAGTTCAAGCATGAGGTAGAAGATTAAAATCTTCATTTAGATACCTCTAAATGTCATAGAAATCATGTAGGAGGTAGGAAGAACAAGTTTTCCATTTAGGCACCTCTAAGTGTTCACCACTACAATTGATGTAAAAACATACAAGGAGGGTCATGAACTACAAGTAATACAAGAATATTAAACACTAATCTATAAGAAATCATCAAGCAATGTGTGGATTTTTATGTAGGACACCCAAGTTAATCCTATATCACACATACATCAAATCTTGGACTTGAACATCACTTGTTGGTTAAAAAACCCTAAATAAAACAGAATGTATGTGAGGTTTAACCTCTGATTTTGAATGTCTCAACCTTGTTTTTAAGCCTAACTAACCATAGAAGTGGTTATAAGCATAAGGACATAGGTTTGAGATGAGTTAGACTCAAGTTGAACAAGTTTAGTAAAGATTAGATGAAATCAGAAATGAACAGTAAACTTTGGAGCCTTTTTGGTGATGTTCCAGAGGCTTATTTACTGTGAAAAACCCATGGAATCGAAGCTAAGGTCAATCCAAGCACATAGGAAAAAGAATGAGGTAAAACGGACAAGAAATGAGTGAGTTATGCTCACTTTTGTGAAACTTGCTGAATCTGCTCGAACTTGTATTTCCAGCTGAGTTTTGAGAGGTTTTTGAGTGTGTTTAAGGGTTGTAAAAGTGGAAAAGTGGCTGAGATTAGAGTAGTATTTATAGGGAAGGATTAGGGTTTAGTTGGTTGGAATTAATGGCAATTAGTTGGGGGTTAATTAAAAAAAAACAACTTATAACAGCCATAAAAGCTTGCGACAAGGCTGTTAATCAGCCATAATGAATTCAAACGTATAAGCATAAATGAATAAACAAAGTATAGATTGTAAGAAATAAAAGCATTTTATTATTATCCGAGTCTCGTAATTTACAAAGATCCCTTGAAACGACGAAATACAAGAACATCAGATTTCCAAGAATAGAAATACGAACAAGCTTTCTAATTATGGAAAGTATGAAGAAGCAGGGCGTTACAATCTCCCCTCCTTTAGGGAATTTCGTCCCAAAATTTAGGAAGAAGTAGCAAAAAGATATGGACACTTCGTCTTCATGTTACTCTTGAGTTCCCAAGTAAATTCAGCGCCACGTTTACCTTCCCATCGAACCTTAACGATAGGAATTTTACTGCGCCTCAATAACTTGACTCCTTGATCCATGATTTCGATGGGTTTTTCCAAAAAATGCAAGGTCTCGTTGACTTGGAGGTCCTCGAGTGGGACTTGAAGTCCTTCGTCAGCTAGACACTTCTTTAGATTGGATACGTGAAAGACAGGGTGTACATTGTTGAGTTCTTTAGGCAGGTCCAGTCTATACGCAACCTTGCCAATCCTTTCGAGGATCTTGAAAGGACCAACATAGCGAGGTGCGAGTTTCCCTTTCTTGCCAAATCAAACCACGCCCTTCCAAGGGGATACCTTGAGAAGTACGAAGTCACCTGTCTCAAATTCCAAGGGTTTGCGACGCCTGTCGGCGTAACTCTTTTGTCGGCTCCTGGCTTTCAGTAAGTTGTCTCGAACCTGTAACATCTTGTCTCTTGCTTCTTGTATAAGCTCGGGACCAGTGAATTGAGATTCACCAATCTCGTGCCAATAAATAGGCGAACGGCACTTGCGACCATACAGTGCTTCGAAAGATGCCATTTGAATACTTGCATGATAACTGTTATTGTACGAGAATTCGATCAAAGGCAAGTGTGAATCCCAGTTGCAACCAAAATCTATTACGCATGAATGAAGCATATCCTCTAATGTTTGGATAGTATGCTCGGTTTGACCGTCTGACTGAGGATGAAAAGCGGTGCTAAGCTTACAAACAGTACCCATAGCAGATTGAAAAGTTTGCCAAAGACGGGACGTAAAACGAGCATCATGATCGGAAATGATGTCAATGGGGATACCATGACGACAGATGATCTCATCAGTGTAGATTCTAGCCATTTTCTCGACTTTGAAATCCTCACGAATGGGAAGAAAATGAGCTGATTTGGTCAATCGATCAACGATCACCCAAATAATGTCATGACCAGAAGAGGCACGAGGGAGCTTAGTGATAAAATCCATGGCAATGCTCTCCTATTTCTAGACAGGAATCTCTGGTTGTTCGAGTAAGCCAAAGGGACGTTGATGTTCAGCTTTTACCTTGGAACAAGTGAGACATTTCGCAACGTAAGAGGCGATATCCCTCTTCATTCCAGGCCACCCATAAGACGTATGTATATCTTGGTACATCTTGTCAGCGCCAGGATGTACGGAATACTTCGATTTGTGTGCCCCCTTCATCAGAAAGTCTCGAAGGTTTTCACGATTAGGAATCTAGATACGATTGTGATAGTATAGAATACCATCGGATTTAGTCACAAGATCTTGCTCCATAGCGCCTCGTATCTCGACAGTGAGATTGCTTTCGTTAACAGAGGCATATTGGGCTTCACGAATACGGTTCTGAAGGTCGTTAACTAGTTGGAGACAACGAATACCCTTCACATGAGTTTTACGACTAAGAGCGTCGGCCACTACATTCGCCTTACCAGGATGGTAGCGAATCTCGCAGTCGTAGTCGTTTAATAATTCCACCTAACGACGTTGACGCATGTTCAGTTCTTTTTGGTTGAAGATATGTTGAAGGCTCTTATGGTCGGTGAAGACCACACACTTAGTACCATAAAGGTAGTGTCGCCAAATCTTCAATGCAAAAACAACTGCGCCAAGTTCAAGGTCGTGAGTAGTATAGTTTTTCTCAGGTATTTTGAGTTGCCTCGACGCATAAGCGATGACCTTGTCTCGTTGCATAAGCACACAACCAAGTCCAAGGTTTGAAGCATCGTAATATACGACAAAGTCGTCGTTACCATCAGGAAGCGCGAGAATAGGGGCATTACAAAGCATCTCCTTGAGCGTTTGAAAAGATTCCTCTTGTTCGGGACCCCAAACAAAAGGTTTCTCTTTTTGAGTCAAAGAGGTCAAAGGAACAGCGACCTTCGAGAAGTTAGAGATAAAGCGACGATAATAACCAGCAAGATGAAGGAAGGAACGAATTTCAGACGGAGATGCGATCCAATTCTTCACAGCTTTGATTTTAGCGGGATCAACGTGAATACCAAGTTTATTGACAGTATGACCATGGAATTGAACCTCTTTTAACCAAAATTCGCACTTGGAGAATTTGGAGTATAGACGCTCAGTACGAAGAAGTTGAAGGATAAGACGCAAGTGTTGCTCATGCTTTTTTTGTGTCTTGGAATAGATAAGGATATCGTCGATGAAGACGATCATGAAACGGTCCAAGTACGCTTTGCACACGCGGTTCATCAAATCCATGAAAACAGCAGGAGCGTTGGTCAAACCAAAGGGCATGACCACGAACTCGTAATGACCATAACGCGTACGAAAGGCAGTTTTAGGTACATCTTCTTCGAGGACTCGAAGTTGATGGTACCCAGAACGAAGATCGATTTTTGAAAAGCAGGTCGCGCCTTGCAATTGGTCGAAGAGGGTATCGATTTTTGACAGTAAGCTTGTTGAGCTCATGATAGTCAATACACATTCGGAATGACCCATCTTTCTTTTTGACGAACAAAACGGGAGCGCCCCAAGGAGAAGTACTAGGGCGTATAAAGCCTTTATTAAGAAGCTCTTGTAGTTGACTTGAGAGCTCTTGCATCTCAGGGGGTGCTAGACGATAGGGAGACTTAGCGACAGGCGTTACGCTAGGCACTAAATCGATGCGAAAGTCAACAGAACGAGCAGGAGGCGGACCAGGAAGATCGTCGGGAAACACATCAGGGAAATCACGTACGACGGGAACGTCGCTTATGCTTGGGCCTTTGTCCTTCTTTTCCACAATGTGGGCAAGAAAGGCGAAGGTACCCTTGCGCAAGCATTTGTTCGCTTGGATACACGACATAAGCTTAAGACCTTGAGAGGGTTTTTCGCCATAGATGTGTAGGGAATGACCGTTTGGAAGAGGAAAACGAATAAACTTCTCAGAACAGACAACTTCAGCACGAACTCGCCTAAGCCAGTCCATACCTACTATAACGTCGAAACTACCCATTTGCATAGGTATAAGATTGATTGAGAACATATGATCGTTAAGGATCAAAGAACAATTGGAAAGGACAGAATCGACAGCGACGGTTTTACCATCAGCGACTTCGACAGCGAAAGATCTTGGTAACTTAGAGCATTTACACTTAAGCAAATATTCGAATTCTAACGACACAAAACTCTTATCGGCACCAGTATCAAACAGACAAGAAGAATAAACATGGTTCACAAGGAACGCACCAGTAATGACGTCGTTCGCGTTTTGAGCCTGAGCAGTAGTGAGAAGAAAGGCTCTGCCTCGAGCAGGTTGTTAAGCTTGTTGCTGTTGTTGCTGTTGCGGTGGTTGTTGCTGTTGTTGTTGTTGTTGAGGCCGGTTTCGTTGGGGACAGACGTTAGCCATATGGTTGGGATCACCACACTTGAAACACGCTCGTACAGAGCGACTTACTTCTGAGCTTGGTTGGGGACAGGGTTCTGAGCTACCACGGCTTGGTTTTAATTGGCCATAGGCGACCTACGACAGTTTTGAGAAAAGTGCCCATATAGATTACAGTTGGCGCACTTGTGGCACGGAACGTTAGGAGGGTGATGGTATTGGCATTGGCCACACTTGGGTTGTGTCCCAGTGTAACCCTTGTGTGTAGGGTCAACGTTAGAAACAGCAGGCATGGCTTGTAAGGGTTGAGGGTTTGGCGGAGTGACGACCGCGCAATTTTGGCTTGAAGCCTTCCGCTTCTTGCCTCGGTTTTTCTTGGTGGATGAGGAGGGTTCAACAGCGGGTTCAACGGTGGCTTGATGGGCGGTTTTCAGCGGGGCTTTTGTGGCATTTCTACGCATGACGTTGTTGTTATTCAAATAGGTGGCCAAACGAAAGGTTTCCTCAATAGTAGCTAGGCAAGCAGCCTCTACGAGGTTCATGAACGAATCGGGTAAACAATGGATGTATTTGTTGATGGCTTTTTCAGGTGTATCAACTTAGCTAGGACACAGGATGCTAAGTTGTTTGAAACGGAGGGTTAAACCATCATTGTCGTCATCAACTTGCTTAAGGTGCCAAAAATTCACTTTCCAGTTTTCTCAGCTCGTGCGGCGGACAAAATTCCTCCTTCATAATCTTCTTCATTTCAGCCCATGGCAAAAGCGTGGGCGGCATCCTCACCTCTTGTGCTTCGTTCATAGGTCCACCAATCAAGCGCCCTTGATCAGAACACCCCTGTAGCATTTTGGGTGCGCAATTCATCAGGACAACCACTCTGACGAAAAGTGATCTCCATGGCGTCAAACCAAGTGAGTAGTGCGGTAGCACCATCCTTTCCAGTGAATTCCAATTGTTTGCAAGCCATGAATTGCTTGAAGAGAAAAGGTGTCCTTGGCTTCTCCACCTTGGAGTCCACAGAGCCATGAGGTGAATTGGGGTTGGTTTGAATGCGGCTAACGAGGTCGGGGATAACTCTAGCCATTTGCTCGGCCATTTGTTCAGCAATGAGGCCTATGAGTTCCTTTTTAGAGATGGAGCCTGAGCGAGAACCCTTCTTGGACTTGGGCTTTTCGGAGGAACTTGAAGAAGGCATCTAGAAGCTGAAAGAAAAGAAAAGGATGAGACTTGATCATAAATTTTAAAACAAAGTTTTTGCATGTAAAAGTATGTAAGTGTTCAAGTGTCACGTATAATTCACATAAGCATAAGGTTGCAACATGTAATCACAAGTATAATCACGTAAGAATGCATAAGAAGGAGTATAAATTTAGTTTGTTCACGAGAATTATTATTGTTTTTGATTGCGCGAGACGTGCGAAATGTGTAACGGTTTTGAAATGAACGAGGTAACAAGTATAAAAATCACATAGAAATTGAGTCACATAAAAGAGAGGCTCATAAAACATGGGAATGTTTCGGGTTTAGAAACGTCGACTATTCCAAAGTGAATCGAAAGTCCTTTCAAATTAGAGGAACGTGCTTTGGCCTATAGGTAAGATACTCTCGTCGAGAAGCGATTAACGGTATCTTACCCTTCCAGTTACTACACGTCTCTAATCGACTGAAACAATCGAAACTTTCGTGAGATCGAAAATCGAGGAATGGGACTTAATCGACAAGGTGCGGGTTTCACCCCTAACTTGACGATTTCGTACCCTAATGTGGTTGGTACTCGTCGGGTCAAAATATAATTTCAACACTTTGACGAGGGTCCACTAGAGTTTGAATTGGAAATTTACCATTAAGATGTGGATTTCACTCCTAGCTTGTGGGTTTCACGCCTATTTTGGTAAACTCGTCTCTTTTGTATAAAGAGTGTCTTCAAGTCTTCAAGTGTATTGTGTAAATTGTCTTAGGAAAGACATAATGTAAGTATTTAGACCAAAAAGAAGAGAAAGAACGCAATATTAAACCTAGCACGTCTATATGTGTATCTAAGCATTGTCGCTACTTCATTTCATAGCAATCATCGTCCTCAACTAGTAACATGTTTAAAATAAAGTTCAATGCAAAAGCAAAGGCGAGTATACAAGTTTGATACGTACATAGCATAAAAAGATGATTAAACAATTCCTCATAGCAAGCATGTGATACAAGATAAACCTTAAATTCGGCATGTGTCTAACATATCAAACCAATGATGAAACGCAATATGCTCATGACATAACCACAAGTTTACGGGCGGTGCGTTAATCCTATAGCGTTATATATGTCACGGATAGGCTCGTACGAAGTTAATGATAAGTCTAACACAAGATGTAATTAACCCAAGTTTAAAGTATTAAGCAATCACGTATACAACCATGTTATAGGAATGTTTGTGCATTTAAGTAAAATGTTCATGTGTAAGTTTTGGTAAGTAAACAGTTTACACCCCAAAAAGTGGTAAACGTAAAGAGGGGAATTCGAGTATACTCACGGTTTTGCAAGTTGTTCCTACTTGAATCCGAGAGTAAGTTGGTTGCTTAGGGTGGAGCACCTTGTCCTGCTACAAGAGGAAAAACATAGGTGTATGAGTTTGGGGAAATCGGAAGATTATAGATTCGGAATGTAAACAACATGAAAATAACATATGAAAATAATCACCTAGTACATATGATACTAGTTCTTGACACTAGGAAACTCTAAAGAGTTTAAATGTTTACATGGAACAAGGTTCCATTAGAATCGTGACAAGTTATCATAGTCTAGGATGATATAATCTAGTACCTTGACATATGAACACTAGTTCATCATCAAAGATTTGATTATTCGGATAATATGTTTATGTATCATATAGGTTATATTAATATGTCCAATAGTTTAATAGTTCAAGCATGAGGTAGAAGATTAAAATCTTCATTTAGATACCTCTAAATGTCATATAAATCATGTATGAGGTAGGAAGAACAAGTCTTCCATTTAGGAACCTCTAAGTGTTCACCACTACACTTGATGTAAAAACATACAAGGAGGGTTATGAACTACAAGTAATACAAGAATATTAAACACTAATCTATAAGAAATCATCAAGCAATGTGTGGATTTTTATGTAGGACAACCCAAGTTAATCCTATATCACACATACATCAAGTCTTGGACTTGAACATCACTTGTGGGTTAAAAAACCCTAAACAAAACATAATGTATGTGAGGTTTACCCTCTGATTTTGAATGTCTCAACCTTGTTTTTAAGCCTAACTAACCATAGAAGTGGTTATAAGCATAAGGACATAGATTTGAGATGAGTTAGACTCAAGTTGAACAAGTTTAGTAAAGATTAGATGAAATCAAAAATGAACAGTGAACTTTGGAGCCTTTTTGGCGACGTTCCAGGGACTTATTTACTGTGAAAAATCTATGGAATCGAAGCTAAGGTCAATCCAGGCACATAGGAATAAGAATGAGGTAAAACGGACAAGAAACGGGTGAGTTATGCTCACTTTTGTGAAGCTTGCTGAATCTGCTCGAACTTGTATTTCCAGCTGAGTTTTGAGAGGTTTTTGAGTGTGTTTAAGGGTTGTAAAAGTGGAAATGTGACTGAGATTAGAGTGGTATTTATAGGGAAGGATTAGGGTTTAGTTGATTGGAATTAGTGGCAATTAGTTGGGGGTTAATTAAAAAAAACAACTTATAACAGCCGTAAAGGCTTGCGACGAGGCTGTTAATCAGCCACTAAAATCCTTTTTCTTTGTTGTTGCAACCTAGGTTAGGTGTGATATTTATCAAGTTATGTTAAATTAATGTATCACACAACTTACCAATTAATTAAATATACATTATGTAGTTAAGAGAATATAAAAAAAACAAAAGCAAAGCTGCCCAAGGCTGTCCCGGTCGCAAGGGGCAGTTAAGCCTATTATACATATTTTTTTGACAAATGACTATATAAGCTAGGTGTAGAAAAGTTCATATAATGTTAGGTTAGTGTTTATTTTAATTAGCTATTAGAATACACCAATTAGGTGATTTACACACTAAAAAAGAAAGATAAGTGAACCACCCATAAGGCTGTTTGTTCGGTTCTGTCCATAGCCCCTTCCCTTTTTTTTTTTTTTTTACAATATTAAGTCATATATTTTTATAGTACACATAGGGTATTTATGATATGTATTGTTAATTTAGCATAAACTAAGGTCTAAAAGAGCAAAGCATAAGAACAAGTATAAGCAAGCATGATTAAGTATATGAATTGCGAATAAGTATCGTATACGTTCAAGCTTACAAGTTTTCACATGAATTTATGAATAAGGATTCGATGCACAATGAATTCAAACGTATAAGCATATATGAATAAACAAAGTATAGATTGTAAGAAATAAAAGCATTTTATTATGATCCAAGTCTCGTAATTTACAAAGATCCCATGAAAAGACGAAATACAAGAACACCAGATTTTCAAAAATAGAAATACGAACAATCTTTCTAATTATGGAAAGTATGAAGAAGCAGGTTTTTTCCAAGTTTTTATCTTACATATGCAATAGTCAGTCTCTACGTACTTGTTGCATATTACTATTTGTGTAATAAATTTAAAAACGTGCACCTGGTAAATGTTTGCCCTAACGGGCTTTCCTTGCTATTAACCTTATTCGCGATCGTTACACGATTTAGGTCCTTAGTGAGCATGCACTACTTTGTCATAATTCGGACCGTTCCTCTGTCATAACTGTTACTTATTAAACTCTCGCCATCTTCAGATGCGAGTGCCTTCAACTAAAACGTTTACAAGGATTAGTAACGCCAATATCAACAAATGCATGTATTATAATACAAGGCTTTCTACTATACGTGTCAACACACGTAATTTCGTTAATTATATCTATCATTTAATTGGGGTAATGTGCATTACACGATAACCCTATGTGTTGTTCACAACACTTTAATCATGCTAAACCATTAATATAAATATACTTACCGGATTTGCGATCAAGTCTTGTACCGAACACTTTACTCTTTAAGCTTGAGCTCTGATTACCAACTTGTAAGACCCATTCCGTTTATTATAAATATATCATTTAATTACGCATTTTATATCATAAATGCGTCTTAGCAAAAACTTTTTCATCCAAACGTTCACACATGTTTGAAACATTCAAAAACTATGTTATAAGAGTTTACACATATCAATTTTATAAAGCAAAACCAGATCAATGCGGAAGATTTGTTAAGTCGTGTGTTCGGTTCTTGATCTTCGCTTGATCTTCATCAGGATACTCATAATGTTCACCTATAATCTAAACCAACGTAAAAGTTAGTGTTGATAATTTAATAACAAGTTTAATCAAGTTCTAAGCATCAAACAATTAATTCTCCTTTCATTGTCGCGTAGCGCGACAACCTATTTTCGACAGAAAGGTGCAAAATGCCCAGCTATGTTTTCATCCAAAATTCTAACTTGAAAGTTTCATAACTTTTGATCTACCTATCTGTTTTACGTGATTCTTGTTTCTATAAATCCTTTATGGCATTATTTGACCCATTTCATTTTAACAATATACTACATGTTCATTAACAATGTTTGTTTCTAGTCGTTTTTACCTACTCCCGGGCTAATCAAACATTAGTGTTTTCGCTCCCATTAAATGGTTTGCGCACGCTTTAACATCATGCTTTTTATCTACAAAACATTTAGAGGATTTAAACCTTTAAGTTTAAATTTCGCTCGTTCTTTTCACACATCACTTTCCCATATTTAAATTATCTACTTACAATTCCACCACAACTATTTTCGTGGTGGATTTAGTATAATTGTCCAATTATCTCGAATTCTACTCTTCGGTTAGTCGTTTTACGGAAAAGACCCATTTATAGGCATTTGACCCAAAAAGTCTTATGCCTAAAACCTTTATACTTATCAAAAGTTTACATGATCATAATAGATGTTCCTAAACAACCCTTAAGGGTCATTTGCCCGGATTGTCGCTCGAGGGTGTTTTGGTCAACATTAGTCCCTTCTTTTACGACGAAGGACTTTTAACAACTATTTGACCAAAATCACACGTTTAATTATAATCTTATTTACACGTACCTGGTTCGGGTCAAAGTATTGACCTGTTTTAATACCTCATCATATAAGTTGTTAGTTAATAACAACGGCGTTTCACGCGCTATTCGTTCCTGTCAGCATAAAACTCGACAACAACATTAATGACTAATTTCAATTGGTGATTTCATCACCTTTTGACCTGTTTAATCCATTTGACCATTTATTCATCGTAAGATGGTATTTATTTACCATCCCATTCATGTACCCGTTCCGGTTTATACCGTGTTATCATATTGCTAAAAATCATTTCTTAATTCTTTTGACTTATCATGTTTTACGTCGTAGAGCGTCTTTTTCAAAAACAATTATTGGTTGGTTAGCTCGTGGCCAATTACCATATTACCCTTTTTACTCATTATGGTTTGCCACATAATATGTCTTTTCTCAAAACTCATTATTTATTCGGTCTACTCAAGACCAAATTACCGTTTTACCCCTTTTTACTTATTCCAACCCATACTACTTCGCGTCGGGTCACCGTAATTAATTTACGGTTTTATCATAATCATAACAACTTCAACAAGTAAATGATCTAATAGAAAAGTGTAAGCTTTACTTACCTTGTATCCGATTATGCACTTTTCCGTGTATTTGATCCGTTTGACCCGCTTCTTTCCCAAGCCTCTACCTAGTTTGTCAAGCGTCAAACTATCATCTTAATTCGTAAGACAGTTAGATTTAGTCATCCTTACCTATGACTATTCCATCTTACGGATTTTATGTCGAAACTACTATTCGAATTCATCATTGGTTAGTTTGACTTTCAAAAGTCAACTACCTTTGATCATATGATATGCACAATTAAGTTTAAATCAACATCATGTTTAGAGCCCGTACTATTTCATATCACACGTAATTAGTCAAATTAGCCAATTACATGTTTCTTTCACAATTTCAACATATCAACATCCATTTAGGCATTTTGACAAACACCTTACGCGCATGATTTCTATACCTCTTCTATCTAGTTCATGGCTAATCTTTTTAACCAAGTTTCAATCATTAAATCGAAACCTTATGTCTATCACTCATGAACAATATCAAATCTTGCATCATAACATCAATTTTTTACAATTTAGGATACAAATTCTTGTGTTTATCACACGTTCTACAAACCCACTTAACACATATATGGGTGATTATCAATTTCATAGTTTTCATCACTATATCATCAAACTTTTAACTAGGGTTTGCTCCTAGACATGGTTTCAACATAACAACACTCATACATTCAACATTCAAGCATGAATTTCAATTATGAGTGTTTATCAAAATTTCAAGATAACTCCAGATGATGAAAATGAACATGCTTTGTGATCCCCTAAGCTTGGTGATCACGATTTTATTAAAAGCCCCAAATTTTAGCTTGGTTTATCTTCGATTTCGTTGGATTCTTGTGAATTTAGGGCTTGAAGGGAACTCCTTCTTGGCTCTGTGGTTTTGATCGACCGAAACACATTTATGTGTTTGTGTTTTTTTTTTTTTTTTTTTGTCTAAGGTATTTTAAATGACATCGGTTTCAAGTTTACCACATTTAGTCCCTCATTTTTTAGTTGGTTATTAAGTAGGCCACAACCTACTTAATTCCAACAATATTTATGTTTACTAACTAGGTTAAACACTCCTAGTTAACTTACTGGGTTCGGAGAAATTATAACCCACTTTATTTTAAGTCCCATTAAGTCGGGCCTCTTATGCAGTTTATTTTCTTTTTAATTATCATTAGGATTATTTATTTTAAATCCTAATATTTACCGGGTTAATTTTCTTTACCACTAACGGTATTTCACCGGTTCATTATTATTAACGTGGTTTGACTATCAAACCTGTTTTCGAGGTGTTACAAGCCCACCCAGGTGTCTAACCAAAACCGTAAAACGTACCCGTTCCCCACTTTACCCAAAATCATCTGTTTAAATTCTTCCCGTTAAGTTTTATTTTGGAAATAGCAACAATATTAATCCAACACCTAGCAATGTTACCATTAAACGGCGAAAAATTCCTTTGAGTATCTTTACAATGACATGCTTCCACCACAGATTTCGATTTTCTACCATGTACCTCCAACCCCATTTGTAAAGAAGAGCCTCGTTAACATCTTTTAGTCTTTTAATACCTAAGCCCCCCTTATCCTTGGGCCAAGTAACACAATCCCAAGCTACCAAGTTCATTTTATTAATGTCACTTGATCCCGCCCAAAGGAACCTTCTCATTTTAGCTTCAAGAATTTTTATGATATCCAAAGGGACCTTATATAAGGAAAAGTAATAAATAGGTAAACTCTCCAAAACAGAATTGATCAGCGTAAGTCTCCCCCCCCCCCATGGAAATAGTTTTAGCTTTCCAGACAGATAGTCTTTTATTGAACACCACAACTATAGGGTCCCAGTTACTAATTCTATTCATATCATCCCCCACCGTTATTCCTAAGTAAGTCAGCGGTATACTATCCGTGTTACATCCAATCACCTTAGCCATATCTTCGATATCACTCTCATTAACCCCCATCCCATACAAGTTGGATTTGTGAAGATTGATTTTTAGTCCAGAGCATATATAAAAAATTCTGAGACATCTCGCCACATTCGTCACATTAACCCTGTCCCATTCCCCAATAAAAGAGCGTCGTCGGCGTAAAAGAGGTGAGGGAAATGACTGGTCCGTTATTTGGAGTTTGAATTCCTTTGTAATAACCATCCATCCCTGCTTTGCAAAAAATGCTAGACAGAGCTTCCATAACCAGAAGGAACAGAAATGGAGATAACGGATCCCCTTGTCTAACCCTTTTATAACAGTTAAATTCAAAGGTGGGTGACCCGTTCACTAAAACCGAGGATCTAGCCGAAGCCAAAACCCCTCCCACCCATTTACACCATAATTTCGGAAAACCCATCTGACCCATGATATCCAAAAGAAAACTCCAACTCACGTTATCGTAAGCCTTTTCAAAATCGATTTTTAACAGGAAAGCCTAATTTTTTTCTTTTTTAATCCAAGCGATGATCTCGTTTAATATTAACGGACTATCAAGAATGTACTTACCTTTAAGAAATGCCGTCTTGTTTTCCGAGATGATCGTGCCTATCACCTTTTTAAGCCGATTCGCGAGGATCTTAGAAATAGTTTTACTAATCACCCCGATCAGATTGATCGGTCTATAATCTTTCAAACCTACAGGGTCCTTGATTTTCAAACTTTTAGATAAAACTCAGAAAGAGCTTGCAACTGTAAAATGTGACTATTAAGCTTTGCAAAGAAAGCTAAATAGTTATGGAAGAGATTAAAGAAACGACACTATTGTGGGTGACCAATAGATCGAAGCTGCAGTGACAATAGTGGAATAACTCTATGGATTTTAATATATGTAAAGACTGAAGATGTTTTAGGGTGGCAGGGACTTGAGGGTTTGGTCTTGTCTTGTATGTGGCTTGAGGGTTTGGTCTTGTCTTGTATGTTTGCTAGTGTTCTCTTTTCATTTTGTTTCCTAGACTAGTATTTTGACCCGCCGCGCGTTGCGGCGGCGTCGAAAGTTAAAGTAACTCGTATTTATACTGTATATTTGACCCGACTTTTTACTTAAAAAAATTACATCGCCATCAAATGAAAACGTAGCATATTTGACCCGACTTGCTTTCAAATACAGTTTACGAACATGCACAAAATAAGTAAAACATAGATAGAAAAAATATAATAATTTGTCCACGTTACCGTGTAAAGTCGTAAAAGTCATTTAAACCAATGGAGATGTCAAGTTATTAAGTAGAAAAGGTTAAGAAGGTCAAAGTTGTCAATTACCGAAAAGTTAGATGTGAATGTGCAACTTACTTAAATATAAGGGTTAATAGCGTTTCATGTCAAAAAATTAAGGGTGTAAAGTGGAAAAACTTGAAAGTGTAAGGGCCTTTTTTGTTGGTTCAAAACTTTGAAGAAAAGAAATGAAAAAGTCAAAAACTTGAGGGTTAAAAGAGAAATAATGGATTTATAGCATAAATGAATTTAATGAAAAGTAACAAATAAAAAAGACAAAAGATGAGCACATGTTCCACCATATTGATAAGACAGATTACTATTTAGATTGTTGCAAATTTAAGTATACACTAAAGAGAAAGGTCTCCAAATCTACTCGCCAAGTTCAAACTTGTCGAAGAATTACCTAAATCATCTCACTTTTGTGTACGCCAAATTAAGCGTAGAAGTATAGAGTACTCAACGGATCAATTACTAACTATCTAAAAAAAAAACGATTTGAATATCTAAAACACATGTCTAATAAAACAATCAATACATGACAAAATCAAAGAAGATTTGAAAAAGTATTAGCAATTACCTAAACTTTTATTATGAATATTTCCTCGCGTCCAATGCTAAGAAAGTAAATATTCAAGTGATGGTTTTTCCAACCTATATCTTTTCAGCCTAGTATCAGATCACTTTCACCTTACTTTTGATGATTATATAGCTAAATCTCAAACAAATTGATTTGAGACTGCTACACACTAAGCAGTTAATGCGGTAAAAAAGTTAATGCGGTAAAAAGCTGGATATCAGTCAAGGACCAACATTTGAGATAGAGGTTATCACGGTGGGATATCGGTAATTTAATATCATGTAGAACTTACACATATATAGCAATTTAACACTAACAATTTAGTATACTCTCCTACCATTAACAAATTAACCTTTTACAACTTGCAAAACGCTAACAATTGTAGCAAGTAGGAACTGATTAAGACTTAAAACACAAACATTAAACACTAACAATTAACCAATTAAGACTTATAACACTAATAGCAGCAATAAGAAGAAATACGAATGATAGAACTAAGAAGAAAGGTACTGATATCGGGAAAATCGGTGATATAGTCAAATATCGATCAATTATCGGATAATATTGGTACCGATATTCCGAACGATATTTGACACCGATATTTTACATGGGGACCGATAACCGATATATCGGTGATAACGGATATATCACCGAGTTAACTGCATAGTAACAGATATACTGTTAATCAAGTTATACATGTATCATAACATTTTTCTCCACCTTATTCAAACATGCTAAATTATTCATATAAGATACAATTTGACCTAAGAAATCTGTTTACTTTTACCCTGGCCCCAAACAGTTCCCAAATTTTCACAATTTGGCCCTAAAAAGTACAAACTTGTTCACTTTCTATTCATCAAAAGGATCACAATTCACATATTATCTTTTGTAACATAATATATGTCTAATCAGATTAGTGAAATCAACAAATTAAACAACCATAGTAAACCTAATTAGTGCGTGAAATCTGAAAGTAACCGTGAGTGATGCTAGTGTTGGAACCGGATTTGCAATAACCGCAGGAGCTTCTCCGGCGACCAACGTCAACGACGACGCTTTCGCTTTTGACATTTTCGATCGTACCGGTGCTGCTGCTAGCTTCGCTCTTGATCTTCTTCTTATCCGCCATACGTACACGATCGATCAATCGTTCGTTCAGTTGTTCATTTAGTGAGATGATTACCGGAATTGACTGTTTTCTGGCGGGGGATTTGATCGGAGAATGGAGGAATAGGTCACCCAATAGATCGTACACGCCTCTTGTTAATTTCGTTCAAGTACTTTCTTCTTTTGTGAGATACATATGACAAAGGTCCACCGACCTTTGTCTTTAATATTATATAAATTTGTAGCCTTCTAGACCCAGCCTCTTGCTGGGTTCCTTTTCTTTGTTTTATTTTAATGCACAAGCCCTTCCTTTAAAAAAAAAAAAAAAAAAAAAAAAAAAAAACAAAAACTACAAAATCAAAAACTGCTAGATGACATTGTGAATATGTGGATTTTGATTTTGATTTCTAGTGGGCTCTAACATTAGTCTAGAATGAAAAGAAAATATTTATGTGATTATGACATTAAAACACTCGTCCCCATCCATCGGACACGTATTAAACTAGTTATAAAAAAGGTTGTGATTAAACCTATTCAATCAGCTATTAAGCCACACAAAATCCTGGACTAAAAACTTACGATACTCAATGCACATGTTCTACATTAATGTTCAATCTAAACCCATAAACAAGTATTTTTTTTTTTTTTTTTTAGTAATTCTATATCGTATGTTAGAATTATACTAAAACTATTTAAAGTGATAACGCGGCTACTTGGAGGGGGGACGTCCCAATGATGGATTGTATCCTACCGAGGCATGGTTCGATCTGGAGGGCAACCCGGTTTTACCCAGCTGTTACCCCAGCGAGGTTCTCGTGTGGGGGCAGTATGGTTTCCGGGCGAAGGTCAGTTTGCGCGGCGGCCGGGGCCCGATAGAACATCGCGTCCGAAAGGCAGGGCTGACAGGGGATTGTCTTTGACAAGATCCCGGTGACCACTAGGTCCTGTACATAGAAAGTCACCCTTAAAAAAGTGATAACATTATAAATCACTTTCAATCAGATGTAGATTATGTTCACTAATAAGATCGCGACACTTGTTTATCGCATTACAATTAAAATATTACAATTTATTTTAATTAATTCTACATTGTTTATTCTTTTTCAAATTAAATTTGAACTTGTTATCTCACCTTTCTAGGCGTTCATCTTAATATTCTTTCATATTAGTATTATTAGTATTGATGGAAAAATTATTTACCAAAATGATGTTCCTTGAATACTATTTACCAAAATAGTGTTCCTTGTTTATTTTGTATTTCCTCCTTTCTTTTTTAACCAACATATTAAACTTTTTTTTATATTTTCATTAAATCAATTAATTATCTATTCTTTTATTCTTGAAAGATTTATATATTTTTTTAATCAATCCAATATTTATTTATTTCTTTAATTTTAATTTTCCAACTAACTATGTGTATTTTTTTAGCAATGATTCTTTGTAAATAGTAAAACTCTCATTATGATTTTACTTATGTCTGATATTTCAATAATAGAATAAATTAAAAAATGCTAATAAGTAATCATATATGTATCGTGTGTGTATGCATATGTTCTTAGCTATAATTCTTTGTAAATAGTTAAACTCCCATTATCATTTTGCTTATACTAAATTGCACTTTTCGTCCTTTATGTTTCAGGGTTTTTGCAGGCGCTGTCCTTTAATTTTAAAAATTACACTCTATGTCCTTTATGTTTGCAACCTATAACAGGCGGTGTCCTTTCTCATAAACCCAGTTAACTTTTTTATGTTAAAACCCCTCACCTTAACAGCAGGGACCATATGTGTAACTTTGTAAACATCAGAGACCTTTAATGTTAAAACCCCTTGTCTCTCCCATTTTTCTTTCGGAACAAACCCTAGCCTACTAGAAATATGCACAGCCCCACAACTCAATCATTTAATGCATTCACCAACTAAAAAAACTTCAGAGCAATTAATTCCTAAAGAACAATCAGAACATTCTGATAGTCCGATACCATCAGTATTGTCCGTACAGCATTTCCTCTCACAAACTTGCTAGTAACACCTTATGTGTCCAATCACACAAGATCAATTTCATAAAATCAGAAACTATAAGGTCAATTTAGATCTAGAAACTTTTCTGAAACTCTCACCGCACGAGGTGTGTGTACGGACACGCACAAATCATGAACAAATCTATTACACAAACAGATAATCAAACAAGCTCATAACAACAATTTCATCAAAAACTAATCATTACACTAAACACGAATAATCGAATCAAGTATAATGAAAATTGAAGCCAAAATCAAGTTAATAAACCTCATGTATGTACGCTTTCATCTCTGGTTTCGCTAGGTCAGAAAACAGAGCATCGCAAATCTGTTTCTCACTATCATCAAGCATCTTCAACAAGCTCTTCAACTGCGACGATCTGCGCTCGTAACTCTTCGTTTTTCCGGCGAGAAACGTGCTTCGTAACTCCTTCGTCAAGCAGTTTGCTGCATCTGTATCGAACACCGCCGGTGCCGTTGAATTCTTCACTTGTTCTTCCGACGCCATCGTTGTTGTCAATATTGATCTAAAAGTTATCGTAACAGACAGCAGTTTGTATTATATATGAGTATTATATATGAAAATAAAGAATGAAAGTGAGTGACGTGATGATGATGGCCGGAGAAGACAAGAGGTTTTAACATTAAAGGTCCCTCATGTTTACAAAGTTACACATATGGTCCCTGCTGTTAAGGTGAGGGGTTTTAACATAAAAAAGTTAACTGGGTTTATGAGAAAGGACACCGCCTGTTATAGGTTGCAAACATAAAGGACATAGAGTGTAATTTTTAAACTTAAAGGACAGTGCCTGCAAAAACCCTGAAACATAAAAGACGAAAAGTGCAATTTAGCCTTTTGCTTATATATGATATTTGAATAATAAAATAAATTAGAAAAATACTCATAGGAAATATGTATCGTGTGTATGTATATGTACTTATGTAGCATGTAACTATGTATGTATGTGTAATGAGATACATATAAATTTGATGTAAACTATCAAAATAAATAAGTAACCCCAAAAACGGTTACGCCAAATCGATTCCAAAAAATAGCAAATTCACAAAAGGTTAGTAATTTGTATACTATTGTTTTTGCACTTTTATAGGTTTTATTAAACATGGACTTCTTTATTTCTTTTGTTGTTCAATATCAATTGTGTATTCTTTTTAAATAGCTGTCGATTTATTTGAGCTACATGTTTCACTTTGGAATCAATACTCTTTTCTCAAGTGTGTGCACACATATAACTTTTAATTTAAAGCATAAACAGTTGAAAAAAATAATAGTTATTGCTAAAAAATATAAATAGTTAGTCGGAAAATTAAATTTAAAGAAATAAAAAAATATTGAATCGATTGAAAAATTATAAATAATTCAAGAATAAAAAAAATAGATACTTGATTAATTTAATAGAAATATAAAAGAAGTTTAATATGTTGGTTAAAAAAGAAAAGGGAAATACAAAATAAACAAGGAACACTATTTTGGTAAATACTTTTCAAGAATTTTGGAAATACAAAATAAACATTGGTGGGTTCTAGGCCGAAGCTCCACTGTGATAACTATTAAAGGTTACCGGAAGAGTATCTTGGTGCTTTAACAGACTCCTTTACCAAAGATGAAATAAAGGATGCAGTTTTTGATTGTGGCAGTGATAAAGCTCCGGGCCCAGATGGCTTTAATTTTTATTTTTTAAAGCACTTTTGGGCATTTTTTAGGAAGATTTTTTCGAATTAATGAGATCATTCCATGAACACGGAACCATCAGCCGCGGTTGTAGTACAACTTTCATAACTCTTATCCTGAAGATAAAGTCTCCACTAGGGTTGAAGGACTATCGCCCTATAACTTTGGTTGGTATAATAAGCAAGGTTATCTAAAAAAATTTTGGCGAACCGTATGAAGAAGGTCATGGGGCTGGTGATATCGGATACTCAGTGTGCGTTTCTAAAAGGTAGATTCATTTTAGATGACCCATTAATGATGAATGAGATTATAACGTGGTTGAAGAAAAAATATAAGAAGGCGTATTTGCTCAAAATCGACTTTGAAAAAGCCTATGATAATGTTGATTGGGCGTTTTTAATTTCGGTTTTGAAGCAAATGGGATTTCCAAACCGTTGGTGTCTTTGGATTGAAGGGATTTTACACTTGGCTAGATCCTCGGTGTCAGTGAATGGTGCTCCTACGTTTGATTTCCAATGCCAAAAAGGTTTGCGTCAGGGTGATCCTATCTCGCCTTTTCTTTTTCTTGTTGTTATGGAAGCTTTTACTTGCATTATAAACAAGGCAATTGGAATTCGTGAGATTGAAGGTGTTAGTTTGCAAGACAACGGCCCGATTATATCCCATTTGCTATATGCGGACGACGCTCTCTTGGTGGGTAGTTGGTCCAAAACTAATGTGGAAAAAACGGCTAGACTTATTAGAGTCTTTCATATATGTTCCAGGCTAAAAATAAATCTTTATAAGTCGAATATATATGGTATAGGGATTGAGGATGAAGATTTGAGAGATATAGCGAGTGTGCTCGGGTGCCGGAAAGGGTGTCTTCTGTTTGAGTATCTTGGTATTAAGGTTGGCGCAAACATGAATCGAATTAGCCAATGGAAGCCGGTTGTTGATAAATGTAAAAATCGACTTTCTTCGTGGAAAGCTAAGACGTTGTCGATAGGAGGTCGCCTTATCCTTATTAAATCGGTTTTGGCTAGTTTGCCGATATATTATTTTTCACTATATAAGGCTCCCGTTAAGGTTATAGAAAGTTTGGAGGGGATTATGAAACGATTTTTGTGGGCCGGGGATGAGGTAGTTAGAAAAATCCATTGGGTTTCTTGGGATGTGGTATCCACGCCGAAAAAGGAAGGAGGTTTAGGGGTTTCCAAGCTTAAAGATGTGAATGTGGTGTTATTGGCGAAATGGGCGTGGAGGTATAAAAATGCGATCCGAAGTTTATGGCATAAAGTGGTGGAGGTTTGTCACCGTCGAAAAGGTTATTGGGGTCTCCTTCCGGCTAACAGTAGTTTTCCCGGGTGTTGGAAGGAGATTGCTTCCCTTTTGAATGCTCTTTCGATTCAGGACCGTAAAATAACTTTATATTTTAAGGGGGTTGTTGGTGATGGGGAAAACATTAGATTTTGGCTAGATTTTTGGAGTGGGACAGAATTAGTAAAAGATAAATGGCCTAGTCTGTTCTCTTTGTCTGCGCAAAAACACCGCAGCCTAAAGGAGGTTTTGGAAAGCTTTCGAAACAGTCACTTAATTTGGACCCGATTATTGCAGTCTGATATGGAGTTGCAGCAGCTGATGAAATTGACCGATCTGTTGAACGTGGTATGTTTAAACAACAATGATGATAGGTGGAAATGGGAAGGCTCAGTCGATGGTAATTTCTCAGTGGCTGATTGTAAGAAGCTCCTAATTAGGGCTGCAAACGAACCGAACGAACACGAACAAGACCTTGTTCGTGTTCATTTGTTAAGAAATATATGTGTTCGCGAACCGTTCACGAACACTTATCGAACGAGATTTTATGTTCGTGTTCGTTTTTTTAAGGAAATGAACTTGTTTGTGTTCGTTTGTGTTTGTTTGTTAATTTTAGGCAACGAACGTTGACGAACACAAATGAGCACAAACTAATGTTTATAAACACAAATGGAAACAAACGAACACAAACAATCATTCATGAACAGAATATATAATACACCGACACTTATTAGATATTTAATTGGTTGGAATTTTGAACTATTTAAATAAATATAAAAACTAAAAACACTAATGAAGTATCGAACACAAACGAACACGTTACCGAACATTCACGAACATAAACGAACGAACACGACCGCTGTTCATGTTTGTTCATTTAACTAAACGAACGAAATGTCTTGTTCTTGTTTGTTTGTTTAATAAACGAACTTCCCGCCAAACGGTTCACGAACTGTTCGCCGAACGTTTGGTTCGTTTGCAGCCCTACTTCTAATCAAAGAAAGAGATTTTCACAGGCAGTTTTGTATGAAATGGTTTTCGTGGATTCCTCTAAAAGTGAAAATCTTTATTTGGAGAGCCGAGATGGAGCGGATTCCGACCAGAACGACGCTAAACAGAAGAAACGTCAGCGTTCCGGATTTGAGGTGTGTCTTGTGCGATGTGGACGCGGAGACTGCAGAACATTTGTTTACTGGCTGCGGGTTTTCGTTCGGAATCTGGACAGTTATAGGCAGGTGGTGTAAAATTGAACCGGTCTTCGCTTTCCATGTATCAGATCTCCTGCAGTTAGCAAAGGACCTTCTGGCGGGTCATGGGTCAAGAAAGTTATATCGGGCATCGTGATGATTACAATGTGGATGATTTGGAAGGTGCGGAACGAGAAAGTGTTCGGGGCTAAAGAGCCGAAAGTCTTGGATGTTACAGCTACTATTAAATCTTTTTCCTTTTTGTGGCTTAAAAGTCGATCTCGGTTTAAAGATATAGTTTGGAAAGATTGGGTCGTTTACCCTTTGTATATGATGTAATGGTTTTCTTGGGCCGGTCCTCGCTTTGAGGGCGCGCCTCGTTTCTTATGAAGTTCATCTTTCAAAAAAAAAAACAAGGAAGACTATTTTGGTAAATACTTTATTGCATTAAGGGGTTTTGGGGATTGCTTATTAATTTAACCAAGTTATAACTTATTGACTTTTTGAAAAATTAAATGATGTTTGGGATTGAGAGTAATGAAGTGACTTATTAATTTTTCTCAAAAGTCATAAGGAGTTTAGAAAAGCTAAGCAAACACCCCCTAAATGTTGATTGTAACATAAAAACAATGCATCACGTGTAAACTTGTCCTTTTCAACAGACAATATGCATATTTTAAAACCATTTAATCTATTAACAAATAATATAGTATATTTTTCATTTAAAATTTAATTCATCCATATAAAAAGCAAAGAACTAATACCAAACAAAAGGAAGTTTCCATCACCGTTGACATCATCAAATGGAACCAAAAGAAATTTCCCTCATAGCTGTGACCATGTGATGTGAAGCCATGCTACCTTTTATATATATATACACCCACACTAGACACCTAAAAGCCACAATATACATCCATTTCATGCCTTAAGAACATTGCAAAAGGCCCTAACTATCTGCACACTCAGTTTGCCTATCTACACACTTAGGGTTTAAATACGCTGCGTATAGGTCAATACGCAGCGTATAGGGGTATTGACCTATACGCAGCGTAGATAGACCATAGATCTCAGTGCCTGATAACCAATCATTGCACAGAAAACAAGGTGTATATACGCTGCGTATTGGTCAATACGCAGCGTATATAAAAGAGCTGCAAATTTGGGGTCATTTTGGTAGGTTTGAAGTGCCAAATTTTTGCAAGGTTTATATACGCTGCGTATAGGTCAATACGCAGCGTATATAAAACAGCTGCAAATTTGGGTTCCTGTTGGTAGATTTGCGTAGGTTTGAAGTGTCAAAATTTTTCCCGGTTTATATACTTATAATTATAATTATTATTATTATTTGTATTAACGTAACTTTTTTTTTTAGCGTTTCATGTCTCTAACTGATTTGAAGAATTGGGTACAAGAAACGGGAAAGAAGTATGGTTACGTAATTGTTACCCGCCTATCAGGGACCGTTTTTGTAAATTTTCGAAACTTCAGGGACCGTTTTTGTAAATTTTTGAAACTTTAGGGACCGTTTTGTAACTTTTCGAAACTTCAGGGACCATTTTTGTCAGTTTTCGAAACTTGAGGGACCGTTTTGTAAATTTTCAAAACACCAGGGACCATTTTTGTAAATTTACGAAACCTCAGGGACCATTTGTGTCAATTTTCGAAACTCTAGGGACCATTTTTGTAAAAATTGAAACCTCAGGGACCAAAGTGTAAATATATCAAAAATCTGAAAAAAGGGGGTCTTCTTTAAAGAACCGGCCCTTGCATGGATCGAACTCGTGACCTATCGTTTAGAACCGCAACGCCTTAACCAGTTTATCCTCCATCTCGGAGCTGCTAGAATATGAAACTTAATCCTTATATACACTAGTTAGGTTATACGCTGCGTATTGACCTATACGCAGCGTATGTAAGGGGCAGGTAGACAGTCAAACCAAATCAGTCTGACATACGCTACGTATTGACCAATACGCAGCGTATAGAGGTAACCCTATACGCTCCGTATGGCTCAATACGCAGTGTATGTCAGACTGATTTGACACTGATGCGATGTTGTCCAGGCACGGGAATAAAGTAATACGGGGAGTAGAAAGCTATACGCTGCCTATTTCAGTAAAATTGAAAGTCTATTTAGCACTGCTTTCTTTTCATCTGCATTCGTAGTTCATGACTTCTTTCTTCTGCTGTTTTTCATATTTTTCTTCAGTAAACAATTTAAACCACAAACCAAAATCATTTGTTCTGTTTTTTGCTCAATCTTGTTAAAATGTCATCATTTTGGACCGAGAATTATTTCGGTAATCGCTATTCTAACGACACATTGGGAGCAAATGATGCCAATGAGGAGGAGGAGGTTGTGTCTGGAGTCCCTGTTGATCAAAAAACACAGTTGCCAGACTTGAACAAGACTCCCACTCCACCTGTTGATGAACCAAATTACCCGGCGCATCAAGTGTATCCGGATTACAGATACGGGTATGAATCTCCGTACGTGCAACAAAGTGGATACGGTGCTGAGAATGCACATGTTGATGAACCATATTACCCGACGCAGCAATCGTATCCGGGTTACGGGGTATACGGGGGTGAAGGTGGATACGGATGTTACAGTGGATACGGGGGTGAAGGAGGATACGGGGGTGAATGTGGATACAGTGGATACGATAGATATGGAGGCTACGGTGGATACGAAGAACATGGTGGATATGGCTATGAGCCCCGTAACACATCACTTTATGAACCATCTACCCCGGGCAATGCGTTTCAAATAAATGAGGTATCACATTAAAATAATTATTATTATTATTGTTAAAAATATTATAATTATAATTATAATTATTATTGTTGTTAAAAATATTATAATTATAATTATTATTATTGTTAAAAATATTATAAACATAATTATAATTATTATTGTTGTTAAAAATATTATAATTATAATTATTATTATTATTGTTAAAAATATTATAAACATAATTATTATTATTATTGTTAAAAATAGTTTCAATAATGACCATATTAGTCCCTGAAGTATGAGTTTCATAAAATGACCAAATGGTCCATAAACTTTTATTTCAAAAATATATACTTGTTTCTTTTATAAAAATATAATTATTATTATTATTATTAACGTAACTTTTTTTTAGCGTTTCATGTCTCTAACTGATTTGAAGAATTGGGTACAAGAAACGGGAAAGGCGTATGGTTACGTAATTGTTACCCGCCGATCGAAAAATATTGGTGGTACTACTGGGATGGTATGGCTTGTGTGCGACCGTAGTGGTGAGCACCGTAGTAAAGCAACAGTTATGAAAGCTGGTAGCAAAAAAATCGGTTGCCCATTTTCATTACTCGCCATCCGGGACGTGACGAATGACACGTGGGAGTTAAAAGTGGACGACGAGAACCATAACCACGAACCTACGACGAGTCTGTTGGGCCACGCTTTTGTGCGAAGATTTACTGAAGCCGAATACAGGCTAGTGGAGCAGCTAACTGCTCAAAACATGGAGCCACGTATCATATTTCAAACCCTAAGAAAGCAGTTCCCCGACAGCCTGCATGTTCAGAAAGACGTGCAAAATGCGGTACAAAAAATTAGAGCGACAATAATGGACGGAAAGACTCCTATGCAGGCACTGGAAAGCCTGCTGCATGACCACCGATTCATTTACGACACCCGACAGGAACCCAAAACAGATGTCGTAACAGAGATTTTCTTTGTTCATCCTTATTCAATCACTATGTGGCGTGCATTCCCGCACGTGATGTTGATCGACGCGACCTACAAAACAAACCTCTACAACATGCCATTTGTCCAGGTTGTGGGTATGACGTCGACCAGCAAGTCTTTTTGTATCGCACATGCCGTTATTTGTAAAGAACGAAGGGGTAACTACGTGTGGGTGCTTGAGCGGATCAAGTCAATATTGCATGAATGTATGATGCCGCGTGTGATAGTCACGGATAGGGAGCTTGCCCTAATTAACGCGTGTTCTAAAGTATTCCCGAACGCAACCAGGCTTCTATGCCACTTTCACATCCAACAAAATATAGTTAAAAAGTGCAAGCAAGGGTTCAATAAAGAAGATTGGGGGAAATTTATGTCATACTGGCGAAGATTGTGCGAATCTTCTTCAGAGCCCATGTACAAGTACAACTTGGAGAAAATGTATAACCGACTCGTGGTTGCCAACCGAGAAAGTAAGTGTTCCTTCAACAAACGACTCACCCAATCTATTATATTTTACACACGCTTTTACATTTCATTATTTTATTTTTGCAGGTGTCTATGATTACGTCTACGAAAACTGGCTCAAAGACTATAAAGAAATGTCCGTTTATGCGTGGACCGATAAGTGTCGCAACTTTGGTCAGCGCACCACCAACAGAGTTGAGAGCCAGCACACAAATTTAAAAAGATACGTTACGCGCGGGAGTTCATTGGAGCGAATAGCAAGATGCGTCATTGATATAGTTGAAACTCAGTACGATGAAATACAAAAGAGTTTCACTGAGAGCATCGAAAAAACGATGAACCACCACAGACACCGACTGTTGGACAACCTACGTGGAAAGGTTTCCCATGAAGCACTTCATTTGCTGGCAAAAGAGCTACTGAGGAAGATGGAGGTGTTGCGGAAACTTAACGCATCATGTGGTTGCCATATGTGGCTTAGCTGTGGATTGCCGTGTGCTTGTAGGCTGGAAAACTACAAACGTACAGGTAAAAAATATTAAAACTACAAACCTTTTGTTATTTTGTATGATTTAGCTGTTTCTCACACCGTATTAACTTAACTGTGCAGGGCGTATGATACAACTCGACGACATAGATGTATTCTGGCGTAAGCTTGACTTGCTCCCATGTAAACTGGTAGACGAGGAAGTCGATGTTGTAGAAGAGCTAAATAATGTGCGGCAACATTTAGAGGCGCAGTCCCCCGTTCAGCAAAAGAATTTGCTTTCAAAGATAAAAGAGGTCTTCACCCCGAAATCGTCAACCAAGAAACCACCGATCGTCCAGCAAAATACTCGCGGTCGGCCTACATCAAAGAAAGTACAAGAAAGGCTAGATGAAGCTGCGAGGTTAGACGAAGCTGCGAGACATAGCTCCTATGGCGAGGACAACAACGTATATACCGCTTCCCCCAAACATAGGTACGATTTACCCCAACACAGCTCATACGTACCGTCAGAGGGCTCTCGTGGAACTGGTTCGGTTGTAAAGTCTGAAAAACCTAAAATGCGACGAAACAGTTCAACGAGTTCTAAAAAGAAGGAGATGTGGGATAATAAGGGTTTTCCATTAATGAAGGGGGACGAGCACTTGTTAAGCATTAGGAGGTTTAAGAATCAAATTCCATCAGAGTTTCACTCTTACATATCGCGTATACAAGAGGTGACCCCAGACGGTCATTGTGAGTACAGGTCTGTGGCTGTCGGGTTAGGTTTTACGGAACACGCATGGCCCAATATTCGAAGAGATTTACTACTGGAGATTGACCATAACAAGCCGCGTTGGAAGCATGTATTCGAAACATATAACGAAGGAGACTTTAAACGAATACGTAACATCATCGAATGGCATTCAGTGAAAGGGTGCGGTCCAAGTCACTGGATGGAAATGCCCCAGGTAAGGCTTCTCGTAGCGCAAAGGTATAATATTCTCCTCCACGTGCTAAGCATCGAATGGAGCACTACCATCTTCCCATTAACGGATGCCCCACTAGATCCACGACCTCAAGCGATAACGCTCGTACATGTTGACGGGGGACACTTCATACATGCTAAGTTGGAAGGAGACTACCCCATGCCTTTACTGACCCCGTTGTGGTCGACACATCGATCAATAGCTGCGGAACGGTGGGAAGAAATGTATAGACCGCGGTTACAGCACTACTACGAGTTAATCAATCCTAAAGCAGACTCAGACAAAGACAGAGAACCGAGTATAAATGTTATCGAAGATTAACCGGAAACTTGTATTTTTGTAAATTGTAGAAATTTTTTAATTTATAAAGTTTGTATCATTTTTAATTTTTATAATTAATAATTTTTGTATTATTTTTAGCTTTTCTAAATTATATTTGTATTATTTATCAAATAATATTGTTTTTTATAAATATAAACAAAAGAAAACACAAAAAAATAAAAAAAAAATGGAACTTTGTATACGCTCCGTAGGGATCCCTACGTAGCGTATGTGATTCAAATGACAAAAAAGCCCCTGTTTCTGGCTTCGTATTGCCTCAAAACAAGGGCAAAATAGTAAAATGACTAGCATAAAAAGCAGCGTATTGACCCCTACGCAACGTCTGTAAATGGCGGACAAATTCCCCCCAAAATCAAACTTTCAAAACCTAAATATGTTAAATTACCATTTTGCCCTTGTGTTTGGGGCTATACGAAGCTGATTACAAGGGTAACAAGGTCATTTAGGACCTTTGTATACGCTACGTAGGGGTCTCTACGAAGCGTACCAAAAGGTCAAGAGAATGACCTTTATACCCTTCTATCAATGCTTCGTATAGCATTGATACAAGGGTATAAAGGTCATTCTGTTGACCTTTAGATACGCTTCGTAGAGAGCCCTACGTAGCGTATGCGGAGGTCTTAGATGACCTTTTTACCCTTGTTATCAGCTCCGTATAGCCCCAAACATAAGGGCAAAATGGTAATTTTGGTTAAGTCAAACTGCTTTTTGACTTTTTATACGCTTCGTAGGGATCTCTACGCTGCGTAGAGGTTCTGATTTAAATTAGGGAAACCCCAACGCAGCTCTGTTCTTCCCCAAATCTCCAAAACACACACAACCGAGTGACATACGAAGGCGACTGAAATAATCAACCGTATTCGACACGAATTCGAAGTATAAAACATGTATTTACTCAACCTATTTAAGTAATTTTGATTTTTTTTGTATTTTATCCGTAAATTAGATGTTTTTTAGGTATATTAGGGTTTGGCTAAGATTTGATGTTGCTAATTTGTTAACTGCTTTTTGTTAAATATTCCTGATCCTTGTTTTTGTGTGTTAGGGTTTCACCTTTTGCACCTATCGATTAAGTTTCAAGCCTACTAAATCCTTGTTATTCTTCCAACAATTTGGATTGTTAATTAACATTGTGAGTACTCTGCTTCATGTTATTTTCATTTAATTGTTGCTTACAAATTTGCATGGATAAGGTTTTGGAAGAAAACTCTTAGTTTTAGGGTTGTATGTGAAATTTTAGGTCTTTTTAAGCTCGTAGTTTTCAGGTTTGTGTATCCGTTAGAAGATGTGTTTAAAGTATATTTATGATGATAATATGTTAGTTTTGTTAAATCATTTTGCCAATGGTAGCAGTCTGTCGTGTCGGGTCTGGTCAAGTTATTCATATGGGGTCGGTTGAAAGTGAATCTCTAATATTGTAAGTTTTCTAGTTGACAATAGGGGATTAGGGTCTTGTAAACCTGTTTTACTATGGTAGCCGAACAACGTAACATAGCAAGCTTGGTTTTAAAAAGGGCGCCTAAAACAGGAAGCTCTAGAAAAGCGCATGTTTTTTAGGTAAAATCGCTGCCGTTTGTGGCCGCATTTGCAGCCGTAAACGGGCGTTTAAACGGCTGCAGACGCAGCCGCAAACGGCTCCCGTTTACGGCTGCAAATGCGGCCGCAAACGGCAGCGATTTCGCAGCCTTCGCACACCTTCGCCGCCATTTGCGGCCGCGTTTGCAGCCGTAGACGGGCGTTTAAACGGCTGTAAAAGCAGCCGCAAATGGCTGTGATTTCTCGCTGCTGTTTGGGGCGGCGTTTGCAGCCGTTTAAACGCCCGTTTACGGCTGCAAATGCGGCCGCAAACGGCAGCGATTTCGCAGCCGTTTGCGAAATGCAGCCGCAAACGGGTGTTTAAATGGATGCAAACGCAGCCGCAAACGGCTGCGAAATCGCAGAAAACTATTTTATATTAAAATACAGTAAACACTTGGTTTTCAGGACGAGAAAGATGGACGCTGAAATGGAAATAGAAGAAATTAATCCGGAGCAGCAGCAAAAAGCAGAAGCGTCCACCGGTGGATCCTCTGCCGAATCACCCGTATTTAGAGTTTTCTCCGGAGTCCGACGCTGCTCTCCGTTGCGACAAGCTTCGGAAGATGCACGTCGGTGCCCATTTTGCGGTTTCTTGGAAAACCCTCCGGGAGCTCGGGGCTGAAGATTGGGCGCGGGAGTTTGTTCCCCGTGATTCACCGTGGGATCGATTGTTTGAGCTAGCGTTTACGCCGAGCTACAGGGAGATACTGATCGAGTTCCTGTCGTCGTTCGAGTTTCATCCTCGTCGGCCAAATGAGGCTGTGGACCCCGCGCAGCCCCCTCCCCCGGCCGAGGTTTCGTTTCGCATGGCTGGCCAGGCGCGTTCTATGTCACTTGCAGAGTTTGCGGTGCATAGCGGTTTGTATACGGAGGCTGAGATCGCTACGGATCTATATACGACGGTACGTTTAACACAAATTTTGTATTGTTATTATTATTATTTTAATATATAAAATTTAAGATTTAAATTTAATTTAACGTTTAATAAACATTCGTGTAAACAGGGGTTGGTAATTGTTAATAAACCCACGCTTGTAGGGTTTTGCGCTCTGATCGCGGACATCGGTCACTGGGACCACCAACAATCCAAGGGGAGGGTTACGACGATTAAGGATCCGCTCTACAGGTACGTTAGTTATTATTATTTTAATAATAGTTATTATTATTTAAATAGAAAATATATTTTTTTAAACCTAAATTGTTTTTTTTTTTCTAAACAGAAAACTGTTTTTTTAAACAGATTTTTTTTGACGATCTTAGTTTTGATGTTCGTAACGCGCGTACGGTCCTCACGAGCATCGAAACTAAGTTCGGCGTAAAATTATTTTTTAGTATTTAGTCGAAGTCGAACCGTAAGGCGTGTAGGTCCCAAACGAGCGACGAAACTAAGTTCGTCGTTTTATATTTTAACGACGAACTTATTTCCACGCTCGTTAGGGACCTACGCGACTTACGGTTCGACATGGACTAAATAATAAAAAAAATATAATTTAACGACGATAAAGAAATGTTTTGACGCTCGTAAGGCGCGTACGGGCCTAACGAGCGTCGAAACTAAGTTCGTCGTTAAAAAATATTTTTTTTATTATTTAGTCGAAGTCGAACCGTAAGGCGCGTAGGTCTCTCACGAGCGTCGAAACTAAGATCATCGTTAAAATATAAAACTTCGATCTTAATTTCGACGCTCGTTAGAGACCTACGCGCCTTACGGTTCGACTTCGACTAAATAATAAAAAATATATATATTTTAACGACGAACTTAGTTTCGAGGCTCGTTAGGCCCTTACGCGCCTTACGGACGACGTCGACTAAATAATAAAAGTCGAAACTAAGTTCGTCGTTAAAATATATATATTTTTTTATTATTTAGTCGAAGTCGAACCGTAAGGCGCGTAGGTCTCTAACGAGCGTCGAAACTAAGTTCGTCATTTTATATTTTAACGTCGAACGTATTTCAACGCTCGTTAGGGACCTATGCGCCTTACGGACGACGTAGACTAAATAATAAAAAAATATAATTTAACGAAGATCTTAGTTTTGACGCTCGTAAGGCGCGTACGGGCCTAACGAGCGTCGAAACTAAGTTCGTCCTTAAAATATATACATATTTTTTTATTTTGTCGAAGTCGAACCGTAAGGCGCGTAGGTCCCTAACGAGCGTCGACAGAAAACTTTTTTTTTAAATAGAATTTTTTTTAAACTTAAATTGTTTTTTTTTAACTGAAAACTGCTTTTTTAAACAGAATTTTTTTTAACAGATTTTTTTTTAATTATTTAGTCGAAGTCGAACTGTAAGGCGCGTAGGTTCCTAACGAGCGTCGAAACTAAGTTCGTCGTTTTATATTTTAACAACGAACTTATTTCGACGCTCGTTAGGGACCTACGCGACTTACGGTTCGACATGGACTAAATAATAAAAAAATATAATTCAACGACGATAAAGAAATGTTTTGACGCTCGTAAGGCGCGTACGGGCCTAACGAGCGTCGAAACTAAGTTCGTCGTTAAAAAATATATTTTTTTATTATTTAGTCGAAGTCGAACCGTAAGGCGCGTAGGTCTCTAACGAGCGTCGAAACTAAGATCGTCGTTAAAATATAAAACTTCGATCTTAGTTTCGACGCTCGTTAGGGACCTACGCGCCTTACGGTTCGACTTCGACAAAATAATAAAAAAAATATATTTTAACGACGAACTTAGTTTCGACGCTCGTTAGGCCCGTACGCGCCTTACGATCGTCAAAACATTTCTTTATCGTCGTTAAATTATATTTTTTTAATTATTTAGTCCATGTCGAACCGTAAGTCGCGTAGGTCCCTAACGAGCGTCGAAATAAGTTCGACGTTAAAATATAAAACGACGAACTTAGTTTCGACGCTCGTTAGAGACCTACGCTCCTTACGGTTCGACTTCGACTAAATAATAAAAAAATATAAATATTTTAATGACGAACATAGTTTTGACGCTCGTAAGGCGTGTACGGGCCTAACGAGCGTCGAAACTAAGTTCGTCGTTAAAATATATATTTTTTTTATTATTTAGTCTAAGTCGAACCGTAAGGCGCGTAGGTCCCTAACGAGCGTCGACATAAAACTGTTTTTTTTAAGTAGATTTTTTTTTAAACTTAAATTGTTTTTTTTTAACAGAAAACTGCTTTTTTAAACAGAATTTTTTTTAACAGAATTTTTTTAAACAGATTTATTTTTTTAAACTGAATTTTTTTAATTATTTAGTTGAAGTCGAACCGTAAGGCGCGTAGGTTCCTAACGAGCGTCGAAACTAAGTTCGTCGTTTTATATTTTAACGTCGAACTTATTTCGACGCTCGTTAGGGACCTACGCGACTTACGGTTCGACAAGGACTAAATAATAAAAAAAATATAATTTAACGACGATAAAGAAAAGTTTTGACGCTCGTAAGGCGCGTACGGGCCTAACGAGCGTCGAAACTAAGTTCGTCGTTAAAAAATATTTTTTTTATTATTTAGTCGAAGTCGAACCGTAAGGCGCATAGGTCTCTAACGAGCGTCGAAACTAAGATCGTCGTTAAAATATAAAACTTCGATCTTAGTTTCGACGCTCGTTAGGGACCTACGCGCCTTACGGTTCGACTTCGACTAAATAATAAAAAATATATATATTTTAACGACGAACTTAGTTTCAACGCTCGTTAGGCCCGTACGCGCCTTACGAGCGTCAAAACATTTCTTTATCGTCGTTAAATTATATTTTTTTTATTATTTAGTCCATGTCGAACCGTAAGTTTCGTAGGTCCCTAACGAGCGTCGAAATAAGTTCGACGTTAAAATATAAAACGACGAACTTAGTTTCGACGCTCGTTAGAGACCTACGCGCCTTACGGTTCGACTTCGACTAAATAATAGAAAAATATATATATTTTAACGACGAACTTAGTTTCGACGCTCGTTAGGCGTACATATATTTTTATTATTTAGTCGAAGTCGAACCGTAAGGCGCGTAGGTCCCTAACGAGCGTCGACAGAAAACTGTTTTTTTTTAAATAGAATTTTCTTTTTAAACTTAAATTGTTTTTTTTAACAGAAAACTGCTTTTTTAAACAGATTTTTTTTTATCTGAATTTTTTTAAACAGATTTATTTTTTTAAACATAATTTTTTTTAATTATTTAGTCGAAGTCGAACCGTAAGGCGCGTAGGTCTCTAAAGAGCGTCGAAACTAAGTTCGTCGTTTTATACTTTAACGATGAAGACGAACTTAGTTTCGACGCTCGTTAGGCCCGTACGCGCCTTACGGACGACGTAGACTAAATAATAAAAAAAATATAATTTAACGACGATCTTAGTCGATGTCGTCTGATTATTATTTACTGACTGGTTTCTTTTTGTGCAGGTATTTGCACAAAATGATTTCCACTTCGATCACTGCTCGAAACAAAAGCCGGGAGTGGTGCACCAGCGGTGATTTATTTTTCTTATATTGTCTCTTATACAAGAGGCCGTGCGCTCTCGCCTACGGGTTGGCGTAATACTTCGCCTCCGCGCATCATCGACAGGAGCGTGGACAGTTATTCGGCGGCGCCTACGTGACTAGGATAGCCCTTTCGTTGGGCTATCATCCGGAGACTGACCACGACCATGTAGGCCCGCCGGCACAGCCGAAGCCGATGGGGAAGAACGTTATATCCGGAATGCACGTTACCAAAGACTTCCCAGACGGGAAGCGGTTTAAGAAGCCGGACGGCACGCAATACCAGCTTGAACAGCTGCTGGAACAGTTCCCTCCGGTATATCCCCCGCGTGATCTGGAGGCGCCGGAGCCGCATGAGCCGGCCGTCGTCATTCCGCAGCCACCACCGCCGCGTGGACCACCAGGGGCGCCTCAGTTCCCACGCCATGTTTGGCCCGGTCCTGACCCATCACATCAGCGGCAGCTTCGGTTAGCTGAAAGGAACAATTATCTGTCGGAGTGGGTGGCTGCGGCGCTGCAGCAGCAGGGACAGCATGACGGGTTACCTCCACTACCCTTCATTACGGATGCGGAATGGGATCAGCATCAGGAGCAGCAGCAGCAGCAGTAGTATTTTATCATTTTATCATTTTGTTATGTATGCACAAACTTTTCTTGTATATATCAAACTCTTGTATATTCTGAAAGGTTATATATATACTATGGTGTACATATAAAATTCTGGCAGGTTATATAAAATTCTGACAGGTTATATAAAATTCTAGATGTTTAACATGTTCTGTTATGAATAAAAAATTGAGGAAGGTTATATACGCTGCGTATTGACCTATACGCAGCGTATAAAAACCTGGCATACGCTGCGTATTGACCTATACGCAGCGTATGCCCGTATGCCAGGTTTTTATACGCAGCGTATAGGTCAATACGCATCGTATATAACCTAACTAGTGTATATAAGGAATTAAGTTTCATATTCTAACAGCTCCGAGACGGAGGATAAACTGGTTAAGGCGTTGCGGTTCTAAACGATAGGTCACGAGTTCGATCCTTGCAAGGGCCGGTTCTTTAAAGAAGACCCCCTTTTAACCGATTTTTGATATATTTACACTTTGGTCCCTGAAGTTTCAATTTTTACAAAAATGGTCCCTGAAGTTTCGAAAATTGACACAAATGGTCCCTAAAGTTTTGTAAATTTACAAAAATAGTCCCTGATGTTTTGAAAATTTACAAAAACGGTCCCTGAAGTTTCGAAAATTGACAAAAATGATCCCTGTACTGTTCAGTTAAGTATGCTAACTGAGTTAGTGTTTAAAGAAGAGATCTTTATATGAAAGTTAACCTGGCTAAACCATTCAGTTAAATTTGTTTCAATAATGACCAATTAGTCCCTGAAGTATGAGTTTCATAAAATGACCAAATAGGTCAATACGCAGCGTATATTTTTTGATCGGCGGGTAACAATTACGTAACCATACTTCTTTCCCGTTTCTTGTACCCAATTCTTCAAATCAGTTAGAGACATGAAACACTAAAAAAAAGTTACGTTAATAATAATAATAATAATAATTATAAGTATATAAACCTGGAAAAAATTTGACACTTCAAACCTACCAAAATGACCCCAAATTTGTAGCTGTTTTATATACGCTGCGTATTGACCTATACGCAGCGTATATAAACCTTGTTTTCTGTGCAATGATTGGTTATCAGGCACTGAGATCTATGGTTTATCTACGTTGCGTATTGGTCAATACGCAGCGTATAGGGTTAACCCTATACGCTGCGTATTGACCAATACGCAGCGTAGACAAACCCTAATTTTGCTAGGGTTTGGTGTGCCAATAGACACTTTAGTGTGCCAATAGGCACACTCTTGCAAAAATGGCTAGATTTGTTCTTGTTTTCTTGATCTTAGCACACACATTTCTAAACCTGTCAGCAAGACATCTAGGGACCGAGCCTAAGAAGGTTGAAATACCAGCTTTTACTCCTTTGAACGATAGAAATATAGCTGAAGCACCCAGGAGTCAGAAACTTGGTCAACACAATGTAAGCAAATCAGAGCCACCCACCACCGGGCCATCAAGTGATCATGAAGCTAATGGTGGGAGTATGGTAGAAGAGGAGGATGAAATATACCTAGAGAAGCACCACCATCACCATGAATTAAGTTCAGTCGATAAATCCATCGCTGGTGGTGGAGTGATCCTTGGAGGGTTAGTCATGGCGTTTGTGGTGTCGATTGTTTGCTACATTCGAGCTACTAGAAGACGAAGTATGGTAGAACCACCAACGCCCACCACTGCTCGAAGTGTTTCACCATAGAAACCATGTTTCGGGATATTGATGTTGTTTGTATACATTATATTTGTAGAGTAAATAGTTTTTTCATTAGTTATTGTTTTTTTAATTTGTAGATGTGATTGCATTTGTTAATTGTTACAATGGATTTAATTGGTCTAAATATAGATCTTGAGTGTATATAAGCTATAATTTAATCATTGGCCGACAAGGGGATGTAAATTTAAAAATTATATATAAACAAAATATGTGGGATAACACAATACTGTGTTGGGGATAGTAATTCCAATAGTGTGTTAGGGTAGTAATTCCTAACACCACACGATAAAAGAAAGACATTGGTCAGCTAACACGATACATTTCTTAAATAGGTCAACCTGAAAATGACTCATTTAAAAAATGGATCAACATAAAACATGACCCGTTTGGTTAGTGGATTGACTTGTTGAACCGCTTAAGATTTTTTTTTTTTTTTTTTTTTGTGAAAAAAAAAAGCAAATATTTACTTGTTATAGGTGAAAAGTGTTAAAATATAAAGTTAAATATTTTGATTTTTATTGTTATCCTTTAACTATTTCCTCTATGTGTTGCGGCGGGGAATTTTTAAAATTCAACCCTTTACACGTTCAGGCGGGAAATTCTAATGTCCATACAATGGAAAAGCATGATTCTATTACTAAATTTTAGCTTGTTCCTTTGGAAAAAAAAAAAAAAAAAACATATGTTGTTTAGGAACTTGTGAGACTTCAATTAGTGTTGGTTTACGGTACTGGTGTTATAGCAAGCCAAAGAAAAAAACATAAAAAAATAAAGGCGTAGCATAACCAAAACGATATATAGACGTGTTCATTCCGCTGGGAAACAAATGAACCACTAAACACTCGTATATAAACATGTGTTTAGTTCATTATAATTAGTTTGAAAATTAAATAATAATCTGTTATTTTAAATATAAGCTAAAAAAAATTAAACTCAAAAAAAAAAAAAAAACTACCTACATAAATTATTTAAACTAAATAATAATCATGAAATTTTAATAATAATTGTGCGTTTGACTTTTTTTCATAGTTAACATTTCTACCCTTCGTGTCTACAACAAATTTCGTTAATCAGTCCATAACATAGGATGACATTAGAGAGTTTTGTGTGTCCTGTAACACTAAATTGTGTTTTAATATATATTATATTATAGATAATAGATAATTTCTACAAGTAAAATTAATTTCTTTATTTAACTCTTTCATCAACTTTTTACTTACAATAATTTTATTTTATTAGTTATAACTATCAATTCTCCAATCATTTTCATTTGCTTCTTCTAATCTCAAGCTAATTAGCATAAAAACTCAAGTTTGTTGATTGGGAATGAGAGATAAAAGAAATAAAAAACAACTAAAATGACACCAGTTACAAAAATATTTCATTTGTGTCGAAGTAATTAATTTTTTGAATAGCTGCAAGTCACTAGGTATTACTCGTATTTATAGATGAATATAAAAAGGGTCTACCTGAACACGACACAATTTTAAGTGTGTCTGACATGAGCCAACAGGACACGATAGCACACCCAAAACAAGTGTACCAGTTGCGTCATGCGTGGGCTTCCGCCTCTTTTTTTATACAATGTTTGACTATTAGCGTTGGATCGGGTTTCTTATGGCCTTATAGTAATAGATATGCCAGGAATTTGGTTGAAGATTTAGATCAAGCACGTAAAAGATTTTGAGGATCTAACATTGAGTTTAATGAAGACCTGATTCATGGTGTTAAATGATTTGAGTCCAGCTTAATGTAATACCAATGTTTTCACCAACAAGATTGTTGAAACCAGGAACTGAATACATATGAAGTATAGCAACAACAATTTGCTCGGCCAAGAATGTTAGATGATAAGAAGATACTGTTATCTTTTGGAGAAGGTTTAGAGGGTGTTTGGGGTTCCTTATTTTGAAGAAAAAAGGACTTTTGAAGGGGCAAAAGGACTTTTGAAAGGGCAAAAGGACTTTTGAAAGTGTTTGGCTTTCCTTTTGAAGGGCAAAAGTCCTTTGCAAAAGTCAAAAGTCAGGATTTCCTGACTTATTTTTGGCAAAAGGACTTTTGGAAAAGTTGAAAATAAGCTAAGCCAAACATGCCCTAAGCACAAGATTTGATGCAATTACCATTAGCAAGAAATAAAAATGTTCGAATTCGCAGAATGAGTTGAAAAATGAATATGAGTGACTTGCATAAATCTTCTATTGAATTAAATCACGATTCTATCATTAATAGGCTGCAAGTGTATGGTTTTAGTTTATTTTATCTAGTTACTTGCTTAATTGTAATTGGGCCGTAGGACTGTATAGTTGATAAATTAGCCCAAGTATGTTTAGATTGGTGGATTAAGGAATGAACTGGTAATCGACGTATTACTTAAAAGGCATTGGTTCATATACTTTATCATCCCTTTACATTTTCTAAACAAACCTGTTCATTTGTATATAATCGAGCTTTTGCATTCGAGTGATTTTTAGCCCGATAATTGGGAAAATGTGACAAATAGTCGCGATTCTAGGTTGTGTTGGATCTTGTGGATGTGCCTACAAAGAAAATATATATATGCATTACAAGATCAAACTGGGAACAAATAGTTGCTGTCTGGATTATGAAAAGCGTTAGGGGGCATCTAACTGAGAGGCACATCCAGCCAATTGCGCTGATGTGTGTACGTGAAGCGTGTCATAGTGTGCTCTTTTTTGCACCTTCCTAAGACGTTTCTTTAAAAATTTGGGATTTTGCGGAGTCACAGAACCATTGTTTGAGTTCATATATCGTTTTGGCTCATCGAGAGCTCTTGAATCATCAGTGAAGGGTTCCGTCTTTGTCCATTAATTTTAACACTTGAAGGTCCCAGTTAAAAGATTAGTATTTCTGTTTACTTAAAAACTCTAACATGGAACTAAATGGAGCCAAATGATTTGTGGACTTGAGGTAAGTTGTTGATATTAAATCGTTTGTTTCTTGAGAGTTAAGAACTTACAATGTCAGTTCCCTACCCCTTGAGTTTTCTATTTTCACACATTTATAACTGAATCTGTAATATTATATTTGAATTTATCAATACGATATTATAAACTAATATATTTTATTTAGCAGAACACTGTGTATTGCGAGAACATAATCAATCATTCATTGTTATCAATCTTATAAGATAAAAAATATTATAAGTGTAATATTTATTGTTTCTCGCTTTGCAATTAAAAAAAGTGAGAAAATATTGTTTATTAAATAAGCTACACGTATGTAGGTTAAATTAATAGATGTAAAAACCATTTAAAAAATTAATTTGATGGTCTTTTATGTACAAAATATATACATATACATATGAATGTTAGAAACATAAAATTTGAAAAATATTGTGACAACCCATATTTCTCGAGGTAAGAACCATTCATTCTCTTCGATTAATTTACTTACGCTTCTTATACGTTTTTTACCACAGCGTTTGCTTAACCGAGCACTGTTTATGAATCATTCTTTTTTTCAAAATGGAAACATATTTTTGAAGTAAAAGAAAACAATATAGAACTTAAATTGGAAGGTGGCAGAAAATAAATGGTTACAAGCAGAGCGTTGTAAAATGCATCTTTTTTAGGCCGGTCGTATGGTTTGGTGCCCTCGACCACGTAGGTTGGTAACACCTGTGATCATCACCCTAGGACGTTAAATCAAGGCATAAAAGATGCTCTCATTAAGTTATTAATGGGAACGAGAGGTAACGGTTGCATGTGGGTCTAGGTAACAACAACCATTTGACCGTTTGAAATAACAAATATATATATATATATATATATATATATATAGGGTAGGGTTCCAGCGTGAACAACCTCCCAAGAGTGAACTGCGTGAACATATATGGACTATTGATTTCCTTTTTAGTTGTTAAGGGTAGGATTGTAATTATATAAAAAATTAGATTTAAATCATTATTTTAATAATTGAATTAAGTTACATATTTCCTAATTTAAATTCATTATCCACATTATGTTTTATTTATTAATAAGATAATTATCAAAACAAACAACAAATCACAAGATTTCAATTTTAATTTTTATTTCAGATTTCATCACCAGAATTCAAATTTTGATTTTTAAGATCCACGTAACCTTCATATTTCAACGGTATACACATGTGTACTTGGATATAAATAGAATAGTACACATGTGTACTCAGCATCGTACATATGTGTAATTAGCTACATAATACATACATAGAAACAATACCTGTAAAACTATTTTATATTTAACAAATTACAAGTTCCATAATGTTTTCCAAACCAAACAAAAAAACATATAATTACAAGTTCCATTTTCGTAAAAACAATAAACCCAAAACAAAAAAAAAAACATAATCTTTTACAACTATTCGCCACGTTGTATGCTGAAGCATCCTTATCGACCTCATACGTGAATCATCCTTATCGATCTTCCATCTCCACTTTTCTCGTTGACGACATCTCCTATAATAGCACAAAAAAACTCAGCAACTAATACTTTGCATAATTCACAAGTGTACATCAACAACTTTACACATTCAATACACAAAAAATTATGAGATACCACAAAAGCAGACGCTACACACATGTGTACACTGGGTTAAAATTAGAGCAAAATCAGAATACACATGTGTACATCGCATTAAAAACAGAGCAAAATCAGAATACATATGTGTACATCGCGTTAAAAACAGAGCAAAATCAAAGAATTGAACAAAAAAACTCAGCAACTAATACTTTGCATAATTCACAAGTGTACATCAACAACTTTACACATTAACCAAAACTATACCAGTAAAGCTTATTAGACTATTGGGTATGGGGCGTGGGTTGGAGGGAAACGCCCAAGTCACCACCCCGGGTGGGCTTGGGTTTGGGCGTGGCCCCTTGGGAGGGAGTTTAAGGCCGGGCGTGGGGCATGCTAGCGATCCTATGTGGCCGGCTCTTATTGGCTTGTTGGCTAGGGCATAGCGGGCTATTTTAAATTTAAAAAAAATGATGTGGCTTGGCCACGCCAGCCCAGCCACGCCCACCATACCCCTATGAAACTTGGGTTTGTGTATTGAGTGCCCCATATCTACATGTCAACCCATGCCCCAAACTCCCGCCCCACCATACCCCACGGTCTTAACAGGTAAAACTTAAAGCTTCTAGCTTTAGTTATGGCAGTGCAACCCTAGTTAAAAACCATTAATACCAAAGTAATTAAGACCAACGATTGCAACTTCTGTTACATGGTATCCCTCTACCTATGGTATTTGTTTGCTTTTCAGATTTTCAATCCCATGGCCCACTTCTAACACCCCTAATTAATCAAGAATCTTACACACCCAACAACTACATCAATACAGTTGTAGCATCATAAAGCAAAACAAATTAACTAAACCTAAGTGATTAACTAATGAAACATCAAATTAATAATGAAGAAACCAAATTGGAGTGAGTACCAAGCATCGATGGTGCGACATGAATCACCCCCAAATCGGAAAACAGGGTTTTGTGATAATCAGGAGATGGGTATGAGGGTATGAAATAATTATATAATAAATCAACCACTGATACGTATATAACAAATCAAACGGTGTAATTAAAATAATTATAATAACAACACATCACAACATAGTACCGATACTTTACAGATCCGTTAAAAAAACTTACAAGCAGAATCTGATGTGCTTGATGAACACAATCAGTGGATCGATCGAATGAGGCGGATGTGCGGCAGTGCATTGACGCCGAATCGATTCGGATCTGAAAAACGATCCGGCGAAAATCAATGCCGGCGATGAAACGACCATGAATCGGACCAAAAATCGAAGGCTGATTTCGTCGTCCGGCAGTTTGTTCTTCATCGAGATCCGGCGATGAAACGGCGATTCAATCATCCGGCAGTTGTTCTTCATCGAGATGGATTATTTTCATTAGAGGATTTTTTTTTATAAAGTGTTTATCTTTGAAACTGATACAGAGACTTTTAGGGGATTACAAATGAAAAACGTATTGATTAGTTTCCATATGTTTAATATGAAAGTTTCCTATTTTACCCTTTAGATTAAAATTTAAATTAAATTTATTATACCTTTAATTACAATTGTGCCATTGATCTAAGATCTATCATCTACAAAATCAAGGGTCCAGATAAGTTCACGCAGTTCACTCTTGGGATTTTGTTCACGTTTGAACCTAATCCTATATATATATATATATATATATTAAAATTTAAAAAGTTATACACACATTTTACCAACCAAACTACACCTCACTCATATGTCTCCCATTCTCTCAAATTGTTGATGATTTTTTTAAAAAGTGAACTCGCCCTCCTACTCTTAATCTAATTCGGGCTTGATAGATGAGTTGATAATTATTGTGTTTCGGGCGAGGGTCCAACTTTTAGTCGACAAAGTCAAAACTCACAAACACGTACTAGAAAACTCGGCTGAAACGGCCTCGGGAGGATGCTCATGAGAGTTTGGTGAATGATTATTATTTTTTTTTAAAACCGTTGAATGATAATGATAATAATAATAATAATAATAATAATAATAATAATACTTTTCGACATCGTTTTCGAATGATTTGCCGACTTTTTTGCGAATCTTCGGCGATTTGAGAATGGGAGTTTAAATATTTTCAACAAAAAAATGATTCTTGATGTAAGATAGGATTCTCCACTTTGCAAAAGTGTACGGTCACAATTTTTCAACTAGCAGACGGTATGTCGTAATAGTACGAGTTTTTAAAATGTCAGAGTTTTTAAGAATGACAGAAAAAGTGTCCCTAGAAAATCTTGAATATATATGCAAAGGTATTGTTGTTGTTGATCTCTACGGACAATGATATTTGAGTTGGTGTTGGTGTTGTCGTTGTAATTATTATTATTGCTACTGCTACTGCTACCTGCTACTGCTACTGTTAGTGTTGCTGTTTAGTTACTATTAGGTGTTATTGATCTCTACGGAAAATGATATTTGAGGAGTCTGAACTTTGGTGACACCTAAAACAATATACGAGGCCCGTCAACATACATGATTTTTCCATGATGCTTAGTAGCCTTGATTGTACACATTGGTAGTGTATGTTGATAATTTAGGATTTGTGAAGGAACGATTTATTGGTTTGTTCATGTTATGAAAATAACCGCGTTATCTCTTAAAATTTTCAATTGATGAATCGTTTGCTCCTTACATTTTAAGTTTAAGTGGGGCTAAAGGCAAGGATATGGCAGTTCAAGCAACATGTATGGTGGGCTTAATGCTTTTAAAGCTTTGATTTTAAAGAAAATACTTCGGCATATTTTGTTCATTGTTTTCCTCACCAACTTCAACTTGTTGTTGTAGCCCTTGCAACCAAACATGTTTAAATTTGTAATTTTTTTTTAAAGAAATATCATATTTAACAAATGTTGTTTGTGCATCTTGCAAATGAATAGATTTTATAAGAGAAAGTCAAAGAGAGAGTTTGGGATTAAACCCTGGAGTTGAATATTGGGCTATATTGTGTGACCCCACGGGCTCACTTTAGGCAGCTAGGGTTTCGTGGCATCTCTATATATTGTAATCGTTAATGAATGAATGGGTCAATCAAGTCTTTTACCCTATCTTACATGGTATCAGAGCCTGCGCTCTATACCGTTTCCGCCGCGCCACAAAAAAATAAAAAAACCCTAGCCGTCAACACTTGAGAAAAACCCTAGACTAGGCGGCGTGCCGCCGCCGCCCTGTCCGGCCGCAATTTTTTTTTTGTTTTCGTTTCCGGTTTATTTTTCTTATTTCCCATTTGAAATAAAGTATCGATTTCGGTTCCAAATTTTAGTGGTCCCACCCAGGAGATTTTTTATTCCAATCTAACCCTTACATTAGCCGGATCACTTTTCTTTCGGTTTTCTCGTTTTGTCGTTCAACGTATCTTGCTGCAACTTGTTTATCTTCATAAATAATTAATATTGTTTGGAATGAAGTTTTCAAATAATATTTAATAATCACATTTGAAAATGGCCGAAAGAATTAAACATTATGTGTCATCGTTGCCATAGTTGCAGTCATGATCGTTGAACAAGACTTACACACACAAAGCGAAACTGATTGTGTGCGAGTAGAGCCGCCGTTGCCGAAGTTTTTTTTTAGTTTCTTCTGAATCTCAGGTTGCACCTTCCTATCCGATTGGATTTTCGTTTCGCCGAATTTGTTTGGTTCTGTTTCAGTTGGTTCCCACAAACCCGCCCACTCTTTCATTACGATGAAGATTTCTCGCCGGGTTATGTCTCTCCTTCCAGATCTGCTATCTCATCTCCTAGTTCGTTTCCTTTCTTTTGTTATTACCAGACCATGCTCCGCTGCCACCAGAGATCGCCGCTTGACTACGGTCCCCGGTCTTTGGTTTGACACACCGCCGCACGACCTTGGTCGCCGGGTGTCTATTTCTTGCTTTTCTTTCTTTTGTTCTTGTCGGATCACGATCTGTTGTCACCGAAGATCGCCGCCTGGCTAGGGTCACCGGCCTTCAATTTGACGCACCGCCACCACGGTCGTTGGGTGTCTATTTTTTATTTTTTTTATTTTCCCTTCTATCTTTCTTTCTTCTGTTTGGTTGGGATAGCAATCATGTTAGATAATTTCGGGGACAATGAACCAAAATAGGGGGACGCCGTGAATCAAACTTAAGTCAAGAAATCCTAATCTCATTTTCAAGGATCCTATAGTTTTGTCACCGTGCTTAGCCGCCGCATGACCACGGTTACGCCGCCGCTCCTTTGTAGGACTACGGTCCTTCACCGCTGTAAGGGTATTAACTAGTGTAGGTTTGCGTCTGTCTTGGGTTATTATGTTTGTTTTGGGTTCGAATTGTATATTGGGCTCGTATGGTTGTTTTGATGTCTATGGGGTATGGGGCTTGGCCCAATGTAAAAGGATCTCCTATGCATGTATAAATAGGGGAGTCCTTAGTCTTATTTGGTTCTTGATTCTATTCGAAACTTTGGTGCTTTGTGCGACTAGGATACCAGACGAAACATTGCATTCGTGTGTTCTAGTTTGCTTTGAATCAATATATTGCTTTCAATCTTCGACATCTTGCTTGTATTTCCGCTACTTGTTTGGTGTTTGATATCCGATTGTAGTGTTCCTGGACTTACAATTGGTATCAGAGCCTAAGTAGTCTCACGAAGGCTCGGTTGGATCGGATATCTTAAAGATTGAAGGTTGTTTTTGCTGCTGATTGTGCTCGAAAGTCGACAGAAAAGGTCTGATTTCTTGGCTGTTTTTAGTTCTATTTTATAACTTCTTTCTGTCAACTGTTTATTCGTTTAGAAAAGATTTGAGTTGTCAATTTTTTGCTTTAAGAATCTGTTTATTTGCGTCTGTTTATCAACCCAAGTTGAAGCACTAATACCGATTTTAAAGTAAATTTTCTGTTTTGGTTAGAAGAAATCTGACATATTGTGAATCAAAACGGATCTGCCAATCTGAAATTTTGACTTATTTTGATGACAGTTCTTGTGAAAATCAATTGTTTTAGGTATCAAAATTAAGGTTTGACTACTTTTTTTTTAATCCTAAAGATTTGGTTTGGTAAAATTAAAAGGGTTTTTAGTCAGACACGTCATTTTTTATTAAAAGTGTTTCGAAAATATTTGAATTTCTGGGTTTTATGCTTCGAGTTTCATCAAATATTCATTAAAAATTTTGAATAATTTTTGGGTTTGATCTTTTTGTGTGCAAGTTGGTTGTGTTTGCAGATTTTTGGAAAGTTTGTTACAGGAAATTTCGAAAAGATTCGGAAATTGAAATCACCAAATCTTTCGGGATTTTGGTTGAAAGTTGGCAAGATTATCTTTCCAAAAATTCAGCTTGTGCGATTGAAAGACTTGTACGATTGGTGCATTCTGGGCTTTTAAAGAACTGAGGCTCAATATTATACCTTGTGCGATTCACTTTGGGTTGTGCGATTACACTTGTCTGGGCTGTTAAGGATTCAAGCCCAAGTTTTATGTCTTGTGCGATTGAAGATCTCTTGTGCGACTGGGAAGATCTTGTGCGATCCACTGTTCGTTGTTGAACTGCTGTCAGTGATCTTGTGCGACTGGACTCTTGTGCGACTCAAAGGTTAACATTGAAAGGGGTCATAACATCTTGTGCGTTTGGCCAAGGGTTCAACTAAAGACGTCTTGTGCGATTCACCTTGTGAAATCGGACTTGTGCGATCAAAGGGGTCACACTGACTTATGCGATTGACAAAGGTTCAGTTGAAAGGTGTCTTGTGTGATTTATCTTGTGCGACTGGGATTGGACCTTTTCACGTGGACTGGACTGTTTGGGCTCGTGGACTGTTTCTACAGAACTGTTTTATATTGAACCATTTGAATTATTGTTTGAACTGTATTGTAATCGTTAGTGATATTCAATTGGTCTTTATATTTAATATTACGTGTTACTCATAAGTTCAATTGTTTTTTCAGAAATGGCTCAAACTAATCAATTGGGATTGACTGAAACTGCTGCTACTAACAAGGATCTAGATAACATAATTGGAACTAATAACAGGATTCCCAGGCTCATTTCTGGGGGATCCTTTTCAGAATGGAAGTTCAGGTTCATCCAATACATGAGGATTAAGGATCCAAAGGCGTGGAGGTACATCTGCAACGGACCAACTGTGATCACCTATGTTGTGAATGATGCTGAGGGAACAACTGCTCCTAAGCTTGAGTCTCAATTTACTGAAGAGGATCATGAAAAGCAAGACATTGACAACAAGGCTCTTGCTATGCTACACTCTGCTCTTGCACCAGAAGTTGACATTGGAGTTCGTGATTGCAAAACTGCTAAGGAAATGTGGGAAGCTCTGCTAGCTATCTATGAGGGAAATGAAGAGATGAAGGAAAGTCGAAGGGAAATGCTTACCCAAAAGTTCAACCTATTCAATCACTTCCCAGGGGAAACTTTGGAAAATCAAATCCAAAGATTTGTTGCCTTGGTCAGTGATATGAAAACTCATGATATCAGCCTTGAAAAGTTTGTTACTAACAAGAAACTGCTTAATGCTCTTCCAAGAAACTGGGTTACCAACGTAACTCTCATCAAAAGAACCAGGGACTTAGCTAGAATGACTCTTTCTGAGCTGATTTCTCTGCTAAAGTCTTATGAAATGGATGACAAACAAAGGCTCTACAACCACACTACAAGCTACAACAATGCAGGTGTATTAACCAACAGCGCCTTGATGTCTCAGCAGGGAATGAGCTCACTTCCAGGACCTTCTACTGTGCAGCTCCCTGCTAATCTTGGAACTTTTGCTAATCAATCTGGCTATTTTCCTGCTGCTACTGAACAAGTGAACCAAACTCTGTCTGCTGCACCACCCACTAACCAATCTGCTCCTACACCCACACAACTTCTTTCGAATATCACTACTGCATTTGCTGCTACAAACACCTCAGTTGCTACTTCAAGGGATTTTGAACAAGCTATGGCTTTCATGACAGGGGTCATGAACTGTTATCACGCTTTCATTGCTGGAAGGGTAAAGAACAACATCGACTCTGCTGAACTGGTGGAAGTCCATCCTGATGATGTTGAAGAGATGGATATCACTTGGCAAATGGCCATGGCAGTGTTTCGTGCCAAGAATTTCATGAAGAAAACCGGTACAAACAAATGGGAAACAATTGATGGTGAGATTGGTTGGAATAAGGCTAAGCTCAGGTGTTACAATTGCCATGAGCCTGGGCACTATGTTAGAGAGTGCAAACAGCCAAGAAGGGAAAGAGTCGGTCCATATGTTACTGTTACTGTTAGTTCAGCAGCTCGACCAACTCCAAATGTTGTTTCAACCTCGAATATCACTGTCACTCGTCCCACTCAAGGTTCACCCTCAAACACTGTTGTCAGAACTAAAGCTGCTGAATCGGTTGCAACTCCTAGAAATGCATTGGTGATTCAGGAAGGAGGGGGATTTGACTGGACTCAACAGATGAACGATCTGCAGATCACTACAGACAACTTGTACCAGCAAAATCAAGCTCTCATGGCAGAAGTGAAAGAAGATGCTGACTCGGCAGCTGAAGATGCTGAGGAAATGATCTATCATGCCCTCATGGCTCAAATGAACGACTACACTCCTTCTGAGGCTGAGGTATGTGTAGATGATGTTTGTTGTACTTTAAAATGTAGAGAGAAGGTAAAAGGTTTTAAGGAACAGGCCGAATCGCTTACTATGCAACTTCAATATACCAGATCCAGTAGCTACGAAGTTAAAAAGAAACTGGATGGGTATAAAGATATGGTAGAGGCTCAAAAACGTGACATTCGAAAGTTGCATAGTGATCTAAGCGAAGCGAACTGTCGATATCTCCACTTCAAGGAGCTATCTGAAAAGTTAACTGTTGAATTAAACGACTTAAAATCGACTTTCGAAAATACAGAATTTAATTTTAAAAAATTTTATGTTTCAAGCGAAAAGGTCGAGAAAAAGATAAATCAACAGTTAAAGTATAGCAAAAAGGAAATGAGGAATAAGGGGTTGGGTTTTGTATCCATACCCCCACCATACAACCATAACTATTCCTCAATTCCTATGACTGAAGAGGAGATAGACAAGTTACCTAAGATGGAATATGGAAAACTAGAGGATAGGAAGCCTGAGCATATCAAGCCTCGAAAGATAAAAATCACTAGGCCTGATAATACTAAAGTCATCTTAGAAAAACAGGCTTATAATCAAACATTTGTTAAATCGGAAAATGTTTTAAATCACACTGAAACCTTAAACTTTGAGAGAAATGCAAGTGTCGATAAACATTTTCAAGTGTTGAAAGAGGAAGAATCGTGTGAGTCAAAACAATCTTGTGAAAATAAATCTGTCACAAACGAGCCTGAAGTAAAGGAGCCTAGAGTTAATGTAGACAACATCGAGTTTGTCATGTTAAAAGGTTTGACTGAATTTATGAAAGAATTCAATAGGGGCAAACAAAGTGAATCTTCTTCGTCATGTGACACATCTTGCGACACTTCTAAGACATCCACTTCTGAGAAATCAGAAATGGGCGAATCATCTAGTGTCAACAGTGCATCACCTGAGGAAGCAGAGGCATCTCAAACTGAATCATTAGCTTCATCTGATTCAACCTGTGACTCCTATGAAAAGACTGACTGTTCAGAGTCAGTTGCTTCAGTGGAATCAACAAATGAATCATCTGAAACAGTTGATTCAAATTCGATCAAAGAAGAATCAGAAACAACATCAGGAGCCTCTGTTGAGTTAGATGGTAATGAAACCACAGGAGCCCCTGCTGACTGTTCAATGGAAAATAATTCTGATTCTTCTGAGCCAATTGTGTCACAAGAAGCTGAGAGTAATTCTGCAGCATCAAGTGACACTGTTTGTGAGAAAATTAATGATACTAACCCTGTTGCTTCAAATGCAGACCAAGTAATTATTGAAGATTGGGTAGATGGAGATGATGAGGACGACGTTGCATTTAAAGTTTTGAAAAATAAAATTCAGAAATACAATTCTTTAATTTCTGAAAAGTCAAACAATATTTCAATTTCTTCTGATGCTTTGAATTGTGTGGGCTCTGTTTTAAAGAGCAATGAATGTTCTAACATTTATTTTGGTTCTATTTGTGTGGATTTGAATTCAGTTGTTTTTCCTAATAAAGTTGATAAATCTAAAAATCTTTTGGTAAAACATACTAAAGGAGGAAATGAAGCAAAATATGTTCCTCCAAAATCAAGATCAAACAAGCAAACTAAGTGTCATTCTATTTCTAAAGACAAATCTAAACCTGTCTCGATTGTATCTCAGGAACCACACAAGCCCTCAGGTTCTGCAAAGTCTGATGGATGTCAAGCAAAACCACATGTGAAACGACAAATATGCTACACGTGTGGAATTGCTGGACACATTGCAAGAAATTGTCAGCATCGTCCTGATAAACTCAAAAAGGGAGAGCATCAGAAGGCTCCAAAAGGGAATGTCAAGCATCCAAAATAGGAAAAGACTTCAAAATCTAAACCTGTTAGGAAGCTGAACTCCAAAATGAAGCCTTCTGATGGAGATTGGAACAAAGCTAAACAAATGAAAATGAAATCAAACAATTGCATTCCAAACTCTAATTCGGTTTCGTCTAAGGCATCCAAGAAATTGGAGAGTTCTAGGAGAGTTTGGAAACCCAAGAATAATGTTCCAAGCAACTCTCCTAAATCATCGCGCATCAATAATAAACCTATCTACTCTAAAGAAAAGTTGATTTGGATGCAAGTCACATATTTTAACGAACAAGGTGTACCCACTACAACTATGGCTTGGGTACCAAAATCTAACTAAACCCGCGTAATGTGCAGGAATGGTTATGGAGGGCTGTCATTCGACTTTGGGTCATTAACAGTGGCTGTTCCAGGCATATGACTGGCGATCTATCCCAACTTTCTGATCTTGAAGAATTTAATGGAGGATATGTTACTTTTGCGGGTGGCGAGAAAGGAAAGATCACACAAAGAGGCACAGTCAAGAATGGTGATCTCTGTTTCAAAGACGTCAACTACGTTCCTGAGTTGAAGCATAGTCTGCTGAGTGTCACTCAAATCTGCGACAACGGTTACTCCACTCACTTCAATGATAAACACTGTCTTATTTTGAAACCAGGAATGATCATTCCTGACGAATGGATTTTGTTGAAATCTGAACGAAAAGGCAACGCTTATGTCATTGACATGAATAAACCTCCCACTGAAGGTGTTGCTTGTTTGTTTACCAAAATCTCTGAGCACAATAATATGCTATGGCATCGTCGTTTAGGACATTCTAACATGAAAAATCTAAACCGTCTTGCAAAATTGGGGTTGGTAAGGGGTCTACCTGTAAAAGACGTCATAACTTTTGAAAAATGTGTTTCTTATGCAAAGGGTAAACAACATCGAAAACCACACTTTCCCAAAACTGTAAACACCATTAACAGTGTGATGCAGCTTCTTCACATGGATCTTTTTGGTTCAGTGAATGTGCTCAGTCTGTCTGGAAAATCTTACTGTCTTGTAATTACTAATGATTACTCACGTTTTACTTGGGTTTTCTTCTTAGTTAACAAAAGTGAGACTGCAGAATTAATCAAGAGATTCTTAATCTTTATGGAGAATCAGACTGGCAAGAAAGTGAAAGGGATTCGAAGCGACAATGGAACCGAATTCAAGAATGCTGAGTTAAATTTCTTTTGTGCTGAGAGAGGAATCGCTAGACAATGCAGTGCTGCTAGAACTCCTCAGCAAAATGGAGTTGCTGAAAGAAGGAATCAAACCCTGATTCAAGCAGCTCGCACGATGCTCTGTGATTCGAAACTCCTAGTTTTCTTCTGGGAAGAGACCATTAACACTGCGTGCTACGTTCAAAACAAAGTTGTTATCAACAAGGCACACATGAAGACGCCTCATGAAGTAATGTTTGGTGAGAAACCGTATGTGGGGCACTTTAGAGCTTTCGGTTGTCCATGTACTCTTTTGCACTTGGAATCTATACCAAAGTTTGACGCTAGGGGAGACGAATGCTATTTCATTGGATATGCTGGGAAGGCTGTTCATGAAAACAAGACGGCATACAAAGTGTACAACAAGAAGACTAGACAAATCATTGAGTCTTATGATGTGCGGTGGCTCGAAGAAAATCAGACAGACGCTGGAAACGGGCCATTTATTCTTTATAATTATGCCTATCTATTCAAATCTTTTGATATTCTTGATGATCCTCCTGTTACTCATGCAGGTACTTCTGGTACAACTAATGTTGTTTCTCGACCCTCAATTGTTCCACATAATGCTGAAGAAGAGAGGGATGTTGAATTTGAGAGGGATTCTACAGCTGTGGGGGATCACACACCTGCAGTCTTATCTTCAACATCTACACCTGAGATTCAAGTGGCTCCGGATTATACCGACTTTCTTAATGATGGAGGGGAGGGGTTGGACTCGTCTGATGAGGAGGACACACCCATTGATCAAAATGACATGTTTGATGGTCCCATTCCTGAAGAGTTTATCGCAAATGGTGTAGAAGAAGAGCAAGTCTCTGACCAAACTGAGTCAGTAGCAGTTGATCATTTAACGAATGTATCTCCAACTGGAACTTCACCAGAGGTTGCTATTCCTGCCAGTGTCCAGCGTGATCATCCCATCGAAAATGTGATTGGACCAGTAGAGGTGGGAGTGTGACTAGAAGTCAGTCAGGAATTATCAACAACTGCTAGTTTTCATGTTTTATCTCTCAAATCGAGCCAAAGACAACTGATGCGGCTCTTTTGGAACCTAGCTGGGTAGATGCGATGCAGGACGAGTTGAATCAGTTTGAGAAACTGAAAGTATGGAAGTTGGTTACTCTACCTGCTGGAAAGAAATCACTCGGAACTAGATGGGTCTATCGCAACAAGAGAGAAGATAGCGGAGTGATTGTTAGAAACAAAGCAAGACTGGTCGTCCAAGGGTTTAGACAGATAGAAGGCCTTGACTACGATGAAGTGTATGCTCCCGTGGCTCGACTGGAGGCAATCAGAATCTTTCTGGCATATGCCTCCTACATGGGATTCAAGGTCTATCAAATGGATGTCAAGACGACGTTTCTCTACGACAAAGTAAAAGAAGAGATCTATGTGTCACAGCCACCGGGCTTTATGAACAAACAGTGTCCCCATCACGTGTATAAGCTTGATAAGGCTTTATATGGGTTACCCCAGGCTCCTCGTGCTTGGTATGCTACTCTGACAGAGCATCTGCTTGCTCTTGGATACACTCGGGGTGTGATTGATCAGACACTGTTCATTTGAAAAATGGGAGAGGATCAAATCTTAGTGCAGATCTATGTGGACGACATCATCTTCGGATCCACTAGTGATGCACTGTGCAAGGAATTCGAAGAAGTTATGAAGAAGCAATTTGAAATGAGTGCGTTGGGAGAAATGAGTTTCTTTCTGGGTCTGCAGATTCGACTGGATTCCCAAGGAATTCTCATCCATCAGGGAAAATATGTCGATGATATTCTTGCTAAATTCAAACTTCAAGATGTTAAACCTGCAAACACTCCTATAGCAAAAAGACCAGTGATGACAAAAGATACAGAAGGGGAAGTTGTTGATGCTACACTATACCGGTCGATGATTGGCTCGTTGATGTACTTGATAGCAGTAGACCAGATATCATGTTTGCTGTGTGTCAGTGTGCTCGCTATCAGGCTGCTCCTAAACTTTCTCATTTAAAAGTTGTTCAGAGAATCTTTCAATATCTTAAGGGCAGGCCTCGGCTTGGTCTTTTGTATCGAAAAGAGTCTCCATTTGATTTGTGTGCTTTTTCTGACAGCAATTTTGGAGGTACTGGTCAAGACATGAAGTCTACGTCAGCTGGATGCCAGTTTCTGGGGGACCGCCTCATCTCCTGGCAATGCAAGAAGCGGCAAACGGTCTCTTTATCTACTGCAGAAGCGGAATACGTGGCCGCTTCAGCCTGCTGCTCACAGGTTATCTAGATTCAACACCAGCTGGTAGACTACGGTTTGAATTTTTCCCAAACTCCCATTTATTGTGACAATGATGCAGCTGTCCAAATAGTGAAAAATCTGGTGTATTTTTCAAAAACCAAGCACATTGCCATAAAAATTCACTTTATTCGTGATTCTTTCAACCAGGGTTTAATTAAAATGGAACAAGTTCATACTGACGACAATGTAGCAGATATTTTTACAAAACCGGTTGATAAAGCACGTTTTCTTGAACTTCTCAAAATGGTCGAATTCGAGGATTGACCGCGGTCACACAAAAAAAATTATTTTTCTTCGTTTCTGTAAATGTGTTTCTTAAAATAGCTTTTTCTTCATTTTAAGCAAAAATTTAGGGGGATGTAGTCTCTCAGAAAAATATAAAAACATTGAAAAATCAGAAAAATACAAAAACATTTAAAAATCAGAAAATTCCAAAAATAGTTCTTTGCTTTTGCCATGCCTTGGCTACAACCCGGGAAATGAAATAAATTTTCACTATGTGGATTAAGGCTGACTCATGTAAGACCAATATTGAAATGGTCTGACTCTAGAGTGATGTGCTGGTAGGCTTTATCCTGATGGCTGGACTCTTTGACTAGTACTGTTTAGAACACTAATATTTATTCTATGACCTCAGAAAAGAACGTTCACTTGGAATTAGAGCATAGCTATTTGAATGTGTGTGTGATGTCCCGATACACACAATTTCGTTCTAGTTCTGAAATCTTTTCTAAACAACTCGTGTATCTCCTCTGTTTTGTATGAGCAAAGACCTGGAGGTGCTAGGCAACGTCGGCTTCTGCTTTGCGTGAGCAAAGACCTAGCTGTACGTTGTCGCTCTGTGGATCAAATACACCCGAAAGAGGCCCTCTAGTGCCCCAAAGAAACCAAAAAATAAAAAACCTATATCAAACTGAGAAAAATCTCATTTGATTTTATATTATATCCATCTCCGCTGATCCATTCTGTTCTTTTCTCAATCCAGTCCAGTCAAGGTTTCAGAACTCTAGAACGGGCTTGTGAAATATGTGGTAGGGAAACTACTCGTATGATAGCCTGTTCAAATCAAAAATTCCGGGATTTGATCATGATTGATCTGAGTGTTCATATAATTTAAAATGAAAACATGATAAATAAGTTGCAATCCGTTATTTGAGAAAAGCCTAGGGAGATAAGTTTAAGAGGAAAAACATACTGGCAATCGCTCGGATCTACCAGAGTAAATTAGTGTTGATAAGTGTAGTCTAGCCCGAAACTCTGTGATTTGATCCCGTAAGAAAAGTGCATGCAAAATGGTGTATAAGATGTTTTATTACTTGTAAATATTTCATATTATTTCTTTTGTGTAATTATTTATTTTTGTAAATATTTAGTTATTATTTATTTTTATAAAATCATGTGGCCGTGTGTTTATGAATTGAAAAAGACTGAGTGTTCACAGAATGTCTTTTGCACAAAGATTTTAAAAGTGATTTCATCCTCGGGATTTGAGCTGGGCCCACCGTAAACTTGGTGGGACCCGCAAAATCTAAACACTTTTCAAAAACATATGTCGGTTAACAAAAGGGGTTGCAGAATGACGGCTGGGCCCACCGCAGACTTGGTGGGCCCCCTTGGTTGAAAATCCATTCGAGTTAGGGTAGTTAGAGACTTGTGCGATTAGAAAGCCTTTCACATCATTGGCTTTTGAAAACTAAACTCTCTCCCAAAATTCCACGAGCTCCTATCGCACAAGCTGTTCATCTTCTTCATTATCATCTGAAATCATGGCTAATGAGAAAGGGAAATCAAAAGGTATGTGTTTCTCAACTTGTCTTATATCGGGCCTCTGGTATGTGCTTTAAGGTAAAACATTAGGTTTGTTTAAGTTGTTATTTGTATGAACAATGAGTGCTTAGAAGGTTTTGTTGATGCTGAAATCGGAAATTTTAGGGTGTATGAAGCCTTAACACATAAATTTTTTTTTACTAAAAGTGGTTTAGAACCCTAAGATTCAGCCATAAAAACGTTTTTGAAACCCTAGAATATCGCCGGAAGTTGCAGACCTCGCCGGAGAAGACAACCGAAGACGGCGAGTGAATCACACGCGCCGTCAGAGTAAATCGCACAAGCTGGGGACAGACGGTTTTGCCCCTGAAATTTTATGTGAAAAGTCTGTTTTGCCCCTGTGTTTTTAAAGTTCTTGTGCGATTGAAAGTCTTTTTGACTTTCGTTGACCTAATCTTGTGCGATTGACATTTGTTGACTTTCGTTGACCAGATCTTATGCGTTTGACCTGAGTTGACCAGGTCTTGTGTGCTTGATCTTTGTTGACCGGTCTTGTGCGACTGGCTTTATCCTTTTTATTACAAAACTGCCATCGCACAAGACCTGCCTAATCGCACAAAAGACTCTCAATCGCACAAGGTGTTATCTTTGGGCCTGATCCAATTCTTTGGGCCAACGTTAACACAGTGGGTATGATTAATTGCTATGTTGTGATTTTTGAATTCTTTTAAACAGAATACAGTTATGTGTTTTGTTTTTAAAGATTCTAAAATTATGATATCAGTTGATTTGGTTTGACCAAGTTTACGGTCAAACTCAGAAATCTTTAAGAATAAGGTGTATGTGTCTGCATTAATTTGTTTCTTTGTGTGCAGATACACGAAAGAAAGCAAAGGGTCCACATGTTCCAGCATGGGAAAAGACGATGAACATTGCTTGCTATTTGTCAGATCCTCCAAAGGGATTCGAGACGTACAAGTCATTTATTATGGGCCTAAACACTTGCAGATTGGCACATTCTCTTCGGGAGAATCCAGTCCTTCATGAAAACCGGATCAAAGATTTCTGGGATAACTCAACAGCGAAAAAAGGCGACTCGGAGATCAAGTCAAAGGTTCAGGGTACAGAAGTTTCAGTCAGTGAACAAGATATACGTGATGTGTTGCTATTCGGAGATGCAGCTGATGATCCAACAGAGTATTCAAAAGAAAAGGTCATGGAGATTTTGGTCAAAATGAGCTATGAGGGAGCGAATCCTCCTCCCACAATCAAGAAGTTGTTGCATCCGTACTTGAGACTTTTGGCACACATTTATCTGGTATGCATCAGAGGGAACAAGAGTGGTCTTGACAAACTGACATTGAAGCAAACTTCTGCAGTGGTTTCTGTAGTTGAAGGATGGAAGTATAACTACTCAAAAAGTGTTTTTGATGATATGTTTGCAAATGTAAAGACATTGAATGAGAAGTACTAGTACAAGTTCCCAAGATTTATACAGATGATCTTAGAAAAGAAGTATCCTAAGTTGCCAGTCACTGTGAAAACCTATGATGCCAAGATGATGAATCATTTGGTATTTACATGGATAAACCAAAGGTCTAGAGATAATGTTGGGGTCAAGTATGAAAACAAGCGCGCTTTAGATAAATTTGGAATGTTTGCCGAGATTCAAGAAGAAGCTCCGGCTCAGATAAATGCTATTGTGGCTGAAGAGCATGATGTAGAGATAATTGAAGCTCCTGTTGGTGTTCAAGAGCCGATTGAGAATGTAGATCTGACTGGTATTGAAAGCGAGGAATATGTTGCAGATGACAAGATGGTTAATGATGAAGAAGAAGATGAAAGTGTTGATGAAAGTGAAACAGAGACAGAGATCATGGATGAAGGCCTTACAGCAGAAACTGAAGAGATTAGCGAACCAGTTCACGTTAACCCTCCTCATGTTGAACCTGTGTCCACAACGGAAGCTGCTGGTGTTGATCAGTTTTCAGAAGAACCCACCGCTGATCTCCCTCATAGGAAACGAAGTAGAAGGGATCCTAGGCTCAGCGGTGAGGTAAATGTTCAAACAACCTCAGAGACAACTAACCCCATTGGTGACACAAAGCCCAGAGTTAACTACATTCCCACTGAGTTGAGCCCAACAATAATTGAATTCATGGCCAATGAAAGAGCTGCTATGTATGTGCCCGTTCCTAAACCAGGTGAAGGTTCTAGCAGTGGTCCATCTGATGCTGATGTTATTAGGGCTGCTGAATTGCTGCAAGCTGCTGCTGTTCAAGTTGAAGCGGCAGCTAAATCAAAACAAGTTGAAACTCCTGAGACTGCTGCAACTGCTGAAAGTTCCGATAGTGAAGGTGTGTTTGAGGAAAATGAGACAACAATCCTGATGCGAAGAATCTCCACTCTTGAAGAAGACAAGATTTTCAAGGATGCTCAGATTGCTAGTCTCATGGAAGAATTGGTGGTTAAGAATCAAAAGATCAATGAGTTGGAGACTAACCTGGGAGCTCTTAGTGCTATAGTGATGGATATGAAGCAAAAACTGCAAGGAAAATTTCCTAAGGAGTTTGCTGATCCTACAAAAGAATCAACTGCTGAAGAGAGAGAGAGCAGCAGAGGGAAGAGCACGAAGATGCTATGAACAGGTACTATGAAAGCACTCCTCGTACAGTGAATCAGAAACCAAGAAAGAGAATGTTGGTTATGAGGAATCTAGGAGCTGAACAGAACTTGCAGTTTGGTGACAAACCTGATTGATATGTGATCACCGCTGAAAAGAGCAAGAAGGGCAATAGATTGGGTATTAAAAGCTGGGCATGCAACGATGAGAAAGAAATGTTTATCGTGCTGAGGAAGAATAATGAAGTGGAGTATTATGATAATTCTGAAGCTTTCAACTCCTGGACTCCAGTTGATTTGAGAGAACTGAGCAATGCTGGATTTCATGATCAAGTCAAGAATCCAAATTGCAAGATTGGAATTAATTTCTATAATAAACTGCAGCAACAGGCTAGAGTCAATTTTCGAGATATGAAGTTGGCCGAGTCTACCATTGAAGAAGATGAAGAGGTGTTGGATCCTGCCACAGGGAAGCCATATAAGATTGTGAAGTGTCCTGCTACTAAACAGACGAATACTGTGCCATTGTTGAAGGAGCTTCCTGTTAATTCTCTGAAGAACTTTCAATTTTGGATGTATGATCCTATCTCTGGTCAAGCTGCAATTGTGTGTGATGATGCTGAGTACAGGTTCATTGATACTCGAGATTTGATGTGTTTTGGTGAGAATGACATCAATCTCTTAGCTAAGTCACAGATTCAGAGTGATCCTTAGTACGAGGTGTGTGCTAAAAGCTGGACAGGAGCTGTGGCCCATATTATGAGCTTCAAGTTATGGTTAGGGCAACGTACAAGAGTTGAAACACAGTTGTTTGGTCCGTATGTGGGAAGGAATATACCGATCTTGCCTGAACTACAGAAGAAACAAAAAGAACAAGCTAAGAAGCAGAAGATGAGGCAGTAGTGAAGCTGAAGACGCCAAGCCAACACAAATCTAGGGGGTATTGTAAGGGTATTAACTAGTGTAGGTTTATGTCTGTCTTGGGTTATTATGTTTGTTTTGGGTTAGAACTGTATATTGGCCTCGTATGGTTGTTTTGATGTCTATGGGGTATGGGGCTTGGCCCAATGTAAAAGGATCTCCTATGCATGTATAAATAGGGGAGTCCATAGTCTTATTTGGTTGTTGATTCTATTCGAAACTTTGGTGCTTTGTGCGACTAGGATACCAGACGAGTCATTGCATTCGTGTGTTCTAGTTTGCTTTGAATCAATATATTGCTTTCAATCTTCGACATCTTGCTTGTATTTCCACCACTTGTTTGGTGTTTGATATCCGATTGTAGTGTTCCTTGACTTACAACCGCACCCTTTGCAACACTTCTGGATCACTACTTTGAAGAATATGGATTAATATTTTGGCAAAATAAAGCTGCTCGCTAATTTTTTAAAAGAGGATTGTGGAACTACAAGTCAAGAACCGAGATCGCGACTATTTATTGTTTTGTTTATGTTTTTTATTCCAGTCCGAACGTTCGATTCTCTACCGCTCCGACTGCGAGGGAGTATTGGACTATATTGTGGGACCCAACGGGCTCACTTTAGGTAGCTAAGGTTTCGTGGCATCTCTATATATTGTAATCGTTAATGAATGAATGGGTCAATCAAGTCTTTTACCATATCTTACATTGAAATTGGTTGTGGAACGAATCAAGAACTGTCACTTGCAAGAGCAGGAAATACACATTGGAGTTCTCATTGAAAAATACTTCTCCATTTGCTTTCTCAATATTCAAGTGTTATTAACGTGCTTGAATACATAGAAACTTCGGCATTAGATAATGCTCACCAAAGTCAAGAAAATGGACTTCAAATACACATGAAAAGTTTTATGTTTGTATTTTATTTACATTTACATTTGATGAAGTACATCTTGGAAGTTAATAAGTTATTGTGTGAAGTTCTTCAAAGAAAGAATCATGATATTGTGAATGCAGTTAGGTTGGTTGATCAACATAGAAGATGTTAGATTCTTTTATGACAAATATGGGACTGAGATGATTAACATGGAAGACGAGTTTGTTGACCCAGAATATCAAAGAAGAAACACTAACATCACCAATCGTTACCAATATGTGGTTAATAATCTCAACACGGTTCTCGATATGAAAATTCAGGAGTTGGAAACCCTTTTAATGAGATAACCACTGACTTGCTTACATGTATGAGTTATTTGAGCCCGTGTCATAACTAGAGTGCTTTTAATGAACTAAACTTGCTAAAGTTGGCTTAGATGTATCCGTATGATTTTTGTTTTGATGAAAAGACAAGCTTGTTTATGAACTCGGCCACTGCATTACTAATGTGAAAGAGGATACAAGGTTTGACACCTAAATGGGTGAGTGTTAGGGTCTAAGGGTGTGATTTGATTAACAAAATATTTGTAGTTCATGATTTATAAGAATTAATTGCAGCGATAATGGTAATCAATCAAATACAAAAATGAATTGCAGAATAGTCATCACTAATTCTCATATCATTGAATCATAAAGGTGTTTACAGACTCTGCTCCCCCTCAACTTTAAATCTGACAATCGTGTAGCACTCGAAATACAGAAGAATAACAAACAATAGATCATGACATACTCATGATCTATTTATACAAATACGGAACAATTGATGACCTATGATGACATCACCTAGAATCAACTTCTAACAATCAAAATAACTAAATGATTTTCAACAACTGATAATCTTACAAGAACAGTTATATTAAAACAACTGCCTAGACATATACAATAATTGTTTGCATAACAACTGTTGTTTGTGAACCAGCAGTTGAATTCTTGACTGTAGTTCTTTTGTCTTGGGTAGCAGTGCTACATTCCATAGTAACGCAACACTTTCATTGTCTTCATGAGTTATTTCATTGGAGAAACAAATTGTAACACCATTGATTCAAATCTTTGTTTCTTATGAAGGACAATCGACTGTATAACAATTATTTGGCCTTTTAGCATATAAATTCTTTATGGGGTTCAACAATAAGTGATCTTACCAAAAGGATGGTAGAAACAAGAAAACACATTGATTATTTGTTGGTCTATTGTTTAATAAGTTATCACTAGTTTTACCAGTTGTAACAAGGGTTCAAAGAAGTTTTTCTTCAATCAAGCATGTGAAGATGGAATTGCGCAATAGGATGGGTAATGGGTATAGGTTCGATTCTTGCATTTGCTACATTCAAAGGGAGTTCTTTCACCCAATGTTATAAAACCGGTTTTAACGGTGTTTCAACTAATGTTATAAAACCGGTAATTTGAGGGAACGACAAAGAAGTTGTATCGTCGATCAAGGTTAAAATTTGGACTTTTATTAGCCCAAAAAATTGACAATTTACCTTCTTAATTTAGCTTAGCACCCACATCGATCAAAGTTCATCCTCAGAAATAAAAAAAAAAAAAAACATCAGTTTTGCCATCTTGGTTTATTAGTTCATAAATTCTGTCATCGATCAACGTTCATCTAGGTATGTTCAATCATTCAGGATGTTTTAATGTTTGCTAATTGCTGCATAATTATAATTTTTAATTATCTTTGAGGGAACGTCAAAGAACAAGTTCTTGGATTATTTTTTTTATTATGGAATAATGTACTTTTGGATTATTTTTTGAGTTGAAATTGTATTTTATGGATTTATATGGTTAATTAATCAACCCAATTGAACCGTCCAACATAAACCGGTTCAACCGATTGAAAAAAATTATGAGTTCAACCCGTTATGATTTAAAAACCGGTTTTTGAAACATTGCCTTCAACAAGTTTCGGTTGAAGATGTAACGCAGTGTTTCCAAAAGATGAAAACACGTAAAGAACAACCATAGGTTGTTTTTTTTTTAATTTGTAAAGACTATCATATTTGTATTATATGTTTTAATTTCTAATGACGATATTCTTTTTTGTATTATACGAGTTGACGCCAACCCGCGCGTTGCGGCGGGATGCCAATTATGAAAGTTTTATTATTACTATATGAGGGGTTGCGGGGGGGATGTCGATTATGAATGTCTTTAGGATCACCATATGAAATGTGCAAAATGTAAAACACCAACTTCTAACCTACAACACCACACGAAAGACTTTTACTTCAAAAAATTCTTTTGATCGTAAGACCATGTGTAAACAGGTGTGGATTCCCCATTCACGCCATCTAACGCTCCTAAAAATTGTTTTAAGACCACCCGTAGTGGGGCGTTTTATCCCCAAAATAACGCCCCACAATGCCAAGGTAACGGTCCCCGTGGGCGTTTTTTATAAAAAATGGTGGTTGCCTTTGGTTTTTCCACGTCATTGTTCATTCTTTTGGGCCAATCACTTTTCTGATGCTTTTTGTTTGGAAAATAAGATATTTTTGATAGTTTTTTTTTAATTTAATTATTAGTTAATTACTGTTCTCGTCCCTGTGGTTTGTCAAGAAATCACTATTTCAGTCTATTAGTTTAAAAATTACGATTTCAGTCCCTGTGGTTTCACTTTCGTAAGCATTTCAGTCCACCTTGTAACCATTTCAGTCTCTGTACTTACAGAATAAATGGATGAAGTACGGATCATTACAAATGTATCGTCTGTATATGTATGTATGAAGTATGGACCGATCAATAAATACATATCCACCGACACTATGAGTTTATGTATATTTACTTCGGGTACGTGCCTGTTCGGAGGAGGTACGACGGTTGCATGAAGGTTTGTGTGACGGTTGGTAGTTAAATGTGTGTATTTGGTGTTGATGAAGCAACGCCATGGTTGGTCGGGGTTGATGATGAAGGGACGATGGTTAGCCGCGTTCTTAATAAAGCAATGCGGTGGTCGGCCGGTGATGTTGATGAAGCGACAACGCCGAATGGATTACGAAGAAAGGATATCGGAATTTGGAATATTGGGGTTTGGGTTAACAGTATGCGACGTTTTCCTATTTATTTAATAAAATTTATATATGTAATCTATTTAACAGGGGAATATTGAATGTGGAAAGAATTGTGAGTTTAGTAACTTCCGTTACAAAGAAACGACACGACCTTTGGGATTCAAAAAAATAGAAACGACACAACTTGTTGATACTTGTTTAAGAGTATAATGTTTTTTTTAAAGATGAAAACACGTAAAGAACAATCATATGTTGTTTTTTTTTAATTTGAAAAGACTAACGTTACTCGACCTGATCCGTAAATAATCCAAAAAATTTTCTGTCCAATCCTATGAAATTGGAACATTAAAAAGTTGTGAATCAACTTAAAAAAGTTATTGAATCCGTCGTTGTTGTAAAGTTATTGAATCCGCCACCCTTTGTAACATGTGCTAGGAAGACCAGGTAGATTAATACGCTTCTTCACTTTTTTTGGCGGACAATTAGATTTTTTTTTTGAAAGGATAACTTCATTAAAATACGCCGAACCCACCACAAAAACAAGGGGACGGACCAACGAAAAATTTACAACATATACAAAGGGGAATAACACCAATCTCTCCAAACTAAACTCTTATGTTTGGATCTACAACCTAACCAAAGGAACCCTAGAGACTCAACCTCCCCGACAATCTCTATACTACACCCTTTACCGCCAGAAAAGTATTTATCATTCCTCGCTTTCGAGATGCACCAACACGAAACCATGATTACCCCCCTGACTATATCCTTAGCATCCGAACTGACCGAAAGACCATTATGGATCTCCAGCAGATCACCGAACGAGAAAGCGAAAATAGGAGGAATATTAAGCCATTCACTTACTTTACACCACACCGAATCCGCCACTCTACACGCTGTAAACAAATGGTCAACCGATTCTTCCACCTCGCCACAAAGAATGCAGTCCGTTGATTCCAACGGGATATTCCACCTAGCCAAAGCTGCTCTCGTGGGAATCCTATTACGGGCCGTTCTCCAAATAAAAATATTACATTTAGATTGAATCCACCCCCCTTTCCATAATTTATAAACCTGAGCCGAATTCTGGATCTTGACAAGCAACGATTTAACAGAAGAGGTAGAAAATTTCCCCGAGACCTCCGGGATCCACTGCCATCTATCCCCATTTGACGATAACTGAACCGAACCCAGCTGGGCACAACAGTCCGCCATTTCCGAGGACTCATCCAGACTGAACGAGTTCCTGGCCCAACACCACCTCCAAATACCCGCCGAACCCAATACCGGAGCCCTTTCTGCAACCCAACAACTTTTATTTACCTCTAAGGCAAACAGACTAGGCCACCTATGCATGAGAGGAGTCTCACCGAACCAGACGTCGATCCAAAATCTAATCCCTTTTCTATTGCCCAGGACCCCTTTGAAAAAACAGTTTATTCTTTTATTATCAATGACCATCTTGGATTCCAGCCCCATATTATTCTTCCAAACACCAGTTAGAGAAGAGTTACACGGAAAATACGACCATCTCCTACTCCTACCATGACAAGCCACAATTACTTTCCTCCAAAGACTATCGTCTTCCTGCCTGAATCTCCACAACCATTTGACCAAGAGCGCATCATTCACCGCTTTAAGCCTATTAATACCCAGACTGCCCAATTTAACTGGCTTCGAGACTTCTTCCCACGCGACCCAATTCATTTTCCTCACTTCGTCCGAACCGCCCCATAGGAAGTTTTTCATTAACGACTCCAGTCTTTCTACCACTTTAACTGGCACCTTGAAGATGGAAAAGTAATAAATGGGGAGACTTTCCAGCACCGACTTTATCAACACAACACGGCCTCCAATGTAGAGAAAACGAGCTTTCCAATCCGACAGACGATTCCGAAAAATCGAGATAATAGGATCTCAATTCCTAATACGATTCATGTTGGCACCTAACGGAATACCCAAATATTTAAACGGAAAACCCCCATTGGCGGACAATTAGATAACATTAAATACTCTTTCTTCTTTTAATTTTCAAACATCTCTCAATCAATTAATATGAACCACAAGTTATATTCTCATATGCACTTTCTCTTGCAATAAATATGACACTTTTCCCTGATCACCGAGTCAATGATGAGGACTCATCTCTGTCATAAACTCATAATGATGATCTAAGTCTTAATTTCTTTTATCTTTTTTTTTAAATTAAACTTCATTAAAACCAACCTCCGACCCAAATGGGCAAAAGGCCAAAAGAAAACAACACCCCCGACCCAAACGGGCAAAGAATCAAATTACAACATATGCATAGGGTATTTACACCACTCCTTCCAACTAATATATTTACATGACGTTCTATTTTTAAACCACCCAAAACCTCTCGACTTAATCTCAATCAAAATCTCTTGCGAGCTTCTTTTGATCTGATTAAAAACCAGCTCATTCCTGCTTTTCCAGATACACCAACACGCAATAATAACCAAACCTCGAATATTCTTCTTCATCTTTTCCCCTCCCTGAATAGAGTTATGAATATCCATTAAATCTTTGAATTCAAAAGCGAAGATCGGCGGAATGTTGCACCAAGCGCTGATAGCCGCCCAAACCCTCATAGACACCGAGCATGCCATAAAAATATGATCCACCGTTTCCACGTAATCTTCACAAAACGGGCACATGATCGATGGAATATCCACATTCCTTCTTCTCAGATTTACTCTGGTAGCGAGTCGATCTAAGTTGCCTCTCCACGCCATAATATTACATTTGATTGGCACCCATTTTCTCCACTCGAAATCAGGAATAAAACTATTTCCCCTATCAGAAATTAAAGCCTTTTTCACCGAAAATTCACCGAGAAACCATCCTTTCTGTCAATGTTCCATATCCACGAGTCCTTAGCGTCTGATAATCTCAACCTGTTGATACATTCTTGGCATTCCTGCCATTCCTTAAGCTCAGTATCAGTTTCGGGCTGTCTAATCCAATTCCAAGAACAACCCCCGTTTCCTTGATCCGAAACCATCCTATCCGAAACCCTGCAAGATTTATACACATCCAAAACAAATATATGTGGCCATCTTTCCATAAAAGGAATCTCACCCGCCCAGGTGTCTAACCAAAAACGAATATCCATCATGTTCCCCACTTTACCCAGAATCACCCGATTTATACCTTTCCCGTTTAATTTCATTTTGGGAATAAGTTTCACTATATTATTCCAGCATCCTGTAGTATTTCCGTTTAACGGCAGAAAGTTTCTTTGGATTTTTTTCCGTGGCAAGCTTCCACCACTTTCCTCCACAGATTTTGGTTTTCTACCCTATATCTCCAACCCCACTTAAAAAGGAGCGCCTCATTGACTTCTTTAAGTCTGTTAATACCCAGGCCCCCTTTTTTCTTGGGCCAAGTGACCCAATCCCAAGCCACCCAATTCATTTTTGTTTTTTTCACTAGAACCCGCCCAAAGAAATTTTCTCATCTTAGATTCAAGGATCTTTATAATACCGATAGGGGCTTTATATAACGAAAAATAATAAATAGGGAGACTCTCCATAACAGAGTTAATCAGAGTAAGATTTATTATGAATTTTATAATGTGTTTTATAATGAATTTTAGCCCGTGAAAGATTTATTTTTCTGATTATGGCTACTATAATTTTTGAAAACAATAACTCTTAAATAATTTTTGTGTTAATTGGTATAAAAATGCGTATACCCAGCACATCCCTTTCTCGTTACATTTAGTCATACTTGTAAGGATATTCAAGACCAACATATTTCAATAGATGATTAAAATCTTAATCATGTATTTCCATCCACTTTATATATCGTGATCGTCTCTCTGTTTTTATTTTATTTATATTTTTATTTTATCAATCATTAGATTTATGGTTATTAGGTTATTCTTATTTGCATACATATTTTTATGGCCGTTACTACATTTTGAAGACCCTAAGCGAACTAAGAAGTGAAGGCCCTTTTGCAAAATTATCTTTTAAATATTTAGTAAGAAAACCCTTCTTCTTTACCCGGGATTGAGACTGACAATTATAAACTAAAAAAGTTTAAAGCTGGCGAAGTTAAAAATTGTACGTTATGCAAGTCCAATATAGTAAAATATTAAAGAGTAAATTACAGTTTTCGTCCCTGTAGTTTGACAAAAATAACTATTTTAGTCCATTAGTTTAAAAATTGCGATTTCAGTTCCTGTGGTTTCACTTTCGTAACCATTTCAGTCCTTGTGGTTTCACTTTCGTAACATTTCAATCCATTTATTTTGTAAGTACAGGGACTGAAATGGTTACGAGATAGACTGAAATAACGAAAGTGAAACAATAGGGACTGAAATCGCAATTTTTAAACTAATGGACTGAAATAGTGATTTTTGACAAACCATAGGGACGAAAACAGTAATTAACTCAATATTAAAAATTTCACTTTATGCAAGTCCGAAACGGTAACATGTAGATAGAGGGGTCATTATATGGTGACACATATAATGACCATTTTATGCAGAATTCGGACCCTTTTTCAGTTTTTTTAGTTCGTATTTTCGATTTCTATTTGGCACGAAAATTATTAAGATTAACTTAGAGCATTCACATCCAGCCCCCTAAAATTATACATACATTCCACTAAAAAACAACTCCTATATCAATATATTTCCACTAAAAAGAAATACTTTTTCTCTCTCATTTTCAATTAAATAATATTTTTATACCTTTATCATTACATTTTTCTCTATCCTTCACTCACAACCACTTTCAATATATATTAAAAAATTATAGTGTGTGAACAGTGTCCCCCCAAATATACAGATGAACAGTAACATTTTCTCTCTCCTCCACTCACAACCATTTTTTATACTCTTTATATTTTAAAAACCCCACACTCACAATTTAGTTCTTTGGATGTGAATGCTCTAAATATAGCATTTAATATATTTTTAAAGTAGATGGTGTTCTTAACCAAATAAATCTATCTAAAACATAAATCAAATCAAAGTTAGTTAAGAATTTCTTATTGAGGAAAGTTAAGTACACAATATTTACTTATTAACTAGAATTAAAAGTTTCTATGTACTTTGAGAAGGAGAACTAACAAAAAACGTTGGATTAAAATATTATCAAATTTTATTAGTAGAAACAAAATTATATATATATATATATAGGGCCAGGATCATTTCAGAACCATAAATATTTACAGAACTCGCAGAACTCCTAACAAACAATCTTTTTATTTATATATTTTTATATTTAGGATAATTTTATCATTTATTATGTGTATTTTTACGATTACATACATGTTAAGAGTAATTTTATCATTTTTCATATGTAATTTTATAATTACACATATGTAAACTAGTTTTTTTACATATATGTAATTAGTTATGACACATATATATAATTTTGGCAATTAACATATGTAAACTACTTTTAACATGTATGTAATCAAAGAAATACATATAATAGATGATAAAAATATCCTAAATACAAAAACTTATATATAAAATGATTGTTTTTTAGGAGTTCTGAAAGTTCTGTAGTTATTTAGAGTTCTGAAATTAACTCAACCCTATATATATATATATATAAAAGAAAGAAAATTAAAGCCCTGTTTTTTGTGGCCCTGGGCCCGAGCCTTACCTAGTTGTACTAACGGGCCGGCCCTACATATTTTCTTATGGAGTAAATTACAAGTTTTGTCCTTTATGTTTACAACAAATTGCAGTTGATGTCCTTTTTTTCAAAGGTTTACAGGTGGTGTCCTTAACTTTTTAAAATCTTGCACGTTATGTTCTTTAGGTCAAACCAAGTTAAATTTTTTGGTTAAATCTGGCCATGTGCCTTGCACATGAGGGCATTGTTGTGATTTCATCTCTTCAGAAACTATTGTGTAAAAAAACTTATGTTTAGAGACTAGTTTGTAATAAACTGAATAATAAAGAAATATAATATCTTTCTCTATCTCTCACAACTACTAGAAAGTCCACCCCTCTCTCTCTCTTTTCTTTCTCTCTCTAACAAAACCCCCAAATCACCAACCACCACTGCACCAACCAAAACCCACGGCGACACAGGTCTGTGATCGGTGAATACGGTTTCCGACGACGGTGAGATCGAGATGGCGACACAGCTCTGTGATCGGAGACGGCGGAACATGGCTGGGATAGGAGATGACGAAACAGATCTGAGATCGGAGACGACGGAGCCGGGCTGAAATCGGAGACGACAGACCAGATCTGAGATCGGAGACGACAGAGTGTACAGCGGTGGCGTAGTTGTTGCAGGTCTAAGATCTTGAGGGATTGGAGCTTCTTGAGGTTACCAAAGCTTGTTGGGATTTGACCGGTCAAACCCGGGTTTGCACGAAACTCTATTGACTCTATCGTGCTTGAAAATGAGTCCCAATTAGCCGATTGGATCGAAATCGGGCCATGGCTAGGTGAGATGATACAGTTGAAAACTAATAGTGATTTTAAGTGTTGAAGTTTAAAAAATTAGGGTCTAAATTTTAGATTTTGAGCATAGGGAAGTGAGTTATCATGAATTTAGCCAATGCTTAACTCTGTAACATACCAGAATCCATCATAAATATCACAAGAAACACCTGTAGAATAAAAACAAGTGTATAAGGGTGAGAGGGGCACTCCTCTCTTAGGGGAGTCCCCTCTCTTACGCACGGCCAATCAGCACGCGCCACGTCAACTCCCCTCTTAACTCCCCTCACACCCTCAATTTGATGGCGGCACTCCTGTCACGGCCCCCGACCCGGTTTGACCCGTTTCAGGAGCCGCGGGACAGAAAATACTGCGGTATTTATTTAATTGAGTTTTACAGCGGAAGTTTTCATCAGGATCTTTTAAAATGTAAATATTTCCCGATTATTTTATTTCACAACTCGGGATAAACCCGGTAATTTACAATAGTTTGATTTCACAAAGAAATCTTTTATTTTCATAAAACATGTTTCTTTATTTTATACTGAGCCACTTCCTTGAGCTTGTAGTGCTATATGGGACTTTTCCTAGATCATATGTGATCACCTGAAACATGTTTGAAAAAGGTTTTGTCAGCGGGAAATACTGAGTGAATCATTCTATTTTGCATAATGATGCACAGTTATTAATTACAGCATAAGAGCGATTACAATGGCTTCTATCTTATTTTTATCTGGCATTCTGTCACAATGGTGACATGTCACAATGGTGACGATGGTCATACCACTATTTAGATCAATGAACCTAAATAGTGACGATTATCCCTGTAGGTCAATGAACCTAACAGTGATTATCCCGAGTAGGTCAATGAACCTAACTGGGAGACAATTAGTAATGTGCACAATACCCCACTAACCAGTAATTCAAGATATCCACGACTTAGTCCCTGTAATTATAACCTTGAAAATAATTTGAGGTATTGTAAAATAATTTGATAAAAAGATAATGACTCACAAACTGTGAGAAAAGGAGAATGACTCACATTGCAGATTTATACGGGCAGAGCCTAGCCTACTGATTAGCCTTTTATCCTAATTTAATAACAAGCACACAATTCGGGGTTAGTAATCAATCTAGCATTTACGATAACTCACGAGATCAAATTCTCACAATGAACGACAAAGTGCAACACTTCATCCATCGAATTAACGATGATCCGTCAAATTAATGACGAACGACGAAGTATAATACTTTATCCATCGAATTAACGATGATCCGTCAAATTAATGACGAATGATAAAGTATAACCCTAATGTGGGCGGCACTTAAACATCCATTGGATATATTGATCGTCGGATAAATGAATCGTAGTAGCGATTGTGCTAATACCCTGTTTTGTGACAGAATTTCGAGACCCGGGGGTGTAATTTAGAGTATTCCTGCTATAACTTAGAGTATACTTCAAATTTTTCCGTCGTTTCAGTACCAGAATTCAAGTCCCAAACCAACCTATTTATACTGAAAATTTTACCCCGTCGCGTAGCGCGACTGCCTACCCCTTAGTCGTCGCGCTACGCGACTGCCAATCTAGATTCATAGGGTAGCCACGTGCATGGGTAGGCTTGCTGAGTTGGTGGATTTCGAAAATTTGATTTCTACAGCTCACAATTTGGATAATCGTCAATAGGGTTTAACCCCCCTTGAGTTTTAGGGGCACTAATCCTGATTCTGAAAATTATGAAAATTTTAGGGTTTGTTTAGAATCACTTGGGTGTCTCAATTAGGGTTTCCTATTGGTCAAATTAATTTAATAATTATGACTTTTGATGAGAGTTGTTACATTCTCCCCAACTTAATAAAAATCTCGTCCTCGAGATTTACTGGAATAATTGATATATTCTCTTCCTTTTGGATTCCAGTTCCCAAGTATATTAGGATCCTGTCTTTGAATCCTACTTTACTTAAACTAACATTATTTGTTTACCTTTATATCTTGGAAAGGTACTACCAAAGATTCATCTTATAGACATTTCTTGAGATTAGATATATGAAATATATCATGTATTCCAACTAACCTTCCTGGTAGTTGTAAACTATAAGTAACTGTTCCAATATGTTGAATTACTGGAAATGATCCTAAGTACTTTAGTCTTAGCTTTCCTTTCTTACCGAATCTAACAACTCCTTTCCAAGGAGATACTTTTAATAGTATTTTGTCTCCAACTCGAACTCCAACGACTTTTTATCTATTTATCTGTATAACTCTTCTGACTATCTCTTGCCGTTTTCAGTTTTTTTTCCCTCGTGATACTGAATATCACAGTTGTAGTCACTTAGGATTTTCATCCGTCTCCTTTGTCTCATGTTTTAATTCTTTTTGCCCAAATATATATATATCTTAACTTCTTATAATCTGTATAGATAGTATCCTTACTTCCATACAGATTATATCTTCAAATCTTAAGGCAAAAATTATGGCTCTAAATTTCTAAATTATGCGTGATAAAATTTTCTTCATACTTTTCCAATTGCCTTGAGGCATACGCAATTACCTTTTTGCGTTGCATTAACATATATCCAAATCATAACTTTGAAGCATTACCGTATACTTCAAAATCTTCAGTTCCTTTTTGTAAGGCTAGGATTTATGTTTTAATATCCTAAAAGCTTCTTCTTGTTTAGATCTCTAATCAAACTTAACGGTTTTACAGGTTAACTTAGTTAATGGTATAGCTATTTTAAAAATTCCTTAATAAACTGTCTATAATACTAAACCTACAAAATTCCTAATTTCCATTGCGGATTGCAGAATCTTCCATTTGGTAATTACTGCTATCTTAGCAAGATCTAAGTGAATACCTTCATGATTCACCATATGACCTAAAATTGCACTTCAGCTAAAATTTATTCTTCGAAAATTTGGCGTAAAGCTTTTCTTTTTCTTAACAACCAATATTGTGCTAACCGATAAGGTTCCCTGGTTTATCGGTATAATTCCTGGAATTAAATGAATCCTAAATTATATCTCCCTATCTGGTGGTAATCCAGGTAAATTTTCTGGAAATACATCTGGTTATTCTGAAACTACAGAAATTTCCTTAAATTTTGTATCTTTAGTATTAATGATTACTAAAATCATATATACTATTCCTTTGTTTTCGTTCATAATTAGCAATTTCCATTACTGATATGAACTTCATAGGCTTACATGGTTTATCTCCTGTAATCATAATTACTTCTCCGATGGTTGATTGGATTTCTAAGAAATTCTGATCACAGATAATGATCACAACATCGAATTCAACTAATTTCATAGATAATAAGATTGCAGAAAACTTATAACTTATTTCTATGTTCTGCATAACCTTATTTATTGTAACTGAATTCCCATCTGCTGTTTCTAATATAGAAATTTATCTAATGCTTGTTAACGGTAAGTTAAGAGTTTGGCAGAATAAAGTATTTATAAAACTTTGGTTTGCACCAGAGTCAAATAATACTTTTAGGGAAATGTTGTAAGCTTAAGAACATACCGGCTATCACATCTGGAATCATCTCGGCTTCATGAGTAGTCAGCTGAAAGGCTCTCGCATTCCTTTTTGCTCCTTCTGACGGTTTGGCTTGATTGTCAAATGGTTTATTCAGTTTTGGACAATTTGGCCTAAGATGTCCAGCTTCTCCACAGTTGTAACAGACTGAAGATTTCTTCCTCCTGCAGTCTTCTTCTTGATGCCCTGGAATTTTGCAAAAATTGCAATATCCTTTGCATCTTCCAAAATGCTTCCTTTTGCAAATATTGCAAAATGTACTAGTAGAAGATTGCCCATTCCCTCCTTTCTTGAAATTGTTATGGTTACCTGAACTGAATTTTTGGGTAATCTTTTGGGCTACTTCCTTCCTTCTATTTTCTTCTCTTGTCCGTACTAGCTCGTCAGTCATAGTATTGGCTAATTCTACTGCATCATCAATTGTGCGAGGTTTCGCAGCTTTGACAATATTACGGATTTCGGAAATTAATCCCCAAATATAACGAGAAATAAGTACCGGCTCTGGCGAAGCCAGGGTTGGTACCACTCTAGCATATTCGAAGAATGTCGTAGTATACCCTCGACAATCTACATCCACCATCCGATGGGTTAGAAACTTATTTGCCATTTGTTCCTTTTCATACTCAGGACAGAATTTTCTTTCTACAAGACTCTTAAATTATTCCCAGTTCATAGCATACGCCATCCTTCTTCCTTTTGCTTGTAACACCATATTCCACCATTCTAGCGCTACTTCTTTGAAAAGGTTTGATGCATACATGACCTGATCATCCTGATCACATTTACTTATGGCAATTACTGCCTCGGTTTTCTCTAACCAACGCAGTGCCGCAGTCGCTCCTTCATTGCCTGCAAACTCAGTGGGTTTACAAGCAAGAAATTCTTTATAAGTGCAACCAGGCGTTGCAACTTTCCTTTTCTTAGGGAGCGGAGCTTGCCGTGGTTCATTATCATGGTTAACATGATCACCGCCTCCATTTACGCTATTACTGAAATTATCTTCAGAAATGCGTTTACTAGGAACAACTTGTTGCGGTTCGATTGGATTTTTAACAGCAGCAATAATTGCTGGAATAGCATTGGCTATCCCTTGAGCAACTATTCCTGGAATAGTGTTGGCTATCTCTTGAGCAATGATATTTTCTATATCTTGCCTAGTCACATATTGGTTCCCCGATTGTTGCTCAGACTGATTACCCTCATTAACTGGTTCATTATTAGCGTTTTCCATCTGATATCTAATTTATAGATAAATAATTAGTATAAAGTAAATAATTCAATGTTACAATTTAGTTGCACATAATCACATAAATGAATATACAAACAAAATTGTAACTTTTCTAATATTTCCTTATATCATGTTTCTATATACACCCGTTTTATTATTTATTTTACACATACTGATTTTACTGTTACTATTACACAACCATAGTTTCATAATCCCCTATCCTTTGTCAGATGATGTTCTAGTAACGGCGTTTCTTCTCATCGTAGTTCCAGGAGATCTGTCCCAAAGTCTCTTGGATTCTATTCCCAGCATCCATTTTGTCAAAATGATGAAGTTCAGTCCTATTCTCGTTACTTATTGGTAAATTTGATAAAGGTTCTGGATTGTACTTAGGAAAAAGCCTATAGGGATGGTTTTGTAACAGTATTTCATTATCCAACCATTCGTCTATATTCCAGTGATTCGAAGAGTTTGGAATAGATGGTTCTAAGTTCATAAAATTATTTTCATTAACAGGCTCAATCGTATCATCGGTTGCCATTATAAAATCTAATTCTTCTTGAGATGGTAACTCTTCAATTTGCCTAGAGCTTTCCCCAATTTCCATTTTCTTAGGTTTAGGTTTCTCGAGAGGTAAAGCGTTAAATTCTATAGATTCTTCTATATCTGGAATATACCTATTAAAATCTCTGGAAACTTCTATTCTTACTGGATAGAGATTTAAATTCTGAAGGGCTTCTGACAGATCACTCATGCTGTTTAGCAAAATACACATAATTATTAAATCATACTAAAATTTTATAAAACAACTTTTTAAATAGTATTTCATACTACCAAAACAACTAAAAATTAAAACATACTAGGTTTTATTTGTAATTTATTTATAAATTTTCTTGACTGTAGATAATAAAAATACTAAACTTTAAATCAGAATATTTAAAGATTTATATTTACTATTTACAGTAATTAACATATAAAAATCTATATACTAAATAAGTATGATAACTTAATTTATATATATTAACTAGTCATTATCATGGTGGATATTGGTTAGTGCTGCCTTGTTTAAGCATAGGTGATCAGTCCATACCTAACTAAGGCTAGGCTATCCAATATTTGCCTTTGATAATAACCCTAGTATTTAAAAATAATCTTAATACTACTACTATTAATATATTATTATTAATAATAAATAACTAAACAATAATTTTAAATAAGAGTATACCTCAAACATAAAAATATAATTTCTTTACCGAAATATAGTAATACTATATTTGTAAATTAGGTAATTCCATATATAATTAAGTAAATTTATATATAATGTTTTTCGATTAACGATGATAGAGCAAATAAATATTACAATATTGTTAACATATAAAAATCTGCCCATACTATTCAAAATTAGTCAAATAATTAAAACATATAATCACAAAATAGCAATTAATAAAAATTTATTAAATATTTTCTAAATACTTAATTGGCTTAAATCAGTGGCTCGATAAGTGGCTCTGATACCACCTTTTTCTGTCACGGCCCCCGACCCGGTTTGACCCGTTTCAGGAGCCGCGGGACAGAAAATACTGCGGTATTTATTTAATTGAGTTTTACAGCGGAAGTTTTCATCAGGATCTTTTAAAATGTAAATATTTCCCGATTATTTTATTTCACAACTCGGGATAAACCCGGTAATTTACAATAGTTTGATTTCACAAAGAAATCTTTTATTTTCATAAAACATGTTTCTTTATTTTATACTGAGCCACTTCCTTGAGCTTGTAGTGCTATATGGGACTTTTCCTAGATCATATGTGATCACCTGAAACATGTTTGAAAAAGGTTTTGTCAGCGGGAAATACTGAGTGAATCATTCTATTTTGCATAATGATGCACAGTTATTAATTACAGCATAAGAGCGATTACAATGGCTTCTATCTTATTTTTATCTGGCATTCTGTCACAATGGTGACGATGGTCATACCACTATTTAGATCAATGAACCTAAATAGTGACGATTATCCCTGTAGGTCAATGAACCTAACAGTGATTATCCCGAGTAGGTCAATGAACCTAACTGGGAGACAATTAGTAATGTGCACAATACCCCACTAACCAGTAATTCAAGATATCCACGACTTAGTCCCTGTAATTATAACCTTGAAAATAATTTGAGGTATTGTAAAATAATTTGATAAAAAGATAATGACTCACAAACTGTGAGAAAAGGAGAATGACTCACATTGCAGATTTATACGGGCAGAGCCTAGCCTACTGATTAGCCTTTTATCCTAATTTAATAACAAGCACACAATTCGGGGTTAGTAATCAATCTAGCATTTACGATAACTCACGAGATCAAATTCTCACAATGAACGACAAAGTGCAACACTTCATCCATCGAATTAACGATGATCCGTCAAATTAATGACGAACGACGAAGTATAATACTTTATCCATCGAATTAACGATGATCCGTCAAATTAATGACGAATGATAAAGTATAACCCTAATGTGGGCGGCACTTAAACATCCATTGGATATATTGATCGTCGGATAAATGAATCGTAGTAGCGATTGTGCTAATACCCTGTTTTGTGACAGAATTTCGAGACCCGGGGGTGTAATTTAGAGTATTCCTGCTATAACTTAGAGTATACTTCGAATTTTTCCGTCGTTTCAGTACCAGAATTCAAGTCCCAAACCAACCTATTTATACTGAAAATTTTACCCCGTCGCGTAGCGCGACTGCCTACCCCTTAGTCGTCGCGCTACGCGACTGCCAATCTAGATTCATAGGGTAGCCACGTGCATGGGTAGGCTTGCTGAGTTGGTGGATTTCGAAAATTTGATTTCTACAGCTCACAATTTGGATAATCGTCAATAGGGTTTAACCCCCCTTGAGTTTTAGGGGCACTAATCCTGATTCTGAAAATTATGAAAATTTTAGGGTTTGTTTAGAATCACTTGGGTGTCTCAATTAGGGTTTCCTATTGGTCAAATTAATTTAATAATTATGACTTTTGATGAGAGTTGTTACAACTCCTCTCTTAGGGGACTTGCTTTTTTCTTTTTTCTTTTTTTTTTGTTTTTTTTTATTTGTTGTAATTATGCATGTTTATAAATTAAACAAATATTAATAAAAATTAAATAAAATTTAATAAAAGACATTTTATTAAATTAAAAATAAAAATTACATTCAAACTAGAAAAATAAAAAAACAAACTACTCGTCGTCGGAACTTACTTCAAGGTGAGGTAGATCTAAACGTCCGAGATGCTCAACGAGATCGTGTTTTAGTCTCCAATGCATTTCTTCATCAATGAGCTCGCTATAAGCTGTATCATCGAAGACGGGTTCGACTGGAGGATCTTGAATGTGTATCGGTGCAGGATCTTGAATGTGTACCGGTGCTATCGCCCTTCCGTCGTCTTTTATAATCATGTTATGTAAAATAATGCACGTATACACGATGGACTTATCTTTTTCACCGTTTTGGAACGCATTGGACGATTTAGTATTCCCCACTTCGCCTTTAACACACCAAACGCCCGTTCCACATCTTTTCTTGCGGCCTCGTGTTGCCTCTTGAACTTTTTTTCATTCGGGATGTGAGGATATGGAAAAGACTTCACAAACACAGACCAGCAAGGGTAGATCCCATTAGTAAGATAATACCCGCATTTGTATAAGTGGTCGTTCACCTGAAATGGACAATTTGGCGCCATTCCGTTTCGTTGAGTAAGAAATAACGGAGATTGTTGGAGCACGTTGATGTCGTTTTGTGAACCCGTCGGGCCACAAAAAGCATGCCAAACCCACAAATCTTGAGACGCCACCGCCTCTAACATAACTGTCAGGTATTGATGATCGCCTCTCATATATTGTCCACGCAATTCTGTGGGGCACATTCTCCAGACGAAGTGTGTACAATCCAGACTACCCAACATACCAGGTAGGTGATGTCTCTCCCCATGAGCCTGATACAATAGCGCAACGTCGTGGCTCGTTGGTCTACGTAAGAATTCACCGGCATACATTGTACAGACTATCTCGCAGAAATATTCAAGGCACTCACGAGAGGTCCTTTCAGCCATATTTAAATACTAGTCGTTTTCGTCTGGTGGGTTACCGGTTGCAAGTTGTTTAATCGCAGAAGTAACCTTTTGCAACGCCGTGAAACTTTTCTTCATTCTCCCGTCCAAGCCCTCTTGAAACCACTCGTTATTCGCTTCCACGTCACTAACAATTTTTAGGAACAAAGACTTGGACATACGAAACCTCTGACGAAAAATATCGGCATTAAATTTTGGATTTTCGACAAAATAATCGGCCATGAGTGTTTCGTGGCCTCCCACACGATCTCGACGGACAATTTTTTAGACGATGCCGTGTCTAGTAGCTCCGCTTGTTGGATGAGATTTTGGAAGAAAATTAAACTACCGTCGCTTGACGATGAATCTTCTTCGTCGGGAAAGTCGGGCAGGGGAGAAAAAAACGGGAACTTGGAATCCATTTTTTTTAAAGATTGGTTAAAAAAATTAGATGAGTTGAATGGGTGAGAGTTGTTTTGGGTTTGAAAAATAAAAAGATTAAAGAGGTAGTATTTATAGGGGTTAGGAAATTTTTTTTTTTAATGTATAACGGCTAGTTTAAACCTCGATCCCCTCATCGGTGAATACACACTGATCCTGCTCACCGATTTCGCTCCCCGCGGTGATGGCGGCGGTGTTCCCGCTCGGGGACTTGGGTCACCACATGCCTCCCCGAGAAGTGCCCCGTATACCCTAAGGTTTTTTAACATGAAAAATACTATAAACGAATTTGAGAGGAAAACGGCAGAGGTTTTTTTATATTTTTTTACACAAAAGTCCCTTGTTATAATTTATTACTCAATAGTCCATGCGAATATAAAATGACAAGAATACCCTCGTGTGCCTTGCACATGACCATAATTAACTAAAAATTCTAACTGAGTATGGTTTAAAAGACATAACGTGCAAGATTTTAGAACATTAAGTATAAAACATGTCAACTTTTGCTCTAAAGAACAATGACTACAATTTAATGTAAACATAAAGGATAAAACTTGTAATTTACTCTTTTCTTTTCTTATGGGATACAATTATAAAAACATACAAAAGCTTGTCTGCTACAAAATGCATGAACCACCTCAATGTTGACATGTTTTGACCACTAACACTCATATTAAAGTGGTCTTGGCCCTTGTGGTTGGTCTTATTGGTGATCCCAATTACGCATATTTTAATTCTGTAAAATAATATAAAGTCAAAGGTATCCTTAATTTTTATGTATCTAAAGGATATAAAATGGGATTTTTATGTATTAGTTTAATGGCAAGGTTTTCTCGTGCTTCAAAATTATGGAAGATATAAAAGATTTGGCATTGTTGTGGCTGTCTAATCCCTCAAGCTTATCCCTACGGTAGTGGAGATTATATATATATCAGAAAGTCTATTGCGTCAGGTAGTTGATGGGGGTTGATATTCTTCCCATTTCTCTTTTCCTTTATAGAGCACTCACAGGGGGCTTTTTATTTATGTCCTTGTAGTTTAACTAAAACATATATTTTTTTTATAAACTTCATTTATTTTTTTAAAACCTCTTTCATTAGATTCTCTGTCTCTATTTATATCTTACTCACAAACACTTATTTAATTATTTTATTGTTGAGTAAACTGCCATTTTAGCCCATGAGATTTTGTCACTTTTGTCATTTTAGTCCAAAACTCAAACCTTTTAAATCTGGATCACTATGGTTTAACTTTTATTTTCATTTTGGTCCAAAAATCAAATCACCGGATATTTGACTAATAAAATATGATTATTTTGTGTTTTTCCTTATGGGCAAAATGGTCAATCAAAATTTATTATCTTCATCTTCATTATCAAATCTCCTCACATCCACAACCACCACCACCGCCCCTTCATCACCCCACAATCAACACCACCGTCGCCCTTCCTCACCCCACCACCATCACCCCTCATCCAACAAGTACCACTGCCGCAGTGCATTGCATTCGGCCCGGTGTTTACACAAGATTGAACAGTGTGGTGGAGATTTCACTGAAAAGTAGACCACCATATGAAAGCTCAATCTCAAAATTTGGGAATTTGTGGTTCAGTATGCTATCCACATTGTGTATTTTATTGTTAGGTAAATTATATATTTCACAACAAACCTTAAGAGTAATTATTTGTATATTGTGCATTACAAGTTGTACATTCTTTTTAATTTCTCCACACCGTGAAAAGCAAAAAAAAAAAAAAAAAAAACCTAAGTCAAGATTGCTGGTTGTATTGTTGATCAGTTCTGTTTAAACATGATGGAAAACATGAATTACATACCGGTTACTGCAGACAGGCCAGCAGAGAATCCAGTCAGAGATGCAGCCATTGAGTTCGACATACTTGTCAGGATGATCTGGTTCCTCCTTAGGGTGTAAGGTTGTGATGGTGATGAACCGAAACTTGGGAGAGAATCGGTTAGGAGAGAGAGCCGTGAATGATGTTATGAGGGTTGTGTAAAAGTCTAATTGTCTAACCCTTAAACTCTCTAATAATCTCCTTATATATACACCCAAGAGGAAACATAATTAGTTAATAAGGGTAATATGGTCCATCAACAATTACCAACTAATTATTAATAGGTTATTAATATATTTTGATCTATATAATATAAATGATTATAATGGCTACAAGATTAAATAATATAATGTTAATATATTTAATCTCACATTCTCCCACTTAGCCGAGTAATCATTTATCATGAGTATTAGATGAGCCTGTCCAGGAGTTAACACTCATTTTAGCCTTAAACCAAAAACTATAGCAGAGAAATACAGCCGTTGAATCATCATTCGACTCAGGACCCCCATTAGTCATACTATAGCCTCAATTTAAAACCTAATAGTTATGATCAAAATACTCATAAGCCCTTTAGCGTTTGATTTGTATTTATATTTGTCTATATGTCATTACACCGGCAGAACATATGTTAGAGACATACAAAATCAAACTGAGGAAATTTTATTAATTAAAACATAAGCTAGTACAATATGCCATTAAATAAGGTCTTTAGTAAGTCCCATATTCGATACATGTTCTTCAAAAACTTTAGGTGGGAGACTTTTAGTCATCGGATCCGCAAGCATATCTTTAGTACTAATATACTCGATACAAAGATTATTTTCCTCAACTCGTTCACGTACGAACAAATATTTTGTATCGAGATACAAACCAGCTCCAGTCGAACTGTTACTGTTCGTAAAACTAACGGCAGCTGAGTTATCACAGTAAAGCTTCAATGGTCTAGAAATGGAATTAACGATTTTGAGTCCAGTGATCAGATTTCTAAGCAACATTCCATGACAAGTTGCGTTGTAAACAGCAATGTATTCTACCATCATTGTGGAAGTTGTAGTTAACTGTTGTTTATGACTCTTCCATGAGATAGGTCCGTCTGCTAACATAAAGATGTAGCCCGAAGTGGATTTCTTGTCATCTTTGCATTTGGCAAAGTTAGTGATGTGTGTAAAATGCAACATATAAATTACATCAAATGAGGCATAAAACTAACCCTTTTTAAGTACTAATGTTGGAAAAAGAGTGTTTTTGTCTTCCTTTTGTATTTTCAGGATTAAATGAGCTCAAATTCACAAAAGAAGCAAAAAGACAGCTAAATCCAACATAAATACAAGAAAAGGAATATAAGTGGACTGCCCGACCCCTCAACGGCATCTTCCCAAGCAAAATAGAGAAGGCAGAAGACTGAACACGCCCCGTGCTCAGCCAGCACGGGGCCGTGCCCAAGAAGCAGTAGAAAAGACAAACCTATAGAAGCTTCTATTGCCCACCACGGGGCCGTGTCCAGTGAACACGGGGGCGTGGCGAAAGTACAGCAGGCGCATTAATTGTAATTGCGAATTACAATTAATGAAGGGAGAGAGTGTCAGACAGGCACGGGGGCGTGTCCAGCGGACACGGGGCCGTGCCCAGCCTTCTGTTCAGCCTATAAATAGGAGTGCTTGGTTTCATTTCAACTCATCCCTTGGCACACCACCTCTCTCACACTTCATCCACCACCCACCACCATCACAACACCATCATCCACCACCATCATCCATTGTCCATCGTAGAGTGTGTGAGTCATCTCGGGATCCAAGATTGATCGTAAGAGTTCTTGACAATCAAGGCCATGTTTGCCTAAGTCTCTTACATCACTTGGTGAAGACAAAGTGTCTAGTATAATACTTTTTATTTCTAATCTTTTGCACTTTTTATTTGGTTTTGTATTAATGACTTTAATAACTAGTTACTTATGTTGAAGGTGATCTTTCCTTATCGTTTGTCCGTGGTGTCTTGGCATTATTTTACTGTCTATATAAAATAAAAGATTTTCACCATTCATATCTCCACGGTCTATATGGAGGTATGTTGGCTACCTGGTCGGGGGTTAAGGGAACGGTTTGGTAAAGGTCTTGCCATTGTTCAGCGTTTAGAGGTCCTGCAATGGACCTGGGTCAAATTTAGTAGGACCTCCTTCAATGCTTCACGGTATTGGATGGCGGGGGTCCAAACTCTTTGATCCCCTCATAAGTTAACTACTATTAATACTATAACCCGGCTATTTAGGACTGTATCCCTGCTGACTCAGACTACTTAGTCGAGGGTAACGTCACCGCCAAAAGCGGGGCCTACCATAATTTGCATTAATAACTTAATTAATTATCTTCCAATAATCCACCCTTTTAGGATTGTATCCTTGCTGACTCAAACTACTGGGGTGAGGGTAACGTCACCTTCAAAAGAGGGGCCTACTACAATAACTAAGTTAATCTCTTAAATATGTGCAAAAGTGCAGAAATAATCAAAGGTTATACTAGATACGAGTCGGAACCAAGTGATTCATCTTGTCTATCTATTTTTCTTTTATTTTTATTTTCAGCGTTTTAGTTAGTTTTTATTTTTCTTAGCTTAAAACACTTTTCTAAACTTTTTATTTTGATTAGACGTTGAGGATAAACCGGTACTAAAAGCTCTTGTGTCCTTGGACGACCTCGGTATCTTACCAACGCTATACTACGCTCACGATGGGTGCACTTGCCCATATGTGTGTTTAGTGTTAGTAAAATATCGTGTTTTATAAATTTAAAACTTGGCTAAAATAAGTGTTAAAGGGGCTTAAAATATACACCTAATATATATAACACTTTCACGCACATCAAGTTTTTGGCGCCGTTGCCGGGGACACAAGGATTTTAAGAAAGTTAGGAATCAACGGCCTAATCGTTTTTTCTATTTTTCTTTTTAATTTTTAGGATTTTCTTAGTTTTTCAGCTTCTGCAGAGCTCAGCACGGGCCGTGCCTGGTCGGACACGGGCCGTGCGCAGCAACATCACTGGCAGTTTTTATTTTCTGAGTTACAGAGAGCTGAACATGGGGCCGTGTCGGTGCAACACGGGGCCGTGTCCAACTCCCAGTAACTGGGATCCGGGAAACAATTACTGTATCTCTGACCACGGGCTGTGTTCACTGAGCACGGGGCCGTGGTGAACCTTCTGACCAACGTTCTTTTCTGTTTTTATTGCAGGACTTGGAACCCAGGTGCCACATTTGAACCTCCTACGTAGTGCATGAGCTCCAGTTCTAGTAGAGACATAAAAGAACCACTAGAAGAACCCGAACGCTTTCTCAGAAAAAGACTTAAAGCTAAAAATCAAGAGAAAGTTTCGGGGGACCCACTTCCAATGGCGGACCAACGTACCCTCATGGATTACCTACGGCCCACCGTAGGCAATCTCGGCGCCGCTATCAATGCACCGAATGTCGAAGCCAACAACTTCGAACTTCGGCCGCATTTGATACAAATGCTCCAAAACTCCGCAACCTTCCATGGGCTTGCGGACGAGGATCCCCATCTACATATTACTAATTTCTTGGAAATATGTGATACTTTTCGGATCAATGGGGCATCAAACGACGCCATTCGCCTTAGGATGTTTCCATTTTCACTAAAGGACCGAGCTAAGGCTTGGCTTAACACCCTCCCAGTTGGCTCGGTAAACACCTGGGATGAACTAGCCCGAAAGTTTCTATATAAGTATTTCTCTCCTGCTAAAACGGCTAAACTAATGACTGAAATTAATACATACTCACAAGAGGATGGGGAATCCTTATATGAAACTTGGGAAATGTTCAAGGATCTTCTAAGAAAGTGTCCTCATCACGGTCTAGCGGTGTGGCAACAAGTATCCACTTTCTACAATGGGTTATTGCCACACACAAGACAGACACTTGATTCAAGCTCCGGGGGACTTTTAGGTAATCGTCGCCCAAATGAAATATATAATCAAATTGAGGAAATTTCTCAAACCAATTTTCAATGGCACACCCCCCGAGGTAATAAATCTATTGCCCCGGGCGCCCAAAAGGTTGATGAAAGCACTTCTTTACAAGCCCAAATCGAGGCCCTCTCTTCGAAAATCAAAAAGTTAGAAATGACAAAAACGGCCTCGGTTATGGCTTGCGAAGGGTGTGGTGGGTCACATGAAAATTGGAGTTGTATGAAAGAATTAGATGAACAAGCAGAAACGGTAAACTACATTGATAATAGACCTAGGCCGTCGGGTCCTCCTACGGGTACCTACAACCAAGGATGGCGTAACCACCCAAATCTTGGTTGGAGAGATCCCGGCAATAGTAGTAACCAACAAAACCAACGAACTAATTTTCAACAACCACAAAATTTCTCTCAACAACAAGGTGGACGAGAAAGGCTTGAAGATACCCTATCTCGCCTCATCTCCGACACCGAAAAGAAAAACTCGGATCGATTTCAACAATTGGAATCGAATTTTAGAAATCAACAAGCTAGCATTCAAAACGTTGAAAAACAATTAAAACAACTAGCTCAAAATTTCTCCGAGAGACCACAAGGCACGTTACCAAGTAATACCGAAACCAACCCAAAGGCGCAAGTACACCTCATCACATTGAGAAACCGAACCGTGGGTCCCGAGGATGAGCCCTTACCACCAATTGAAGGAAGTCAACGCCAAAACACTACTTCACCCACACCTCAACCAGAAAAGGCTCCTCCAACAAATCAAGAGCCCACCAAGACTCATCCGATTCCGTACCCCGGTAGGTTAAATCGTCAAAAGACCGATGAGCAATTCGCAAAGTTCGAAAGTTTACTAAAACAATTGCATGTTAATATTCCTTTTATTGAGGTCCTAACCCAAATGCCTAAATATGCAAAAATTCATGAGGGATTTCCTCACTCACAAAAGGAAAATTGAATCATTGCAATTAGTTAACTTAGGCAAAAAATGCTCAGCTTTAGTGCTCAACAAACTTCCACAAAAGAAAATCGATCCCGGGAGCTTCACAATTCCTTGCTCGATTGGGAAGTCTCCCGTTCGTAATGCATTAGCCGATCTTGGGGCTAGCATTAACCTCATGCCCACGTCAATGTTCAAACGACTCGGCCTAGGAACAACAAGCCCTACAAAGATGAGCATACAACTCGCCGATAGGTCCGTCAAATTTCCACAAGGTGTCGCTGAAAATCTGCTAGTCAAGGTTGACAATTTCGTCTTTCCAACCGACTTTGTCATCCTAGACATGGAAGAAGACACCGATGTCCCTCTCATCCTCGGGAGGCCATTTCTAGCCACCGCCCAAGCAGTGGTGGATATGAATGACGGAACTTTAACATTGAAGTTTGGGAATGAGGAAGTGAAATTTGAATGTGGAAAGAAAGTAGAGGAAGAAGATCCGGTCAACTACATGAAAGTCATAGACTCAAGCTTGGATGACGCTCTCCGACGGTGTAACATGGGATGCAATACATCCCACTTGGGTAACATATGACCAGGCTTTGGGTCTAGCCAAGGACCCTTATAAACGTGGCGCACCACGGAGGCATTCCGCGGAACTATCCTTAGTTTAATTTAGATTAATTTTTATGTTTTCTAGTTAGTTTTAATTTTCATAAATAAAACACACTCATGGTGGTAAAGGATGAAAAGGGGAACGAGAAAACTGATCCCATGCACAAGAACAAGGCAACCCGACATCAATCTCTCCATTACAGAAGGTTCAACACGGGCCGTGTCCAACCAACACGGCCCCGTGCTGAACCCCCTGCAGAAAAATGCCCAGTTCAGGTAACTGGACACGGGCCGTGTTCACCAGACACGTCCCCGTGCCCAGGCTTCTGTTTCTTTTCTTTAAATTTTGTTACTGGCACCTGAACACGGGGCCGTGTCCAGACTACCAGTAACATAAATCTTTGCTTTTGACACCATTTTACACATCTAATCAACCTAAAAATTTATTTTTGGGACACATTGAGGACAATGTGTAATTTAAGTGTGGGGGGGATGCTAAAACCTTGAAATTTTGCAAGTCCTAAATACAAGCCTTACACAAAACTCTATTGGAACCGCTAATCACCCCAAATTTTTTCAAAAATTTCATTTTTTTTACTTGTCTAGGTTTAACTCGGGAAATTCAAGTTCTCAAAAAGGTTATATTTTTACGAATTTACAACCGATAGCGTCGTGATAAAAAGAACCAACATAAGAAAATTATGAAAAGGCATGGCAAACTTAGTTAAAATTTGATTATATATACTTGATCACATAAAAACCCATTCCCACAAAAGTGAGTTTTGAGCCTTTATTGAGCATACAATTACATATCATTAAACTAAATGCTCATTTTTCGTTTCTTGTGTGAATAGCCGCTTGGTTCTTACGACTCTAGAACTTGCCATGACGATACATTCCCGGTCCTTATCAACTTAAACCCAAGTAAGTAAATGATGGAGGCATTAGGACTAACCCTTTTTTCTTCTACATCATTATTTTTCTTTTTCTTTTACCACCTACCCAAAAATCCCCCTAGTTAGCCCCTTTGAGCCTAAACCTTTTCATTTCATAACCCAAACCAAACACCCTTTTACCCACCAAAACCTTTTTCATTTTTAACCCTTTGTTTTAGTAACAAGTTCGGTTTTTCGTATGATCATTCAAAAAAAAATGTGTTGATGATGAAGCAAAAGAAAATAAACAAGCAAGTTCATCAAAAATAACTTTGTTTGAATAATAGCTTCATCAAAATAAAAGTTACAAAAATAGAAAAGTCCTACGAAAACCGACACTTGTTACGCTTTTTCACCCTTTTACTAACCACTTACCCAACCACCTACCTTTAACCCAAGCCTAACCCTTCACCCACAAAGTCCTCTTGATATTTACAAAGGTATAAAAGTTAAAAAGGAGGAGGATTGATTGCTTGGCAAGCTTATGGTAGGAGTAAGTTCCATGCCGCTCTCGAGTGATTCACTAAAAATACACCTTCGGCCGAGTGTGAGTGATTTCTCCCGTGAGGTATGTGAACTTGTATATAAATGGAATTTTAAAAAGGCATGTTATGCCCAAATAAGTAATTTCTCCTATGAAACGTTCTAAACAAATCATGACGAATAGGATTGTAAATAGATAAAAATAAAACCCAAAAAAGATCTTGGATTCCCAACACTCTATGACAAGCCAAAACCTTCTCTTCTACCCATTCCATTTGGGAGTGTAAGCCACATATTAAAGAGTTTTGCTTGAGGACAAGCAAAAGTTCAAGTGTGGGGGTATTTGATGTGTGTAAAATGCAACATATAAATTACATCAAATGAGGCATAAAACTAACCCTTTTTAAGTACTAATGTTGGAAAAAGAGTGTTTTTGTCTTCCTTTTGTATTTTCAGGATTAAATGAGCTCAAATTCACAAAAGAAGCAAAAAGACAGCTAAATCCAACATAAATACAAGAAAAGGAATATAAGTGGACTGCCCGACCCCTCAACGGCATCTTCCCAAGCAAAATAGAGAAGGCAGAAGACTGAACACGCCCCGTGCTCAGCCAGCACGGGGCCGTGCCCAAGAAGCAGCAGAAAAGACAAACCTATAGAAGCTTCTATTGCCCACCACGGGGCCGTGTCCAGTGAACACGGGGGCGTGGCGAAAGTACAGCAGGCGCATTAATTGTAATTGCGAATTACAATTAATGAAGGGAGAGAGTGTCAGACAGGCACGGGGGCGTGTCCAGCGGACACGGGGCCGTGCCCAGCCTTCTGTTCAGCCTATAAATAGGAGTGCTTGGTTTCATTTCAACTCATCCCTTGGCACACCACCTCTCTCACACTTCATCCACCACCCACCACCATCACAACACCATCATCCACCACCATCATCCATTGTCCATCGTAGAGTGTGTGCGTCGTCTCGGGATCCAAGATTGATCGTAAGAGTTCTTGACAATCAAGGCCATGTTTGCCTAAGTCTCTTACATCACTTGGTGAAGACAAAGTGTCTAGTATAATACTTTTTATTTCTAATCTTTTGCACTTTTTATTTGGTTTTGTATTAATGACTTTAATAACTAGTTACTTATGTTGAAGGTGATCTTTCCTTATCGTTTGTCCGTGGTGTCTTGGCATTATTTTACTGTCTATATAAAATAAAAGATTTTCACCATTCATATCTCCACGGTCTATATGGAGGTATGTTGGCTACTTGGTCGGGGGTTAAGGGAACGGTTTGGTAAAGGTCTTGCCATTGTTCAGCGTTTAGAGGTCCTGCAATGGACCTGGGTCAAATTTAGTAGGACCTCCTTCAATGCTTCACGGTATTGGATGGCGGGGGTCCAAACTCTTTGATCCCCTCATAAGTTAACTACTATTAATACTATAACCCGGCTATTTAGGACTGTATCCCTGCTGACTCAGACTACTTAGTCGAGGGTAACGTCACCGCCAAAAGCGGGGCCTACCATAATTTGCATTAATAACTTAATTAATTATCTTCCAATAATCCACCCTTTTAGGATTGTATCCTTGCTGACTCAAACTACTGGGGTGAGGGTAACGTCACCTTCAAAAGAGGGGCCTACTACAATAACTAAGATAATCTCTTAAATATGTGCAAAAGTGCAGAAATAATCAAAGGTTATACTAGATACGAGTCGGAACCAAGTGATTCATCTTGTCTATCTGTTTTTCTTTTATTTTTATTTTCAGCGTTTTAGTTAGTTTTTATTTTTCTTAGCTTAAAACATTTTTCTAAACTTTTTATTTTGATTAGACGTTGAGGATAAACCGGTACTAAAAGCTCTTGTGTCCTTGGACGACCTCGGTATCTTACCAACGCTATACTACGCTCACGATGGGTGCACTTGCCCATATGTGTGTTTAGTGTTAGTAAAATATCGTGTTTTATAAATTTAAAACTTGGCTAAAATAAGTGTTAAAGGGGCTTAAAATATACACCTAATATATATAACACTTTCACGCACATCAAGTTTTTGGCGCCGTTGCCGGGGACACAAGGATTTTAAGAAAGTTAGGAATCAACGGCCTAATCGTTTTTTCTATTTTTCTTTTTAATTTTTAGGATTTTCTTAGTTTTTCAGCTTCTGCAGAGCTCAGCACGGGCCGTGCCTGGTCGGACACGGGCCGTGCGCAGCAACATCACTGGCAGTTTTTATTTTCTGAGTTACAGAGAGCTGAACATGGGGCCGTGTCGGTGCAACACGGGGCCGTGTCCAACTCCCAGTAACTGGGATCCGGGAAACAATTACTGTATCTCTGACCACGGGCCGTGTTCACTGAGCACGGGGCCGTGGTGAACCTTCTGACCAACGTTCTTTTCTGTTTTTATTGCAGGACTTGGAACCCAGGTGCCACATTTGAACCTCCTACGTAGTGCATGAGCTCCAGTTCTAGTAGAGACATAAAAGAACCACTAGAAGAACCCGAACGCTTTCTCAGAAAAAGACTTAAAGCTAAAAATCAAGAGAAAGTTTCGGGGGACCCACTTCCAATGGCGGACCAACGTACCCTCATGGATTACCTACGGCCCACCGTAGGCAATCTCGGCGCCGCTATCAATGCACCGAATGTCGAAGCCAACAACTTCGAACTTCGGCCGCATTTGATACAAATGCTCCAAAACTCCGCAACCTTCCATGGGCTTGCGGACGAGGATCCCCATCTACATATTACTAATTTCTTGGAAATATGTGATACTTTTCGGATCAATGGGGCATCAAACGACGCCATTCGCCTTAGGATGTTTCCATTTTCACTAAAGGACCGAGCTAAGGCTTGGCTTAACACCCTCCCAGTTGGCTCGGTAAACACCTGGGATGAACTAGCCCGAAAGTTTCTATATAAGTATTTCTCTCCTGCTAAAACGGCTAAACTAATGACTGAAATTAATACATACTCACAAGAGGATGGGGAATCCTTATATGAAACTTGGGAAATGTTCAAGGATCTTCTAAGAAAGTGTCCTCATCACGGTCTAGCGGTGTGGCAACAAGTATCCACTTTCTACAATGGGTTATTGCCACACACAAGACAGACACTTGATTCAAGCTCCGGGGGACTTTTAGGTAATCGTCGCCCAAATGAAATATATAATTAAATTGAGGAAATTGCTCAAACCAATTTTCAATGGCACACCCCCCGAGGTAATAAATCTATTGCCCCGGGCGCCCAAAAGGTTGATGAAAGCACTTCTTTACAAGCCCAAATCGAGGCCCTCTCTTCGAAAATCAAAAAGTTAGAAATGACAAAAACGGCCTCGGTTATGGCTTGCGAAGGGTGTGGTGGGTCACATGAAAATTGGAGTTGTATGAAAGAATTAGATGAACAAGCAGAAACGGTAAACTACATTGATAATAGACCTAGGCCGTCGGGTCCTCCTACGGGTACCTACAACCAAGGATGTCGTAACCACCCAAATCTTGGTTGGAGAGATCCCGGCAATAGTAGTAACCAACAAAACCAACGAACTAATTTTCAACAACCACAAAATTTCTCTCAACAACAAGGTGGACGAGAAAGGCTTGAAGATACCCTATCTCGCCTCATCTCCGACACCGAAAAGAAAAACTCGGATCGATTTCAACAATTGGAATCGAATTTTAGAAATCAACAAGCTAGCATTCAAAACGTTGAAAAACAATTAAAACAACTAGCTCAAAATTTCTCCGAGAGACCACAAGGCACGTTACCAAGTAATACCGAAACCAACCCAAAGGCGCAAGTACACCTCATCACATTGAGAAACCGAACCGTGGGTCTCGAGGATGAGCCCTTACCACCAATTGAAGGAAGTCAACGCCAAAACACTACTTCACCCACACCTCAACCAGAAAAGGCTCCTCCAACAAATCAAGAGCCCACCAAGACTCATCCGATTCCGTACCCCGGTAGGTTAAATCGTCAAAAGACCGATGAGCAATTCGCAAAGTTCGAAAGTTTACTAAAACAATTGCATGTTAATATTCCTTTTATTGAGGTCCTAACCCAAATGCCTAAATATGCAAAATTCATGAGGGATTTCCTCACTCACAAAAGGAAAATTGAATCATTGCAATTAGTTAACTTAGGCAAAAAATGCTCAGCTTTAGTGCTCAACAAACTTCCACAAAAGAAAATCGATCCCGGGAGCTTCACAATTCCTTGCTCGATTGGGAAGTCTCCCGTTCGTAATGCATTAGCCGATCTTGGGGCTAGCATTAACCTCATGCCCACGTCAATGTTCAAACGACTCGGCCTAGGAACAACAAGCCCTACAAAGATGAGCATACAACTCGCCGATAGGTCCGTCAAATTTCCACAAGGTGTCGCTGAAAATCTGCTAGTCAAGGTTGACAATTTCGTCTTTCCAACCGACTTTGTCATCCTAGACATGGAAGAAGACACCGATGTCCCTCTCATCCTCGGGAGGCCATTTCTAGCCACCGCCCAAGCAGTGGTGGATATGAATGACGGAACTTTAACATTGAAGTTTGGGAATGAGGAAGTGAAATTTGAATGTGGAAAGAAAGTAGAGGAAGAAGATCCGGTCAACTACATGAAAGTCATAGACTCAAGCTTGGATGACGCTCTCCGACGGTGTAACATGGGATGCAATACATCCCACTTGGGTAACATATGACCAGGCTTTGGGTCTAGCCAAGGACCCTTATAAACGTGGCGCACCACGGAGGCATTCCGCGGAACTATCCTTAGTTTAATTTAGATTAATTTTTATGTTTTCTAGTTAGTTTTAATTTTCATAAATAAAACACACTCATGGTGGTAAAGGATGAAAAGGGGAACGAGAAAACTGATCCCATGCACAAGAACAAGGCAACCCGACATCAATCTCTCCATTACAGAAGGTTCAACACGGGCCGTGTCCAACCAACACGGCCCCGTGCTGAACCCCCTGCAGAAAAATGCCCAGTTCAGGTAACTGGACACGGGCCGTGTTCACCAGACACGTCCCCGTGCCCAGGCTTCTGTTTCTTTTCTTTAAATTTTGTTACTGGCACCTGAACACGGGGCCGTGTCCAGACTACCAGTAACATAAATCTTTGCTTTTGACACCATTTTACACATCTAATCAACCTAAAAATTTATTTTTGGGACACATTGAGGACAATGTGTAATTTAAGTGTGGGGGGGATGCTAAAACCTTGAAATTTTGCAAGTCCTAAATACAAGCCTTACACAAAACTCTATTGGAACCGCTAATCACCCCAAATTTTTTCAAAAATTTCATTTTTTTTACTTGTCTAGGTTTAACTCGGGAAATTCAAGTTCTCAAAAAGGTTATATTTTTACGAATTTACAACCGATAGCGTCGTGATAAAAAGAACCAACATAAGAAAATTATGAAAAGGCATGGCAAACTTAGTTAAAATTTGATTATATATACTTGATCACATAAAAACCCATTCCCACAAAAGTGAGTTTTGAGCCTTTATTGAGCATACAATTACATATCATTAAACTAAATGCTCATTTTTCGTTTCTTGTGTGAATAGCCGCTTGGTTCTTACGACTCTAGAACTTGCCATGACGATACATTCCCGGTCCTTATCAACTTAAACCCAAGTAAGTAAATGATGGAGGCATTAGGACTAACCCTTTTTTCTTCTACATCATTATTTTTCTTTTTCTTTTACCACCTACCCAAAAATCCCCCTAGTTAGCCCCTTTGAGCCTAAACCTTTTCATTTCATAACCCAAACCAAACACCCTTTTACCCACCAAAACCTTTTTCATTTTTAACCCTTTGTTTTAGTAACAAGTTCGGTTTTTCGTATGATCATTCAAAAAAAAATGTGTTGATGATGAAGCAAAAGAAAATAAACAAGCAAGTTCATCAAAAATAACTTTGTTTGAATAATAGCTTCATCAAAATAAAAGTTACAAAAATAGAAAAGTCCTACGAAAACCGACACTTGTTACGCTTTTTCACCCTTTTACTAACCACTTACCCAACCACCTACCTTTAACCCAAGCCTAACCCTTCACCCACAAAGTCCTCTTGATATTTACAAAGGTATAAAAGTTAAAAAGGAGGAGGATTGATTGCTTGGCAAGCTTATGGTAGGAGTAAGTTCCATGCCGCTCTCGAGTGATTCACTAAAAATACACCTTCGGCCGAGTGTGAGTGATTTCTCCCGTGAGGTATGTGAACTTGTATATAAATGGAATTTTAAAAAGGCATGTTATGCCCAAATAAGTAATTTCTCCTATGAAACGTTCTAAACAAATCATGACGAATAGGATTGTAAATAGATAAAAATAAAACCCAAAAAAGATCTTGGATTCCCAACACTCTATGACAAGCCAAAACCTTCTCTTCTACCCATTCCATTTGGGAGTGTAAGCCACATATTAAAGAGTTTTGCTTGAGGACAAGCAAAAGTTCAAGTGTGGGGGTATTTGATGTGTGTAAAATGCAACATATAAATTACATCAAATGAGGCATAAAACTAACCCTTTTTAAGTACTAATGTTGGAAAAAGAGTGTTTTTGTCTTCCTTTTGTATTTTCAGGATTAAATGAGCTCAAATTCACAAAAGAAGCAAAAAGACAGCTAAATCCAACATAAATACAAGAAAAGGAATATAAGTGGACTGCCCGACCCCTCAACGGCATCTTCCCAAGCAAAATAGAGAAGGCAGAAGACTGAACACGCCCCGTGCTCAGCCAGCACGGGGCCGTGCCCAAGAAGCAGCAGAAAAGACAAACCTATAGAAGCTTCTATTGCCCACCACGGGGCCGTGTCCAGTGAACACGGGGGCGTGGCGAAAGTACAGCAGGCGCATTAATTGTAATTGCGAATTACAATTAATGAAGGGAGAGAGTGTCAGACAGGCACGGGGGCGTGTCCAGCGGACACGGGGCCGTGCCCAGCCTTCTGTTCAGCCTATAAATAGGAGTGCTTGGTTTCATTTCAACTCATCCCTTGGCACACCACCTCTCTCACACTTCATCCACCACCCACCACCATCACAACACCATCATCCACCACCATCATCCATTGTCCATCGTAGAGTGTGTGAGTCGTCTCGGGATCCAAGATTGATCGTAAGAGTTCTTGACAATCAAGGCCATGTTTGCCTAAGTCTCTTACATCACTTGGTGAAGACAAAGTGTCTAGTATAATACTTTTTATTTCTAATCTTTTGCACTTTTTATTTGGTTTTGTATTAATGACTTTAATAACTAGTTACTTATGTTGAAGGTGATCTTTCCTTATCGTTTGTCCGTGGTGTCTTGGCATTATTTTACTGTCTATATAAAATAAAAGATTTTCACCATTCATATCTCCACGGTCTATATGGAGGTATGTTGGCTACCTGGTCGGGGGTTAAGGGAACGGTTTGGTAAAGGTCTTGCCATTGTTCAGCGTTTAGAGGTCCTGCAATGGACCTGGGTCAAATTTAGTAGGACCTCCTTCAATGCTTCACGGTATTGGATGGCGGGGGTCCAAACTCTTTGATCCCCTCATAAGTTAACTACTATTAATACTATAACCCGGCTATTTAGGACTGTATCCCTGCTGACTCAGACTACTTAGTCGAGGGTAACGTCACCGCCAAAAGCGGGGCCTACCATAATTTGCATTAATAACTTAATTAATTATCTTCCAATAATCCACCCTTTTAGGATTGTATCCTTGCTGACTCAAACTACTGGGGTGAGGGTAACGTCACCTTCAAAAGAGGGGCCTACTACAATAACTAAGATAATCTCTTAAATATGTGCAAAAGTGCAGAAATAATCAAAGGTTATACTAGATACGAGTCGGAACCAAGTGATTCATCTTGTCTATCTGTTTTTCTTTTATTTTTATTTTCAGCGTTTTAGTTAGTTTTTATTTTTCTTAGCTTAAAACATTTTTCTAAACTTTTTATTTTGATTAGACGTTGAGGATAAACCGGTACTAAAACCTCTTGTGTCCTTGGACGACCTCGGTATCTTACCAACGCTATACTACGCTCACGATGGGTGCACTTGCCCATATGTGTGTTTAGTGTTAGTAAAATATCGTGTTTTATAAATTTAAAACTTGGCTAAAATAAGTGTTAAAGGGGCTTAAAATATACACCTAATATATATAACACTTTCACGCACATCAGTTCGAATCAGAATAACCTACCACTTCTAAGTGATCACTTCTTCTATAAGTCAGTTTATAGTCTTTCGTCCCTTGCAGATATCTAAGGACCTTCTTAGCTGCTTTCCAGTGATCTAGGCCAGGATTAGTCTGATAACGGCCTAGCATTCCAGCAATATAAGCGATATCTGGGCGAGTACAGACTTGAGCATACATCAGGCTCCCGACTTCTGACGCGTAAGGTATCTGGATCTTTTGCTCCTTTTCAACCTCTATTGTCGGACACTGGAATGAACCGAAAACATCTCCCTTAACTACTGGAGCGATTGAGGGTTTGCACTGTTGCATGTTGTAACGTGTAAGGACACGATCTATGTAAATCTTCTGAGACAATCCTAAGATCCCTTTGTGTTTATCTCGATGAATTTCGATGCCAATGACGTAAGAAGCATCTCCGAGATCCTTCATGTCGAAGTTATGCGAGAGTAACCGCTTTGACTCATGCAACATGTCTAAACTATTACTTGCCAATAGAATGTTATCTACGTAAAGGACAAGTATAGTAAAGTTACTCCCACTCATTTTGAGGTAGGTGCATTGATTCACTTGATTCTTCATAAAACCTTGTCTCTTCATGACTTCATCAAACTTAAGGTACCATTGACGTGATGCTTGTTTTAACCCATAAATGGATTTCTTCAACTTACAGACTAGATGCTCCTGACCTTCAGGTCATTTCATGTAAACATCTTCATCTAAGTCTCCGTTAAGGAAAGCAGTTTTGACGTCCATCTGATGCAGCTCTAAATCAAAATGAGCTACTAGAGCCATAACGATCCTTAATGAATCTTTACGAGAGACAGGTGAAAACGTCTCTTGATAATCAATTCCCTCTTTCTGAGTGTAGCCCTTTGCAACCAATCTCGCTTTATAGCGTTCAACGTTCCCATTCAGATCTAGTTTTGTTTTGAACACCCATTTACAACCTACAGGTTTAACCCCGTTGGGTAATTCTACTAAATCCCAAACGTCATTTTTCTTCATGGATTCAAGCTCATCAATCATTACTTTGTTCCATTCAGAAGACTGATCACTGCTAATGGCTTCATTATAAGAGATAGGATCATTGAGCTTTCCAGCATACATTTTAGTCAGGTAGGTAATATAATCATCCCAATTAGTAGGCCTTCTTTGCCTAGATGACCTCCTGAGTTGATTATCGGGTTCAGCGTTGTCTTGGTTTTGAGCGTTTGATGTGCCTTCGTTATAAGGTATAATGGGTTTTGATTGTGGAGATGAAGTTGGTGCAGTAGCTTCAGGTGCAGTTGTTGCATTGGGTACAAGAGGAGTAAACGGAGTAATGGTAAGCGACGAGTCTCTCCCCCCGCGTCTTGTACTTCTTGCAATTCTTCGTAAGGGTTGGTACTGTTCCCACTGACCTTGAAATCCTCCAGGAACGCAGCACGCTTGGTTTCAACAATACGGGTGACATGGGAAGGACAATAGAAGCGATAACCCTTCGAATGATCAGGATACCCAATAAAGAAACAGGTAACTGTTTTAGGGTCAAGTTTCCTTAGGAAAGTATTATAGAGTTTTGCTTCAGCAATGCAGCCCCATACTTTCATATATTTAAGACTCGGTTTCCTTCCTGTCCAAAGTTCATAAGGAGTTTTAGGGACAAACTTAGAAGGAACTCTATTGAGTATATGAACAACTGCTTTTAACGCTTCAGTCCAGAGGAATAATGGTAAATTAGTGTTGGCTAACATACTGCGCACCATGTTCATAAGGGTACGATTTCTTCGTTCAGCGACACCGTTCTGCTGAGGTGTACCAGGCATGGTGTATTGGTTCACAATCCCCTGGCCCTTACAAAACTCATAAAATGGACCAGGAGCTTGACCCACATCAGTATGTCTTCCATAATATTCACCGCCTCTATCTAATCTCACAACTTAAATCTGACGATCTAATTGCTTTTCAACTTCAGCTTTATAATCTTTAAAAGTTGTTAGAGATTCTGACTTTTCCTTAATAAGATACAAGTACATGTAACGAGAATAATCATCAATGAAAGTGATAAATGAAGTATGTCCTGTTATGCCAGCGATTTGGTAAGGACCACTAATGTCAGTATGAATGAGTTCTAATAAATTAGAGTTCCTAGTGGCACCTTTCTTATTCACTGATGTCATTTTGCCTTTGAGACATTTGACACATGTTCCAAAATCAGTGAAATCGAGAGGAGGTAAGACTTCATCCTTTACAAGACGATTTAATCGTTCTCTTGAGATGTGGCCTAAACGTTGATGCCACAATATAGATGAAGTCTCTAAGTCTCGAATCTGTTTCATCTTTGTGAGTGATTCATTAATATTATATGACAACAAAGATTTGGAAAAATCATCATCTAGTTCTAATCTATAGAGACCACCATCCAGAATGGCAGTACCATAAACAACAGAATCATAGAGAATAGAGAGTTTGCGATGACCATGGGAAACAACAAAACCGTCCATGCCTAACTTTGGTCCTGATACAAGGTTCCGAGTTACCTCGGGAACATATAAGGTATCATAAAGTTTAATACATAAACCAGTTTTCAAAAATAATTGTAATGTTCTTATGGCCTTCACTTCTAATTCCCGATCATCCCCAACTTTAAGTGTTCTTTGGTTTCTTCTCAGCTTCCGGATTGAAAGGAATCCCTGAGTAGAGTTTGTTACATGAACCATAGAACCAGAATCAAACCACCAAGAATTAGCAGGAACATTTAAATTAAAGGACTCAAGTATCATGAAAAAATCGTTACCTTTCTTAGCCAGCCACTCCTTGAAGTCAGGGCATTCCTTTTGCTTATGTCCTGTTTTCTTACAGAACTTGCAATAGGGTTTGCCTAAGGAGCTCTTAGAGCTGGAAGGTGTACTTGTATTAGGATTTGGCTTTTGAACTTTGGAAGCATCCTTTCTTTGATGATTGTTCTTCCTCTTCTTAGAGCTGGAGGTGGTGAAGTTAGCAACATCAGTAGTGCGATCCATCTTCATGCGCTCTTCCTCCTGTACGCACATAGCGACCAGTTCACTCATCGTCCATTTGTCCTTCTGAGTGTTGTAATTGATCTTGAATGCTTCATAGGACGAAGGAAGCGAAGTGATGATGAAGTGAACAAGAAAACCATCACTGATTTCCATCTCTAGTCCTTTTAGCTTATTGGCCATGTCATGCATCATCATGATGTGTTCGCAAATGCCGCTCCTCCCATCATACCTAGTCGTCACCAGCTTGAGGATAAGAGTGCTAGCATGTGCTTTTTATGTTCCTTTGAATTGAGCCTCCACAGATGCCAGGTAGGTTTTAGCATATTCAGAATCAGGAATAGCTCCTCTAATTGCATTATGAATGGACTGCTTCATGAACATGAGAGACATGCGGTTACACCTAGTCCATTTTTCATGAACTATCTGCTCAGCAGCAGTACTTTGAGTAGTAAGGTCCGCTGGCTTATTCTCTCTTAAAGCATAATCGAAGTCTAGCAATCCTAGTGTAAGCATGAGGGCATCCTTCCATTCAGCAAAGTTATCACCAGTCAAAGGTGGAATCCCGCAATTGGGTGCTGATAGTGGAAATAAGATGAGCAAGTTATGATGCTAAGAAAAGAAGTCCTAATGTGATCTAAGGGCATGGTATACTATGGCAGGCATAAATAATGACCATTTTAATTATGAAGCTGTGATATTGTTTATTACTAACATCAAAATAATAGACTTAGTAAAATTCTATTTAAACGAAGACAAATCAGCTTTGGCCAGAAGTGTAATCATTTAAGTATGTGTGCAAAGTAATCGTGACAAATCAGCTTTGGCCAGAAATGAGATAATCACTTTAGTTATGCACTTGCCAAGCATGCTAAACATAAATGAATTAAATCAGCTTTGGCCAGAATTAAGACATTTCACGTTTATAATGCATACTCAACATAGCTTTTATAATACTTGAACAATAAATATATGTATTAAATCAGCTTTGGCCAGAAATAATACATCAGAAGCTCATTCAAGTTAAGCTATTTTGGTTTTGTAAAAATTATCTGATTCTGATTAGTTAATTAAGTGTTAACAAAACCAAGTATTTAATAGCAAACCACCTGTTAGCGCGGATCGACTGAGTTATGAGATCTCGAGTCATTATGAGGTCGCGAGTCGCAACCTTGTTGTTTCGAGTCGGAACCATGGTCTCGACTACTGCATTTTAAGAGATCTCGACTCATAATGAGGTCTCGAGTCGCAACCACGGTCTCGAGTTGTGAAGATTGAAGCCCTTAGTCGAAACCTCAGTGGTCTCGAGTTGTGACTTTATGGTCTCGAGTCGAGACCTTTGTCTCGAGTTGTAAACATTTGATGACCCTTATGATTTCGAGTCGAGACCTTGTGGTCTCGAGTCGAGATCTGATGGTCTCGAGTCGTAATCTGATGGTCTCGAGTCGAGATCTGATGGTCTCGAGTCACTGTTAACAGCTGTTTTTGTGATGATAACTGAAAACTTGAAATTTTAGGGATTGTGGGATAGTGTTTCCTGTTTTATTGCTGATCTAAACTTATCAAAGATTTCAAAAATTATAACTGATTATCTATTAACAGTTTTCGACAATTTTAACAGATAAAATTCAGATCAAAACAGTAAAAACACCCACTAATCCAAATCATATTCCAAAACTTAAGGAATTTTCGAGTTTTCTTAGAACAATATGATGAACCCTAAAATTTAAAACATAATTCTGGGATCCGAAACCTAAGTTTTAATGTTTCAAACGGGTCTCGGACATAAAATTAACCCATATTAGTTTCGGGTGACATGATTAATCACCCTTTACTTCAAAAACAGCGATTTCAGCACAATAAAAACCGAAAACAGCCATGATTTTTATAAACCTTTCAAAATTCTGTTTTCCAGATTTTGATCCCAGAATAATGGATACGAAAACAGAACTGATTTATCAACCTATGCTCTGATACCACATGTTGATCAGTTCTGTTTAAACATGATGGAAAACATGAATTACATACCTGTTACAGCAGACAGGCCAGTAGAGAATCCAGTCAGAGATGCAGCCATTGAGTTCGACAAACTTGTCAGGATGATCTGGTTCCTCCTTAGGGTGTAAGGTTATGATGGTGATGAACCGAAACTAGGGAGAGAATCGGTTAGGAGAGAGAGCCGTGAATGATGTTATGAGGGTTGTGTAAAAGTCTAATTGTCTAACACTTAAACTCTCTAATAATCTCCTTATATATACACCCAAGAGGAAACCTAATTAGTTAATAAGGGTAATATTGTCCATCAACAATTACCAACTAATTATTAATAGGTTATTAATATATTTTGATCTATATAATATAAATGATTATAATGGCTACAAGATTAAATAATATAATGTTAATATATTTAATCTCACATGTATACGTTTTCAAGCTTTGGCAAGGCATTTGGTGGTCTGTGTGTTTTATGAAAGGTGAATTTGTGCCACATGAGAGCTTATATTTAATTATATGTTTGGAATGTGCTTGGTTTGTGTTTGACCAGAAAGCCGAGTTTGATTTCTTGGTACTCTTTGTTTTTGGGCATGGAGTCTAAGGAGGGAGTGTGTATCTATGTGGTCAAGATCTCTGTTTCTTAAAGTCTATTAGCGGGCAATAGGTTGAAGATGATGTGAAGAATTGAGGTTGAAGATGATGTAAATTAAAGATTGAGTAAACTTCCGTTTTACTCCATGTGGTTTGGTCACTTTAACGGTTTTGCCCCAAACCTTTAAAAATAGCCATTTTACTCCCTGATCTTTGAAGCCTTTCATGATTTCACTCCCCGCCTCTAACTCCATCTAATTCAACTGTTAAATACTGGTCACATGCCCCTAACATGAGGGGCATTTTAGTCTTTTCCACTCAAACTTATTCATTTCCCTATTTAATTTTCACACACTTTCTCTCTCTCTCTCTTTAAAACTCATCATCTGTCTCTATCTCTATCTTCCTCTGGAACCATTTCACATTCATTCATTACTTCCCTCTTTTAATCACGAGATCCTCGATTGAGCTTTAATCGAAGACCTCTATTGTTGAACAGTTCAATTTAAAGCAATCGATACAAATGAAATTCTCAAACAACAGATTACACATATATAACACATACAAATGGTAATCTAATGCCCACTAACTTTTACCCTTTTCCCTTTTAATTTCCCATATCCCCATTTCCATATCTATAAACTATAAGTAACTGATGCATAATTCCACCATTAACATTAACATCAAGGTTAAACATTCCACCATTAACATCAAGGTTAAACCCATAAAACCTACTGTACAAATTCACAACACATTACCAGAAATCATCATGATTATCAATAGTGACCCGTGAAGATGCATACGCATCAGTTACAATCGTCATCTGCCAATACAATTCAACTACATAAAAATTATAAAAACTAAAAAAAGACATTAAACCAATATATCTTATAGTTATTAATTTAGGATGGACCATTTGACACTAAAGCAATCAGTAAAAAATGCAATGCGTTGGTCAGCCATCCTTAATTAGCTTTATCCATCACTTACATCTCCTTATATAATACAAAATTCATAACAAGGAGAGGGTAAAACAGATGCAAAATCGGATCTTGAAACACATATAAACAGATCTAAACATACACAGACAGGTCAACGGAACTAAGGTAGGTTTGATGCCTCCTTTCAGATCTGAGCGAGGCCGACTAAGAGATGGTGTCTGTCAGTCTGTGGTGGTGGTAATGGCAGCGGCGATGGTGGTGGTAGGGGTGGTAATGACGGCGGCGGCGAGAGCTGGTGGGTGGTGGTGGTGAGGGATGGTGATAGGTTTACGGAGAAAACCTACAAACTCCCAAGATAAATAACCCTTAGAGGGGGTCAAGCTCCAAGAACACAAGAAAAGAAGATACTCTTTTGAAGTTCAATATTCTGCTTAATTCATTCGTAACTTAATTTGCCTTATATAGGCTTACAAGTGCAATATAGAAACTAACCCACTACAAGTAACTGCTAGAAAATATTGAAATAAACAAATGCATGAAAGATGGTAAAGGCTACGTGGGGCTACTAGTGCATGAGAATGTGAGGGAGTTGTATCACAAAGTGGGTATGATAAGATAAGAACGTGGACCGTATCAATTACTCGCCCCTTCAAATCATCCTTGTCCTCAAGGATGAGATGTGCGGTCCATGGCGGTCGCCACTCGTGTCGTACAACAGCATTAGGATCGGTCTCAACATAGCGACACGGTGGCAACCATGGTGGTCTCCATTCCCTTCTGCCGATGGCATTTGGGTCTGCATCACTGAACTTGGAGCACCGGTTTTCAAATAAGACATGGCCATCGAGCAAGATGAATGTATATAGCACCGGCATGGAGGTCTTGTTAGTGAGAATGGCCGCTTGAGGGTAGATGGAATCTAATGGTGACTGGTGTGGCGATGATATCGGAATCGGTGGTGAAGCGACCCTTCCAAGAGGCGATGTCAGTGGTATTGGCGGTTCTTGGCATGGAAGTGACGGTGGTGGTACATGGCTAAGCGGTGGTGGTCGGAAACGATGAAGCATTGCAATAGTGAAAGACTTCCATGTAAGGCGTTCCGGTCCTCGATACCATGAATTGAACCAAGAAAAAGGTTCATCGTCGAACGAATCAACAACATAAGGAAACCGTTCTTCCTCATAAATTGCATAAAAGGAAAAGAACCGTTCAGCGTCACAAATCCACCGGGCAGGATTGTAACCGGTGAAGCGAGATAGATACGTAGCGTCCTCGATTTCTTCCAAAGCCATGGAGGCTAAGGCTCAATGAAAGCACCAATTGATAGGTTTACGGAGAAAACCTACAAACTCCCAAGATAAATAACCCTTAGAGGGGGTCAAGCTCCAAGAACACAAGAAAAGAAGATACTCTTTTGAGGTTCAATATTCTGCTTAATTTATTCGTAACTTAATTTGCCTTATATAGGCTTACAAGTGCAATATAGAAACTAACCCACTACAAGTAACTACTAGAAAATATTGAAATAAACAAATGCATGAAAGATGGTAAAGGCTACGTGGGGCTACTAGTGCATGAGAATGTGAGGGAGTTGTATGACAAAGTGGGTATGATGAGATAAGAACGTGGACCGTATCAATTCCTCGCCCCTTCAAATCATCCTTGTCCTCAAGGATGAGATGTGCGGTCCATGGCGGTCGCCACTCGTGTCGTACAACAACATTAGGATCGGTCTCAACATAGCGACACGGTTGCAACCATGGTGGTCTCCATTCCCTTCTGCCGATGGCATTTGGGTCTGCATCACTGAACTTGGAGCACCGGTTTTCGAATAAGACATGGCCATCGAGCAAGATGAATGTATATAGCACCGGCATGGAGGTCTTGTTAGTGAGAATGGCCGCTTGAGGGTAGATGGAATCTAATGGTGACTGGTGTGGCGATGATGTCGGAATCGGTGGTGAAGCAACCCTTCCAAGAGACGATGTCGGTGGTATTGGCGGTTCTTGGCATGGAAGTGACGGTGGTGGTACGTGGCTAAGCGGTGGTGGTCGGAAACGATGAAGCATTGCAATAGTGAAAGACTTCCATGTAAGGCGTTCCGGTCCTCGATACCATGAATTGAACCAAGAAAAAGGTTCATCGTCGAACGAATCAACAACATAAGGAAACCGTTCATCCTCATAAATTGCATAAAAGGAAAAGAACCGTTCAGCATCACAAATCCACCGGGCAGGATTGTAACCGGTGAAGCGAGATAGATACGTAGCGTCCTCGAGTTCTTCCAAAGCCATGGAGGCTAAGGCTCAATGAAAGCACCAATCGATAGGTTTACGGAGAAAACCTACAAACTCCCAAGATAAATAACCCTTAGAGGGGGTCAAGCTCCAAGAACACAAGAAAAGAAGATACTCTTTTGAGGTTCAATATTCTGCTTAATTCATTTGTAACTTAATTTGCCTTATATAGGCTTACAAGTGCAATATAGAAACTAACCCACTTAAGTAACTACTAGAAAATATTGAAATAAACAAATGCATGAAAGATGGTAAAGGCTACGTGGGGCTACTAGTGCATGAGAATGTGAGGGAGTTGTATCACAAAGTGGGTATGATGAGATAAGAACGTGGACCGTATCAGATGGTAATGGCGGGGGCTGGTGGTGGCAGTGTCTTGTGTGGGTGTTACAAAGGCAGAAGGTAGAGAGAGAGAGAGAGAATGAGATATACAGATAGAAAGTGGGAAATGAAGTGAGAAAGAAAGGGATCTGATTGATTTTGTTATAGATGCTTATATTTTTTAATTTTATATCAACAAAAAGACAAAATAAATGGATTTTAAAAATCAATTTAAATACATATTTATAGAATTACTATAATACCCTTATCTTTAACAAATATTTTAGACGGAGTTAGGGGCAGGGAGTAAAATGGAGATAAGTTCAATAGATCAATGAGTAAAATGGCTATTTTTAAAGGTTTGGGGCAAAACCGTTAAAACGACCAAACCATAGGGAGCAAAACGGAAGTTTACTCTTAAAGATTTTAGAGTTTGGGTGTGCAGAGAATATGAAGAAGATAAACATATATATCCTTTTTTACAGGGTATAAGGGATATTTAATTTAATTAATAATATGTTATAATAAATTCAGATTGACTCATTTGCCCCTGAGCAAAAAGACAAAATAATCAGATTTTATTAGCCAAATATCAGGTGATTTGATTTTTAGACCAAAATGACAATAAAAGTGAAACCACAGGGACCCAAATTTAAATTGTTTGAGTTTTGGACTAAAATGGCAAAAGTGACCAAATCTCATGGACCAAAATGGCAGTTTACTCTTTATTGTTTTTCTCAATTTATACACTCACAAAATTATATTTAAAGATTAATAATGAGTCTCGATATCTAGAGAACTAGTATGGATTCTCTAAACCTTATCTCTGTTTTAGAGACTTTGATTGACATGTGTAAGAGAAGAAATCTCTATAATAGTCTTTGAAGGTTTAATATATATAGTGAATAGAGATCCTAATGTGGATGCTCTTAGAGCATTCATATCCCATCCTCTACATGCTCTTTTTCTTTAGATTATATAATATAATTTAAAGTTACCATCTAAAACACTACTACATCTCACTCTCTATAATAAAAAAACAACTTAGAGAAAACGAAAGCAAGCCTCTATATTTAGAGGCTCAAATCCAAGCCTCCATAATGTATTATGAGTGTATAAGAAAGAGAAAATAATAAGAAAATAAATGTTTGTTAGTAAGATAAAGGTAGAGATAGAGAATGGGATGTGTGAAGTTTTTAAAGAGTAAACAATGTTTTTTTTTAAAAAAAACATGTTTTTAGTTAAGTTACAAAGATAGAGAAGAAGAATGAGATGTAAATGCTCTTATTTATATATGGTTGTTTTCTCACCTTCTTGTTAGTTTTAGCGGAAATCAAGTTTAGGTTTGGTTATGGGCTCTTGGTAGTGTTCTTGTCGTAGTTCCTTGCTAGTCGACGATAGTCTTATGTGTTATCTTAAATTGTTGTACTTTTCAAATAAAAACTTATATCAACAAGTTTGATAGGATTTTATACCAAATATTCTAAGGAATGTCTCACATTAATTTAAGTGTTCATGGCACAAGGAATATTAAGTGCTCTTATTTAATTGGTCTTATATGGTTGTTTTCTCACCTTTTAAATGATGTTTTCAAGGAATATTAAGTGTTCATGGCACAAGGTCACAATCGAAAATATTATCTAAATGTCATACTAATTATCAGGTGATTTGATTTTTAGACCAAAATGACAATAAAAGTGAAACCACAGGGACCCAAATTTAAATGGTTTGAGTTTTGGACTAAAATGGCAAAAGTGACCAAATCTCATGGACCAAAATGGCAGTTTACTCTTTATTGTTTTTCTCAATTTATACACTCACAAAATTATATTTAAAGATTAATAATGAGTCTCGATATCTAGAGAACTAGTATGGATTCTCTAAACCTTATCTCTGTTTTAGAGACTTTGATTGACATGTGTAAAAGAAGAAATCTCTATAATAGTCTTTGAAGGTTTAATATATATAGTGAATAGAGATCCTAATGTGGATGCTCTTAGAGCATTCATATCCCATCCTCTACATGCTCTTTTTCTTTAGATTATATAATATAATTTAAAGTTACCATCTAAAACACTACTACATCTCACTCTCTATAATAAAAAAACAACTTAGAGAAAACGAAAGCAAGCCTCTATATTTAGAGGCTCAAATCCAAGCCTCCATAATGTATTATGAGTGTATAAGAAAGAGAAAATAATAAGAAAATAAATGTTTGTTAGTAAGATAAAGGTAGAGATAGAGAATGGGATGTGTGAAGTTTTTAAAGAGTAAACAATGTTTTTTTTAAAAAAAACATGTTTTTAGTTAAGTTACAAAGATAGAGAAGAAGAATGAGATGTAAATGCTCTTATTTATATATGGTTGTTTTCTCACCTTCTTGTTAGTTTTAGCGGAAATCAAGTTTAGGTTTGGTTATGGGCTCTTGGTAGTGTTCTTGTCGTAGTTCCTTGCTAGTCGACGATAGTCTTATGTGTTATCTTAAATTGTTGTACTTTTCAAATAAAAACTTATATCAACAAGTTTGATAGGATTTTATACCAAATATTCTAAGGAATGTCTCACATTAATTTAAGTGTTCATGGCACAAGGAATATTAAGTGCTCTTATTTAATTGGTCTTATATGGTTGTTTTCTCACCTTTTAAATGATGTTTTCAAGGAATATTAAGTGTTCATGGCACAAGGTCACAATCGAAAATATTATCTAAATGTCATACTAATTAAACAATATATAACTTCTCTTATATGAAAACATCATTAAAAAGGGGCCATGAAACCATACGGAAAATTTGTAAAGTAGCATGTGTCTTCCCCGAATATGTATAAAACCAGTAAAGTTAAAAGGGGGGCTGTGACTCACCCGGATTCCGTGCAAATGCTAGCAATTAAAATTATGTCTAAGAAGGATATTCACCTACATGTGTCCTAACGTGTATAAGACACTAATGATCTAATAATGTGTCTACATGGCAAGTTGACGTACGCCTTGTTAAACTCGATGAGATGTTTATCCTTATGAAAAAAGTTTAACTTAACGAACCGTTGGTGATGAACTATTCAAGTGTTTTCTGTTATATATTAACACACAATATATAATAACACTTAATTTCACATAACACCGGGATCTTATCCCGAAACCTTAATTAACAATCCATGTTAATGTACATCATATATCATATTTGTTTCTTAAAATAAATACACATATTTTAAAACAAGACATTTAGTTGGAAATATAATATTATTTATGTTATGTCGTTTGATCACAAAGTATTGTCCGTCACATAAAATTAACACTTTTGTCTAACATATTATTCACATATTCCTTATGTAAATAACAACATTCGTCACATAAGTGAATTTAGCAACTTAATTAGGCATATCAATACGTATATTCAAACAATTGTCTACAAATCTACCGTTTTCAAGTACGTTTACCGAATAGTCGTATATTTGACTTTCTGGAATGTTTTATTAATCAATATTTATTCTAAGACTTTAAATTATTTATATTTTTCATCAAAAATATGTTTAAGTCTATAATGTATATAATTAGATAAATGCCCATAATTTTATCTGTTTTTAAGTGAACTTATCGAATATTCGTTTATTCGACTTTCCGGATTTTATGATTAAACAACTTAAACACCAAGACTTTGAAAACACATGTTTTATATCAAGAATACATTCTAATTCAATAATGTACAGAATTTGATATCAAAACATCAAATACTTGGATTTCGATGAAAATACCATTTTTCACATAAAACGATAGATTTTTCAAAAAAAACTATACCGATGTGTTTGGAAACTATAGTGTATAAAATTTATGTTTTTGGACACTAAATAACCAAGTCTTGTTTTTAACATCATAACATCACTAATTAACACAAATTCAACATGTAACACACTCATGTCCTAAAATCACTAAAACTAGTACATTTCAAGCAATTTCACACACTTTAACGTATCAACTTTGCCATTTTTAAGGTGTTATCATATCTACCATTCCATATAAATAAAATAAGCACTAGGACCTGTTTGTTTATCATAAATTGAACCTAAATTTGCTGCTCTAAAGTAGGTTCACAAAATCATCGAGTTAGACTCTAGAATTTTCCCAAAAAGCACCAAAACCAGCATACAACACCAATTTAAACACTCATACAAGTTGTAAATATAATATATACTTTAATCCACATATTTTTACATAAAATATGGTAGATAATTATGTTTTAAATCTGTTTTCAAAATAACACTTTTAATTGTCAAAAACGTAGTCGAAAAACACATGTTCATGCATCAAAAGTTATTACAAACACTCAATTAATTTACTAAACAATCATATACTTTGAATTATAAATTTCCCACATAAAGTATGTTATATTATTCTGTGTGTGGAAATATGATTAAAATAGAGGTTATATTTATGATATGATCATCAACTTTTATGAACCATTTTATTACAAAAAATATGATTAAAATACAGGTTATACTCTGTTTTAACAAGGTCATCACATGCATGTTCATCATCATCCAAATAATGCATATTTAAACAATCTTTCAAGCAACAATCTCACACCCATGTATTCATACATATGTACAACTTAAATATATACATACAAGAATCCATTTTAAAACCCATTTCAAGTATAAGTTTATTTGTTTAGAAAACCATTTGAAAAACATCTCATTAGATGATTCATCTTGCAAATAAACATGAAATAACAAAAGAATAGGAAGATGAACATGAATTTATGAAGGTTTTTAACATAGGTTTTGAGCTGTAAGCTCCACGTTTTGCTAGTAGGCATCCATAACACCTCAAAACATATCGATTCTCAGCTTGCATGTGTGATTTTGATGAACTAGAATGGAAATGGGTTTGGTGTTCTTAGAGCCATAGGTTCTTGAGGAAAGAGAGCTTGGTTTTCGGGGCCTGTGGTTCTGGAACTTCTGATGAAAGTGTAGAAAATTGAAGTCCAAGGAGATAGCAAAAAGAATCACCGAATTCCCAAGTGTGTAGTCCTTGGAAAGATTATAAACAAAAGGAGATAGCACAGCAGCTCCATTTCTGGGCAGACGTGTTTTATGAGCAGTTTGGAGGTTGAACACTCATGAGAATTGAGTGAAATCAGTGGGGATGGTTTTGGGTCAGAATAAACTCTACTATAGAGAAAGAATCACACAAAAATGAAGAAATGAGTGAGATATGGCCATGCAAAGTTGAGCATATGAATCTGTCAAATTCAGGGATGAAGAACACAAAATAATCTTGAAGAAAACTCCTTTGATGATGCATAAGTAAATTCCAAAATTTTGTAAAGGAAGGGTGTTTTGAGAGTTGTATTTTTTTTCAAATAAAGTATAATGCAAGAAAATTATGCATGTATTAGGAGGGTGGTCTTGCAAAGTGATGATTGTAAACAAGTTTCAAAGCATCCAACCTCATTTTTACACTCAAAAGCAAGTCCAAACAAAGTATGGTAAGGGGTGGACAGTCAAGAAGGCATGGGGAAGAGTTCTCATTATTTCCTCTTGTCCTTTAGTGGTTTGGAAGTTATAGGTGCAATTAGGAAGTCATTAGGAGGTAATTCGGGTGATTAGGGCTTAATTAAGTTGTTTTATGGAGTTTTAAGCTAATTATCCTAATGAAAATAATCTAGACATTGCTAACTAATAATTTACACATATTCTAATGTTAATTAGGGTGTAAGGATGTTACCTAGTGAATAAATTAACGATAACACGCGAAAACCGGGCAGTAAAATGCTAATATATCAATTTATACGCTTTCACACAAATTTGCACCAAGTCACATAATAATGCCAATAATTTAATGTTCCAGCCATATTGGAACAATTCCAATTATTAAAATCTACCGGGTTATCACCAACGTTCGTTTCGTATACTAATATTGCTATGCGATATGACAAAAACTATTATTTATCAAATGCAAACCTATGCATTTATAGGTGTCTTGCTAGACTTCTATAGACTAAATTTAATCCTCATTAAGACTAAAGCTATGTAAATAAAGCTAAACATGATTAGTTAGGTGTACGGGTTAATGCGATTAATTGTCGGGTCAAATTCTCTCCCCGTTGAAAGAATTTCGTCCCGGAATTCAGTTCAAGTCAACTGCAAAGGAGTCTTCTCTAAGAGGGGATAAGGTATAATAACTTGATCATACCATTTAATATGGATGCTAGTACTCATGTTCGTATGAGTGTCACTAGCCATTGCTAAGGTCTAATCAAAATTTAGAAAAAAACAACTATCACTTTGGGAGAGACGAAAGTTGACACAGGATATGTCACCATAACCTTTTTCATGAATAACTTCGTCGACTTTCCACTTTTAGGATCCCTTGGAGGGGTAGTAATAACGCGACTTAGTCAAAAGGTCATTTATTAACGGTTAGCGTCAGGATTGGTTTAGCAAAAAGGGGTCGCAATAGTTAACATTGTTCCGAAACTGTCAACGTGGGTCAAAATGTGCCAAAACAGGTGTACGTCCCAACAAATGGTCCTACCAGACCAATGAAAACGATTGAATTACAAGGAAAAATACAGTTGAGTAGTAGAACTATGGATTCAACTATCAAGCCGGTTGGGGAATCAAGTAGCATATCACTACTCCAATTTGAGTCGATGACAGAAACTAGGGTGAACATAGAAATAGCATGACGCATCTTTCTGTGCCTCAATAATAAGAACAGAAAGGGTAATACTATGCGTTATTGACACCAATAATCGTTAATCCTAAGAGTCAGATTGTTCCAAGTTATGCGACATCTCATCAAGGCACAAGATGGGTTTCTAATAGCGCACAGAAATCCAATCTCACGAGGAAGCAATCTACCATTTCACAGGTAAGATAGAAAATACCAGACACGGTCTTGTCATTAGGCCATGACTAACCACAAAAAGTTAAGAAAGACTTACCTAGTAGTTTATAAGCACCAACCGATATTAAATATCCTTCGAAACACGGATGGCGTAAGGATGCACATCTACGGATCAATGATTGGGATTGGATTTGAGAGTCGTTAGCCTAGGAATGCTAACTTGTCAAGGAAGGGTATATATTCACGCATGTAAGGTTATCCATTAACTCTAAAGAATCCAATAATATAGCGAGGTATATATTTCGAATAAAGGGTACCTCAAAAAAATTCACACATGCTTGGGTAGATTTACTGTTAATTTTATTCTCAAAAGTATCACGTATGTATATAATGAAAGTTTTGTCCTTCTAGAACTAGTATAATATATTTCTCAAATATATTCATTTAATGAGTAGAAACTCAGGCGAGTACCCATAAAATTACCCTAGCATAACTTTGGGTTTTTACTGTTAAACTAACTTTGTCACTATTAAAAAAAAAATTCAAAAAATCATCAACAATTTTCTTGAATTCTAAGACTCCAAATTTTTCTTTGTATATAATTTAGCAAAATGTATATCCATTTATCTTGTATTAATCAAAATTATATACTCATATATTCTTGCGACAAAAACCCCTAAGTGTTTACCCTTGTCCGCAAAGGAATACTTTAGTAACTTTTTTGTACCGTGAATTTATATATAATTTATCCCAAAACATATAGTTCTTTCTAGTTTACCGTAAAAAATGTCATAGAATTTTATATGAAAAACACTTAGTGTTTAATATGGATCACTTTTGACGCGCTATGACTATAGTGTCCTTTGAAAATAGTATTGTTTAACAAAATACCTTTACAAAAATACTTTGATGTGTGTATTTTGTTATAAAAATGAAATTCAACCTCACACGTGGTTTGCATAAAACACTACGCACATTACTAGATCTAGAAATACTAAATCGCACGACTCGAACCAAACCACTAGTAAAATATAATCGCTATTAATTGACAGGTATCGCTAGTGGCAGCGAATTATGAAATTATGTCATTGCATTGGTTGTCGAAGACTAACCAATAAGACGTATTGGATGGAAATATTACGAGACTAAGTAAACGTTATTTCAGCGAAGTCTAAGGCTATAAGGATTCTACACGAATGTACTGTGGACACCAATGTGGAATTGGAGCAAGGTTCAGTTGGTCAAAAGGAATCAATCGAAATGTGTGGATTTTGATGAGAACTAGTGTTCGCAATGTTTAAAGGTATAAAGGTAATTTATACAAATCCTTAGTTTACCTAATACATTAATGTTTTTTTCAAAATAAATGTATCATTCAAGATCACACGAGACTCACACTTACCATGATGTGTTTACAAAATATATTATCGTTTTTAAGAAAACCCGAGGTTGATAAGCATTATGAAAATTTTAACAAAAAATTTTCCATTGGGAACTTGATGTGTGTAAAATACAACATATAAATTACATCAAATGAGGCATAAAACTTACCTTTTTTTAGTACTAATGTTGGAAAAAGTGTGCTTTTGTCTTCCTTTTGTATTTTTCGGATTAAATGAGCGTAAATAAACAAAAGAAGCAAAAATGTAGCTAAATCTAACATAAATACAAGAAAAGGTATAAACGTGGCATGCCCGACCCCTCGACAGCATCTCCCCAAGCAAAAATAAGAGATCAGAAGGCTGAACACGCCCCGTGCCCAGCGGACACGGGGGCGTGCTCAAGTGTCTGCAGAAAAGACAAAGTTGTAGAAGCTTCTATTTCCCAACACGGGGGTGTGCCCAGCTCAACACGGCCGTGGTCAACGCTAAGATTCGCAGAATCCAAGGAAATCTTGATAGTACAGATACGCTTCTGCACACGGGGCCGTGCCCAGCAGACACGGGGGCGTGGTCAACTAATGCAGACAAACTGCAATTAATGAAGAAAGAGAAAGTGGATGGACACGGGGCCGTGCCCAGTCGACACGGGGCCGTGTCCGGGCTTCTGTGCAGGCTATAAATAGAGGTGCTTAGTTCACTTCAAAAGCATCCCTTGACAAACAACCTCTCTCCCACTTCACCCACACTCCACCACCATCACAACGCCCTCATCCACCACCATCATCCATCATCCATCATAGAGTGTATGTAGTAGTCTCGGGATCCAAGATTGATAGTAAGAGTTCTTGACAATCAAAGGCCATGTTTGCCTAAGTCGCTACATTACTTGGTGAAGACAAGCATTTAGTGTAATACTTTTGTTTTTTTTATCTTTTCGCACTTTTTATTTGGTTTTGTATTAATGACTTTAATAACTAGTTTCTTATGTTGAAGGTGAAACTTCCTTATCATTTGTCCATGGTGTCTTGGCGTTATTTTACTGTCTATATAAAATAAAAGATTTACACCATTCATATCTCTACGGTCTATATAGAGATATGTTGGCTACCTGGCCGGGGGTTAAGGGAATGGTTTGGTAAGGTTCTTGCCTTGTTCAGTGTATAGATCCTGCAAGGACCTGGGTCAAGCTTACTAGGACCTCCTTCAATACCCACTGGTATTGGATGGCGGGGGTGCGAATGGCTTGATCCCCTCATATGTAAACTACTATTAATACATTAACCCGGCTACTTGGGATTGTATCCCTACTGACTCAAACCACTTAGCCGAGGGTAACGTCACCTTCAAAAGAGGGGCCTACCACATTACGCATTAATAACTTAATTAATTATCTTTCAATAATCCAACCCTTTAGGATTGTATCCTTGCTGACTCAAACTACTGGGTTGAGGGTAACGTCACCTTCAAAAGAGAGGCCTACTACTATAACTAAGATAATATCTTAAAAAGTGCAAAAGTACGGAAAACATCAAAGGTTACACTAAAGGCGAGTCGGATCCAAGTGATTCATCTTGTCTATCTGTTTTTATTTTATTTTTCAGCATTTTTTTGTTTTTATTTTCATGTTTAAAACCTTTTTCTAAATTTTGATTTGATTAGACGTTGATGATAAACCGGTATTAAAAGCTCTTGTGTCCTTGGACGAGCTCGGTATCTTACCAACGCTATACTACGCTCACGATGGGTGCACTTGCCCACATGTGTGTTTAGTGTTAGTAAAATATGGTGTTTTATAAATTTAAAACTTGACTAAAGTGTTAAAAAAAGGGCTATATATATATATATATATAATTATATAACGCTACACACGCATCAAGTTTTTAGCGCCACTGACGAGGACACAAGGATTTTAAGAAAGCTTAAAATCGACGGCTTAATCAGTTTTTCAAAACCTTTTTAAAACGCGCGCACATTTTCTGCATTTTAGTTAGTTTTTGCATTTACAGTAGACTGAACACGGGCCGTGTTCATTGAACACGGGGCCGTGCTGCATATTTTTTTTTCAAAACTGCCAGATACAGAGTCTGAACACGGGGTCGTGCTCACTGAACACGCCCCCGTGCTGCACAAAACCAGTCACTTTTATTTAAATGCCCAGATACAGAACCTGAACACGGGCCGTGCTCACTGAACATGGGGCCGTGTCCAGCCTCTGTTTCCATTTTTATTTTTGTTGTCTGGTCCCGAGACTCTGTTGTGATCTGCTGAGTGACTCTTATGGATCAATACTCAGGAGATTACAACTACACCTATGAGGAGGATGATTATAGGGAAGACTATTGCACCATTTGTGGTAACCCTCACTCGGTACAATATTGTGACCTCTTTGAACCATCCACTTCATACAACTACTATGAGGAGCCCAGGTGTAACACCTCGCAAAATCATGTCCAATATAGTATCGACACGTGTCATGGACTTTAAACGTGTAACGGATTGATTATGAGGGACTAAAGTTGACAAACGAAGAACGTATATGTATATAAGGATACAAAGTGTCAACATTTGATAATTTTGCCTTTCAACAACTCTACACGATGTTTATACCCTTAAACGAATGAATCATGAAGCGTATGAAACCATTTGAGGAAGAAAGTGAAAGTTTACAAGACGCGAGGGTTAAATGTGTCAACATGTTTAAGTTATACCTATGAGTGACCTTTTAGCGAACCTGGAGCCTTGTAACAATTAATTATACTCCCAAGAATAAGTGATAAAAATCTCACAAGGTTTCGATATCGTATGAGAAAGATACACTAACTTTCGTAATTAAGGGGTTAAAAGCGTCAACAAGGCAAAACTTATGTTTTCGGTCATCATTTAACGAAACCAGACCTAACGGTGTTTGGTTATATCTCATGGATCATAGAAATATAAGTTAAATGGGTTAAATTTGCTTAAAATGAAAGAAATTACGTTTTAGAAGGTCCAGGGGGTGAAATGTCATTGTTTGAAAGTTGCTGGTCAGGTAAGACACATGGTGGCGCTGCGCCACCACCACCACCTTCTGCTGTCGCGCGACGCGATGGTCTGACCTGGACAGATTTCATGCACAGCTACGAGTACAGCAGGTTGCACCGCCTTAGAAGCCTTGTATTCGATTCTAGGGGCATGTTTGATGGTTTTTCATGCATAGGGAAACTTGTAAATGATCAAGGAACATCTGTAGACTTAGTTGGAATGATCCCATGCATTTTAAATCACTATATAAGCACCCTTGGTTGCAACATTCTTGCATACACTTGGAAAATCATTCAAACTGAAATTTTGGAGCTCTTTGGACCTCAAGCAAGATCCCATTAGCTTCTAAATCGTGCTTAGTACTTCAGTAAGCTTTCTTAACCATTCTAATTCGTATTTTATTAGTTTAATGGCCTAAAGTCAAAACCGTCGTAATTAAGGTTTGACTTAGTGATTAATCACTAATGGTCCAATCAATTCTCGAATTGAAAGTAGCTTTGAGTTGGTAATTATGTGGGTAATAAACCCTTAAAAGGGCACCCTCTGATTCTCACTCTAACTAGGTCAATTGTCGGGTCAAACTTGATTATAAAAAGTCAACAGAAAGCTAATTTTCAAATAAACAGATGATTAACAATGTTGAAACTATGAAACCTGTTTTATCACTCATATAACTTGGTAATTAATGTAAGAACATGTCTAAGCATGTTCAACCCGACAATTTTGAACTTAGGCTCGGTTCGGAACCGAAAGTCGCAAAAGCAGACTTTTGCTTTGACTTTCAGCTCTGACCCAATTTAGATTGTTTTAGAAATGCTTTAAGCTTCCATTAGGTCCATGTTTCATATTAGTATAACTCTCTGAGATTATACAACTTGGATCCTAATTTATCCAATTCATTTGCATGTTTCCGTTAAATGCCTAAATGTTGACCATTATGCCCTTTTGACCTTCAAACGAGATTTTTGAACATGTGAGAGGACAAAAACCCTTGTTATTGAATTATAAACTTGTCCTAAAAATTTGACATCAGTTTGAGGTCTAGATTAAGAGTTATGCTCAATAGCGTAAATTGAAAGCTTTTTATTAATTAAACGGCGTAACTAGCATATAGACTATTTAAACCCAAATTTTGACACCAAACTTTTTACCCACTGATGTAAAATAATATTTTGGGATTTTTGAAGATTTTTATTTATTTTTAAACTGAGCATAACATAGGATTCTAGCTTTAATTCGGTAATTGTCGGTTATACCCTTTTCTTGAATAAAATGAGTTTTACATAACTTTTTGATACCAAACTTTTTGCTACTGATTTTATATGATAAATAAAATATTTTAAACTTTATAAACTGATCAAAAACTCAGATTTCCTATTTAAACCCGAAAATCGCTTAAAACCGACTTTTACGCATTTTAAGCGCATAGTATGAGTTAAAACTATTTTTGGCATATAAAACTTAATACCTACTGATGTTCTAAGTAAATTTTTATAATTAAATAGTAAGCTAAAGTTTTAAACTCAGATTTCCAGATTTGACCTTTAAAGCTTATGTGAAATTACCAAAATGCCCTTACGGTGCATAGTTGGTTATAATAGATAAATTTCACATATATGCAATACCCAACTGTTATGACTTATAAAAATAAATATTTTTAGTGATTATATCATACCTGAAACTCAGATAAATATTTAAACTCTTTTATAAGCTTTAAAATGACCAAAATACCCCTACAGGGCATAAATTGAGTTTAAATCCATTTTGGGCATAATGGAAGGTATCCTACTGATATCACAACATATTTAAGGCATATTAACTTAGGAAACCTGTTCATGACTCATTTGGTTACCCGTTACGCATTATTCGCGTTCGGTGCGGTTTATGTAACTAGTTGCAAAAATTAGCCGAAACGGGTCAAACCTTATCGTTTTTATCTCAAAATTCAGAATGTGTTTAGTTTGCCCATATTATACAAGTATACAAACTTGTCGGGTCTAAACCACATTCTAATCCGGTCTTCGCTTAATCATGCCTTTTGAACCGTATATCTTCCTTTAAAACTAACCGGTCTAAGTTTAGACTTAATTAAGACCCGTTAGGAATCTAATAGGTTATTAAAACCTTCGTTCCAGATTAGGAGACCAGTAAAAGTTACTTGCACTCGCTGATTGTGATATATACTTGCTCTGGTAAATACTTTTAACTTAGTTTCCCTTATACGGGCTTGGGGTACGGTATATAAAATACCGCTTGGTCGGGCATTGAATTGTTAATCATATAAAGGTTAATTCATTGAGATGACCCGTTTAAACTGTTTTGTTTGCTTAAAGCCTTTGGGGGGTTAATGACCATGTCCCGGATATCCTTGGCATCATTCATTGAAATGGCCACGACCTAAGCACGGGGTGTAGGCATACACATGCCAGTGTATATATATAAAAAGGTATAACCGCCGGTTAGAGCATAACTCGCCGCGGGATTATATCATGTGGTGTGTCTATTAATCTTTAACCCAGTATTCAGCCCGAGCTACTGAACGTATAACGAGCATGTAATTCTTTTACAAGTTTATATATAAATAATTATCCCAAGTTATAAATGATATTTTGTGCCATGTGCTCCTAAATCAATTTTCATAAACTCTTTTCAAAATGAGTCGGTTAATTGTATTTACCAGTGTAAACTGACGTATTTTCCAAAAAGGCCAAGTGCAGGTACTAAACGGAATAGGCTGGCTACTCCTAGCATCAATAAAGAGTCTTGCAAGCTTAGATGTTATAACTCTGTTGAACAATGATCTTTTTAACTTTTGATCCGCCTGTGGATCCCTCGCAACCGTTATTGTAATACACTTGATATTACTTTTATTTCGGTTTGTAATGATTTTATCTTTCGACTTCCGCTGTATATATAAACTGTGATAAATTGTCTATGATGATATCAACTACGTCACGATACTCCCCACCGGGCCCACCGGTAATACGTGGAAATATCGAGGTGTGACAGATTGGTATCAGAGCCAGGTTTGAGTGAATTAAACACTAGCCCTTAGTGTTTAATCTCAAATGACACAGTAGCACATTCCTTAGACCTTCTGAGTCTAGACTTAACATAGGAATACTCTCATCCCTATTCAGTAAAATATTGTTTTCGATTTTATGTATTTTGAATAGGTCGCCAAACAAGGAAGCCGTTGATAGAGATTCTCTACATCCGAAGCCAAGGAATGCCAATCTTCACAATACGGCTAGAATAAGCGTGCGACCGGTTTGGAGGAAGACCTTTATGGATTCATTCCCAAAACCAAGCCCATTGGAATTGCAATCAGACTTCAGAGTCCATACCGGAGGTCCCTGAGGCTCAAATTTTAAAGTCTGTGCCAGTGGAGTCCATACCAGATGGTCCCTGAGGCTCCCGTTTTGAAAATAATACCAATAGATCTTAATGATCCCTATTCCTTACCTTCAAGTTTTGACATCCCAAGATTTGGATTGTATCAGTCAAAACCCAATCCGTGATCCATATCGTTCCTTAACCATTGAATCCTTGAATTCTACTTCTATAACGGGTCTTGATTTGAAATACTTACCTTATTCACTGAGGTCTTCAGTGTCCCTACCGTATATGGTAAACAAAGAGGAGAAACAATCGAAATGGAGCAAGGAAGGCGATAGAGAATCCTTCTTTCATAATATTCATTGTCTTTTAAGTCCTTATAAGGACTTATCTCTTCTATATAGTCCCTGTGTGGACATACCTTTTGATTTAAGACCCTATATGGGCATTTGCTATTAAGTCCCTTTCATGGACAAATTATTACATTTTGATCCCTTGTGGACATGATATTTTATTATAAGTCCCTTTAAGGACACATTGTTTCATTAATAAGTCCCATTGGGGACGTGTCTTTCGACATAAAGTCCATACGAGGATAGTTGTTTATTAATGTTCCTTCATGGACATGTTATATCATAAAAGTCCCAATGCGGACATATCTTATAGTTCCTTCACGAAATTATATTTTTCCTCTTAGTCCTCTGTGGACAAATACATTACTAAAAGTCCTGATTAAGGCACTATTGTAAATTCCTAATAACTTAGGAAAGTTTTGAAGATTTTATGTAGGTATTCATTTCGTCCTTTATCCAAACATAGTTCTGAATTTTAATCGAACTTTATCGATCAGCCAAAAATTTTCAAAAGATCCTCTTAATGGTATAACCTAGCCTATATGTCTATGAACATGGCTATGATGGTAAAACCCTCTTAAGACAATTAATCTTTGTTAACATCTGAGAACATGCTAACACTCCTGGCAGTGTGACGTGAGAAACCACACCAGCCGTCAAAGCATTGGATTACATCCGAGTCTTAAAAGCCTATATGATCGGAGTAGATCATGGCAAGTATCATCAATGTGATGATCATACCATAAACATCCATTAGTGGTGAAGTGCCTACGGGCTATACTTGTTGTCTAATAAAGACAATGACAGTTGTAGTCTATGACTCCCTGTTTAAAAATGTTGGACTATGTCCAAACATAATAGTCTATATGATCAATGCGATCATGACTAATATCATCTAATACGATGATCATGTTATTTAACATCCTTTAGTGATGTTTTGCCTACGGGCTATAATACATTGTCCATTTGAGACATTGACATTGTGATCTTTATGATTCCTTGTCTAAGGTGGCGAGCTATGCTCAAGCCAAATAGTCAATATGATTAATGCAATCATGACTTATATCATCTAATATGATGAACCTATTATAAACATCCATCAGTGATGTTTCGCTAACGGGCCATATTATATTATCCATTTGTGACAAAGACATTGTGATCTTTACGATCCCCTGTTCAAGGTAGTGAGCTATGCTCAAGCCTAATAGTCTATATGATCAATGAGATCATGACTAAAAATCATCAATATGATGACTAAATTTAACATCCTTAATGATGGTTTGCCTACGGGCTATATTATATTGTCCAATCGTGGCAAGGAAATTGTAATCTTTTATAACTCTTCGCCTAAGGGAGGTGAGCTATGCTCAAATCCCATAGTCTATATGATCAATGCGATCCTGACTAGTATCATCAGTATGATAATCATGATATTAACATCCCTAGTGATGAAATGCCTACGGGCTATACTTTATTCTATTGGCAATAAGACAAAGTTAGTGGTGGTCTTTATGATCCCCTGTTCAAAGTGGTGGGTTATACCCAACCCTAATAGTCTATATAATCAGTACGATCATGACTTATATCATCTGATACGATGATCATATTATTTTATAGGATATTTGAAGTACAGTCTTAGGTCTTCCTATCTTCATAGAGAGATTTCAAGAAATACTTTCCGACTAGATGGTTATGATTTATGTGTATCTTGACGATGATTTAGATAACGAAACTAGAGTAATACAATCAACACATGGTGGATACGCCGCTGGTACTTCCTATATATAAGTGTGTTTATTGTATTGCCCTTCGTGACGCTATCCCGAATCACCATTAGGATCTATATCACTTACGGGCTATATACTATATTGTCCATTAGAGACATTGTCAAATGTGACTGTTATGGTACATCGTCGAAGGTGATGGGCAATGCCCAAGCCTTATAGTCTATAAGATCGATAAGATCATGACTAATATACTCAATGACGATAATTATATATATATATATACATATATGTATATATGTAAACATCCATTAATGATGTCCTATGATTTGCCTATGTGCCAAAGTGAATCGTCTTTCAAGGCGATGATAATGGTAGTCTGTGACTCCCTGTCCAACGGTAAAGAACCAAGTTCAAATCTTAAAGCCCCTGATCTAATAAGATTGCGGCCTATAAATTAATGTCCTCCGTGACAGGCTTTTGTTGCCATATCTTATAATGTCCTTTTCGACAAGGCCTTCGTGCCATATGATTATTTATGTCCTTCCTGACGGACTCATGTTTCGTATTTAAAAGTCATTGTGGCAAGCCTTCGAGCTATCAAAAATCGTCAGAATAACAAAGACAGTTATGACATATTGATCCCCTGTCAAAAAGGTGATGGACTCGATCCATACCCTAATTGCCATTGATGGTCCTTTTGTGACCTAGGCTAGATGTGATAAATATACATTCAAATGACATTCATTAGGAATGTTCATACCCTATTAGCCGATATGATTTAGAGATACCATGGCTGATGTATGTTGGTCATCAGGACGATGACTAGCTATAGAAATGCAATTAAGCAATTGTTTAATTTTGGTATTTAGTGCCAAGCTTCGAGTATGGAAAGCTCTGAAGAGGCAAACAACAGTCGCGATACTAAAGATGCGACAAATGCTAATGATGCAAAATTGTGAACATCAATGCTAATGGAAATTAATCTCCAAGCTGTAATTACCGTAGATGTTAGAAAGGCTATTAGAAAGATCATGAAAAGGTTCAAAGGGGTCAAATGCTCCTTGCTCTAAAACACATTCCTCTGCTCATGAGAAGAGCTTTATTCACACTTGGAAAGCAAAGAACAAACCAAGTAAGATGATATATAACAAGGAGCCCCATTCCTTTAAAGGATGTACTTAAAAGTACTTTGTCCCTTGTAAGTCAAAAGGCTTCAATGGTTAAAAGGGGGCCATTGATTTTATGAAATCGCTGGATAAAATGGAAACCATTAAGTATATCAGCGTTCGTGCTGAGAAAGACATTGTGAGTTATGTAGCACAGTCATTCGATGGCGATGTCGTAGTTAGTTAGGACATTAATAAAGTCCACAAGAAAGATACCCTCATATTATGTGGGATAGTTTTGGTTTATGGACCTTATCAGAAAAACCTATTATCCGCAACACGAAATAGAAAAGGTGGAATCAGAATTTTCTGACTATCACCATAAAAGTTCTAAGCTGTCAACACTATGTTACCGCCGATAGTTCATTGTCTGGGATGGTACCCTATTCAGTAATCCCAGAGTCTAAGCATAATGCACTATATATATTGGTGGTTTAACGTCAGAAATAAGAGGGCATGTAAGACATCAAAGCCTGCTTCTTATAAATCCATTATGGATCCATCTCTACCACTCACATTAGATGGGTTATGAAGTAAATCAGTCAAAGCTGAGACTACCAAAGAAAGGAAAAAGGGAGAAGGATAACTCCTAGAGATCTGAGAAGCCTGTATGAATGACCTGCAATAAAAGGCACTGGGACAGTGTCTAACAGACCGAAGGTCAAAGCAGTGTGGCATCTATAGTTCCCTGAATATAGAAACATAAGGAATGCAGTCTATTTCGGCTGTGGCATTAAGGGCCACATCAGAGCTAACGACCCTAAAATTTGTCGAGATGGTGTAGCTAAGTATAGAGAAAGACTAAAAATGGAGGCGCTTAAACCCTCCTGATAAATGTCAGAGGCAGTTCATGCCAATAAATGGCAGCAGGTGTATCCCTTATCGCGATAGTAATGCTAAGAATTTTACTTGATTTAAGTACTACTAAGTCTTTCATAATCATAAGCTTAGCAAACTTTTAGGAATTTCCCATAAGAATTCCAAATATTGGGTATAAGGTAAAAACCTACCGAAGAAAATCATGGGAACCATTCCTTTTATTCTTGTCAGAAAATCTTCATTCATAAGATCTAAAGTACTCCATCTCCAAGATAGAGTACGATAGTATACGTTATTCTATTTTTATTTTTAATATCTCATTGATTTCTATCAACTGTGAATGCCCGACTATGCTTGATAAAAGCGCCATATGGGGGTTGGCGTACCCTAATGTGTCCCGTAGATTGCTTCCATGCCTGATCAGTATGGAGGTTTAATGCACGGAATCACTGAGATACCCCAATGGTCATATTGTACCAAAGTCAGCTAATGGTATTCAAAGAAGATATCCAATATAGAAATGTCCTTGTATGTGTCTCTAGTAAGACATCCATTCATTTGTAAAGTAAATGTGTCATTTATCAAGACACATATATTGATAAATGAATTGAAGCCGGAAATTTAGAACATCTCTGTGTGTCTTAATTATCTTCTTCAAATAACTACCTTGTTTACCTCTCGAGAGGCAAGAGGAGTTAGGATAAACGTCCCGCTTAGGGCTGTTTTTATTATAAAAGCTCTATATCAGTTAGTACCGACGGAAAAGAAAGAACTAAGAGCCAATTAGATAAACTTTTAGAGAAGGTTTAATAAAGCCTAATTCGAAATTCTGAAAGCTCCGGTATTACTAATTAAGAAAGACGGTTCATTATACTTATGCATTGATTACCGCAACCGTATTTAGGCAACAATTAAGAATGGCCATCAGCTACCCAGGATCATCGATTGGTTTGACTAACCGTGAGGTTAGCTTTTATTTAAAGATTTGATTAAGCAGTAGTTAGAATAACCATCTCACCTTAAATAAAGTTTTCTATAGCTAATAGTTAGTATATAAGCATCAAGGCTGCTCCTTTGGAGACCTTGTATAGATGAAAGGGCAAACGTCCGTTTGACGAACAGGACTTTAGGTAAGTCCCATCATCAGGATTTTAAAGTTGCCTGGAGACGACGGATAAGATCATATAAATTCATGATCGTCTAAAAGCTACCAGTAATCGGCGGAAAGTCAATAATTGATGAAAGTCGCAAACCTCTTAAATCCTTAATAAGGAATAAGACTCGACTGAAAGTATCACCCTAGAAGGGTGTGCTAAATTTTAATTTAACAGGCTAGTTAAGCTCTGGATATATATTAGACCATTCAAGAAAAACCAAGTATATCAAGATCGGTAACCTATAAGCTAAAACTTACCTGAGGAGCTTGATGGAAATCGATGTGTTCCAAATCTGCAATTTGAAGAAATGTCTAGCCAATGAGTCTCTAGCAATGTCACATAACGACGTGAAGATAGGTGAGAGCTTGAAGTTCGTTGAAAAACCTTTGTCGATCGAGGATCAACAGGTTAAGAAGCTTCGAAAGAAGCATGTACCGATTATGAAGGTTAAATGGATGCCCGTAGAGGTCCCGAATATACGTGGGAGGTTGAATCCACAATGAAACAGAAGTACCCTCACTTATTTCAGTAAATCTCGAGGTCGAGATTTCTTTTAAGGGGGTGAGGATGTAACACCTCACAAAATCATGTCCAATATAGTATCGACACGTGTCATGGTCTTTAAACGTGCAACAGATTGATTATGAGGGACTAAAGTTGACAAACGAAGAACGTATATGTATATAAGGATACAAAGTGTCAACATTTGAAAATTTTGCCTTTCAACAACTCTACACGATGTTATACCCTTAAACGAATGAATCATGAAGCGTATGAAACCGTTTAAGGAAGAAAGTGAAAGTTTACAACACGCGAGGGTTAAATGTGTCAACATGTTTAAGTTATACCTCTGATTAACCTTTTACGAACCCGGAGCCTTGTAACGATTAATTATACTCCCAAGAATAAGTGATAAAAATTTCACAAGGTTTCGATATCGTATGAGAAAGATACGCTAACTTTCGTAATTAAGGGGTTAAAAGCGTCAACAAGGCAAAAATTATGTTTTCGGTCATCATTTAACGAAACCGGACCTAACGATGTTTGGTTATATCTCATGGATCATAGAAATATAAGTTAAATGGGTTAAACGTGCTTAAAATGAAAGAAATTATGTTTTAGAAGGTCCAAGGGGTGAAATGTCATTGTTTGAAAGTTGCTGGTCAGGTAACACACATGGTGGCGCTGCGCCACCACCACCACCTTCTGCCGTCGCGCGACGCGACGGCCTGACCTGCACAGATTTCATGTACAGCTACGAGTACAGCAGGTTGCACCGCCTTAGAAGCCTTGTATTCGATTCTAGGGGATTGTTTGATGGGTTTTCAAGCATAGGGACACTTGTAAATGATCAAGGAACATCTGTAGACTTAGTTGGAATGATCCTATGCATTTTAAATCACTATATAAGCACCCTTGGTTGCAAAATTCTTGCATACACTTGGAAAATCATTCAAACTGAAATTATGGAGTTCTTTGGACCTCAAGCAAGATCCCATTAGCTTCTAAATCATGCTTAGTACTTCAGTAGGCTTTCTTAACCATTCTAATTCGTATTTTATTAGTTTAATGGCCTAAAGTCAAAACCGTCGTAATTAAGGTTTGACTTAGTGATTAATCACTAATGGTCCAGTCAATTCTCGAATTGAAAGTAGCTTTGAGTTGGTAATTATGTGGGTAATAAACCCTTAAAAGGGCACCCTCTGATTCCCACTCTAACTAGGTCAATTGTCGGGTCAAACTTGATTATAAAAAGTCAACAGAAAGCTAATTTTCAAATAAACACATGATTAACAATGTAGAAACCATGAAACTTGTTTTATCACTCATATAACTTGGTAATTAATGTAAGAACATGTCTAAGCATGTTCAACCCGACAATTTTGAACTTAGGCTCGGTTCGGAACCGAAAGTCGCAAAAGTAGACTTTTGCTTTGACTTTCAGCTCTGACCCGATTTAGATTGTTTTACAAATGCTTTAAGCTTCCATTAGGTCCATGTTCCATATTAGCATAACTCTCTAAGATTATGCAACTTGGATCCTAATTTATCCAATTCATTTGCATGTTTCCGTTATATGCCTAAATGTTGACCATTATGCCCTTTTGACCTTTAAACGAGATTTTTGAAAATGTGAGAGGACAAAAACCCTTTTTACTGAATTATAAACTTTTCCTTAAAATTTGACATCAGTTTGAGGTCTAGATTAAGAGTTATGCTCAATAGCGTAAATTGAAAGCTTTTTATTAATTAAACGGCGTAAGTAGCATATAGCCTATTTAAACCAAAATTTTGACACCAAAATTTTTACCCACTGATGTAAAATAATATTTTGGGATTTTTTGAAGATTTTTATTTATTTTTAAACTGAGCATAACATAGTATTCTAGCTTTAATTCGGTAATTGTCGGTTATACCCTTTTCTTGAATAAAATGAGTTTTACATAACTTTTTGATACCAAACTTTTTGCTACTGATTTTATATGATAAATAAAATATTTTAAACTTTATAAACTAATCAAAAACTCAGATTTCCTATTTAAACCCGAAAATCGCTTAAAACCGACTTTTACGCATTTTAAGCGCATAGTATGAGTTAAAACTATTTTTGGCATATAAAACTTAATACCTACTGATGTTCTAAGTAAATTTTTATAATTAAACAGTAAGCTAAAGTTTTAAACTCCGATTTCCAGATTTGACCTTTAAAGCTTATGTGAAATTACCCAAATGCCCCTACGGTGCATAGTTTGGTTATCATAGATAAATTTCACATATATGCAATACCCCACTGTTATAACTTATAAAAATAAATATTTTTACTGATTATATCAGACCTGAAACTCAGATAAATATTTAAACTCTTTTATAAGCTTTAAAATGACCAAAATACCCATACGGGGCATAAATTGAGTTTAAATCCATTTTGGGCATAATGGATAGTATCCTACTGATATCACAACATATTTGAGGCATATTAACTTAGGAAACCTATTCATGACTCATTTGATTACCCGTTACGCATTATTCGCGTTCGGTGCGGTTTATGTAACTAGTTGCATAAATTAGCCGAAACGGTTCAAACCTTATCGTTTTTATCTCAAAATTCAGAATGTGTTTAGTTTGCCCATATTATACAAGTATACAAACTTGTCGGGTCTAAACCACATTCTAATCCGGTCTTCGCTTAATCATGCGTATTGAACCGTATATCTTCCTTTAAAAGTAACCAGTCTAAGTTTAGACTTAATTAAGACCCGTTAGGAATCTAATAGGTTATTAAAACCTTCGTTCCAGATTAGGAGACCAGTAAAAGATACTTGCACTCACTGATTGTGATATATACTTGCTCAGGTAAAAACTTTTAACTTATTTTCCCTTATACGGGCTTGGGGTACGGTATATAAAATACCGCTTGGTCGGGCATTGAATTGTTAATCATATAAAGGTTAATTCATTAAGATGACCTGTTTAAACTGTTTTGTTTCTTTAAAGCCTTTGGGGGGTTAATGACCATGTCCCGGATATCCTTGGCATCATTCATTGAAATGGCCACGACCTAAGCACGGGGTGTAAGCATACACCTGCCAGTGTATATATATAAAAAGGTATAACTGCCGGTTCGAGAATAACTCGCCTCGGGATTATATCATGTGGTGTGTCTATTAATCTTTAACCCGGTATTCAGCCCGGGCTACTGAACGTATAACGAACATGTAATTCTTTTACAAGTTTATATATAAATAATTATCCCAAGTTATAAATGATATTTTGTGCCATGTGCTCCTAAATCAATTTTCATAAACTCTTTTCAAAATGAGTCGGTTAATTGTATTTACCCGTGTAAACTGACGTATTTTCCAAAAAGGCTAAGTGCAGGTACTAAACGGAATAGGCTGGCTACTCCTAGCATCAATAAAGAGTCTTGCAAGCTTAGATGTTATAAATCTGTTGAACAATGATCTTTTTAACTTTTGATCCACCTATGGATGCCTCGCAACCGTTATTGTAATACACTTGATATTACTTTTAATTCGGTTTATAATGATTTTATCTTTCGACTTCCGCTGTATATATAACCTGTGATAAATTATCTATGATGATATCAACTACGTCACGATACTCCCCACCGGGCCCACCGGTAATACGTGGAAATATCGGGGTGTGACACCAGGTACGAGCCGTCCACTTCATATACACCCTATGAAGACCCAAAGTATGAACCTTCTCCCTCATACGCATATTTTGATGAACCAAGGTATGAGCCTTCATACTCATACTTTGAGGAACCAAGATATGTGACTCCACCTTCATATGCTTACTATGAGGAACCATGGCGTGAACAACCCATCTCATATGAGTATTATGAAGAACCAAGTTACGACCCTTATTCATCATATACTTACTATGAGGAACAATGGTGTGAACCATCTACCTCATATGAGCACTATGAGGAACCAAGGATCGAACTTCTGAATTCAAGCTTTGATGATAATTATTCAACTCACTTTAACGAACCACCCACTATATCACCCGTAGCCGAAAAGATAATAGAACACCTTAAAACTATCGAGCACTGTATAAAAGAAGCCCGCGCAAGGGAAGAATTAACTCGTAATAAAGAAAAGATAGTTGAAGGTGTAAAAATGGAAGAACAAGTAAGTGAAAAGCCGACACAAGAGTTAAACAACAAAAAAGGTGAGTCCGACAACGTTAAAATTCAAAAAGAGTCTAATTTTAAAGAAATTAATCTCTTGTCACCTTCTTTCAAAAATCATTGTTTAGTACCCACTCATGCTAAATTTTTAAAAGAGTTAAACACTAACACTAAAATTGACGAAACGGTAAGCATTAAGTTAACAAATGATCAAACTGCACTAATAAAAGAAGATTCATTTGAAATTAACATTACACCGGTTCCATGTTTTTTCAAAATTCCTTTATTAGTAATATTACAATTGATAAAAATCTTTCTGTTAATACAATGCAAAACTACATTTTCTAAAAATTAAGTATTGGTGATTTTTCTCCACTTCAAATACCCATTTTTCTATCAAATCGGAAAATAATAAAATCAATAGGGGTAGTTGAGGATGTCTTGGTCCAAACTAATCAAATGGTAATCCCAACCGACTTTGTCATCCTTGATGACGCTCCTCTAGTGTTGGGACGACCTTTTGTAAAGACCCACGAAGCCTTGAAAAATCGAAAGTATAACAATTTATCTATTCAATTAGGGGCATTTAAAACAAGTGTCGATCTTGAGCGTTCAATGAAATATCCATTCGGTAATAATGACTCCCTGATTGAAGATGAAGATGAACCACCCGATACAAGAGAAGAAATTGACCACTTTGTTGAAGAAGAAGTCGCCATAGAACAAACCTTTGTGGTTCTTGATCGAAATGAGCAACCAAATAAGGAGTCTCTTAAAGACCCACCTCTTGAGCTCAAAGAACTTCCAAAAGGTGGATTCTACTCCTCCAAGAATTTGACATTGAAATAAAAGACAAAAGAGGAGCAGAAAACACCGCTGCAGATCATCTTTCCCGCTTGGAAGACCCAGCTTTGGAGGCAACCAGGGACGAGCAAATCAATGAAAAATTCCCAACGGAGTCCCTGGAAATGGTGGAATACCGAAAAGAGCCATGGTGTGCTGACTATGCTAACTACCTAGCCAGTGGTATAGTCGCAAAAGGATGGCCACATCATCAAAGAAAGAAATTCTTTGCCGATGTAAAGCATTATTTTTGGGAAGATCCTTATCTTTTCAAAATGTGTGCTGATCAACTCATCCGTCGATGCGTATATGGTAGTGAAGCAAGAAGAATTCTCCGCCATTGTCATGAGGGTCCATACGGAGGACATCATGGTACCGCTAGTACTGCACGAAAGGTATTTGATTCAGGATTTTATTGGCCAACCATTTACAAAGACGCGCAAAGTCTTATAAAGACATGTGACGCTTGCCAAGGATCATGTAATATTTCTTCCAAAAACGAAATGCCACAAAATGGCATTCTTGTTTGTAAAATTTTTGATGTGTGGGGACTCGACTTTATGGGACCTTTCCCACCGTCAAAAGGAAACAAATATATACTTGTGGCGGTAGATTACTTGTCTAAATGGGCCGAGGCCGAGGCACTTCCAACAAACGATGGAAAAGTCGTGGTAAGATTTATGAAAAGATTACTCTCTCGTTTTGGAACACCAAAAGCATTAATAAGTGATAGAGGTACCCATTTTTGTAATCATCAAAACTTGAAAATTTTTTAACAAGGTATGGGGTCTATCACCGGTTCTCAACGGCATATCACCCTCAAACAAACGGACAAGCCGAAGTGACTAATAGAGGTTTAAAAAGAATACTTGAAAAAACCGTAGGGTTAAATAAAAAGGAATGGGCCGATAAATTAGACAATGCTTTATGGGCTTTTCGAACATCGTACAAAACAACAATAGGTACAACCCATATAAGCTTGTCTATGGAGAAAGTTGTCATTTGCCGGTAGAAATAGAACACAAGCCCTACTGGCCAATTAAAAATGTAAACTTAGACTTAGAAATTGCCGGTAAAAATCGATTTTGCCAATTAAATGAATTAGACAAATAAGGAATTATGCATACTCTAACTCCGAAATTTATAAGGAAAGAATGAAAAATTTGCATGATAAACACATTAAACCTAATGAATTTTGGGTAGGAGATCAAGTTCTGTTGTTTAATTCACGACTTCGATTATTTCCTGGTAAATTAAAGTCTAGGTGGTCAGGACCTTTTTCCATCACCCATATTTTCCCACACGGTGCAGTCGAAATTAAATCTCTGAATGGAATTCCATTCAAAGTCAATGGCCAATGGCTAAAGCTTTATCAAGGATTTATTAAGGATGAAGAGGAAGAAATCTCGCTTCAAACGGTCGAAGAATGAAACAAAGGTTCAAGCATCAACATCATACCTTGTAAGTTATGAACATCGGGAAAACATCTAAATCGGTAAGATTTCTAAAACCAAGTTTCGGGAAACAGGGCACTCACACGAGCACTAAAAAAGAAATTTTAAATTTTTCCCGCCCACGGGGCCGTGTCCAGCGGACAAGGGGTCATGTTCGCGCAACTGACGGGGATAAAACCCCTTTTCTAAGTCAGTTCTTCATTCCACACGCCCTGTTTCCCCAAAAACTCTCTGGTTCCGGCGAAATTTTCTACAGATTTCAACGTTTCCCCTTCTTCTAACAACGTCAAGGTATGATTCTATCCTTATAATTAGTTAGTTTAAGTACTTGTATGTAGTTGAACATCAAAATTTGGGGAAAAATCTAGGGTTCTTCAACTTGAACTAGATCAAACCCCAAATTTCTGCTTAGATCTGTTAGTATTAGTATAGATACATGTTATAGGAAGTAAATCAACTTGTATTGTTTGTAGATTTGCCCGATTTCTCACAAAAACCCCAAACCCTTGTTTTTTAAACCCAAAAAAGATTAAATTGAAGGGGTAAACGGTTTGTTTTGGGAAAAACGGCACTTGGGGTTTCATTGTCGGGGAAAACCGCCCCTACTGGACCTAAAATTTTCAAGTTTTCAGGACCGGGTCGAAAAATGGGAATTTTGGGAAACAGACGCCTGGACACGGGGTCGTGCTCAGCGAGCACGGGGGCGTGTCCAGCTAATTTCAAGCGAACATGGGGTGTGTCCGCTGAACACGGGGTCGTGTTCAACCGACTGTTTTCAGTTTTCTTTGAAAATTTCACTGTTTCGTGCTAATTGTTTGGTGTTTTCTTTCAAATGGCCAAGAAATTTACCAGATTCAACGCAAGTGAGTTGGTTGCTCAGGCGCGGTATGAGGTGCTAAGAACTAGGCCCGAGGAAAATCCCCGACAGGTGTGCATGGACACTCTTGAAGCAGTGAACCAAATAGACCGCTTCAACAACATTGTCACCGGCCCACTACGAGCTGCTCTTTGCACTCGGCTTCACTCCGTTCATGAATACAACATGGAATTTTACTGCACGTTCGTCTTCAAGACGAGAGCGAATCCGTTTGACAATGAGGGGGTAGAGTTCCGTTGTGCAGGGACCATGTACTCAATCTCAATCGCACAATTTGGGGCAATTGTCGGGTTGTACTCGGAAGAGGATGCTGGAGATGAAGAGAACACCAGCGGTCTCCACGAGCTTCCGGAAAATCAACGCTAAGCTGCTTGGGCTCAGATCAGGGAGGGCCACTATAACCCGAGCCGAACTAAGTGCATAATGTTGAGGGACCCTCTCTACCACTACGTCCACATGGTCCTCAGCTACTCTCTCTGCCAGAGACACGATAGTGGTGGTGTTCTAGGATTGCGTGATCTGCTAGTCCTCCATTGCATTCACAACCGTATCAACCTTGATGTTCCATACCTACTGCTCCGCAACATGCACTTGAACCAACTTGCTACTCCCCTGACTCCTATCATGTTTGGAGGGTGGATTTACCGCCTTTTCAAACACTTTATGCCAAGGATGCCGAGGTCCTTTCAAAAGGGCCCGTGGTCGGGAAAAGTGGACCTTGTCATTTGCCGCTCCATGAGCTTGATCAACGAAGCGAATGACGGGACGATCAGATTTCAAACAGTTCAAGGGCATGCATGGAACCCTCAAGAAGCTCTCGTCCTAAACGCTTCACACATCCGTCCTCCTCCCCAGTACCACTACCAGCACCATGGTGATCCGGGTCAATCCTCCTCTCAAGGAGGTGGTTTTCCTAACTTTCAGAGCTTACATGATTTATTGCAGGAAAATCTTATGTGCACCAGGAACACCTACAACATGGCCAGCAACACATACGCCCGGGTCGGAGTGATAGAAAGAAATATATCCGACATGCAGGATGATAATGGGAACATTCGGGAGTATATGGCGGGCCACAGAGGGGATGATGATGATGAAGACGAGGACATGGATTGAGCGGGAGGAGTTGGAGGTAGCATCACACGGTTGAAGGTCTAACAGGTTAACTCTTATCTCTAATGAACAATTGCGAGGCCTGCGTGCCACTTGTTGAACAATTTACTTCTCTTAACACTTTTTAATTTCTTGCATTTCTTTTCTTTTTAACTTGTGATGTAGATGATGAAACTTTGGTAAATTAGGATGTTTGTTATTGTTTGGTGTGGTATTTATTAGTAAAACAGGTACCTACGAGGCTTTAAGCACTAAATATTAGTGCTACTAAAGCCGGGACAGCAGAACCGAAAGCAGAAACCTGTTTTGAATGTTTGCAGTTTGTCCACACGGGGTCGTGCCCAGCCAAAATGCCCCCGTGCCCACCGCCCAGACCTGCGGTTTGTCTAATCTATGCAGACTTTTGCCCAACACGGGGTCGTGTTCACCAGACACGCCCCCATGTCCACCTTCTGTAAGTTCTCGTTACTGGCAATCTGACCACGGGGCCGTGTCCAGATGCCCAGTAACATAAATTTTTGTTTTAACACACCTTTTACACATTCAATCAACCTAAAAACTTATTTTTGGGACACATTGAGGACAATGTGTAATTTAAGTGTGTGTGGGGGGGGGGGGGGATGCTAAAACCTTGAATTTTGCAAGTCCTAATTACAAGCCTTACACAAAACTCTATTGGAACCGCTAAACACCCCAAATTTTTTTAAAAACTTTTCATTTTTTTACTTGTCTTGGTGTAAATTGGGAATAACAAGTTCTAAAAAGTTATATTCTTACGAATTTACAACTGATAGTGTCTTGATAAAAAGAACCAACATAAGAAAATTATGAAACGGCATGACAAATCTAGTTAAAATTTGATTATATATACTTGATCACATTAAAAACCCATTCCCACAAAAAAGTGAGTTTTGAGCCTTTATTGAGCATACAAATACACATCTTTAAACTAAATGCTCATCTTTTGTTTCTTGTGTGAATAGCCGCTCGGTTTCTTACGACTCTAGAACTTGTCATGACAATACATTCCCGGTCCTTATCAACTTAAACCCAAGTAAGTAAATGATGGAGGCATTAGGACTAACCCTTTTTCTTTCAACACCATTATTTTTATTTTTTTACCACCTACCCAAAATCCCCCTAGTTAACCCCTTTGAGCCTAAACCTTTTCATTTCTAAACCCACAAAACAAACACCCTTTACCCACCAAAACCCTTTTTCATTTTAAACCCTTTATTTTAGTAAAAAGCTCGGTCTTCTTGTGGCATTCCTTATCAAAAAAAAAAAAAATGATGAAGTCTAGCAATAAACAAACAAGTTCCTCAAAAGAAACTTTGTTTGAAAAATGCTTCGTTTGAATAAAAAGTCACAAAAACAAAATGTTTTACGAAAACCGACGCTTTTTACGCCTTTCGCCCTTTTCTACTAACCACTAACCCAAAAAACCACCTACCTTTAACCCAAGCCTAACCCTTCCCCAAGTCCTCTTGATATTTACAAAGGTTTATAGTTAAAAAGGAGGAGGATTGATTGCTTGGCAAGCATATGGTAGAAGTAAGTTCCATGCCGGTCTCGAGTGTTTCACAAAAATACATCTTCGGCCGAGTGTTGAGTGATCTCCCGTGAGGTATGTGAACTTGTATATAAATGGAATTTTAAAGAGGCATGTTATGCCCAAATAAGTAATTTCTCTTATGTAATGTTCTAAATGAATCATAACGAATAGGATTGTAAATAACATAAAAATAAAACCTAATAAAGATCTTGGAATCCCGACACTCAAGACAAGCCCAAAAACTTCTCTTCTACCCATTCCATTTGGGTGTGTAAGCCACATTAAAAAGAGTTTTGCTTGAGGACAAGCAAAGATTCAAGTGTGGGGGTATTTGATGTGTGTAAAATGCAACATATAAATTACATCAAATGAGGCATAAAACTAACCCTTTTTTAGTACTAATGTTGGAAAAAGTGTGCTTTTTTCTTCCTTTTGTATTTTCAGGATTAAATGAGTGTAAATGAACAAAAGAAGCAAAAATGCAGCTAAATCTAACATAAATACAAGAAAAGGAATAAACGTGGCATGCCCGACCCCTTGACAGCATCTCCCCAAGCAAAAACAAGAGATCAGAAGGCTGAACACTCCCCGTGCCCAGCGGACACGGGGGCGTGCTCAAGTGTCTGCAGAAAAGACAAAGTTGTAGAACTTATATTTCCCAACACGGGGGTGTGCCCAACTCAACACGGCCGTGGTCAACGCTAAGATTCGCATAATCCAAGCAAATCTTGATAGTACAGATACGCTTCTGCACACGGGGCCGTGCCCAGCGGACACGGGGGCGTGGTCAACTAATGCAGACAAACTGCAATTAATGAAGAAAGAGAAAGTGGATGGACACGGGGCCGTGCCCAGTGGACACGGGGCCGTGTCCGGGCTTCTATGCAGGCTATAAATAGAGGTGCATGGTTCACTTCAAAAGCATCCCTTGACAAACCACCTCTCTCCCACTTCAGCCACACTCCACCACCATCATAACACCCTCCTCCACCACCATCATCCATCATAGAGTGTGTGTAGTAGTCTCGGGATCCAAGATTGATAGTAAGAGTTCTTCACAATCAAAGGCCATGTTTGCCTAAGTCTCTTACATCACTTGGTGAAGACAAGCATTTAGTGTAATACTTTTGTTTTTTGTTTTTTTTATCTTTTCGCACTTTTTATTTGGTTTTGTATTAATGACTTTAATAACTAGTTTCTTATGTTGAAGGTGAAACTTCCTTATCATTTGTCCGTGGTGTCTTGGCGTTATTTTACTGTCTATATAAAATAAAAGATTTACACCATTCATCTCTCTACGGTCTATATAGATCCTGCAAGGACCTAGGTCAAGCTTACTAGGACCTCCTTCAATACCCACTGGTATTGGATGGCGGGGGTGCGAATGGCTTGATCCCCTCATATGTAAACTACTATTAATACATTAACCCAGCTACTTGGGATTGTATCCCTGCTGACTCAAACCACTTAGCCGAGGGTAACGTCACCTTCAAAAGAGGGGCCTACCACATTACGCATTAATAACTTAATTAATTATCTTTCAATAATCCAACCCTTTAGGATTGTATCCTTGCTGACTCAAACTACTGGGTTGAGGGTAACGTCACCTTCAAAAGAGGGGCCTACTACTATAACTAAGATAATCTCTTAAAAAGTGCAAAAGTGCGGAAAACATCAAAGGTTACACTAAAGGCGAGTCGGATCCAAGTGATTCATCTTGTCTATCGGTTTTTATTTTATTTTTCAGCATTTTTTAGTTTTTATTTTCATGTTTAAAACCTTTTTCTAAATTTTGATTTGATTAGACGTTGAGGATAACTGGTATTAAAAGCTCTTGTGTCCTTGGACGACCTCGGTATCTTACCAACGCTATACTGCGCTCACGATGGGTGCACTTGCCCACATGTGTGTTTAGTGTTCGTAAAATATCGTATTTTATAAATTTAAAACTTGACTAAAGTGTTAAAAACGGCTAAAAATATATATAAAATTATATAACGCTACACACACATCAGAACTCCAACGAGGTTCGTTCATAATAAGATGATTTCAAAATCTTCCTTTATTGTCAAATACGGTTATAGTTTAAACGTATTTGCAAAACAATATGTTTCGGTCATAAGGATCTGTAATACTCTGCCCTAGACTTTTCACTCAGTTTGTTCATGTGGCGTGTGATCCTTTGTGAAAACTTTGAGCATTTGGATGGTTATTGCGGAAACATACTTTTTAAATATGATAACTTTGTTTAACGAAGGTTCTTGTTGTCGCGACCCCCGACCCCTAACAGCTGGTGGTATTGGTGTTTATTAATTTGGCAGCGGAAATAAGAACATCAGGATCGTAGTTAGGAAATAAATTTTAGAGTTTCAAAACACCAAATTTTTATAATAAACAAATGGGATAAAACCCATGTTTCATTCATAATATTGTTATAGGGATAAACCCTAATTATTGAAAACATAAACTTCTTTTATTTAGTTAACTTTTATAGCAACTTTCTTTAAGCCTTCAGTGCTCCATAGCTGGCTTCTTATAGCTTCACATTAAGTTACCTAAAACGCGTTTTAAAAAGATTTTATCAGCAAGAAATACTGGCGAGTGCATCCGGTTTAATCAAAATAAGCTTTTATAACTTTACAGTATTGAGAGCGATTACAATGTTTATATCTACCCAATTACTCATTCAGTATTTGTCATGTTGGCATTTCCATGACTATGGTCATATTACTATTGGCTAACTCTTTGTCCAATAGAAACGCTTGACTATCAGTGTATACAAAACCCCACATACCGGAAGCAATTGTAGAATACAAAGACTCAATCACTGAAAGTATAATTGAAAATATTTGAGATTTTGTAACATAGTTTGGTAGAAAAAGAGAATGACTCACATTGTAGACTTATGTATTTCTATAGCTTCCTGTTCATTTTCCTGATTATTTTCTATTGAAAACATACAATGCACAAGTGTTAGTAAGATAACACAAATCACATTAGCCATACAACACGAGACAGAACCCCAACGAACTTAGTCAGGCAGAGCCTCGACATGCATTACCGGGCCCTAGATCAATCAGGTAGGGTAACGAATTAGTGATCGGGGTCAAAATACTTACAACGAGGCAGAGCTTCGTGTTTTAGAGGGGTATTATAACTGATATTTTCGGCTATAATAGAGACAGAGGGAAAGAAGATTGATGAACGAATTTGAAAGTTGAACTGAAGCTCCTTATATACACTTTTCCGGGGTTCTCTCGCGACCCGCCTAAGGTTCTCTCTCGCGCCCCACGAGACACTCGGGCAACCCTGTCGCGGCCCGCAAGCAATATTAAAGCCTGATTTTATTTGATTTTTATTATAATAACTAAGGTTTATACGGGTCTAGTTTCGGTCACACGGGTTAATTTAGGGGGATTTCGAGGGTTGTTATACTTGTATTATCCAATTTTTATGTCCTCCAAAATAACAAGTATAGTATTGACAGTATTTGTGGTCCAAAATAAATCAAAATAATACTTTTAAGTACTCATAATTATGGAACATCATACTAAGGTTAAAACAAATCACTAACCAATATGAATAAAACGCAATGATCTGATTCAAGAACAATGGGGAAATACCAAGGGAAGGCATTTAGTTCCAATTGGGTTCAATGAGGGATTATTTAGCGACCACAACTACGATAGGAAATGGCTTCCATTCTCACAGCAATTATAGTCACTGGCCTAGTTAAAAATAGAAATTGAGAACATCCAACCCGAAGGATGTACCTATAGAGAAAATGGCATGACTATAAGAAGGCAGTCAACCACTTGACGAAAGTTTAGTGCAAATAACAAGGGCAAATTACCGGGTTGTGGGGCATTGTCGCAATCACTCTAGTTAGCGTTCTATCATTTAGGGGATCAAGTCTCGAAGAACAACTTGAGACTTTAGAATAGGTTGTGACAGTTAGCTCAACCCGCAGAGTCCACTAAGATTCTCATTGTAACACCTCGTAAAATCACGACCAATATAATGACGACACATGTCATGGGCTTAAACGTGTAAGGATTTATTTCCGAGGGACTGAAATTGTCAAACAATGTAAATATGTAAGTAAAAGGGATCCAAAGTGTCAACATGCCATTCTTGTGCCTCTGATTGACCTCACACGGCGTTCGTATTCTTTAACGAATAATTTATCGAACTTAAAAAGTCGTTTGTGCTTAAAATAAGGATCTTATAAAGCATAGGGGTTAAAAGTGTCAACATGTTTAAAGTAACCTCTGAGTGACCTTTTAACAATTCCAAAAACATTGTAACAATTATATATTTTGCCCTCAAGAGTATCGAATGTTAATTTTGTGGAGCATCGATGAGTACAAGACTTTTCGGGTGATCGTACAACTAACCGAGAGCTTAACGGAGTTAGTTTATGACCCAAGGTCCTTGAAAGTTAACTATGGGGGTCCAAAATGCAATAAATGAAAGTTAAAAAAAAGTTTAAATGGACCAGGGACCAAAAATGAAAAGTTTAAAGGATTTTTCCTGTTATAAAAGATCCTCGCGGGCCGCGTAAGCCAAGACATAGGCTTACTCGGGCCGCGTGAAAGTGCCAGTAACAGACAGATAAGGACAGCTGCAAGTTCAGCCTATTCCGCCGCCTTAGAAAGCTTGTTTTCGATTCCAGAGACTGAGCCAACAAATTTTCATGCAATAGAGACACCTGGAATCATCAGGAATCATTTATAGGGGCATGTGGAGTGATCTTGTGAAGTAAAATTGGCTATATAAGCACTTGTAGGGGCATGTGGAGTGATCTTGTGAAGTAAAATTGGCTATATAAGCACTTGTTGTTGCATTTGTTCATTTGCACACTCAAATTTCTCATTCAAATTCATTCTCTGGAGTCCCTTGGAGCTCTAGGAAGCTTTCCTCTGTTGTATTTTCGTGCTAAGTACTCTTGTAAGTAATCTTAGCCTCTTAAGTTCAAGTTTTATTAGTTTAATGACCAAAAGTCAAAGCCATCGTAATTAAGCTTTGACTTAGTGATTAATCACTAATGGTCCAGACATTATTCGAATTGGAAGTGGCTATGAGTTGGTAATTATGTAAGTAATAAACCCTTAAAAGGGCACCTACTGATTCTCACTCTAACTTGGTCAATTGTCGGGTCAAACTTAATATTAAAAAGTCAACATAAGCTATTTTTGCAAATAAATTCATAACTTGCAATGCAGAGGTTATGGAACATGTTTTAACATTAAAATAACTTGGTAAATGATATAAGAACTTCTCTAGGCATGTTCAACCCGACAATTCTGAGTTTAGGATCGGTTCGGAACCGAAAGTCGCAAAAGTAGACTTTTGCTTTGACTTTCAGTTCTGACCCGATTTAGCTTAGTTTAGATATGCCTTAGGATTCCATTAGGACCATATTACATGTTAGTATAACCCTCTGAGATTATACAATATGGTTCCTTTGTAATCCTAGTTCATTGCATGTTTCCGTTAAACGCTTAAAATTTGACCATTATGCCCTTTTGATATTAAAATGAGATTTTTGAAAATATGAGAGGACAAAAACCTTTATTACTGATTTATGAACATGTCCTAAAAATTTGACATCAGTTTGAGGTCTAAATTAGGAGTTGTGCTCGATATCGTAAATTGAAGCCTTTTTATTAATTAAACGGCATTTTTGACATAAAACCTATTTAAACCCAAAATTTTGACACCAAACCTTTTACCCACTGATGTAATATAATATTTTGGGATTTTTAGAGATTTTTATTAATTTTAAACTGATCATAACATGGGGTTCTTGCTTTGATTCGGTAATTGACGGTTATACCCTTTTTACTAATAAAATGAGTTTTACATAACATTTTGATACCAAATATTTTTCTACTGATTTCATATGTTAAATAAAATATTTTAAGCCTTCTGGACTGATAAAAATCTCAGCTTTCATTATATAACCTGAAAATCGCCTAAAACCGATTTTTACGCGTTTTAAACACATAGTATGGGCTAAAACTATGTTTAACATTTAAGACCCATTACCTACTGATGTTATAAGTAAATTTTTATACTTTAACAGTAAGTAAAAGTTTTGAAATCAGATTTCCAAATTTGACCCTTAAAGCTTATGTGAAATGTCCAAAATGCCCTTTCGGTGCATAGTTTGGCCATAGATGATAAATTTCACATATGTTTAATATCTTACTGATATAACCTAATAAAATAAATATTTTTACGGATAATTTTTTATCAGAACCTCAGATTGTCATTTAACCTCTTTTATAATCTTTAAAATGACCAAAACACCCCTACGGGGCTTAAATTGATTTTAAATTCGTTTTGGGCATAATGGAAGGTATCCTACTGATATTGTAACACATTTTAAGCATAATAACTTAGAGAACCTGTTCATGACTCATTTAGTTACCCGTTATGCATTTTTCACGTTCGGTGCGGTTTATGTGACTAGTTTGCATAAATTGACCGAAACGGGTCAAACCTTATCATTTTTACCTCAAAATCTAGAATATGTTTAGTTTACCCATATTATACAAGTCTTCATACTTGTCGGGTCTAAATCACATTCTAATCCGATCTTCGCTTAATCTTGCGTTTTGAACCGTGAACCTTTCTTTAAAACTAACCGGTCTAAGTTTAAATTTAAGTAAGACCCGTTAGGAATCTAATAGGTTATTAAAACCTTCGTTCCAGATTTAGGAGCCCAGTAAAAGATATTTGCACTTGCTGATGGTTATACGGCTGAGATAAATTTGTATTTTTGCTCAGGTAAATACTTTTAACTTATTTTCCCTTATACGGGCTTGGGGTACGGTATTTAATAATACCGCTTGGTCGGGTATTGAATCTTTAATCATATGAAGATTAAATTGTGACAACCCTCACATTTACAGGTATCGGTACACTAAATTAATATTTAATTAGTGCTTAACTATTGTGCTTGACTACAATTATGATTAAACTGCTTACTGCTTTCTGATACATACATACTCATGCATCACATTTTATTACTGTCACTCCATTCAATACACACGAACAATAGTGACAAACTTGATGCACAAAGCGCAGTTAACACACTAAACGGATAACCCAGAAAACATGCTGACATTGCCAGCACCTAGACAGACACTATATTGAGGCCAGTATGAGCCGGGAGTAGAGTACTACACTGGTAGGGAGTGTAGGGAGGTGAGGATTATTAAACTATGTCACTAGGTGATAGTTATAGTGACCGGAAGTGCTTAAAACATACTTAAAGTGCAAAATTCTGCACAAAATACAAAATTCAGCATTTAACAATGCTAGTAAAGTGCAAAAACTTGGTAAAATAGTCCTAGATACTTTCCAAAGTGTTGAGAATTAAATGTGTCACTAAAAATAATATAAAGGACACTTTAAAGATTAATTTAGCACTTTAACGGACAACACCCAACCGAACAACCGGACTTTACCCGGAACACAAAAATATTGACAAATACATTGTTTTTATCTTTCTAAACTAATTAGGGTCCCCGAACACCCTAACCCACAATATATTACATAACGCACATAAATCACTAACTATTTCACTCATCTTCTAACTAGATTAGTTAACCTCCAATTACAACCCAACTAAAAACCAACCCCCCCATGCTTACGGTTCCAACAAGGGACCTACCTTGTTGATTTTGCTTCAATATTTAATTAGATAATGTTGGCACATGGTGGACATAATATACAATGGGCAAATGGTGAAAATGGGTTTATAAAGTGCACAAGGGTTAAGGCTTTTCATTCTAACCTTCACCATCCAACCAACACACTCTTCTCTCTTCTCTTGTGGGTTCGGCCGAGACCACCCAAGCACCACCATCACCACCTTCAAGTCTCTTCCTTGCAAACCATACACATCCAAAGGTGTTAGAGATCAAACAACGAAGCTAGGTGCACTCGGAAGCTCAAGGACCGCTCTCGTTTTCTTTTATCCACCACTTTTCTACACTTGAACTCCCCTAGGTTTGAGCTAGTGGTAAGTCTCTTAGATCCATTCACTTTACATCCTATGAAGGTGGTTAAAGCATGATTCATGTGAAACATAAAGAACATAAAGTTAAAACTCAAACACAAGCTTTAAATATGAAGAAATATTGTTGAAATATGATCTAGTAATGTTAGTATGAAGTTGTTTTGGTTATGTTACTGATTACTTGATGATTTACTGGTTTATATTGATTATTAAGGTCGTTGTTAATCACTAGACATGTTAACGGAGCAAATAAAACATTCGTTAGAACACCCCAAGCTGAAAAACAACTTCTGTCCAACTATTACAGCCAACTTCAGTTGGCTGTAACCACATCGTAACTTAACAAAAACTTGATTTTCTTAAGTCTATAACGTGTTATTATGAAATACGGTTCTAATGGCACTGGAATCATAATTTTTGGACTTCGTTTACTATTTTTAAAGTGTCGTTTCCTAACAGCAGCTAAAGCTGCATTTTTCTGCTGAAAATATGTGTTGTATTTTTCATCACAACTTGAAATCGGTGTTAGATTAGGTCGTGAAATTTGTACTGTAGATGACCACCAATGTATTTCTAATTCTCCCACTGGAATTTCGTAAATCGGACTCTCGATGGATTTTAAATAAATTATCCCGCGGACTGCAGTCAGAAAAAGATAAATCTGATTTCAGTCCAGAAAATGATTTTCTATAAAATATTGGTGATGATTTGGACCCCGATATTTTTACACAATAATACTTGGATCGTATAAGATATCTTGTAAAAAATTGGGAATTTTTGGAATAAGATAACTATTTTATTAAAATACCCTAAAACAGCCCAGTTTTATATATCAAAACTGAAACTATATAAGTAGTATTTTGCATGTCTAAATGTCGGGTTGGTTAATTGAGAACTGGTTGAATGATTTTACAAATAGAAAATGATACGCTAGTAAGCGTGGACGCCTCCATTTACAAAGGAAACTCTGGCGAATTTTTCTAAAATTCCAATACTTAGAAGATATTTTTTTTTCTAAACAAGTGTTCCTAGTATATCTTATAACTTGTGTTTCAAATACAAACTTCGCCATAAATTTTGTTACAAAATACAAAGTATCGGAGGTGGGTTTTCGCAAATAAAAATGGGTAAATATATATTTAGAATATATATTTTATGCCGAGACACTTGTGTGATTGTTTGTTATTTTGTGTACTAGATATATTATTTTTAGGGTAAAAATAATATAACTTTAAAATACCATGAAAGTACGATTCCAAAATAATACCAACGCTCTCACAAAAATTATTATTTAAGTTACACAGGTAATGTTAATTTACGAAACGTTGGAACGTAACTTACAAACTTTTTCAGAAAGTCCCTTTACACATATGTTTTTGGTGGAATATTATTTTGGAAATCAAGGAAGTAAAAATATATTATTTTTGGGAAAAATACATATATTTTGGAAATAAGTTATTTTGGACAAATGAGTTAAGTATGTTTTCTAAGTGGGACTTAAAATATATTTTCAGAATTATAAAGCATACATGTATTAAAAACCCCCATCCTTGGGAAGGGAATACGAATACGAATACTCGAGAAGTACTAATACAGAAATATTGTATAAACAATTATTCCAAGACCAAATACAATTATTATAACTTGGAATAATACCAGAATCGTAACTCAAAAACATACATACTAAGACAAGGCATGACCCGTTTGTCTAATAGACGTTAGACCATTGTAGGTAGTCGTGTTTGCCACGGAGATTTTGGTTATAAGTACGAAGACGCAATACAGTGAGTTCATGTCCCCCTTTTCTCTTAACTGTTTTCAGTTTTTATACTTCGGGGGTGAAATACATGTTACAATGATTACAGACACTTTTATACATGGTATGGTTAGCTTAAGGAGGGTTGCTACTTAGATCATGTGAGTGGGTAGGCGGAAACTAGAGGCCATTAATCCTCGTCGTAGGACCGAGGGACATTAGTGATAGATCTATTTGGGTGTAGCGAGCCCCACTCCTGCGCCCGCTGAGTGGACCAGGTGGTGACTAAGTGCCCGACGCACAAATCCGCTAGGTTTGAGTCTTCCTGCATCACTTCATACATGTCATTGGCTTTGCAACCCAATGGTGATCTCTTTTTCCTTAATTGCTACATACCAGGGATTTTCATACATGCAGACATATTACAACGGTTTATACATACTCACTTTTACATGAACTCGCTCAACTTTATGTTGATTTTTCAAACTACATGTATTTCAGGAAATTAGTAAATGGATGTCACACCCCGATTTCCACGTGTCACCGGTGGGCCCGGTGGGGAGTATCGTGACGTGGTTGGCAACATAATAGTCAAACAACACAATTATATAAATGCACAGCGGAAGCAAAAGATAAAATATATTACAATCCGAATAAAAAGTAATATCCAAGTATTACAACGGAAAGTAAAGGATCCACAGGCGGATCTTAAAACATAAATATTGTTCAACAGACTTTAGACGCCTAGAACTTGCAAGATTCCTTATTAACGTCCTGAGCCGCTTCCAGCCTATTACGTACTCGTACCTGTCACTTAGACTTTTGAAAATACGTCAGTTTTCACTGGTAAATACACTCAACCGACTCATTTGAAAAGAGTTTAAGAAAATTGGTTTAGATGCACAAGGCACGAAAATATTTCGTCACTTTGATTAAAATGCACAAGGCAAAATTAATCTTTTATACTTGGGACAAACTATATTTCATGTTATCAGTTTTACATAACTTGCTCTACATGCGGGGCCCGGATCTATGCCGGTTCATGATTAACCGACACACCACTATTCCCCTATTGGGAATTCCATATTGGGTATAAACATATGGCATCTGTCAGGTGTATACCTACACCCCGTGCTTAGGTCGTGGCCATTGCAATTCATGAGTCAAGGATATCCAGGACACGGTCACACTAATCCCCAATGTTTCAGTCAAGCAATACGAATTAAAACAGGTTATTTGGATTTCCCGACTCATTGGTCTTTGAATCCCATACCTGAACTTGCGGTATTTATATTACCGTATCCCAAGCCCGTAATAGGGAAAATAAGTTAAGAGTATTTACCTGAGCTAGCTCCTGTCTTAATTAGCAAGAATTAATAACTCAGCCGTATTCACTTAAGTAAGCGTAGGTACAATTTACCGGAAGGCTCTAGTCTGGAATAATGGTATAAATAACCAATTAGAATGCTAACGGGTCTTTAATTAAGCCTAAGCTTAGACCGGTTAGTCTTAAGGAAATATATGGTTCAAACGCATGATTAAGCGAATACCGGAATAGAATGTGTTTTAGACCCGACAAGTTTGAAGACTTGTATAATATGGGTAATCTAAACACCTTCTGGATTTTGAGATAAAATCGATAAGGTTTGACCCGTTTCGGCTAATTTATGTAAACTAGTTACATAAACCGAACCGTACGCGTAATAGGCGTGACGGGTATTCATGAGAGCTATATACAGGTTTCCTAAGTTAATTATGCCTCAAATATGTTGTGACATCAGTAAGATGTCTTTCATTATGCCCGTAACGAATTTAAACACAAACTATGCCCCGTAGGGGTAGTTTGGTCATTTAAAAGTTTATAAAAGAGTTTAAGTGTTTAACTGAGTTACAGGTCTGATGTAATCAGCAAACATACTCAATTTGACAAGTTATAACAGTAGGGTTAAGTATATATGTGAAATTTATCAATTATAACCGAACTATGCACCGTAGGGGCATTTCGGTAATTTCACACAAGCCGAAAAGCTCAAAACTGAAGTCTGAGTTCATCAACCTTTGCTTACTGTTAAAACATTATAATTTGTCTAAAATATCAGTAGGTATCAACCCGTGTATGTTTAAAATAGTTTTAGTACTTACTATGCGTTAAAAACGCTTAATAAGGCGATTAGGAGCCATTTCCGGGTTCTATACCTAAAGATGATATTTTTACCTTTCCAGAAGGCTTAAAATAATTTATTTATCATATGTTATCAGTAGCAAAAGGTTTGGAGTCATTTAGATAAGTAAAACTCATTTTATGGCCCGTAAGGGCAAAACCGACAATTACCGGGTTAAGCCTACGACTATTGGTTATGCTCAGCCTAAAATTAATTAAAAATCTTTAAAAATCCCAAAATAATATATTATATCAGTGGGTAAAGAGTTTGATATCAAAAAGTGGGCTTAACTAGGCTATACGCTAATTACGCCGTTTATTTAACATAAAGCTTTCATTTTGCGCTAATGAGCATAACTCTCAATCTACACCTCAAACTGATGTCAAACTTTGCATACAAGTTTATATATCAGTAATTAAAGTTTCTAATCTTTTACATTTCCAAAAATCACGTTTTAAGGTAAAAAGGGCATAATGGTCAACATATGGGCAATTAACGGAATCATACGTATTAATTGGATAACTAATGATCCGAGGTGTATAATCACAGAGGGTTATACTAGCATGTAACCTGGTCCAAATGAAGCTCTTAGGTATTTCTAAGTCATACCAAAACGGGTCAGAACTGAAGTCAAAGCTTTGCGACTTTTGGTTCCGAACCGGGTCTAAATAGTAAATTGTCGGGTTGAACATGTTTAGACATGTTCTTACACTAATTACTAAGTTATAACAATGATCCAACAGGTTGTATATGTTCTACATTGCTAATTATGCATAAATTGTAAACTAAGTATCCTGTTGACTTTTTTAAATACAAGTTTGACCCGACATTTGACCTAGTTAGAGTGGGAATCAGGGGGAACCCTTTTGAGGTTTTATTACCCACATAATTACCTACTTAGAGGTACTTTTGATTCGACTAATCACTGGACCATTAGCGATTAATCTTAAAGTCAACCGTTAATTACGACGGTTTGACTTTTAAGTTATAACTAAGCTAAAACTTAATTAGAAAAGGTTAAACATACTTACAAGTGTCTAATGGATGATTAGGAAGTCTTGGAATCAGCTTTGGATTTCCAGAGATGATCAGAAGTGAGTGCAAGAATGTTTGCAAACTTGAAGGCCTTATATACTAGTTGTAATCACCATAACATGTTGACAACTAAGGCTACAAGTGACCACAATTGTCCCACAAGTGTCCCTGGGGTCTAGGAACATTTTAGGGGTCGCCCAAGGGTGAGAAATACCAGTGGGATCGGTCAAAATCGCGCAAAACAGGCTGCATCCAGTTTTCTGTTTGCTGGGCACTGCTTGCGCACCGTAACAAATATTTGTTGCGGTGCGCAAGCCTTTGGCAGAATGCAAAAGCTTGGCCTTTCAAGCATTCGAAAGGGCAACCGACTTATTTCTTGCAATTTGACCCCTTCTTATTTACCTACAAGGGCTTTAGGACTTATACCCACTTTGCCAAGTCCCTGGACATTTCCGGTTAACCCGAAAAGTCATAACTTTCAACGTTAACGCTTTAACCCCTCGCACACGAATTTGATCATAACTTTCTCATACGATAACGAAACTTTATGAAATTTATATCGTGCATTCTAGTGAGCATAATTAATAGTTACAAAGCTTCGGATTTGTCAAAAGGTCACTCAGAGGTATAACTTAAACATGTTGACACATTTAACCCCTGTAGTTTGTAATTTCTCACTTTTAGCTTCGCATGATCCATGATTTCTTCGTTTGATGCTATAAACATCATGTAGGGTTAATGTACAATATATTTATTCACCATTGACATTTAGAACTCGTATTTTCATATACTTTTCAAGTTTGTCAACTTTAGTCCCTCTAGGGTATTCTTTCACACGTTCAAGCTTATGACACGTGTCAATACATTATAGGGCGTGAATTTTCGAGGTGTGACAATGGATCTGGCGAGCGTTGGAGTTTTAAGCTGCGTTGTGAATAAAGATGTCATCCAGGTCATTAGGGCTTAGGAGACGTATCTTAATCCAGGACGAGATACGTGGTCCTAAACTCGGGTTTGTTTTAAAAATCTTTTGTTGAGTCTTTTTTTGGAACTCTTTAAAATATGTTATGGTTTGTAACTTGAATTTGGTATTGACATTTCAGAAAATTATGTTGTACTACTTTTAAACTCAAATTAATGGATGTACATCTACTGATTTTATCATATAGTGTTGTTATGATCGTATGCAATGGTATTAAGAAGTCACACCAATAATCAAGCTTCCGCAAAAGTCAGGGTGTGATAGCTTGGTATCAGAGCTTCGGTCGTAGCGAACTAGGATTCTTTCTTGAGTCTAGACTATGATCATTAGGGCTCTCACGAAAATGTTTTCACAACATGTTTTCATTGCATACACAAAACGTCTAGATCCAGGGAACAAACATTTTTACAAACAGAAAGGCACATGTACACTTTTCAAAGATTTATAATTCAGTTGGGGAGACTGAGGGAGTTCAGTCGGGGAGACTGAGGGATTCAGTTGGGGAGACTGAGGGAGTTCAGTCGGGGAGACTGAGGGAATTCAGCCCTAAAGGCTGGGGAGATTCAGTCAGGGAGACTGAGGGAATTCAGCCCTAAATGCTGGGGAGATTCAGTCGGGGAGACTGAGGGAATTCAGCCCTAAAGGCTGGGGAGATTCAGTCAGGAAGACTGAGGGAATTCAGCCCTAAATGCTGGGGAGATTCAGTCGGGGAGACTGAGGGAATTCAGCCCTAAAGGCTGGGGAGATTCAGTCAGGGAGACTGAGGGAATTCAACCCTAATGGCTGGGGAGATTCAGTCGGGGAGACTGAGGGAATTCAGCCCTAAAGGCTGGGGAGATTCAGTCGGGGAGACTGAGGGAATTCAGCCCTAAAGGCTGGGGAGATTCAGTCGGGGAGACTGAGGGAGTTAGTCTGAGAGACTAGGAAGTTTAGTCTGAGAGACATAGTAGGATAGTCTGGGGAAGACTAGGATGATTACTTGCTTACATTAATTGAGACTTACATGCTTATTTGATTTAATGTTGATATGCGTGCATATGTGGTAGTTGTTCGCATACACTAATTGCAAGTAATTACTATGGATATACCTGCTACGCACCGGCACACATGTCACTCTATTTAGAGAATGAGTTATCAGACATTGATAACCCTACGACCACCGCCACAGATAATGTGACCACATCTGCGCCAGAGACAATTACGTCAGATACTGAGAGTGATCCTGATATGCTGACTAAGGACGAGGACGACTTCTAATAGTCCGTGCTACCAGATTTTGGTGATACTTCATCTTTGCTGATGGTTTCTCTGACAAGAATCTTTCTGTCACTCTTGTTTTAATCCATGACCACTCCATCACTGGTCATCCCGATGATGGACACACCATGGCTCCGATCCTCGATGATGCGCCTCCTGCGGACATTTATACTGAAGGCTGGCTACTCGACAAACAATATATGACTACGTTGACATGCTTATCGATGGTCCTCCTGCCGACGCCCATGACGACAGAAAATTAGACGAGAACACTGTTACTAACTTCACTTCTTAGGACCCCTGTTAACAAGCCATCCTCTGATTCTAGCATGCATTCAGACTCCTTTGAGTCTGTGATACCTGCAACCTTACAAACAGCTGGATTACAACATTCTACTACTGAAACAAGACGACGATGACATGGCTGCTGCTCTATCACCTGCTCGAGGCATCACACAGTTACGCAACCCAGAGCCAGCTCCTGTTCCTTTTGGGTCAGCTTGATGCTGCACCTACTGGTCCTGCACCTTTGCTTGATTATGACCCTGTTTCTTTTGGCTTACCAGGCATTGCACCCCTTATATCTGACTGCACCTGACGATCTCCTTATTGGTTGAGACGTTTGTCCTGTACCTTCACCCGCTGATGTTGCTCTTGTAAAGACCGACGTCCATTGCGCCAACATGCCTATCGTTTTCTTTCAAGACATACCCACACCCCGAGAAGGTACTCTAGGTCAGTACCCGCGTAACGATCCTTTTGCTACAACAGCATTCTCTACGGCCTTACAGGCCGCACCGTTTACCACTTTCACCTCTACATCGCTAGACGAGCCGATTTGATGGTTCCTATAATACACTATACTTTAGACCCTTGCCATCCCTCACATTATGGAGGCCACACACGAGATGAGTTGCTCCTGTAACATCAACTACAGTTTGAGGATACGAGTCGCAGAATGTTGGAGCTTGAGGTGACGCCACAATTGGTAACTTCAAATGCAAAACACTACATAATCAAAAACATGATTTAAGTGTCTACATCACAAGACAGCATATTGTCTGAAAATTTTATGTAAGACACCACGTCCTTCGCCCTGTCTGTTACTAGTATACTTTTGTCCTCCACATCTATCAAAGACTCTTTTGGCACTCTCCCCTGCTACTATTACACTTTTCCCAGGATTTGATGCTTGTTTCTTTACTGCCAAGCGGCAGATCAGCTAATCGCTTCGACGTATATACAAGCTCGAGGAGGATTTCACGCAGGATAACGGTTTACTTTTTTTTCCTCCTCCATCTCAGACACCGGAATAGTGCTTTCTAGAATATGCGGATTGCATTACATTTGGGTAAAGACACCAATGATAAGCCAAGATTGTGGAGACTTTTGAAGACCACATCTGACTACGAAATTTTGATATGCTGATATTCTTGTTGGGCAAGGGTAGGGTGACCCTGTGTCCCTTTTGATATGATACACTTTGCAAGACAATGCAATTGCGGTCGGAGAATAATGAGAGCCAATCATTATTAAACATGCGACAACATTTGTGGCCAATAATCACGCTTCCGCAAAAGTCAGGGTGTGACAGCTTGGTATCACATTTGTGGCCAATAACCAATGGAAACTCAGTCGCTAGGTCTTCGCTAAGCACGTTATTGATCTACGTGTGTGTGCTATAATTATAATACTACGTGCTTACTTGCTATGCTCTCATTAAATATAATTACCAAATTACTTGGTCATACTATGATTATACTACTGCTTGATCGGTTGGTATGATAACCTAATATGTGTATGTGCACATGATCTTTAATCAACTTTATGCACTCCCCGAACGAATAACACCTGACTTAACCAACCTTCTTCTCAGAAGATGTCGATACGAGGGAACGTCGATACCAACAACCCTCTGCCGACAACAGCAGGGTCAGAACTGCATGGGCACCTATCGCAAGCCATCGCACACCTCGAGGCCCTTCGCTCCAAACACGGAGGCGGTACCTCAGGAAATAACCCACCCAGCGGCTGCACTTACGAGCAGTTCTTGAACCACAAACCTCGAGAATTCGACGGCACTGGGGGGTGCCTTAGCTTTTGTGCGTTGGGTGGAGAAGACGAATTTTGTCTTACAGTTGAGCAAATGTGCCCCAGAACATCAGGTCACGTACGTAGCTGGACTATTTGTAGATGGGGCTCTGTCATGGTGGAACCTTCAGGTTCAAACAATGGGTGAGACTGCTGCGAATGCTTTGACGTGGGGCGAGCTGAAGGAACTGATGCATAAAAGATATTGCTCTAGGGCAGAAGTCCAGAAGTTGGAGACTGAATTGTGGAACTTGAAAATGGAAGGTCCAAAGATAGCCGACTATGTGCAGAGATTTGGCGAATTATCACAAGTTGCTTTGCGTTTGGTGGAACCAGAATCTAGAAAGATTGAACGTTTCATTGGGGGACTGGCACCTCAGATTATAAGCCTGGTAACAACATCTAAACCTTTAACGATCACCGAGGCTATCGATACAAGCGTGGCACTCACTGAGGAAGCGATTAGACAAGGAAAATTTTCCACTACGGACGAGAAAAAGGAGACTGCTGTAGAGTCATCTGGAGATAACAAGAGAAAGCTTGTAAATTTCAAGAAGGTTACTCGGGTAAGTAACGAGAAGAAGGCCAAGAAGGGAAAAGACTACATGGGTATCCTACGTAAATGCGACAATTGTTTACGTTATCATGTCGGGCGATGTAAGTATGGAAAATGTGAAAACTGTGGTAAGTGGGGGTATCCTAAGGAAATGTGTAGACAAGACACTGAACGCAAAAATGGAGGTCAAGAGGGCAGCAAGAGCTACGTAGAAAACAACGACAACGACAAAGGCAGGACGAGTGACATGTAAAAACGCGCTCAAGGTGGTTTTAACTGTGGAAGCAAAAAGCATTTCAGAAAATATTGCCCTAAGAACGATCAGGCACAAGGATGAAAGCTCCACGCCGGAGCTAGGGAGGCACGCCAGGAGTTCAAGCGAGGATATCGGTACGTCCCATATTACTCAATATTATGCATCCGTATTGCCAAATACTATTGCAAATTTTACAATTCGCATCTCCAAAGTTTGAGAGCATACTTGGTTTAGTAACAAGTAAATTAGATAATCTGCGCACGATAGTACTAGCTAACGGGGAGCTAATGGAAGCCAACGAAGTGATTGGAATCGGCAGGATAGAACCTGGAAAGCGTAAGATTACACTTGATCTACTGCCAGTGAATTGGGAGACTTCAACAAGGTAGTTGGAGGGATTGGTTGACAAATGATCAATAGGAGATTGATATCCGCACCGCGATGGCGAACGAAGAAGCGATCTTGACTCATGAAGCGGGATACGCCTCTGCAAATTACAAATTGCTTGAAGGCACAAAGGATGTTGCGTAAAGAATGTGATTTTCTTGGCTCATGTCGGGGACAAGGGAGCCGAAGAACTAAAACTCGAAGATACCCCCATGATCAGAGAATATCCTGAAGTCTTCCTCGAAGGCTTGCCGGAATCACCTCCTCAATGATTAGTCGAGTCTCGCATCGATTTAATTCCAGGCACCGCACCTGTAGTCAATGCATCGTAGCGACTTACATTTTCGGAGAGGCAAGGATTGACAGTGCAACCTCAGTGGTTGATAGAGAAGGAAGATAACAGACCAAAACTTTTGTTTTGGATAACCTCAGTTCTGCTCGTCAAAAGAAAGGACGAATGACTTTCAAATGACCGGGAGTCGGACGAGCTAGCCAACCAGAGTCGGTGGCTCTTGCTAAGGATTGACGAATTACTTATTTGACTAACTGTGAGGGTCCGACTACTACCACACAACTGATTGACGATCGAGTGTCATTGGTGGTAAAATTCAGTAAGAAAGTATACCGAGGAAAAATTGTGGGACAACGACTTGTTCTTAGACGTACACAAAAATAGTGCTTCCTACACAATGCACAAACCAGCCTACACGGGATATGAAATCTGGAGGATTTAGAAAACATATATTTAGGACCTTTGGAAACCCAGGTCCAAACTCGTAAGGGTTTTTATTTAGGAACCATATCTGTCAACTCAATCAACCATCATTAACCTGGCGCATATGCCAGTTCCGTTGACCAAACAGAGAGTACTTGGATTTCTTTTACTTCTGGAGAGTAGATGTTTGCATCTCTACTCCCCTTAATGATAGTTGCATCACAATAATTTTCTCGCTGAGAGCGAACACACATTTGCTTCGATACCTGGTCATTTCTTCACTTTAGCGGATACTTGTTGTTCCTTTTCTTGGAAACTTACCTGACATACATGCATCATTTGCTACGCAAGTGATTTCGTTTTGAACAAACACTTCATTGGAATTTACATATTATTTTGCTAAACCTAATTACTGATTCCTGATTCGAGTGACCTACATTATTGTTATTGTTGGCTCTTTTGTTACCAAGCCAACACACTTTCTTGAAACCGCTTTCTTTCAAGTTACATTCATGGTTTATTTTTGCTACCATGCCGAGGATTCCTTTGTTGATACATACGTTTATTGTCGGGTTACGTTGAAACCAAGTTCAATTGCTTGAACTTATCCAGTTCACAGGTTTAATTTGAAACGCTATATGATGTATGGAGAGCATCATATTCAACTATTTTTGCAAAGATTCTTTCAATTCGAGTCGTAGTAGATTCGGTTGGTCTACGACTCCACTAAATCGTTTGATTTGTTTCGATACCTTGCGGTGATATTTTTCACAAAAATTGAAGCTTGTGCCAATTGGGTTACTCACTTCATGCACGGGTTTAATTGCCTACTTATTTGTCAACAATCCATTTTGATGTTCACAATCAAAGCAGTCTCAACACAATTGTGTGTTAAGGCAATGGTACATATATTCATTTCATAAGCACAATGTACCTCCTAACGATTCTTTCGTTGACAATCGAATGCCTTGCGATACTTATTACTCTTCACCTGCAATCAAAAACAGTGGCTCTTTGATATTCCATATTCAACTGAAAACTCTATGACATTCTGTAAATCAAACCTTCAGATTGACTCAGTACACTTTCATTGGATTTCAAACACGGTGAACATGTTCACTCACCATTATACTTGAATTAAGTCAGTACGACACCTTGTGATGTCGTTACAAACTTGTAACTTATGCTAATCAGGGTCAAACGTTTCACACAAAACCGCATATACTTTCGTTCAACTTGTCACCTAAACGTTTCTGATGCAACTACGAATCACGACAATGATACACCAGATTCACTTATATTTCATTCGCCGTACTCTCGCAATTCAAAAGTGTCAACACACTAAGCCTTACCAATCATTTACTCGGGAGTTGACAGATTAATTTACTATTACCTTTGAATTGCTGATTTCGAATTCACACAGCGGATGCTATGGTTTGTGAAAAACTCGTTTGCATATTGCAACCGATCGTTTAAAATCTTATTAGTCAAAACTCCACTTTTGTGGAACCCCGGCTAGCTGGATTACACCAGACTATACGTCAAATGCGTCTTGTACCTTTGACATCCAATGCTAAAAGCACACACCTTTTAACCCTAGGATTCGGGTTGTTATATATTCTTGGACTCACCTAATGTGAGTAATGTTTGTTTCGGTTTGATGATTATCTACTCCGATATTATTCATATACATACATGTGTGACTTAACCATAAGGAATTAAGGTAGTACAAATTTTGAGGACGAAATTTCTTTAACGGGGGGAGAATGTGACAACCCTCACATTTACAGGTATCCGTACACTAAATTAATATTTAATTAGTGCTTAACTACTGTGCTTGACTACAATTATGATTAAACTGCTTACTGCTTTCTGATACATACATACTCATGCATCACATTTTATTACTGTCACTCCATTCAATACACACGAACAATAGTGACAAACTTGATGCACAAAGCGCAGTTAGCACACTAAACGGATAACCCAGAAAACATGCTAACATTGCCAGCACCTAGACAGACACTATATTGAGGCCAGTATGAGCCGGGAGTAGAGTACTACACTGGTAGGGAGTGTAGGGAGGTGAGGATTATTAAACTATGTCACTAGGTGATAGTTATAGTGACCAGAAGTGCCTAAAACATACTTAAAGTGCAAAATTCTGCACTAAATACAAAATTCAGCATTTAACAATGCTAGTAAAGTGCACAAACTTGGTAAAATAGTCCTAGATACTTTCCAAAGTGTTGAGAATTAAATGAGTCACTAAAAATAATATAAAGGACACTTTAAAGATTAATTTAGCACTTTAACGGACAACACCCAACCGAACAACCGGACTTTACCCGGAACACAAAAATATTGACAAATACATTATTTTTATTTTTCTAAACTAATTAGGGTCCCCGAACACCCTAACCCACAATAAATTACATAACACACATAAATCACTAACTATTTCACTCATCTTCTAACTCGATTAGTTAACCTCCAATTACAACCCAACTAAAAACCAACCCCCCCCCATGCTTACGGTTCCAACAAAGGACCTACCTTGTTGATTTTGCTTCAATATTTAATTAGATAATGTTGGCACATGGTGGACATAATATACAATGGGTAAATGGTGAAAATGGGTTTATAAAGTGCACAAGGGTTAAGGCTTTTCATTCTAACCTTCACCATCCAACCAACACACTCTTCTCTCTTCTCTTGTGGGTTCGGCCGAGACCACCTAAGCACCACCATCACCACCTTCAAGTCTCTTCCTTGCAAACCATACACATCCAAAGGTGTTAGAGATCAAACAACGAAGCTTGGTGCACTCGGAAGCTCAAGGACCGCTCTCGTTTTCTTTTATCCACCACTTTTCTACACTTGAACTCCCCTAGCTTTGAGCTAGTGGTAAGTCTCTTAGATCCATTCACTTTACATCCTATGAAGGTGGTTAAAGCATGATTCATGTGAAACATAAAGAACATAAAGTTAAAACTCAAACACAAGCTTTAAATATGAAGAAATATTGTTGAAATATGATGTAGTAATGTTAGTATGAAGTTGTTTTGGTTATGTTACTGATTAATTGATGATTTACTGGTTTATATTGATGATTAAGGTCGTTGTTAATCACTAGACATGTTAACGGAGCAAATAAAACATTCGTTAGAACACCCCAAGCTGAAAAACAACTTCTATCCAACTATTACAGCCAACTTCAGTTGGCTGTAACCACATCGTAACTTAACAAAAACTTGATTTTCTTAAGTCTATAACGTGTTATTATGAAATACGGTTCTAATGGCACTGGAATCATAATTTTTGGACTTCGTTTACTATTTTTAAAGTGTCGTTTCCTAACAGCAGCTAAAGCTGCATTTTTCTGCTGAAAATATGTGTTGTATTTTTCGTCACAACTTGAAATCGGTGTAAGATTAGGTTATGAAATTTGTACTGTAGATGACCACCGATGTATTTGTAATTCTCCCACTAGAGTTTCATAAATTGGACTCTCGATGAATTTTAAATAAATTATCCCGCGGACTGCAGTCAGAAAAAGATATATCTGATTTCAGTCCGGAAAATGATTTTCTATAAAATATTGGTGATGATTTGGACCCCGATATTTTTACACAATAATATTTGTATCGTATAAGACATCTTGTAAAAATTTGGGAATTTTTGGAATAAGATAACTATTTTATTAAAATACCCGAAAACAGCCCAGTTTTATATATCAAAACTGAAACGATATAAGTAGTATTTTGCATGTCTAAATGTCGGGTTGGTTAATTGAGAACTGGTTGAATGATTTTACAAAAAGAAAATAATACGCTAGTAAGCGTGGATGCCTCCATTTACAAAGGAAACTCTGGCGAATTTTTCTAAAATTCCAATACTTAGAAGATATTTTTTTTCTAAACAAGTGTTCCTAGTATATCTTATAACTTGTGTTTCAAATACAAACTTCGCCATAAATTTTGTTACAAAATACAAAGTATCGGAGGTGGGTTTTCGCAAATAAAAATGGATAAATATATATTTAGAATATATATTTTATGCCGAGACACTTGTGTGATTGTTTGTTATTTTGTGTACTAGATATATTATTTTTAGGGTAAAAATAATATAACTTGAAAATACCATGAAAGTATGATTCCAAAATAATACCAACGCTCTCACAAAAATGATTATTTAAGTTACACAAGTAATGTTAATTTACGAAACGTTGGAACGTAACTTACGAACTTTTTCAGAAAGTCCCTTTACACATATGTTTTTGGTGGAATATTATTTTGGAAATCAAGGAAGTAAAAATATATTATTTTTGGGAAAAATACATATATTTTGGAAATAAGTTATTTTGGACAAATGAGTTAAGTATGTTTTCTAAGTGGGACTTAAAATATATTTTCAGAATTATAAAGCATACATGTATTAAAAACCCCCATCCTTGGGAAGGGAATACGATTACGAATACTCGAGAAGTACTAATACATAAATATTGTATAAACAATTATTCCAAAACCAAATACAATTATTATAACTTGGAATAATACCAGAATCGTAACTCAAAAACATACATACTAAGACAAGGCACGACCCGTTCGTCTAATAGACGTTAGACCATTGTAGGTAGTCGTGTTTGCCGCGGAGATTTGGGTTACAAGTACGAAGACGCAATACAGTGAGTTCATGTCCCCCTTTTCTCTTAACTGATTTCAGTTTTTATACTTCGGGGGTGAAATACAAGTTACAATGATTACAGACACTTTTATACATGGTATGGTTAGCTTAAGGAGGGTTACTACTTAGATCATGTGAGTGGGTAGGCGGAAACTAGAGGCCATTAATCCTCGTCGTAGGACCGAGGGACATTAGTGATAGATCTATTTGGGTGTAGCGAGCCCCACTCCTGCGCCCGCTGAGTGGACCAGGTGGTGACTAAGTGCCCGACGCACAAATCCGCTAGGTTTGAGTCTTCCTGCATCACTTCACACATATCATTGGCTTTGCAACCCAATGGTGATCTCTTTTTCCTTAATTGCTACATACCAGGGATTTTCATACATACATACATATTACAAAGGTTTATACATACTCACTTTTACATGAACTCGCTCAACTTTATGTTGATTTTTCAAACTACATGTATTTCAGGAAATTAGTAAATGGATCTGGCGGGCGTTGGAGTTTCAAGCTGCGTTGTGAATAAAGATGTCATCCAGGTCATTAGGGCTTAGGAGACGTATCTTAATCCTGGACGAGATACGTGGTCCTAAACTCGGGTTTGTTTTAAAAATCTTTTGTTGAGTCTTTTTTTGGAACTCTTTAAAATATGTTATGGTTTGTAACTTGAATTTGGTATTGACATTTCAGAAAATTATGTTGTACTACTTTTAAACTCAAATTAATGGATGTACATCTACTGATTTTATCATATAGTGTTGTTATGATCGTATGCAATGGTATTAAGAAGTCACACCAATAATCACGCTTCCGCAAAAGTCAGGGTGTGACATAAATCATTGAGATAACCTGTTTCATTTGTTTTGTTTGTTTTAAGCCTTTGGGGGGTTAATGACCATGTCCTGGATATCCTCGGCTCATTCATTGAAATGGACACGACTTAAGCACGAGGTGTAGGCATACACCTGCCGGTGCGTATGTAAAATGATATACCTGCTTGTTCGAGAATAACTCGCCGTGGGTTATATTATGTGGTGTGTCTATTAATCTTTAACCCGGTATTAAACCCGGGCTACTGAACGTATAACAAACATATAATTCTTTTACAAGATTATTTTTAAATAATTATCCCAAGTTATAAAAGAATATTTGTGCCTTGTGCATTTAAATCAATTTTGTAAACACTTTTCAAAAGAGTCGGTTAATTGTATTTACCAGTGTAAACTGACGTTTTTTCCAAAAAGGTTAAGTGCAGGTACTAAGCTTAATGGGCTGGAACTCCAGAGTGAATAAATAAAAAGTCTTGCAAGCTTTTATCACTTTAAATCTGATGAACAATATCTCTTTTGTTTTGATCTACCTGTGGATCCACTTTACTACCGTTATGTAATAAATTATGTTACTTTCATTCGGTTTGTAATATTTTACTTTAGACTTCCGTTGTGCATTAAACTGTGATTATTTGTCGATGATGATATCAACTACGTCACGATACTCCCCACCGGGCCCATCGGTAATACGTGAAAATATCGGGGTGTGACAGTTTGCACATTCCTTGACTTCCGAGTCTAGGCAAAGGACTTAGGACTAATCCTAATCTTTTATTTTGTCCTTTATTGTTTTCCTTTGTTGTTTCCCTTTGTTTGTTTTGACAGGAACAAGAAAATGCCGCCGCATATCAGAGGAAGAGGTAGAGGTAGAGGCGGAAAAGCCCCAGTTTTCGCAAGTCATGACCACGAGGCCGGACCATCACACCGGCGAACTCCTTCAGTGACCATGAGCACTAGTCCTCAAGAAGACTGGAGGACCTACTTAGAGCCTGCGAGGCGTTCTGTCTCGCTTAGCTCCTCACCTTCATACCACGATTCTTTCGGGCTCCATCAAGGCAATGAGTCCGACCATTCACGCCATTCCTACTTGCTGTTGCAGCGGTCGGGTTCTCACCGCGCCTTTCAGGACCTGACCCCGTTCTTTCAGAGCCGGTTTAACCAGGAAAACGTGAGTGAAGAACCAATGGGCTATAACCCATTGGGACCAGAAGACCACTTTCCTGGAGCCTAGGATATGGATATGGAAGAGGATCCAGATCCAGAGCCTGTCGAGCCGCCAACTAGGACTCCCACACATCCCATAGAGATTTCAGATGGATCGTCTTTCCACGGTTCACCATATCGGGGCCCAGACAGCTTTTGCATAAAGGTGGGCCACCTACCCTTGGGAGTTTACTCCTCCTTACAACCCACCTCAACAGCAGCAGCAGGATCCCTCTGGGGATTCGCGTTTTCAGGCGGTTACGCCACCGCCACCGCTTCCGCCAGAGCAGCAACAACCTCAGGAGCCACCGAGGCGGAGAAGATCAGGTGCACGGATGTCCGTGCGAGGGGGATTTCATTTCAGCACTCCCCAACACAGCAGCAACAGCCACTACCCGCCGCTGTATGAAGACCCATAGATGGGTGGGCCTTCAAACCCAGTTTTAGAGGTTGACTCTCCGCCAGTCGCACCACCACCACCACATGTGGGTTTTGATAACCCAATACCTTCTTACTCCGGTGCAGCGGCGTATAACCCCTTTGAGCAGCCAGCCCATACTGGCTACAACTACTACAATGCCCCTGATGTTGACCCGTACCTTGTAGCGGCAAACTACAATGCTCTTCATCCTGAAGGGCCCTACGGAGCCTTCTACCAGACTGGGTACCCAGCCTATGGGTATCAGTACCCACCACCTCCTCAACCTATGGAGCCGCAACAGCCGCAGCCGCCACCGATCCAACCACCGCAGCAGCAGGAGATCCTTCAAAGGCTGAACCAGGTGGAACGGGATGTTCAGTGTCACACCCCGACCACGTGTAACATACAAAACGTGGCGGAAAATGTCGGGGAGTGTTGTAACAGAATTAATTGTTTCACAACCATGGCATACAAAGTTATATTTTATTTATTAAACAAGAGTGTTATTTTGTCTTAAACACGAAACATAGAGTTCTTAACATAATTAAACTAGTCTTCTTCATTTTTAGTCTCTAAGGCACATGTCCGCCCTAGTGTCACGATCATCATCCTATGGAAAAGCTCCTGAAAACACATGTGAAAATAGGTACGTCAGCATAAAAATGTCTGTGAGATACATAGGTTTTGTAAAAATATGATTCATGACTTGTGTTTAAGAAAATGTTTAGTCATGAACCTTGTAATTTGCTTTGTCTTATAAATCATTTGAAAAACGATAAGATCAGATGATATGTATAAATAAATGTAAGGTTAAATAAATAACCATGAAAAAAATGAGTTTGTGTAAGATAAGTTGTTTGTAAACAATGTCTTGTAAAAAGTATGTTATTTGTATAAAACGAGTTCACGCCGACCCGCGCGTTGCGACGGGATGTTAATTATTAATGTCTTTGGTATCACCATATATGAGATACGGAAATTGCGAAGTTTACGCAAAACATTTTTTCTTTTCTTTTGCTATATCCCCAATCTACAACACCACACTAAAACATTTATTTATAAATTTCCCAAAACGAAAATCAACTCAATATATCTAAATAACAAAACTTAGTACTACGTATCAATAAAATATTGAATGTATCCATTTCATCTTTGTATTAATAGTAAGGGCTGCACTGCCACGTGACAGTTTTGTGTATCATTCGGTGTTTCGTTATGGAATATGATAATTTGTTGCTTTTCAGTTTGAATCCGATGCATTTGTAATTTTGTCAACCAAACATACGACTTCCTTCCATAAAATTGCGGCAATTTGTTCGTGACTGCTAAAGATTGAAAATGTATTAGTGGTATATAAGTTCAATATAGTATCTGAACAGTTTTTACTAAACATGTTATTCTAAATGTTACTGTATAAACTTTTAGTTCTTTAGATCAAGAAGTTATCATGAAAGCAAATGATATGTAATTAAAGAGCATCACCAAGAAGTTGTCATGAAAGCAAAGGATATATAATTAAAGAACATCAAACAATTAACTTCATTAAAGATATATACATGAACCAAAGTGCTGTAACTAAAAGAAAGAAGTATAAATATGGATTTGATTTTGACTTATAATCCTAGCAACTTACATCATGCCAAGTTTTATATTTAATAAGGTTTCATGCAACATTAAACCGATATAACTATATACATAGTTTAAAAAACTGTCTAAAATCTGCTATAGTTTGTTTAAACATACCCGGAATTCAACCACTGATTTATAAATGAGTAACCCACACACAAACGCACTTGAATTATCGAAAAACAGATAGTCGCCTAGCATCTAATCTAACAAAATCTATCACCGTCTTCGTTTTGATGTTTTGAATCATTGTCTCATCCAAACAAAGGGAAAACATGATAAAAATGGAATGAATATTACCCTATGATTCAAGTTGAGCGATTAAACCGTAACTTTTACCCTCTTTGCGATTCAAAAAGCGGTAAAATAATGAACATGGAATACTTGAATCAATGGAACATAGTATCGAGAGATATACGTTTGATGTGAAAATTGGATGGGATAGGGGTATTTGGGAAGAAAAGAGGAATACATAGTAGATGTATATAAGTATTCATGGAATCATGTGTGGGATTATGACGTATTCATGGGGTGATGGGATTATGACAATTGTTAGTTTTAGCAATTCAACCGCTTGTTGAAGGAGATTTATCTTTTATTATTTCAAACAGTGGTATCGTTTATCAACCGATTCATTTTGTTTTTCGACACGTCTATTCCGTAACACGGAAGTAAGTTGTTTTTGTATATATATAAAATGAACTAAAGGGTGTGACTTTTAAACAAATGAGACATAACCCAAGTTGCTAATTGTATAAGGGTATAATGTCATGTGTCATAAATTGAAATGATTTAAATAACGCTACGATATGTAATACCATACAAACACTTATATATAGGAAGTACCAGTGGCGTATCCACCATGCTTGTATCATATTACACACGCCTCGTTACTTAAATCACTTACTCAAACCAAACCACCAATGTAAATTGTTTATGTATAATCAAATGTCAAAATGTTATTGTGTAAACCATATCAAATGTCTGTGTTTAATGCAAATCATGAATTGTGTATATCAATGTCAAATGTTTATGTCTAATGTAAATCATGTAATGTGTATCCAATAATGTCATGTATGGTATGTGAAAAATATCAACTAAACCATATGTAAAATGCACAAAAACAAGGTATTGAAGTAAAACATGGTTTAAATCAAAGTTATGTTTTGTGGAACAATTGCATGCTATACTGATATAAACAACTATGCGGTATTGTGAAAATGCATACATCCTAGCCTTGAGACTGTGGCGATAAACCCTTAAACAAATTAAAGGTTTATCTAAGTTATGTATATCGAATTCGGTCATTCCTTCCAATCCAAACAAACCCAGGATTTCAGGAACGGGAGTTGTCAATTCCTATGGTACCACTACCTACTAACGAACGGCGTAGCTAATGTTAATGAATGTATTGTTCCATTGAAACAAACCAAATGTCATACCAAAATGTAAGCATGTGATGAAAACAACTGTACTAAGTATGTAACAAATGGACATACATAGCATGTGACGTGAAACAAATGTACTAAGTATGCACACAATGGGCATACATAGCATGAAATGTAATGTGAAACAATGTACTAAGTACGCACACAATGGGCATACATAGCATAAAATGTAATGTAAAGCAATGTATTAAGTACACACACAATGGGCATACATAGCATGAAATGTAATGTAAAGCAATGTACTAAGTAAGCACACAATGGACATACATAGCATGAAATGTAATGTAAAACAATGTACTATAATGTACTAACGAACATAGCAGGTATATGATGTGAAAACATGGAAAACATGAAAGTAACAAGTAGGCACATGTGTTCCACCCCAAAACAGTTTGGAAAACAGTAAAAGAGGAGTCTATGTACTCACTTGAGATTGCTCAGAAGTCCTAAGATAACCACCAAGCAATGCTATAGATCACGGAATCAAACGGCACCTAATATAGGTAACTATGCTAATATACCGGACCTAAATCGGAAGATCGGATAGAATGCGGGTTCGTAAACCAAACGAGTATGGAGACTCGTGTAATATGGTTTAACAAAGCCTACATACTAAATGAAACCTAACATAAGTGCTTACGACCCATTACGACCCGTTTAGGTAGCTTATGCTACCTTAACGCGTCGCTCGCGTGAAACGCGTTCGGACCGCCTAACTAGTCCGATGACAAGTAAAATATGCCTTAACATATCTAATATTGTTACCAAAACAGTTTAGATACCAAAATTTATGTTACATATGCTTAAAATGAATTTTGGCGTCAAAAGGGCATTTTGGTAATTTACCTAAGGCATATAAACTACCTATCATACAACTACTTAAACGAAGCGACCATAAGGTATAACCTCGGAAGGTTATTCCCTTTATACTATGGTCACCTAATGTGTTTGGTCGGATCCTAATGATCGACCAAATGGGTCGGGTTCGAAGGTATAAGCGATTTATCAGATCGCTTACCCTTACGACCCTAGACAACGTGGTAATCAGTAGGCATAGTCACAAGGGACTATAACCATCGTGATTACAATCACGTTGCGAAGTTCAAACGAACTTCGCATTGACCATAAACTGGTCAATGCAGAAAGTCAAACAAAGTTTGACTTTCGGACTCGAAAAGAAATAAAAGAACGAAGGAACACTTACGAAGGGTCCCCGAATGCTAATCTAGATCAAAATAGCTCAGGTATGAAACAAAGGTTTCAACTTAGAGCACATTAGATCAGATTCTTGTGAGGAAAAGTGAAGGGTGGAGGTGGGTATTTATAGTTTTCGGTTCACCGTTAGGATCATTTCTTGGAAAAGGGGGCACGATCTAAGCTGTACACTTGTTGGAAAGTTGTGGTAACTCATTTTCCATCCACCATAAGAGTTTGACACTTGGTACTTGGCCTTTGGAGAGTGTTAAGGGCTGTTAACAGCTGAAAAAAAACGTTTTGCTGCATCTGGCCCCTGTTTACGGACCTAGTTTGGCAGATTTACAGTTTCAGTCCCTGCAACCTCAAAACTTGGTTTTCGATGCGTTTTTTTTTTGACACGTTTAAGCCCCGTTAACCCCATTTCAAAGCTCTAAAATGAAGTTAAAGTATATGGAACTTAAAATGTGCTCAAAAATATCTCAGATGTCGGTTCGTTTGGCCGTACGATTGCGATGTTCACTTAATTACGACGGAATGCGCATAAGCGCGAAAAACGATCCAAATGACGCGACGAATGGATTTTTCTCAAGCCTAAACACTAAAATAAAATATTTTAGTGCTTACATAAATTTTTGGATGTCCGGATGTATTCAAAACGTAAGTTATGCGCGAAAGTGTAAACCTGTGCACTTTTTGACGCTTTTAGTCCCTGAATGTCCCAAAAGTTTATTTTAGCACACCGAACACCTCAAAGCCTATTTCTAAGCTATGTGGAGGATATTTATGGCATGTTTAACTTATGGTCATGTTCCGGAATGTTTGTTACTGTTTAAATTGGCATACTTTCGCAGTTTGTCAAGTTTAGTCCCTGTAAGCGAATTAACTTGTTTTTGCCATACCAAAGCCTTCAAAACTTATTTCTAAGTTATGTAAGGGTTATTTAAGGTATGTTAAGTATATGTTGATGTTCCGGAGTATTTTTCGCATTAAACTGATTACGTTTACGCACCAGTTTGCGTATAACTCTCCAGAAAGTGATATAGAGTTTGAAATAGAATAAAAGTCAAAACATGAAAAACATTAAACATAACCAAACAAACATTGGGATCAAATAACATTGTTTTATTGATAATTGAACTGTTCACAATGATTACAAGCACAGATGTTACAGTCTCCCCTACTTGTGGAAATTTCATCCCGAAATTTATTTAGAGGAAACTCGTGGGAAAAGATGCGGATACTTCGCCTTCATTTGATCTTCGTGTTCCCAAGTAAACTCGGATCCACGTTTAGCTTCCCAGCAAACTTTGACCAAAGGAATGCGCTTGCGTTTGAGCCACTTGACTTCACGTTCCATGATTTCCACAGGTTTCTCAACAAATTTCAGTGTTTTACCAACACGAATTTCGTCAAGTGGTATGTGGAGGTTCTCATCAGCTAAACACCTCTTGAGATTGGACACGTGAAAAGTTGGATGAACATTTCCAAGTTCAGGAGGTAACTCAAGTCTGTAGGCTACCTTTCTGATTCTTTCGACGATCTTGAATGGTCCAACGTATCTAGGTGCAAGTTTTCCTTTCTTTCCAAATCTGATCACACCTTTCCAAGGTGAGACCTTAAGTAATACTCGATCACCGACTTGAAATTCCAAAGGCTTGCGTTTCGGGTCCGCGTAAGTCTTTTGACGGCTTCTAGCTGTCTGAAGGTTATCACGAACTTTCTTAATCTTGTCAGTTGTCTCTAAAATGAGGGCAGGTCCAGTAAGCTGAGCCTTGCCGATCTCATTCCAGCAGACTGGTGAACGACATTTTCGACCATAAAGAGCCTCGAAAGGAGCCATTTTGATGCTGGTGTGATAACTGTTGTTGTAGGAGAATTCAATTAACTGAAGATGTGAATCCCAACTACCACCAAAATCGATCACACAAGCTCTAAGCATATCCTCCAGAGTCTGGATTGTTCTCTCAGATTGACCATCCGTTTGCGGATGATAAGCTGTGCTCAGGTTAAGTTGGGTCCCCATAGCAGATTGCATGGTTCTCCAAAAATGAGAAGTGAAACGAGCATCTCTGTCAGAAATGATGTTCAAAGGAACACCATGTCGAGCTACAATTTCATCCACATAGATTTTAGCAAGTTTGTTAGCAGAAAAATCCTCACGGATTGGCAAGAAATGTGCTGACTTAGTAAGACGATCAACAACTACCCAGATGTCATCATGACCTTTCTTTGTGCGTGGAAGTTTGGTAACAAGATCCATAGTAATGTTTTCCCATTTCCAAACTGGGATCTCTGGTTGCACCAATAAACCCGAAGGACGTTGATGTTCAGCCTTAACTTTGAGACAAGTAAGGCATTTTGATACATATAAGGCAATGTCTTTCTTCATACCAGGCCACCAATAGTGAATACGAAGATCCTTATACATCTTATCTGAGCCAGGATGAATGGAATAACGTGATTTATGGGCTTCATCCATAAGCAAGGTGCGAAGATTTTCTTGGCTTGGGACCCACAAACGGTCCATGAAGTAATACGATCCATTGTCCTTCAGTTCCAGATCAGGAGTTATGTGATAGGGAAATTCTTTATCCATCAAACCTTGTGAAACACAAGATTGTTGAGCCTGAGAAATGCGGGCTTGGATATCGGATCGTGCTTGAATAACAGATTGAACACGAACACAGTGAAGCTTAGTACGTTCCTTACGACTCAATGCATCGGCTACGACATTCGCCTTACCAGGATGGTAGCGAATTTCGCAGTCATAGTCGTTTAGAAGCTCGACCCGACGTCGTTGCCTCATGTTGAGTTCTTTCTGATTGAAGATATGCTGAAGACTTTTGTGGTCTGTGAAAACCATACATTTTGTACCGTACAAATAGTGTCTCCAGATCTTTAGAGCGAAAACAACTGCACCCAACACAAGATCATGAGTGGTGTAGTTCTTCTCATGTATCTTCAACTGCCTCGATGCGTATGCTATGACTTTGTTCCTTTGCATCAGGACACAGCCAAGACCCAATTTAGATGCATCGCAATAAACGACGAAATCATCATTGCCCTCAGGCAAAGTTAGAACAGGCGCGTCACAAAGTTTCTGCTTCAAGTGTTGAAAAGCTTCCTCTTGCTTGAATCCCCAATCAAAGGGTTTGTTCTTCTGAGTTAGAGCAGTTAGAGGAACTGCAATCTTTGAGAAGTTTTCAATGAAGCGGCGGTAATAACCCGCTAGACCAAGAAAAGAACGAACTTCAGTAGGAGTAGTAGGCGTATCCCAATCCTTAATCGCACTGATCTTGGAGGGATCTACATGAATGCCTCGTTCGTTGACAATATGTCCTAAGAATTGAACCTCTTTAAGCCAGAATTCACACTTGGAGAATTTGGCGAAAAGTTGCTCTTTCTTTAGGAGTTCCAGAGTAAGACGAAGATGTTGCTCGTGATCAGCTCGCGTCTTAGAATAAATCAAGATGTCGTCAATAAAAACAATGACGAACTGATCCAAATAAGGTTTGCAGACCCTATTCATTAAGTCCATGAAAACAGCAGGAGCATTAGTCAGACCGAATGGCATGACTGTGAATTCATAATGCCCATAACGAGTATGGAACGCTGTCTTGGGAATATCTTCTTCATGCACCCGAAGTTGATGATACCCAGAACGTAGATCAATCTTCGAAAAATAAGAAGCACCCTGTAACTGATCAAAGAGGTCGTCAATGCGCGGTAGGGGATATCGATTCTTGATGGTAAGCTTGTTAAGCTCACGATAATCGATACACATCCTAAAAGATCCATCCTTCTTCTTGACAAAAAGAACGGGAGCACCCCAGGGTGAAAAGCTAGGACGGATAAAACCTTTGTCAGAGAGTTCCTGAAGCTGCTTAGATAACTCTTGCATCTCAGACGGTGCAAGACGGTATGGAGCTCTGGCAATGGGATTTGCACCAGGTACGAGATCAATGCGGAACTCGACTTGGCGTGCTGGGGGTAGACCAGGTAACTCTTCAGGGAAAACTTCAGAATAATCCCGAACAACAGGAATATCTGAAATAGACTTACCCTTGCCTTTATCTGTAGTAACATGTGCTAAGAAGGCTACATAGTTCTTCCGCAGATATTTCCGAGCTTTAAAACAAGACATGAGTTTGAGACCATCGGCAGGCTTCTCACCACGAACCTATAGGATCTCGCCTGTCGAAAGCGGCACACGAACAATCTTCTCAGAACAAACTATCTCTGCGTGATGCTTAGATAACCAATCCATACCCACTATAACGTCGAAGCTTCCAAGTTGCATTGGCGTGAGGTCAATAGGAAAAAGATGGTCGTTAAGGTTCAACTGCCAGTTGTGAAGAACAGAATCAAGAACAATGGGTTCACCACTAGCAACTTCTACTGTCAAGGGTTTTCCTAGTTTCGTTCTAGACACGCGAAGCATTGGCTCAAAAGACAATGACACAAAACTCTTATCGGCACCCGTATAAAAAAGAACAGATGCAGGCTGATTATTAATAAAGAACGTACCGTTCACCACATTATCGTCCGCCTGCGCCTCTTGGGCATTCAAGTTAAAAGCTCGCCCTCGAGCCTGAGCCTGATTCTAGTTTGCATTCACCAATCTTGGGCACTGGTTACGGTAGTGGGTCAGATCCCCACAGTTATAACAAGCACCCGGTGGGTAGTGTGGTCATGCAGCTTGGCCCTGTTGTTGAGCAGGAGGCTGAGCAACTTGTTGAGCCGGGTTCTGAATTGCCCGATTCTGAGCAAATCGATAAACATCGGCAAGGTGACCTGACTTCCCACAGTTAGTACAGAAACGGCACTGATGTTGCGGCTGATGGTGACTGTTGCATCTATTGCACAAAGGTGCATTCCCTGAATAGGGTTTCTTCGCTGGAGGCTGTGCGGGTTGGTTGGGAGCTGCCTGGTTAGCTTGGGCAGTGACAGCAAAATTTTGGGAAGCCTTGCGCTTCCTTGACCCTCTCGAAGAACCCGAATTCTTGCCATTCTTCTTTTGACCTTTCTTGCTATCTTCCTTGTCAGCCGACTGTTTCTTGCCCTTGTCACCCTTCCTGTGTAACTTATTCTTCCGAATCTGCGACTCAGTCAATGTCGCTGCTAACTCGATAGCCTGACGGAGTGTGGTAGGGTTACTACCAGTAATGATGTCTTGTACCGAGTCAGGTAGGCCGTCGATGTACCTTTCGATAGCCTTGTCGAGTGGGGTAACCATAGTCGGGCGAAGCAGACTCAACTCCTCAAATCTATCAGTATACGCCCTGTGCTCACCACTATCTTGTTTCAAGTCATCAAACTCCTTCTCCAACGCTCGTTGTTCATGACGAGGACAAAAATCCCTCATCATAAGAGCTCTAAGTTCAGCCCATGTCTGTGCTAGAGCAACTTCTGCTCCACGATCTCTCATTACCCCATTCCACCATGTAAGAGCTCTCTTCTGAAACACACTCGAAGAAAACTCGACCTTGCGATTGTCAGGACACTGCACGTGGCGAAAAGTATTCTCAATGCTCTCGAACCATTGAAGAAGCCCAGTCGCTCCTTCAGAACCACTAAACTTGAGTGGTTTAGCCGAGTTAAAATCCTTGTATTTGCATGGAGCATTGTTGTTGTTGTTGGCTTGGTTCCATTGAGCAAAGAGATTTGGGAATTGAGCAGCCATCTGCTGCGCAATGATTTCTGTCAGTTCGGCAGTCGCTATCTGGTTTTCGCGTCGAGGAGGCATTCTAAAAGAGGAAAAACATGAAAGGGAACGAGTGAGATGATTGGATGAAGAGAATGAGATGAAACAAAATTAACAAAAGAAAAGATGGTGGTCATTTGTCCACATTACCAAGCAAACAAACGACACACAGTGACTAATCAAAGTAAATGGATCAAAAATAATGTATCGCGAAGACATGCTCGCCTATAAGTGAACACTCATCCCAAGAATTCCCAGGTAAGCACAACTGGTCTCGCGTCTGATGAGATACATACGAAGTGCTTGGCTAGACAGAAACCCCAGAATACACGCATTCACTCTTCCAGTTTGCACATGTTCACACTATTTAGAACCCAAAACTTTGACGAGATTTTGAAAATTTGAAGGCACAAGGCCAAAAACCAAACTGGAAGGGTTCAAAACCATATAACAGATGGTTCAAAACCTTGTAATAAATCATTCAAAAACAGAAGATTGTTTTTCAAAAATCGTTTTGGAAAATTTGGTTTTTGTTTTGATAATCACCTAAGGATAGGTGATGTGCATGTTTTAAGATCTAAACACAAGATAACTTGTGTTAGGGTCCTAGAAAGGTTATAGTCTAGGTCAAAGAATTACTAATAACCTAATTCCCTATAACCATTGGCTCTGATACCAACTCTTCTGTCACACCCCGACCACGTGTAACATACAAAACGTGGCGAAAAACGTCGGGGAGTGTTGTAACAGAATTAATTGTTTCACAGCCATGGCATACAAAGTTATATTTTATTTATTAAACAAGAGTGTTATTTTGTCTTAAACAGGAAACATAGAGTTCTTAACATAATTAAACTAGTCTTCTTCATTTTTAGTCTCTAAGGCACAGGTCCGCCCTAGTGTCACGATCATCATCCTATGGAAAAGCTCCTGAAAACACATGTGAAAATAGGTACGTCAGCATAAAAATGCCTGTGAGATACATAGGTTTTGTAAAAATATGATTCATGACTTGTGTTTAAGAAAATGTTTAGTCATGAACCTTGTAATTTGCTTTGTCTTATAAATCATTTGAAAAACGATAAGATCAGATGATATGTATAAATAAATGTAAGGTTAAATAAATAACCATGAAAAAAGTGAGTTTGTGTAAGATAAGTTGTTTGTAAACAATGTCTTGTAAAAAGTATGTTATTTGTATAAAATGTCATGTGTCATAAATTGAAATGATTTAAATAACGCTACGATATGTAATACCATACAAACACTTATATATAGGAAGTACCAGCGGCATATCCACCATGCTTGTATCATATTACACACGCCTCGTTACTTAAATCACTTACTCAAACCAAACCACCAATGTAAATTGTTTATGTATAATCAAATGTCAAAATGTTATTGTGTAAACCATATCAAATGTCTGTGTTTAATGCAAATCATGAATTGTGTATATCAATGTCAAATGTTTATGTCTAATGTAAATCATGTAATGTGTATCCAATAATGTCATGTATGGTATGTGAAAAATATCAACTAAACCATATGTAAAATGCACAAAAACAAGGTATTGAAGTAAAACATGGTTTAAATCAAAGTTATGTTTTGTGGAACAAATGCATGCTATACTGATATAAACAACTATGCGGTATTGTGAAAATGCAAACATCCAAGCCTTGAGACTGTGGCGATAAACCCTTAAACAAATTAAAGGTTTATCTAAGTTATGTATATCGAATTCGGTCATTCCTTCCAATCCAAACAAACCCAGGATTTCAGGAACGGGAGTTGTCAATTCCTATGGTACCACTACCTACTAACGAACGGCGTAGCTAATGTTAATGAATGTATTGTTCCATTGAAACAAACCAAATGTCATACCAAAATGTAAGCATGTGATGAAAACAACCGTACTAAGTATGTAACAAATGGACATACATAGCATGTGACGTGAAACAAATGTACTAAGTATGCACACAATGGGCATACATAGCATGAAATGTAATGTGAAACAATGTACTAAGTACGCACACAATGGGCATACATAGCATAAAATGTAATGTAAAGCAATGTACTAAGTACACACACAATGGGCATACATAGCATGAAATGTAATGTAAAGCAATGTACTAAGTACGCACACAATGGGCATGGAGACTCGTGTAAGAATGCGGGTTCGTAAACCAAACAAGTATGGAGACTCGTGTAATATGGTTTAACAAAGCCTACATACTAAATGAAACCTAACATAAGTGCTTACGACCCATTACGACCCGTTTAGGTAGCTTATGCTACTTTAACGCGTCGCTCGCGTGAAACACGTTCGGACCGCCTAACTAGTCCTATGACAAGTAAAATATGCCTTAACATATCTAATATTGTTACCAAAACAGTTTAGATACCAAAATTTATGTTACATATGCTTAAAATGAATTTTGGCGTCAAAAGGACATTTTGGTAATTTACCTAAGGCATATAAACTACCTATCATACAACTACTTAAACGAAGCGACCATAAGGTATAACCTCGGAAGGTTATTCCCTATATACTATGGTCACCTAATGTATTTGGTCGGATCCTAATGATCGACCAAATGGGTCGGGTTCGAAGGTATAAGCGATTTATCAGATCGCTTACCCTTACGACCCTAGACAACGTGGTAATCAGTAGGCATAGTCACAAGGGACTATAACCATCGTGATTACAATCACATTGCGAAGTTCAAACGAACTTCGCATTGACCATAAACTGGTCAATGCAGAAAGTCAAACAAAGTTTGACTTTCGGACTCGAAAAGAAATAAAAGAACGAAGGAACACTTACGAAGGGTCCCCGAATGCTAATCTAGATCAAAATAGCTCAGGTATGAAACAAAGGTTTCAACTTAGAGCACATTAGATCAGATTCTTGTGAGGAAAACTGAAGGGTGGAGGTGGGTATTTATAGTTTTCGGTTCACCGTTAGGATCATTTCTTGGAAAAGGGGGCACGATCTAAGTCGTACACTTGTTGGAAAGTTGTGGTAACTCATTTGCCATCCACCATAAGAGTTTGACACTTGGCACTTGGCCTTTGGAGAGTGTTAAGGGCTGTTAACAGCTGAAAAAAAAACGTTTTGCTGCATCTGGCCCCTGTTTACGGACCTAGTTTGGCAGATTTACAGTTTCAGTCCCTGCAACCTCAAAACTTGGTTTTCGATGCGTTTTTTTTTTGACAGGTTTAAGCCCCGTTAATCCCATTTCAAAGCTCTAATATGAAGTTAAAGTATAGGGAACTTAAAATGTGCTCAAAAATATCTCAGATGTCGGTTCGTTTGGCCGTACGATCGCGATGTTCGCTTAATTACGACGGAATGCGCATAAGCGCGAAAAACGATCCAAATGACGCGACGAATGGATTTTTCTCAAGCCTAAACACTAAAATAAAATATTTTAGTGCTTACATAAATTTTTGGATGTCTGGATGTATTCAGAACGTAAGTTAAGCGCGAAAGTGTAAACTTGTGCACTTTTTGACGCTTTTAGTCCCTGAATGTCCCAAAAGTTTATTTTAGCACACCGAACACCTCAAAGCCTATTTCTAAGCTATGTAGAGGATATTTATGGCATGTTTAACTTATGGTCATGTTTCGGAATGTTTGTTACTGTTCAAATTGGCATACTTTCGTAGTTTGTCAAGTTTAGTCCCTGTAAGCGAATTAACTTGTTTTTGCCATACCAAAGCCTTCAAAACTTATTTCTAAGTTATGTAAGGGTTATTTAAGGTATGTTAAGTATATGTTGATGTTCCGGAGTATTTTTCGCATTAAACTGATTACGTTTACGCACCAGTTTGCGTATAACTCTCCAGAAAGTGATATAGAGTTTGAAATTGAATAAAAGTCAAAACATGAAAAATGTAAAACATAACCAAACAAACATTGGGATCAAATAACATTGTTTTATTGATAATTGACCTGTTCACAATGATTACAAGCACAGATGTTACATTCAGGTGGAGCGTACAAGCCGTCGGGGTCTACTTAAGGGTTTGGCTAATTTAATTAAAGGGAAGAGCAGAAGGGATTATTGAAGATTCCTTATTATTTGTTTTGTAATTTTCAAATTTCAATTATGTCCCAGTGTGGACATCTATTTATGTATTCAGTCCTTGCGATGACTTGTATTTTCGTTTTAGCCCCTGTGTGGGCAAGTTATTTATGTAAAAGTCTCGTTTCGGGCACCTATGTACTCCTTCTCAATTTAGTGGAATGTTTTAGTTCAAAATTTAATTTTATCATTATATGTATAAATATATTATATGAAATAAATTAACATAAAACATTTCATTTTATATTGATCTGCCAATTAATATTAAAGAAAATATTAAAGGCAAAACCTAGCCTATGTGGCATATTAAGACAAGGCCATGATGGTAGTTCCTTTTTAAGATTCAATTTCTTGTTAACATCTGAAAACATGTTAACACTCCTGGAAAATGTGATTCGATAAAATCACATAAGTCATCCTTATATTGGATTCTTCCAATTTCTTTCATTATTATTTTAAACATCCATTAGTGATGTAGTGCCTACGGGCCATATTTATTGTCCTTTGAGACGAAAGATAGTTGTAGTCTACGACTCCCTGTCAAGAAAAGGGATGAACTATGTTCAAACCTAAATGCCTTGATTTTATAAAATCATGGATTATGAATTAAAATTGTCCTTGTGACTGGGCCTTTTGTATGCCACCCTATTGTCCTAAATGAATTATAACTGGGATAAAATATAATGAAAATTTAAATAAATTAAATTAACCAATATGGTTTATAGTTACCATGGTTAATGAATTGCCATAAATGAAAATTCCATAATAAACTCCTGAATGAATCATTGTCAATATTTTATGTAGCATTCAAGCTACATGGCTGGATCAGATGAGGTTAACAGCCACCCGAGGGAGAATAATGATACTATCAGAGTTAATGTAGCTGGTACGGAACTGCAGGCATTAATAGATAATGCCGTCACTCGAGCTCTTGACAGACAGTTTAATGAATCAAGTGGTACCCGCGTCAGAACCCAGTCTGTACCACATTCAAAACCACCCTCTAAGACTCATACAGCTCGCAAGAGTGAATCTCATCACTTATCAAATAAGAGGAGTGTTCCATCTAAGAAGATCGTGCTCAATCAAGAGCTACGTGTTAAGGCTTGTTCTTATAAGTATTTTATCTCCTGCAAGCCCAGGGATTTCACAGGAGAGAAAGGAGCCATCGATTGTATGACGTGGCTCAATGAGATGGACACTGTGGTTGATATTAGTGGTTGTACCGAACAGGACATTGTGAAGTTTGTGTCACAATCGTTTAAAGGAGAAGCTCTAGCTTGGTGGAGGTCACTGATCCAAGCTACAGGGAAGATTCCGTTATACAACTTGACTTGGGAGCAGTTTGTTGCTCTAATCAAAGAAAATTTTTGTCCTCAACATGAAGTTGAGAAGATTAAGACTGACTTCTTGACATTGGTTATGAAGAACTTGGACTGTCAGGCGTATCTCACGAGCTTCAACACTATGTCACGATTGGTTCCATACATGGTCACATCGGAACCGAAACGTATAGCTCGATTTATTGGAGGTTTAGCCCTGGAGATTAAGGAAAGTGTGAAAGCATCAAGACCTACTACCTTTAGGTCAGTGGCTGATCTGTCGTTATCTCTTACTCTTGATGCAGTCAGGCAGAGATCACTTAGGAATTCTGATGAGGGGAAAAGGAAACGTGAGGATGAGAGCTCACATCGTTCTGATAAGAAACATAAGGGGAACTCTGATCACAAGAAGATTTCAGGGTTCAAGAAGGATAACCAACAATCGGGTGAAAAACCCAGGTGTAAAACCTGCAAGAAGCGTCATCTAGGGAAGTGCAGGTTCGAATCGAAATCCCAATCGCAGCCCAGAGCTTGTGGGATCTGCAAATCAAGTGAGCATAAAACGTTAGATTGCAAGAAGATAAAGGATGCGACTTGTTACAACTGTAACGAGAAAGGGCATATCAAGTCCAACTGCCCAAAGTATGCAAAGAAGCCTGAAGAAGGTAAAAAGACCAACGCTCGGGCCTTTCAAATGAATGCTCAGGAGGCCATTCAAAACTACAACATGATAACAGGTACATTACATATCAATGATGTTTATGCAAGGGTATTGTTTGATTCGGGTGCAGATAAGTCGTTTGTGGATAATAAATTTTGTAAGTTATTAAATTTTCCTGTTAAAACCCTAAGCATAAAGTACGAAGTAGAATTAGCCGATGGTACCATAGAAACTGCTTCAACCTTGTTAGATGGATTTTTATATCCATTAGGAACCACTCTTTTCCATTGTCTTTGCTTCCTTTGAAACTAGCTGGATTCGACATAGTAATAGGCATGGACTGGTTATCTCATAACCAAGCTCATATCGTTTGTGACAAGAAGCAAGTGGTTATTAAAACTCCTTATGGTGAGCCGTTAACAATTCAAGGAGACATTCAGTATGGGTTGCCTAAGCAAGTGTCTATGCTTAAGGCGTCAAGGTGTTTGAAGAAGGGTTGTATCATCTACATGGCACAAGTGACTATCGATGAACCAAAGCCCAAGATCGAAGACATCCCTATCATCTCTGAATATCCAGATGTATTCCCTGAAGAACTACCTGGTTTACCTCTAGATAGGCAAGTGGAGTTCAAAATTGACATTATTCCAGGAGCAGCACCAGTTGCAAGAGCACCTTACCGGTTGGCACCAACTGAGATGAAAGAGTTAAGAACTCAGTTGGATGATTTATTGGCAAAAGGTTTTATTCGACCTAGTTCATCTCCTTGGGGAGCACCGATTCTTTTTGTGAAGAAAAAGGATGGATCGATGCGTCTATGCATCGTTTATCGCGAGCTAAACAAGGTTATAATCAAGAACAGATATCCATTGCCCAGGATCGACGATCTGTTCGATCAGCTTCAAGGAGCAAGTTACCTCTCCAAGATTGATTTAAGGTCAGGTTACCATCAGCTGAAGGTTAGGAAGGAAGATGTGCATAAGACTGTATTCAGAACTCGTTATGGTCGTTACGAGTTCTTGGTGATGCCTTTCAGGCTCACTAATGCACCAGCACCATTCATGGATCTCATGAATCGCATTTGTAAACCCTCTTCGAACAAGTTAGTCATTGTTTTTATTGATGACATACTCATTTACTCAAAGAATCAGACTGATCATGAAAACACCTACGATGTATCCTTAAACTTCTTCAGCAAGAGAAGCTCTACGCCAAGTTTTCAAAATGCGAGTGTTGGCTTCGTGAAGTCCAATTTCTTGGACATATGGTTAGCGGGCGTGGTATCCAGGTGATTGAAGCCATCATGAATTGGCAAGAACCGAAGACGCCCACAGGGATTCGCAGCTTCTTGGGTCTAGCAGGATACTATAGGCGTTTTATTGAAAATTTTTCAAGAATTGCAGCACCCCTGACTTCATTGACTCGAAAGAATATAAAGTTTGATTGGGGTCCTAAGCAACAAGAATTCTTTGAGATTCTTAAGCAAAGGTTGAGCAATGCTCCGGTTTTGACACTGCCTGAAAGACTTGAAGAGTTTGTGGTATACTGCGACGCATCACATATTGGAATGGGTTGTGTACTCATGCAAAGAGGCAAGGTCATTGCCTATGCCTCGCGACAATTAAAGGTGCACGAAAGGAATTACACCACCCACAATTTGGAATTGGGTGCCGTTGTGTTTGCACTAAAACTTTGGAGGCATTATTTATATGGCACAAAGTGTGTGATATATTCTGATCATAAAAGCCTTCAATATTTGTTCAACCTGAAGGATCTGAACATGAGATAGCGTCGATGGATGGAGACACTGAACGACTACGATTGTGAAATCCGATATCATCCAGGCAAGGTGAATGTGGTTTCCGATGCCTTGAGCCGAAAAGAAAGAGTTAAGCCTATTAGAATCAATGCCAAGAGCATTGAATTGAAGAATAGCTTGAATGAAAGGTTCTTAGCCGCTCAAAAGGAAGCTATATTAGAAGCTAACTATCTGAATGAAAATTTGGGAGTAACTGCTGAACAGTTATCAAATGGCAATGATGGAATCCTAAGACTGAACGGACGAATATGGGTTCCAATCTATGGAGGACTTAGGGATGTGATTCTTCAAGAAGCCCATAGCTCCAAATATTCTGTTCATCCTGGCTGTGATAAGATGTACCAGGATTTAAAGGCAAATTATTGGTAGATAGGTTTGAAGAAATCTATAGCCACTTATGTGGCCAAATGTTTGACGTAAGCGCAAGTTAAAGCCGAACACCAGAAGCCGTCAGGTTTGCTGCAACAGCCTGAACTTCCCACCTGGAAGTGGGAAATGGTAACCATGGATTTTATCACAAAGTTACCGAAAACAAAGTGAGGAAATGATACTATTTAGGTTATAGTCTACAGGTTGACTAAGTCAGCCCACTTCTTACCTATTAAGGAAACTCACAGCTCTGACAAGTTAGCTCAGCTGTACGTGGATGAGATTGTATCTCTTCACGGAGTGCCAGTGTCTATCATCTCTGATAGGGATACGAGATATACATCGCATTTTTGGAAAAGCTTTCAACAATCCCTAGGCACTTGATTAAATTTCAGCACTGCATATCATCCTTAGACGGATGGCCAAAGCGAGCGTACGATTCAAACGCTCGAGGATATGCTACGAGCTTGTGTAATTGATTTAGGTGCAAGTTGGGATGATCATTTTCCGTTGATTGAATTTTCGTACAATAATAGCTATCATGCGAGTATTCAAACAGCACCTTTCGAAGCTTTGTATGGAAGAAAGTGTAGGACGCCAGTTTGTTAGGCAGAAGTTGGAGATGTCTAACTAACAGGTCCTGATATAGTCCTGGAGATAACCGATAAGATTGTGCAGATACGCGATCCTCTCAAAGCTGCCAGGGATAGGCAGAAAAGCTACGCAGATAAAAGGCGTAAACCTCTGAAATTCGAGGTAGGTGACAAAGTGTTACTTATGGTATCACCCTGGAAAGGGGTAATGCGTTTTGGCAAGAAGGGCAAGTTGAGCCCTAGATACATAGGACCATTCGAGATCATCGAATGTGTCGGAACTGTAGCTTACAAGCTAAATCTGCCAGAAGAACTTAGTGGAATACATAATGTATTTCACATCTGCAACTTAAAGAAATGTCTAGCCGATGAGTCGCTAGCAATGTCACACAAGGACGTGCAGATAGATGAAAGTCTGAAGTTCGTTGAAAAACCTTTATCGATCGAGGATCGACAGGTTAAAAAGCTTCGAAAGAAGCGTGTGTCGATCATGAAGGTTAAATGGGATACTCGAAGAGGTTGAATCCACAATGAAACAGAAGTACCCTCATTTATTTCAGTAAATCTCGAGGTCGAGATTTATTTTAATAGGGTGAGGATGTAACACCTCATAAAATCACGACCAATATAAGGATTTATTTTCGAGGGACTGAAATTGTTAAACAATGTAAATATGTAAGTAAAAGGGATCAAAAGTGTCAACATGCCATTCTTGTGCCTCTGATTGACCTCACACGACGTTCGTATTCTTTAACGAATAATTTATCGAACTTAAAAAGTCGTTTGTGCTTAAAATAAGGATCTTATAAAGCATAGGGGTTAAAAGTGTCAACATGTTGAAAGTAACCTCTGAGTGACCTTTTAACGATCCCAAAAACATTGTAACAATTATATATTTTTCATTCAAGAATATCGGATGTTAATTTTGTGGAGCCTCGATGAGTACAAGACTTTTCGGGTGATCGTACAACTAACCGGGAGCTTAACGGAGTTAGTTTATGACCCAAGGTCCTTGAAAGTTAACTATGGGGGTCCAAAATGCAATAAATGAAAGTTAAAAAGAGTTTAAATGGACCAGGGACCAGAAATGCAAAGTTTAAAATATTTTTCCCGGTATACAAGATCCTCGCGGGCCGCGTAAGCTAAGACCTAGGCTTACGCGGGCCGCGTGAAAGTGCTAGTAACAGACAGATAAGGACAGCTGCAAGTTCAGCCTGTTCCACCGCCTTAGAAAGCTTGTTTTTGGTTCCAGGGACTGATCCAATAAATTTTCATGCAATAGGGACACCTGGAATCATCAGGAATCATTTATAGGGGCATGTGAAGTGATCTTGTGAAGTAAAATTGGCTATATAAGCACTTGTTGTTGCACTTGTTCATTTGCACACTCAAATTTCTCATTCAAATTCATTCTCTGGAGTCCCTTGGAGCTCTAGGAAGCTTTCCTCTGTTGTATTTTCGTGCTAAGTACTCTTGTAAGTAATCTTAGCCTCTTAAGTTCAAGTTTTATTAATTTAATGACCAAAAGTCAAAGCCATCGTAATTAAGCTTTGACTTAGTGATTAATCACTAATGGTCCAGCCATTATTCGAATTGAAAGTGGCTATGAGTTAGTAATTATGTAGGTAATTAACCCTTAAAAGGGCACCTGCTGATTCTCACTCTAACTTGGTCAATTGTCGGGTCAAACTTAATATTCAAAAGTCAACAGAAGCTATTTTTGCAAATAAATTCATAACTTGCAATGCAGGGGTTATGGAACATGTTTTAACATTAAAATAACTTGGTAAATGATATAAGAACATGTCTAGGCATGTTTAACCCGATAATTCTGAGTTTAGGATCGGTTCGGAACCAAAAGTCGCAAAAGTAGACTTTTGCTTTGACTTTCAGTTCTGACCCGATTTAGCTTAGTTTAGATATGCCTTAGGATTCCATTAGGACCATATTACATGTTAGTATAACCCTCTGAGATTATACAATATGGTTCCTTTGTAATCCTAGTTCATTGCATGTTTCCGTTAAATGCTTAAAAGTTGACCATTATGCCCTTTTGATATTAAAACGAGATTTTTGAAAATGTGAGAGGATAAAGACCTTTATTACTAATTTATGAACATGTCCTAAAAATTTGACATCAGTTTGAGGTCTAAATTAGGAGTTGTGCTCGATATCGTAAATTGAAGCCTTTTTATTAATTAAACCGCATTTTTGGCATAAAACCAATTTAAACCCAAAATTTTGACACCAAACCTTTTACCCACTGATTTAATATAATATTTTGGGATTTTTGGAGATTTTTATTAATTTTAAACTGATCATAACTTAGGGTTCTTACTTTGATTTGGTAATTGACGGTTATACACTTTTTACTAATAAAATGAGTTTTACATAACATTTTGATACCAAATCTTTTTCTACTGATTTCATATGTTAAATAAAATATTTTAAGCCTTCTGGGCTGATAAAAATCTCAGCTTTCATTATATAACCTGAAAATCGCCTAAAACCGACTTTTTACGCGTTTTAAACACATAGTATGGGCTTAAACTATGTTTAACATTTAAGACCCATTACCTACTGATGTTATAAGTAAATTTTTATACTTTAACAGTAAGTAAAAGTTTTGAAATCAGATTTCCAAATTTGACCCTTAAAGCTTATGTGAAATGACCAAAATGCCCTTTCGGTGCATAATTTGGCCATAGATGATAAATTTCACATATGTTTAATATCTTACTGATATAACCTAATAAAATAAATATTTTTACTGATCATTTTAGATCAGAACCTCAGATTGTCATTTAACATCTTTTATAATCTTTAAAATGACCAAAATATCCCTACGGGACTTAAATTGATTTTAAATTTGTTTTGAGCATAATGGAAGGTATCCTACTGATATCGTAACACATTTTAAGCATAATAACTTAGGGAACCTGTTCATGACTCATTTGGTTACCCGTTATGCATTTTTCGCGTTCAGTGCGGTTTATGTGACTAGTTTGCATAAATTGACCGAAACGGGTCAAACCTTATCATTTTTACCTCAAAATCCAGAATGTCTTTAGTTTACCCATATTATACAAGTATTCATACTTGTCGGGTCTAAATCACATTCTAATCCGGTCTTCGCTTAATCTTGCGTTTTGAACCGTAAACCTTTCATTAAAACTAACGGGTCTAATTTTAAATTTAAGTAAGACCCGTTAGGAATCTAATAGGTTATTAAACCCTTCGTTCTAGATTTAGGAACCCAGTAAAAGATATTTTCACTTGCTGATTTTTATACGGCTGAGGTAAATTTGTATTTTTGCTCACGTAAATACTTTTAACTTATTTTCCCTTATACGGGCTTGGGGTACGGTATTTAATAATACCGCTTGGTCGGGTATTGAATCTTTAATCATATGAAGGTTAAATCATTGAGATAACCCGTTTAATCTGTTTTGTTTGTTTTAAGCCTTTGGGAGGTTAATGACCATGTCCTGGATATCCTCGGCTCATTCATTGAAATGGCCACGACTTAAGCACGTGGTATAGGCAAACACCTGCCGGTGCGTATGTAAAATGATATACCTGCTTGTTCGAGAATAACTCACGTGGGTTATATTATGTTGTGTGTCTATTAATCTTTAACCCTGTATTATACCCGGGCTACTGAACGTATAACAAACATATAATTCTTTTACAAGTTTATTTTTAAATAATTATCCCAAGTTATAAAAGAATATATGTGCCTTGTGCATTTAAATCAATTTTATAAACACTTTTCAAAAGATTTCGTTAATTGTATTTACCAGTGTAAACTGACGTATTTTCTAAAAAGGTTAAGTGCAGGTACTAAGCGTAATGGGCTGGAACTCCTGAGTGAATAAATAAAAAGTCTTGCAAGCTTTTATCACTTTAAATCTGATGAACAATATCTCTTTTGTTTTGATCTGCCTATGGATCCACTTTACAACCGTTATGTAATAAATTATATTACTTTCATTCGGTTTGTTATATTTTACTTTAGACTTCCGCTGTGCATTAAACTGTGATTATTTGTCTATGATGATATCAACTACGTCACGATACTCCCCACCGGGCCCACCGGTAATACGTGGAAATATCTGGGGTGTGACACTCATGCACTGCAAAATATGATTACGTGTGCACCCGTAATGATAAATTGCCTTGCATGGTCCTCCGGAATCCTCCTGTTCTGAGCTTTTGATCAATAGAAAAAAGAATCACTCAACAGACTATCACTTAGATAACTTTGTTTGGGTGCGTCCTCACTTGCAGGTAGCCACATGAACGTGTCGACCTGGACTTCGAGAAAATAGTCCTCCAACCACCTAGGCCTTGGAAAGTAGAAACATTTTGGCAAGCCGCTACTCCAATAGGCGTTCCCAACTTGTCGGTGTGAGTGACTGGTGTGGAAGCAGGGACTAATAGATCACAAAACAATGGCAATGTGATTATCTGAGACCGATGGTTGCCTATATCATCGAAAATACCCGGTTAAGGTGGAGAGTGAGGACGAAAATTTTGTGATAGCAATTACCCGTACGGGAAACATAAGGCGTATCACGCAATGTGGATGCATATGCATATGCAAATGCACTAACTATGTTCAATTGTTCATGAATGAAAGAAATAATTATATAGCACCTAATAATATCGTAATTAGTCTTATTCCTTCAATAATATATATATTTTAGTTTTGTTTACCAAGTGTAACTATTCCGTGCATCACACAGGAAACACAATAGTTATATATGTTTAAATACACAATATTAACTTAATGCTTTGGCAACAGTTGGAATTCCATAATTAACTCCTAGACGTTCTTTATGTATTTAAACTCTTAATAGTCTAAGTCCCTAATGAAAATGAGGTTAGAGCCTAGGTATCCCTATAGAAACCTAATTCACTAAAACCTATGGCTCTAATACCAATCTGTCACACCCCTAAATCTTGGGGTAAACTAATTGGTATCTTCTTTGCACTGCGGAAGTATTAAATAAAAAAATAAGACGTAAGAAAGCAAAGTTCTCTAAAATACGATGTATTCTACAAAAAGATTGCTTTATAGATAGTGAGCGTCATTCTATAATAATCTAATAGTCTTATAGGGTTTCCCAAACCCTAATGATCCATCTATTCCAACCGTTCTGTTGCCTGAAGCTATAACCTAAGAAAACACGCTTAAAAAATGTCAACATAAAGTTGCTAAGTGGACAGGTTTTGATAAATAAAATTTCTAATACAATTTTTCCAAAGAAATGTTCATCAAAGTTAATTTCTAAATGGAAAAAGGTTTACAAATTTTATTATCAAAACCTGTGCACTCACCAACTTTTGTTGACATTCTTAAGCATGTCTTCTCAAGTTATAGTTTCAGGCAACAGAGCGGTTGGAATAGAAGGATCATTCGGGTTTAGGAAACACTAAAAGACTATTAGATCATTACAGAATGGTGTTCACTATGTATAGAGCTATCTTTTGTAGAATACCTTGTATTTTAGAGTACTTTGCTTTATTAAGTCTTATTTTGTATTTAGTACTTCCGCTGTGAAATGAAGATACCAATTAGTTTACCTTAGGATTTAGGGGTGTGACAAGCCATGCGTTTAAATAGTGTAAACGTAAGAGCCATGCATTTTAAGCTCACAAACGTATAGGTCATGGGCTATAAAGAGAGGGCCATGGTGATCGGAATGTCACGCTCTGGTCAAAGATAATGTTTATAAGCCCGAATTACCCTTAACTATGAGTTAGTGGTAGTACGGGGTCGATCCATGAAGAGTCTGTGGTTTATGTATGGATGTGATTGATTTTAACGGTTGTCACTATTATGAAGCTTGCAAATGGTTTAAATTGAATGTTTGTTTGTTTGAAAGATATGTCAGATTAAACCGAAAAGTTTTTGTTTTAATTACTTAGCTATGAAAACTTGAACGAATGCATGAAACTTGATTGATTGGTATTAAACAATAATATTAAAACAAGGTTCACACCCGGTTCGGTAATTAAGGCGCTAGGGTCTCTACACATTTTAGATTCAACTTAATTGCATAAATGATTAACGAACTTAGCGTCGTGTGGCTTAGGTTCCAAGAGCTATCAACATCGTAGACGACGGACCGCAATGCACTTCGTTACCAAAAACATGTAAATTCTAACCTAGACAATGTATAATTGCAGATAAACATTTCGCAAAGTCAAATTTAATCTTCACTCAACAATTCACGAATATGATACAAATGCAAGACAATTATCATAGGTTTCAAAATCAAATTACAATTTGTCACAAATCAAACTCAAAACAATGTTTAACCCTAGAAACTTACAAAAACCTACACTAGGGTGAAACCCAAAGAGACTAACTGCTCATGGTGAATGGAACTTGATCAATGGATGATGAGAACTCGAACATTTACATCTTGAAGCTTTGAGGGTGAGAACGATGAGGTTTAGGGTTTGTGGTGGATTATGGAGGTGGATGGATTGTGGATTGGATAATGATGATGATGGTGGTGGATTAGGTTTAGGATCAAGGTTTGTGATGGTGGATGATTGATGTTGATTGAGATGGATTAGAGATGGGTAGGATGATGATCTTGGCTCCAAAGATGATATTCAAACTCCAAAAACTCGTAACACCCTTGAAAGACCCCCAAAATTGGGTTATAACTCGTCCAAAGTTGCAAAACAAAACTGATTCCCGTCGGACACCAGGAAGGCGTCGCCGACGCAGCCCAGATTCACCATTTTTTTGCTGACGCTCTATTTCGCTGCCTACATCATTTCCAACGACGCAAGGGTATAGCCGACGGCCCTGGTGGCATTGGCGATGCAAAGTGGAAAGTCTCGTTTGCTGTTTTGTCCGTTTCGCGTCCCCGGTTGATCCCGTTCTCTCCTGATGCTTCGTATAGCTTCCAAATAGCTCCTTAAACTCCGTTAGAGCTACAAAACACAATTCCAATCAAAAGTAGGCTATTCGAAACTAAAAGCCATGTAAAACCATAAACTTAAACATAATAGAACACTGGTATTCGACCATGCATCACATGTGTTTGAACTAGATAAGTTTCATTTAAGAGGATAATATCACACTTAATTTCTCCCATAGCTTAAGATGTAAACTCTTTGGGTATATCAATGAAATTTGTGTCGACTTGCTCCTTTCATGTTTATTTTACTGAATTTGAGTTCATTCTATCGAAACATCGTATTGAACGTGTTTTAACACTAATCTATAGGCGTATCGATATGTTTCACGTAACTTTACTGTAACGCTTCGCATTTTGTACTTTCCTTATTTAGAAGGTGTAATCGTATTTCTATTTATGGAAACTTGTATTTGTATCATGTTCGTATTCCATTTCCAATTTTGCAATTCAATACTTTGATCATAATTTTTTCATACTTTATACATACATGTCATACTTATAATCAAACATTACATACGTGTTTTCTTGTAAACCGACACTCGTTATACGTGAAAACACTCATACATACATTCACGATAAATGAATTATACATACATACGCTTTCCATACTTGAAAACATGTTAAATTACAAAGTTTTGGCATAAAATAAGGAACATATAAAGTTCACGGACTAAAATGCTACAAAACAAAAATTTGCCAAATGAGGCGTGGCGCGACGTGATGTGACGCCTAACCCCATTTACCATGGTGGCATGCCAAGCCCCTTATCCATAGAAACTTGTTTCCTTTGAGCTGGTTGGCTAACTTTCTCCTACCTTTCTCTTCCCCAATCATCTTCAAACCTCCATTAACACAAGACCCTACTTCCTCATCATAAAAGCAAGCCTCCCATACCTCATTTTCACTTTCCCAACTCCTCTACACACTCAAAATACTCTCAAATCTATTGCAAACACAAGAACAAGGTTGATTACTCTAAGTCCTAAAGTGAGTTCAAACTCACCTTTCTTCATCTTTTCTTCCACTACAAAGCTTGGAACACCTCTAGGAGTGTATCCACAAGTTTACCATGGTAAACTAAGATGGAACATCACCATTTTGAGGTCCAAACTTTCTATTTTGGAAGTTATGTTTCAAACTTTTATAAATACTTAAACTTTCTTACATGAATCATGTGCCTACATGTTCTTAAACCCATCCATGGTTGTGGGACTTGTTTAAGGTTGATTCTTATAAGTTTAGAGGTGCAATCACCTTCTAAACTTTCTATTTTAACTAAGGTTTTAGATGACCTACAAGTGATGAAACCATCCAAGCGTACCATCTTCAATATGGTGAGACTTGTGTTCTGGTAAAGGTGTGAAACATGGAAGCCTTGGCTATCCAAACTCATTCCACCACCTCACTTGATGTTTTATCATGATTCAACTAAGTAGTTTCCTAGTCCTAATGTAAGTTAACCCTGCCTCACCTCCAACATTTACCATGTTGGGTATGACACGCCCGTGTTGTTCTTATTTGTCTACTTAGTATGTTAGTAGAATAGTTTATGTTCTTATCATTCATGACCAACTGGGTTTACTAACTATGTTGGTAAACTTTGTGCTTTGGTAAATCATCCAATGAGGTATTACATGCCTCCTGCTTGACTTACATGAATTTTATGATATTATATGATGGACTATTACTATATAATATAAAATATATATTTAGCAAAATTCGTGATACTAACCGATTTACGGCTAAGTGTTATGAACTTAGGTTATTCTATCTTCGTTCTAAATTCCTCGTTTATGATTCTAATGGGCAAGTTAGGACCCATGAAATCACATAAAACTTAGTGTCAAAACGAGTGTTTAAGATAAGATATATTTCCGCATACATATACTTTATTATACTTAAAATCCAGATCCTAATCCTTTGCCAAATCCAACTACTCACACACCTACATTTCCCCTTCTAGGGTAACTTCGGTGTTCCAAACTCAAACGCTCGTCAAACTCTCAGTTTCTAGGAACGCTTTGCAAAACAGTGAGTATACATGACTCCCTTTATACTTTTAACACTTTTGGGTGCAATACGTATATGCTATTAAACTCACGCAATCACATACTTTATGCTTAAATCACAAACAAACAATCCAACATACATGCTTAATACGTTATACTTGAACTCATATATGCTAGAATTCTTTATGCTTTATACTTGTCATTAACTTCGTACGAACATCCCTTAACATGTATAGCGCTATATTATTAACACACCACCCATATTCTTGAGGTCATGTTAAGTAAACAAAACGGTATTGTCATTGCTACGACAAGATTATGCTAGCGGGAAACTTTGGGTTGACAAGTAGGATTGCATGCTAGTATTGCTATGATTTGACTAGACTACGTTATGCCATGTGGATTCGTTTAACCATTTTTTTATACTTATGCTAGTAATCAAACTTGTATGCTCGCCAATACTTTATGTATTGACCTATACTTTAATACGCATTGGAGGAAATTGATGATGATGAACAGAATCTAATAGGATTGGCTAGAAACTCATTTTTAATTTTAGTACTTGTTGTATTTTATTTCCTTGTTCAATTGTTGTATCTTTGCTTCCAAACATTGTACTTTGTTTTAGTATGAAATGAAATCTTGATTATTAATTATTGTCACAATAGCATTATGAAATCTCTTGTAATCTCGTTTTCGTCTCACTCCGATATTTCCGCCATCGGTTGGGGTGTGACATTTGTGGTTTAAAGGCATTATGGCAGATTATCATAATAGTTAACTTTAGACGCATTATGACCACTGTGTTAACTTTAGACGCAGTGCTCCTATTGTTAACCCTTAATTAAGGCTAAATGCCAAAACTATTGTGTTCTATAAATCTATGTCTTTCTTATAAACCATACTATACTTCAAAAACATTATCAAGTATGTGCACCGCCTCAAAACAATATATAAATAGAGGTTTAGAAATTCACCTGTGGATATAGCTATGAGTACTATAAACTTGTTGGGTAGACACTCCATGAACAGGTAGACGATTAAGTCAAATCTATGCAAAGGTTCACATGCGTGAAATGGTTAAATTTTCGCATTAATCCAAGAGAAAATTGTCTATGCAAATACTGTTCGAAACTATATATACGCTAATGTCACGACCCCAGCCCCGGTTTTACCCGGTCAGGAGCCGCGGGACAGGAACCCGTGGTATTTAAATGATGCGACAGTGGAAGATTTTATAGGATCTTTTTAAAGCTCAAAATGCCCGATTATTTTATTTCATAATTCGGGATAAACCCCGTAATTTACAATAGAGGAATTTAACTAGGAAATTCCCTGATTTATTAAAACATGTTTATTTATTTTAACTGAGCCACCTCTTCAAGCTGGTTAGTGCTCCGTAGCACGTTTCCTTGATTTACAACAGGTCGCCTGAAACATGTTTTAAAAATATTTTATCAGCGGGGAAATGCTGGTGAGTTATTCAAATTTGATAAAACGACACATGGTTATAATTTACAGCATAAGAGTGATTACAATGGCTTCTATCTTATTTTTATCTGGCGCCGTGTCACCTGGTGACGATGGTCATACCACTATTGGGTCTTTCCCCAAGTAGTGACGTTTATCACTGTTAGGATTTATTAGCCTAACCCGTGAGAAATTAGTAATGTGCACAATACCTCACTAGCCAGTGATTAAGATAACCACGACTTACTCCCTATAATTATAACATTTGAAAATGGAGTATTGTAAAATACTTTTGATAAAAAGTGAATAACTCACATTGCAGATTTAATACGGGCAGAGTTTAGCCTACTGATTAGCCTTGTTAACCTAGTTCAAATAACAATGCACACAAACTAGGTCAGTAACTAATGCAGCATTTACGATAACTCACGAGATTAAACCCTCACAATGAATGACAAAGTATGATACTTAAACATCCATCGAGTTTACGATGAATGACAAAGCATAACCCTAATGTGGGCAACACTTAAACATCCATTGGATTGTTTCAATCGATCGGACATTGAATTGTAGCAGCGATCGAGTAATTACCCTGTTTTACAGCAGCGTTTCGTGCTGTGTGTGTGTTTTGTAGTAAACAGACTATAACTCAGTGTACGAATTGAGTTTTAACGTCGTTCCAACGCCAAAATGCAAGTCCCACACCCCTCTATTTATACTGAACATTTGACACCCTCGCGTGACGTGAGGGGTGTCACTCTACCATAGGGTAGCCACGTCCCTAACTAGCTTAGCTGAGTTGACAGTTTATCAAAATTCGATTTTGACAGCAAGTTATTAGGATAACCGTCAATAGGGAATCCCCCCCCCTGAGTTAGGGTTTCCTATTGGACAATAAATCATAAGAAATAGAAATTTTTAATGAGGTTTGTTACAACCTCCCCACCTTAATAAGAATCTCGTCCTCAAGATTTACTGGAATAAGTGAGGATACTTTCGCTTCATTTCCGATTCTAGTTCCCAAGTGTATTCATATCCTCTTTTAAAATCCCATTTAACTTTGACTAGCACTAGTCTTTTATGTTTGAGAAACTTGACCTTTCTGTCTTCTATCTGTAGTGGTTTCTCAATAAATTTTAACTTCTCATTTACCTCTACATCTTGAAGAGGTACTACCAGTGATTCGTCAGATAGACATTTCTTGAGATTGGATACATGAAACACGTCATGTACTCCAGTTAGCTCTTCTGGTAGTTGTAAGCGATAAGCAACTGGTCCTATACGTTGGATCTCTAGAAATGGTCCTACGTATCTTGGACTTAGCTTTCTTTCTTACCGAATCGAACTACTCCTTTCCAAGGAGAAACTTTCAATAGTACTTTGTCTCCAACTTGGAATTCTAACGGCTTACGTCGATTATCTGCATAACTTTTCTGGCGATCTCGAGCCGTCTTTAGTCTTTCCTTGATTTGAGTGATTTTGTCAGTAGTCTCTTGTACAATTTCAGGACCTGATAATTGACTTTCTCCTATCTCTGCCCAGCAGACTGGAGTTCTGCATTTCCGTCCATACAGTGCTTCGAACGGTGCAGCTTCGATGCTTGCATCATAACTATTGTTATAGGAGAATTCAATTAAAGGTAGGTGGTCGTCCCAGTTTCCACCAAAATCTATTACACATGCCCTAAGCATGTCCTCCAGGGTTTGTATCGTCCTTTCACTTTGTCCGTCGGTTTGAGGATGATATGCAGTGCTCAAGTTCAGTTTAGTCCCCATGGCTTCTTGGAAACTTGTCCAAAAGTGCGAAGTGAAACGACTATCTCTATCCGATACAATGGAGAGTGGAACTCCATGTAAGGATACTACTTCATCTACATACAACTTGGCTAACCTTTCCATGCTAAAGGTTTCTTTCATAGGTAGAAAGTGAGCTGATTTGGTTAATCGATCCACAATTACCCAAATCACATCATTACCTTTTCTGGTTTTGGGTAACTTAGTAATAAAATCCATTGTTATGAGTTCCCATTTCCATACAAGCATTTCCAATTGTTGTAGTAGACCTGATGGTTTCTGGTGTTCTGCCTTAACTTGTGAACAAGTAAGACATTTAGAAACATATCTAGCTATATCCTTTTTCATTCCTATCCACCAGAAATTATTCCTTAAATCTTGGTACATTTTATTGTTACCAGGATGCATGGTATATCTAGATTTATGGGCTTCTTCTAATATCTTATTTCTTAAGTCTCCTTGCTTAGGTACCCAAATCCTTTTCTTATGGAATCTCCAAATTCCATCATTTTCTTGCTCTAATTCCTTAATCCGTCCTTTCATTCCTTCAGCAATATCCTGGATTGCTGTTTCTTGAACATCCTTTAATTGTTCCATTAAATCTAATTGTAGATTTAATCTAAGAGCACGAGCTCGCTTTTGCTTTTCATGATACTTACGACTTAAGGCATCTGCAACTACGTTTGCCTTTCCTTCGAGATATTTAATATCACAGTCGTAATCACTTAGGATTTCCATCCATCTTCTTTGCCTCATGTTTAATTCTTTTTGCCCAAATATGTATCTTAAACTTTTATGATCTGTATAGACAGTAAACTTACTTCCGTACAGATAATGTCTCCAAATTTTAAGGGCAAAAATTATGGCTCCTAATTCTAAATCATGAGTCGTATAATTTTCCTCATGCTTTTTCAATTGCCTTGATGCATAAGCAATTACCTTCTTGCGTTGCATCAGCACACATCCTAATCCTAGCTTTGAAGCATCACGGTATACTTCAAAATCTTCTATTCCTTCTGGTAAAGCTAGAACTGGAGCATTTGTTAACCTTTGCTTTAAAATCCTAAAAGCTTCTTCTTGTTTAGGTCCCCATTCAAACTTAGCTGCCTTACAGGTTAACTTAGTTAATGGTACAGCTATTTTGGAAAAATCCTTAATAAATCGTCTATAGTATCCAGCTAAACCTAGAAAACTTCTAATCTCCATAGCTGATTGTGGGACTTTCCATTTGGTGATTGCTTCGATCTTAGCAGAATCTACGTGAATACCTTCTTGATTCACCATGTGACCTAAAAATTGCACTTCTTGTAGCCAAAATTCACACTTCGAGAATTTGGCGTAAAGCTTCTCCTTTCTTAACAAGGTTAAGAGTAATTGCAGGTGCTCACAATGTTCCTCCTGACTTTTGGAATAAATGAGTATATCGTCGATGAAGACAATTACAAATTTATCCAAATACGGTTTACAGATTCTATTCATCATGTCCATAAATGCTGCAGGAGCATTTGTTAACCCAAAGGGCATGACTGTAAACTCGTAATGACCATACCTAGTTCTGAAATCAGTTTTAGGTATGTCTTCTTCTTGTACCTTCAATTGATGATATCCTGAGCGTAAATTTATCTTAGAAAAATATCTAGCTCCTTGTAATTGATCAAAAAGATCATCAATCCTAGGTAATGGGTATCGATTCTTAATTGTAACTTTATTCAAGTCCCTATAATCGATACACATTCGCATCAAACCGTCTTTCTTCTTTACAAACAACACTGGAGCTCCCCAAGGGGATGAACTAGGTTGTATGAATCCTTTACTTAGTAATTCATCTAATTGCTTTTTCAATTCTAGCATTTCTGTAGGTGCTAACCGATAGGGTGCCTTGGCTATCGGTGTAGTTCCAGGGATTAGATGAATTCTAAATTCAACTTCCATATCAGGTGGTAATCCAGGTAGTTCTTCCGAAAAGACATCCGGGTATTCTGATACTACAGGGATTTCTTTAAATTCCTTACCTTTAGTGTTAATGATTACTGAAATCATATACACTACTTCTTGTTTTCTTGAGTAACTGGCCAATTTCATTATTGAAATGAATTTTAGTGGCTTTTGTGGCTTATCCCCTGTAATCACCACTAATTCTCCTGTAGGTGTATGAATTTCTATGGAATTCATATCACAAAGAATTCGAGCATGGTTGGCTACTAACCAATCCATTCCTAACACCACATCAAATCCTGCTAAATTCATAGGTAGCAGGTTTGCAGAAACTTTATGGCCTGAAAGTTCTATCTTTCCTTCTCGCACAACCTTATCTATTTTAACAGAATTCCCATCTGCCGTTTCGACTGTAAAAATCTGCCTAAGGTTGGTTAAGGGTAAATTAAGTGCTTGGCAGAATGAAGTATTTATAAAACTTTGGTTTGCATCAGAGTCAAATAATACTTTTGCATAGACGTCGTGAACTAGGAACGTACCAGCTATCACATCTGGGATTAGCTCTGCTTCCTGAGTAGTCAGTTGGAAGGCTCTTACGTTTTTCTTGGTAGTTCCTTCTGCAGGTTTGGCTTTATTATCAGCTGGTTTGACCAGTTTTGGGCAATCTGGCCTCAAGTGTCCAGCTTCTCCACAGTTATAGCAAACTGTGGATTTCTTCTTCCGGCAGTCTTCTTCTTGGTGCCCCGGAATTTTGCAAAAATTGCAATATCCATTGCATCTTCCAAAATGCTTTCTTTTGCAGATATTGCAAAATGGAACAGTGGAAAATTGTCCAGTTCCTCTCCTCTTGAAATTATTACGGTTACCCACACGAAATCCCTGGGTAATCTTTTGGGCCACTTCCTTTTTCCGGGTTTCTTCTCTTGTGCGTACCAGTTCGTCAGTCAAAGTGTTAGCTAACTCTACCGCATCATCGATCGTGCGGGGTCTCGCTGCCTTGACAATATTACAGATCTCGCTAATTAAGCCCCAAATGTAGCGAGATATAAGTACCGGTTCTGGCGAGGCCAGTGTTGGTACTACCCTAGCGTATTCGAAGAATGTCGAAGTATACCCTCGACAATCAACGCCTACCATTTGATGATTTAGGAACTTATTGGTCATTTGTTCCTTTTCGTAGTCGGGACATAATTTTCTTTCTACAAGACTTTTAAATTCTTCCCAAGTCATGGCATAGGCCACACTCCTTCCTTTGGCTTGAAGTACCGTATTCCACCACTCTAGCACCCCTTCTTTGAAAAGATGCGACGCATACATGACCTTATCTTCTTCAGCACATTTACTTATCATAATTACTGCCTCGGTTTTCTCTAACCAACGCAGTGCAGCAGTTGCCCCTTCATTACCTGCAAACTCAGCCGGTTTACAGGCAAGAAACTCCTTATATGTACAACCAAGTGTTGTAGCTTTCATTTTCTTAAGGAGTGGAGCTTGTATCCCCTCATTATCGTTGTTAATATGGTTGCCGCCTCCGTTTACACTGTTACTGAAATTGTCACCTTATGTGCGTTTACTTGGAATAATTTGTTGAGTTTCAACAGGTTTCTGGGCAGCAGCCAGGATTGCGGGAATAGCATTAGCTATTCCTTGAGCAACAATATTCTCGATATCTTGCCTATTTAGAAATTGTCCTCCTGATGTTGCTCAGATTGATTTACTTCATTAACAGGTTCATTACCAGCGTTGGACATCTGGTAATTAATTTATATAAGTGATTAGTATAAATAAGAAACAACCAAATGTAACAAACAATTGCACATAATCACATAAACAAAAACAAATATATAGTCAAAATTGTCAATTTCTCGACTTCCATTTTTATATATTATAATATGCTTCCATACACACTGTTATCTTATAAAAGTTTTATTTTTAGGTTATTATACATACTTATATTTTTTATTACTATTATTATTATACAAACACAGTGTCACAACCATACTCCCCCTAGTCTGCTGGCCTTTCAGAAACGATGTTCTCTTTCATCGTATTTCCAGAAGATTTGTTCTCCTATCTCCCGAATCTTATTCCCTGCATCCATTAGTTCTTCACCAAAATGGCGAAGTTCAGCTAAGTTTTCATTACTCATTGGTGGGTTTGGTGCAGGTTCTGGGTCGAACTGAGGGAAAAAGGTATAGGGATTATTTAGAAGGTTTTGAAATTGCCAATCGTTGGTCCACCATTCGTCCATTTCTCCTAAAGGTTGAGTATGTATTAAAGGTTCTGGGATGGCTGGTTCCAGGTTTATTGGAAGTTGGGTTTCAGCAGGATAAGGATAGAGGTTTGTATTAATAGGCCTAAGGATATCACAGCTTGCCAGTATGTGATCTAGTTCCTCCTGCAGTGGTAATTCCTTGGCTTGCTTAGAACTTTCCCCAATTTCCATTTCTACTTGCCTAAAACCTTTCTCAATTTCTATCCCTTTTCCTGTATCCATAGGATTTCCTATTTTTGGAATTCTTCTAGTCGCTGGTTTCCTTCTGCGCACACGTCTCCAACCCACAAATCTTCTTCTTTTCTTTGGTTTTGATTTCTCCAAAGGTGGAGCTTGAAATTCCATAGGTTCTTCCACATCGGCAAAGTAACCAGTAAAGTCTTTGGAAACTTCTATTTTCACAGGATAGAGATTGAGATTCTCTAGGGCTTCAGATAATTCATTCATGCTGTTTAGCATTTATGAAGAAACACACAAAATTCTAGGTTAAAATTTCGTAAATTAAATTTCCACAGAATGGAAAGCAGAAAATTTAATATTAATTATGAATATCTAATAAACCATTTTATTAAAACAAAACATTTATTTTTAATACAACTTAAAATTTAAAATATACTAGTGGTTATTTATTATATCAAAGTTTCTGACTTGTAGGTAGCATAGGTGCTGGTATTGGTTTGGTGATTTAAATTATAAGTTGGCATTTGCTGCTATAGTGGCTAACATATAAAGATTTGCCCATTTTTCATCTAACTCGTCTTCCCATGGTGGGTTATTGCCTATTCCCTGAGTCTCTTTATTTATCACTTCTTTTGTTTGAAACTTCCTCATTTTCTCTTGACTTTTCTTAATAATCAAACTTCTTTTATTAGGGGAGAGTGGTTTCTCATACTGTGCCTTACGAACAAATATTCCCTCCTCAATATCTGCTGGGTATCTTGAGGAATTTGATTGGGATGAGGATCCCTTATTTTTAGGTGTACTATCTAATTGGCGATAGATGTCCGAAAGTCTTTGTTTACCCATACTGTAACTAACAACTAGTCAGTAATCACAGAATGGTAATTAGTAAAATTAAGTATTTCTTAAATACTTAATAGGCTTAAATCAGTGGCTCAATCAGTAGCTCTGATACCACCTTTTCCTGTCACGACCCCAGCCCGGTTTTACCCGGTCAGGAGCCGCGGGACAGGAACCCGTGGTATTTAAATGATGCGACAGCGGAAGATTTTATAGGATCTTTTTAAAACTCAAAATGCCCGATTATTTTATTTCATAATTTGGGATAAACCCCGTAATTTACAATAGAGGAATTTAACTTGGAAATTCCTTGATTTATTAAAACATGTTTATTTATTTTAACTGAGCCACCTCTTCAAGCTGGTTAGTGCTCCGTAGCACGTTTCCTTGATTTACAGCAGGTCGCCTAAACATGTTATAAAAATATTTTATCAGCGGGGAAATGCTGGCGAGTTATTCAAATTTGATAAAACGACACATGGTTATAATTTACAGCATAAGAGCGATTACAATGGCTTCTATCTTATTTTTATCTGGCGCCGTGTCACCTGGTGACGATGGTCATACCACTATTGGGTCTTTCCCCAAGTAGTGACGTTTATCACTGTTAGGATTTATTAGCCTAACCCGTGAGAAATTAGTAATGTGCACAATACCCCACTAGCCAGTGATTAAGATAACCACGACTTACTCCCTGTAATTATAACATTCGAAAATGGAGTATTGTAAAATACTTTTGATAAAAAGAGAATAACTCACATTGCAGATTTAATACGGGCAGAGTTTAGCCTACTGATTAGCCTTGTTAACCTAGTTCAAATAACAATGCACACAAACTAGGTCAGTAACTAATGCAGCATTTACGATAACTCACGAGATTAAACCCTCACAATGAATGACATAGTTCGATACTTAAACATCCATCGAGTTTACGACGAATGACAAAGCATAACCCTAATGTGGGCAGCGCTTAAATATCCATTGGATAGTTTCAATCGATCGGACATTGAATCGTAGCAGCGATCGAGTTATTACCCTATTTTGCGGCAGCGTTTCGTGTTGTGTGTGTGTTTTGTAGTAAACAGACTATAACTCAGTGTACGAATTGAGTTTTAACGTCGTTCCAACGCCAAAATGCAAGTCCCACACCCCTCTATTTATACTGAAAATTTGACACCCTCACGTGACGCGAGGGGTCCACGTAGATGCGTCGCGTGACGCGTGACGCGAGGGGTGTCACTCTACCATAGGGTAGCCACGTCCCTAACTAGCTTAGCTGAGTTAACAGTTTATCAGAATTTGATTTTGACAGCAAGTTATTAGGATAATCGTCAATAGGGAATACCCCCCCCCCCCCAGAATTTTAGGGACCCTGATCCTGATTCTGATTGTTCTGAAAATTTTAGGGTTTATGCAGAATCACTTGGGGGTCTCAATTAGGGTTTCCTATTGGACAATAAATCATAAGAAATAGAAATTTTTAATGAGGGTTGTTACAGCTAATAACTATTTTATAATCACGGGGTTGCTAAAGCTATATACATACGAATCCTATAATTGTTCACAATAATCAAAGGGTGCAAATACTTACTATCTTTTTCGCATAAACTTTAGATCGATTTGCAAATGGAGGTTGTGTTGTTGCAAGGTTGTGGACCATAACGATATTAACTTTATGTTTCCAAATGAATCAAATGCATCACATATATGGATTCCATGCAAAACCTTTCACGAAATCACGAACTTTATAGGAAAACCCACACTTTAATCGGTGGTTAACCCAACATCGAGCTAAACCTTTTGTTTTCCGATATAAGACGCCTTTATACATCTTTCTTGGATTCGTGGGCAACCCCACCTCTATCACGGCTCCTACTTTGCAAATACCGAGCTCAAATAGCGCTTTAAACTTGAAAAATGGTGTTTCTCTCTCTAACTTGCACACAAAAGTGGGAAGGTGAAGAATGAGGGTTATATCATTCCTTTACCATAACAAGGTATGAGTGCAAAGTACTAAAATACCCCCTTGTGGACTAAAAGAGTCTTGATCCTATAACCATAGATGAAAAAAAAAAAAAAAAAAACAATCCAATTCTTGATTTATGAATAATAAAAAACCCAAGCCAGCTCTTGATTTATGAATAATAAGACAGGCTAAGATTTGGGATGTTACATTGTTAGCTTAAAGTTTTATCCTTTTAAGACAATATAAATTGGATAAAAAGATACTATCGCCTATCATCATAATAAGGTGTTTTATATTTCATACAAGGTGTTTATTCCGACGTGTTAATTTAAAATTTAAGAGTGGTTGATTTGAAAATTAGCCTATCATACATGTCATATTATCACAATAGTTATGCTCGTTTAAAATCGTGAAAATGGTTGATTTAAAATTTAAGAATATGTTTTGAAATTGTACCACCTAAAGTCTTAAAGCTATGTAAAATTATCTTTTTGTCCGCTTATAAGTATTGTAATACTAGCAGGGTGCCCGCGCGATCCGACGAGGCTAACATTTGGTATTGTAATACCCTTTTCTTGTAATTCTCTTATTTGTATAATATTTATTGTCGCATCATTATGGTGGATATACATAATAAGCGTTACACATGTCTAGTTACTAATAGATTTAACGTCATTGTATGCTTTAGGCCAGCTCATCAAAAACTCATATTTATTTGTAAATTCATGCTGACTTTGAAAGTCTGGTCAACTTTGAAAAGTCAATAATGTCCAATGAAGGTAGTAGAATGCATATTAAATTTTCTGTTTATGTTATCTCTAAGAGAATTTGCTGAACTTTTGTGACCACAACTTGAAAACTTCAAATATTGTCTTATTCCCACAGGTCGACCACTTAGGCACTTATCTTTTATTTTAACAACCAAACCCAACTTTATCAAACCAAACAGTCAAGGCTACCACCTAGCAAGGAGCTGGGCAGAGACCAGACACCACACACTTGCATCATATTGCCCCCCCCCCCCCTCCCCAAGAACAGAAACAGACCAATAATAACACACCAAAACAAAAACACAAAGTTACAAGTCTAGACCAGAGAACGACGCCCAGTTTATGATATAGACTCCAGTGATCATCGATCTCTTAAGCATCCACCACAAAGTATTCTCCTTAACATCTTAGAAACATCCTTGATTGTGATGTGTTGACACCATCATTAAGAAAATAACATGGATAACCTTCTTTTTAGCCTGCAAATCTAGACTGAGGCTGAACTCAAGGATCTGTTTTAGAGACTTGAAGGGAGGCATCACTGGAAGGTTGAGCCAAATGCATAGCTTCCATACCAGCAAGACCTCAACCCAAAACACATCCATCGGGACCTGCCAAAAAAACGTTTTTCCCATCTTCAGAATAACACCCTAAAACACAATAAGAAGCTTAATAAATGATGTAATTATATTTAACAAACTCTTAATTAATCACTTATTACCAAAAAAATGAAAAGTTTCCTACTAAGGTTATTGGGTGTGGAGGTGGTCCATCACTTGGTGATGGGCCTCCACGTAAGCGGCCATGTCACCCGGGGGCCATCACCGAACCCAAGTGATGAGCCTATGGTGTGGGTGATGAGCCTCCCCCTTTAAATTGGCCATTCACAAACTGCCATGCAATAAGATCCAACAAACAAAAGGCTCGTCACTTTCATGGGTTGGCCGACGGAAGCGACGCAACAAATCCGGAGGGGGCCGGTAGTGTCGTGCCTCGACGGGCCGGGGACGCACCCACACCCACTGGCCTAATAATTCTATAATAATGGGTAACTTCTAAAATTTCATGTTATATCAGGTTGTGTTGACGCCTTTTTTCAAACTGAGACTATAATAGCAAAAAAAACATATTTAAAAACAGGGGATAACATGCCGACTGTCTTCGTAATAATAAAGCACATCTTTACATGAAATTAAATAACATGTAAAAATAATAAGTAGTGATTGCTCGTTACCTTTATTTCATGTATAGCCTGCTCTCAGGCTTGATATGAGAACCAATTAACACATATCACTTGGAAAAAAGAACATTAAAAATAAAATCAAATTTAATGGAACAAAGTCATGATATTATAGAACTTTGAAAGGCTTTACTTCATCTACATAACTCTGATTATGACTCTGTCAAATGGCATGGAATCATGGGACTCAACTGTAACAATTGTTAGTCATAATTAAAAGAAAAAGAAAATTGAATCAATATATAATACATAATTAGATACAAGAACCTGAGCAATTCTCCTTTTCTTTTTAATCCAGTGGCACCTGCTTTATTTAAAGAAAAAGGTAGCCATGAATTCTACAATTTGTCAATTGATTGGTACTGATTTTACTATTATAAATTTGTAAAATAACAAGATCAGGTAATGTCACCATAAAGTGTCCATGTAGGAGTAGATCAGAAGGTGTTTTTTCTACACCCAAATTAACAATCCTGATGACATGCACCTAAGACCTAGCAAGAACCATCTCATTTTTTTGTGTCTGCAATTGCAATCAAGTAACAATTACTTCAAACATATATGAAAATCATTCAAATTATTTCTCATTCCTAACTTGTGCTTTCATCATCCTTTTTGTAAAATTGTGAAATTGTCAATGTTATAAAAGCTAAGATTGATAGAATTATCAGATCAAAACATATAATAACAAAAACAAAATCAAGAAACTAAATTAGACAATCAAAATGTAAACCGTGTTCAACACAACCAACTTCGGTTTAATAAGAAACCATATATCTTCTATTAAACTCAAGACATTAACCAAGTACAAAAAAAAAAAAACCTATAATAAAATTGTGAAACAACCTTACTGGAGTTGCCGGAATCTTCAACGTAACTTGGTTGGAAGGTTCGATCCTTCTCTCCTCTGATAGTTGTAGGATCTTAACACATTCACCACCGGAAGTCGTAACTATCTCCGTTTTTTGTCGGATCCCTAGATCTGAACACTCTAAGTTGTCACCGCCGCTGTTCAACCTCGTAACCACAACCTACACCAAAACCAAAAAGAGAAAGCTAGTGAGAAATTTTAGGATTGATCTTAACAAAGAATCAAAATTGGACGAAATTGTATCGAATCCAACTCCGGATTCGTCGAAATTTGTAAGTATTATCTCATTGGAGCACTCGTACAACGACAACGGTGACATCAGTGGGTCAAAATTTGGTGAAAATGAGTGTCTCTATCGCTTGCTACTCTCAATGTGCAGAATGAATGAAGAAAAAAGTGGTTGGTGAGGTGTATTTGGAGAATTTCAAAATTTGATATTAGAGCTTAAAAACCTATATTACCTTTTTTATTGCAATATTCAGTTTTTTAAATTTCAAAATCAAGTGCTAGATTAGTCAAATCTTAAAATAGTTTTCGAAGTTTTAGGTTCAATCTGTTGTACTTATGCTTTTAATTAAACTACCTCTCTCACTTATATTTTATAATAATAATAGATAATATAGATGTGTTTCTATGAGATTGCTTTAATCACTTGTACATCAATGAATCATCTACTTGTATATTTAATCCGTACATCAATATTGACTAAAACAAATATCAAAACGTCGACAAAAATGAGGATGTGTCACAGTGCCTTCGAATGTTTTTTTTTAATATCATAGTTTAAAAGATACAACCAAAATACATAAAAGAATTATATAAGTTTGTTGAGAGAGAGGAAAATGTAACTACTACCTAATTATGACCAAGTACGTTGGACTTTAATCACATGTACACTAAGGCATATCTACTTGTACATTTTAATCCACACGTCAATACTGAACAAGTCAAGTATCGAAACGTTGACAAAAATGAGTAGGTCGTCATGGTGCCTATGGACTTTTTTTAAAACATAGTGTTTATAAAATATGTCAAGAATAAGTAAAAAAAAAAATTGTGGATGGGTGAATTGTAACTAATTATCTATAATTTTGGTAAAACCTTAGGGATTTAAGTGTAATAAGTTTAGGGGCTAAAAAATAAATAGTGTTTAAAAGACCAAACTACCCTCATTTTAGAGATCTTTCTATAAATAAAGAGGGGCAAAGTTCTTATTTTTTTGTATCTTAAAATGTCTTTGTCTCGTGCATTATAATATAGAGGGTAAGATCAAATAAAAAGTTAATTTTTCCTAAGTAGGATGAGAAAGAATCTTAACAATTCATTTTTCAAATCAATGGTTAAGATGAGAGTGTAGGAGAAAGAAGGAGTGCAAGGGTATCTTGAGAAAATCATATTTATGGGTTTTCTCTCTCCACATGCAAGACACATGCATATTCCACCACCATTTTTTAAACGTTCATAACTTTTTATACGACAGTATTTTTTCATAAAAATTTCACCGTAAAATCAAACGTTTTTTATCTTTAATTTGAGTACCGTATTGCTATATAAAATATGAAAACTAAAAAAACCAACTAAAATGTGTTGTATAACATTTTTTTGTGCTAGATTTTTATACTATATTTTTGTGCTAAATTTTTTGTGCTGAATTTTTTTGTCTTAAATTTTTTTTTCTCAATTTTTTGTGCTGGATTTTTTTGTATTACAATTTTTTGCTGAATTTTTTCGTGCTTTATTTTTTTGTACTAGATTTTTTTGTGCTATATTTTTTTGTACTACATTTTTTGTGCTATATTTTTTTGTACTAGATTTTTTGTACTAAATTTTTTTGTATTAGATTTTTTGTGCTAAATTTTTTTGTACTAGATTTTTTTTGTTGTATTTTTAAAAAATAAAAGGGGTGCCACAAGTCATTTTCACTCATCTTTATAAGGCTATAGGGTGTGGGGGTCGTTGTTGGGACATGCTTTGCCACATTAGAACATGAATGGAAGGCTACACCACCCCTTTGCTTAATCCACCATGGTTTGCATGGATTAAACCATGGCAACCATGGTCCTCCTTTCCATTTTTTAACAAATCATTTCCTTTTTCTTTAGATAAAGATAAATTAAAATAAATAAGAGGCTAGTGGTTTGGGTCATGACCACACCCTTAGGGTAGTGGTTTTAGATGGTGGATTAAAGGTGGGTTACATGATACTGACGTGAAGGGTCATGGTGGTTATAATGGTCATGACCATACCCTATAGCCTAAAGACCAAAATACCATTCATTCCTACTTATTAGGAGTGTCACATGTTATCATCACAATCCTTCTTAGCCTACTTAGACAAAATCCACTTTTTAGTGGATCCTTCCCCATAATATAGTATAGATAGTATATATGTATTGTAATATAGTAAAGATGTATTAATAAAAAGATTTTTTTTTTTTTTTTGCCTTTAAAGCATATTCTACTATACCTACAATAAAATGGCAAGAAATAATTTTTTTAATTATATAATAGTTCTTTAAATTAAACTTCGCATGCATAATATTATTTGACGATATAGAAATATACAATAAGAAATCATGTGCACCCTACACCAAAATGCATGAACGTACACTATGATGGCATGTTTTGACCACTTATATCATATATAGTGCTTATGGTTGACACACTATTAGTGACCCCAAATTGGCATTTTTAATTCAGGAGAAGAGTAAAGAGTCAAAAGGGTTATAATCATGTGTTTAATAACAATATCGATTTTTATGTGATTATAATTTATAACAAAATCAAATGATAATAGTCATTAATAGCGGTAGTGTTGGTTCAGTTCTGTTTAATCATGAGGGAAAACAGTAAAACATACCTGTCACAGCAGAAAGTGCAGTGGAGAATCCAGTAATGGAGTTCGACATGCTTGTCATCGTGATCTGGTTCCTCCTTAGGGTGCTGACTGATGATGGTGCTTAGAGAACCGAAAAGGGTATCGGCTAGGAGATGGAGGACGAATTTGATGTTATGCTTATGGGGTGTGTAACTGAGTAACCCTTTAACCTCCACATAATTCTCCTTATATAAGCACCCAGGAGGAAACCTAATTAGTTACTAAGGGCAATATGGTCCATCAACAATTACCAACTAATTTAAATAATAGGTTATTATATATTTTGATCTATATTATGTAAATGATTATAATGGCTATAGATTAAATATTGTTACATAATATATTTAATCTTACATTCTCCCACTTAGCCGAGTAATCATTTACTATGAGTATTAGATAAGCCTAATCAGGAGTTAACACTCATTTTAGCCTTAAACAAGTACTATAGCAGAGAAATACAGCCGTTGAATCATTATGCGACTCAGGACCCCCATTAATCATACTATAGCCTTAATTTAAAACCTAATCGTTATGATCAAAATACGCATAAGCCCTTTGTTTGATTTGTAACTTTATTTGTCTATATGCCATTATACCGGTTGAACATATTCTAAGAGACATACAAAATCAAACTGAGGAAATTTCATTAACATAAAACATAAGCTAGTACAATATGCTCAAATAAGGTCTTTACAAAATCCCATATTACGAACATGTTCTTCATAAACCTTAGGAGGGAGACCTTTAGTCATCGGATCCGCAAGCATATCCTTAGTACTAATATACTCAATACAAAGATTATTTTCCTCAACTCGTTCACGTACGAACAGATATTTTGTATCGAGATATAAACCAGCTCCAGTCGAACTGTTACTGTTCGAGAAACTAACGGCAGCTGAATTATCACAATAAAGCTTCAATGGTCTAGAAATGGAATTAACAATTTTGAGTCCAGTGATCAGATTTCTAAGCAACATTCCATGACAGGTTGCGTTATAAACAGCAATGTACTCTGCCATCATTGTGGAAGTTGTGGTCAACTGTTGTTTATGACTCTTCCATGAGATAGGGCCGCCTGCTAACATAAAGATATAGCCCGAAGTGGATTTCTTGTCATCTTTGCATTTTGCAAAGTCAGAATCAGAATAGCCCACCACTTCTAAATGATCACTTCTTCTATAAGTCAGTTTATAGTCTTTCGTCCCTTGCAGATATCGAAGTACCTTCTTAGCTGCTTTCTAGTGATCTAGGCCAGGATTAGTCTGATAACGGCCTAGCATTCCAGCAATATAAGCGATATCTGGACGAGTACAGACTTGAGCATACATCAAGCTCCCGACTACTGACGCGTAAGGTATCTGGCTCATTTGCTCCTTCTCAACCTCTGTTGTCGGACACTGGAATGAACCGAAAACATCTCCCTTAACTACTGGAGCGACGGAGGGTTTGCACTGTTGCATGTTGTAACGCGTAAGGACGCGATCTATGTAAGCCTTCTGGGACAATCCTAAGATCCCTTTGTGTCTATCTCGGTGAATTTCGATGCCAATGACGTAAGAAGCCTCTCCGAGATCCTTCATGTCGAAGTTATGCGAAAGTAACCGCTTCGACTCATGCAACATGTCTAAACTATTACTTACCAATAGAATATCATCTACGTAAAGGACAAGTATAGTAAAGTTGCTCCCACTCATCTTGAGGTAGGTGCATTGATCCACTTGATTCTTCATAAAACCTTGCTTCTTCAAGACTTCATCAAACTTGAGGTACCATTGACGTGATGCTTGTTTTAACCCGTAAATGGATTTCTTCAACTTACAGACTAGATGCTCCTCACCTTCAGGTTTAAAGCCTTCAGGTTGTTTCATGTAAACATCTTCGTCCAAATCTCCGTTAAGGAAAGCGGTTTTAACGTCCATCTGATGCAGCTCTAAATCGAAATGAGCTACTAGGGCCATGACGATCCTTAATGAATCTTTACGAGAGACAGGTGAAAACGTCTCTTGATAATCAATTCCCTCTTTCTGAGTGTAGCCCTTTGCAACCAATCTCGCTTTGTAGCGTTCAACGTTCCCATTCGGATCCAGTTTTGTTTTGAATACCCATTTACATCCTACGGGTTTGGCTCCATTGGGTAATTCTACCAAATCCCAAACGTCATTTTTCTTCATGGATTCAAGCTCATCAATCATTGCTTTATTCCATTCAGAAGACTGATCACTGCTAATGGCTTCATTGTAAGAGATAGGATCATTGAGCTTTCCAGGATCCATTTCAGTCAGGTAGGTAACATAATCATCCATATTAGTAGGCCTTCTTTGCCTAGATGACCTCCTGAGTGGATTATCGGGTTCAGCGTTGTCGTGGTTATGAGTGTTTGATGTGCCTTCGTCATGAGGTATAATGGGTTCTGATTGTAGAGGTAAATTTGGAGTTGGTGCAGTAGCTTCAGGTATAGTAGTTGCATTGGGTACAAGAGGAGTAATCGGAGTAATGGTAAGCGACGAGTCTCCCCCCCCCCCCCCCGCGTCTTGTACTTCTTGCAATTCTTCGTAAGGGTTGGTAGTGCTCCCACTGACCTTGAAATCCTCCAGGAACGCGGCACGCTTGGTTTCAACAATACGGGTGACATGGGAAGGACAATAGAAACGATAACCCTTAGAATTCTCAGGATACCCGATAAAGAAATAGGTAACAGTTTTAGGGTCAAGTTTCCTTAGGAAAGGATTGTAAAGTTTCGCTTCAGCAATGCAGCCCCATACTTTCATATATTTAAGACTCGGTTTCCTTCCTGTCCAAAGTTCATAAGGAGTTTTAGGGACAGACTTAGAAGGAACTCTATTGAGTATATGAACAGCTGCTTTTAATGCTTCAGTCCAGAGGAATAATGGTAAATTAGTGTTGGCTAACATACTGCGCACCATGTTCATAAGGGTACGGTTTCTTCTTTCAGCTACACCATTCTGCTGAGGTGTACCAGGCATGGTGTATTGGTTCACAATCCCCTGGCCCTTACAAAACTCATAAAATGGACCAGGAGCTTGACCCACATCAGTATGTCTTCCATAATATTCACCGCCTCTATCTGATCTCACAACTTTAATCTGACGATCTAATTGCTTTTCAACTTCAGCCTTATAATCTTTAAAAGTTGTTAGAGATTCAGATTTCTCCTTAATTAGATACAAGTACATGTAACGAGAATAATCATCAATAAAAGTGATAAATGAAGTATGTCCTGTTATGCCAGCGATTTGGTAGGGACCACTAATGTCAGTATGAATGAGTTCTAATAAATTAGAGCTCCTAGTGGCACCTTTCTTATTCGCTAATGTCATTTTACCTTTAAGACATTTGACACATGTTCCAAAATCAGAGAAATCGAGAGGAGGTAAGACTTCATCCTTCACAAGACGATTTAATCGTTCTTTTGAAATGTGGCCTAAACGCTGATGCCACAACATGGATGAAGTTTCTAAGTCTCGTTTCTCTTCCATCTTTGTGAGTGATTCATTAATGTTATATGATAACAAAGATTTGGAAAAGTTATCTTCTAGTTCTAATCTATAGAGACCACCATCCAGAATACCAGTACCATAAAGAACAGAATCATAAAGGATAGAGAGTTGGCGATGACCATGGGAAACAATAAAACCGTCCATGTCTAACTTTGGTCCTGATACAAGGTTCCGAGTTACCTCAGGAACATATAAGGTATCATAAAGTTTAATACATAAACCAGTTTTCATAACTAATTGTAATGTTCCAATGGCCTTCACTTCTAATTCTCGATCATCCCCAACCTTAAGCGTTCTTTGGTTTCTTTCTAGCTTCCGGATTGAAAGGAATCCCTGAGTTGAATTGGTAACATGAACCATAGAACCAGAATCAAACCACCAAGAATTAGCAGGAACACTTAAATTACAGGACTCAAGTATCATAAAATAATCATTACCTTTCTTAGCCAGCCACTCCTTAAAATCAGGGCACTCCTTCTGCATGTGTCCTGTCTTTTTACAGAACTTGCAGCGGATACTGCCTAAGGAGTTCTTAGAGCTGGAAGGTGCACTTGTATTAGGATTAGGATTAGGCCTTTGGACTTTTGAAGCATCCTTCCTCTGATAATTGTTCTTCCTCTTCTTAGAGTTGGAGGTAGTGAAGTTGGCAACATCAGTATGGCGATCCATCCTCATACGCTCTTCCTCCTGTACGCACATGGCGACCAGCTCACTCATCGTCCATTTGTCCTTCTGAGTGTTGTAATTGATCTTGAATGCTTCAAAGGACGAAGGAAGCGAAGTAATGATGAAATGAACAAGGAAACCATCACTGATTTCCATTTCCAGCCCCTTCAGCTTATTGGCCATGTCATTCATCATCATGATGTGCTCGCGAATGCCGCTCCTCCCATCATACTTAGTTGTCACCAGCTTGAGAATAAGAGTACTAGCGTGTGCTTTAGACGTCCCCTTGAACTGAGCCTCTACATGTTCCAAGTAGGTTTTAGCATCTTCAGAATCAGGAATAGCGCCTCTGATTGCATTGCTGATGGACTGCTTCATAAACATGAGAGACATGCGGTTACACCTAGTCCACTTATCATGAGTCAACTGCTCAGCAGCAGTACTTGTGGCAGTAAGATCCGCTGGCTTATTCTCTCTTAGAGAATAATCAAAGTCCAGCAGCCCAAGAGTAAGCATGAGAGCATCCTTCCATGCAGCAAAGTTATCACCAGTTAAAGGTGGAATCCCGCAATTTGGCGCTGATAGTGGAAATAAGATGAGCAAGTTATGATACTAAGGAAGAAATCCTAATGTGATCTAAGGACACGTTAAACTAAGGCAGGCATAAATAATGACAATTTTACATTATGAAGCTGTGATATTGTCTATTACTAACATCAAAATAATAGACTTAGCTAAAAAATTCTACTTAAACGAAGACAAAACAGCTTTGGCCAGAAGTGTAATCATTTAAGCATATGTGCAAAGTGGTTGTAACAAATCAGCTTTGGCCAGAAATTGAAACAATCACTTTAGTTATGCACTTGTTGAGTATGCCATCTATGAATGAATCAAATCAGCTTTGGCCAGAAATTAAGACATTCATGCTTATGATGCACACACAACATAGCTTTCGTAATACTTGAATGATAAGTAGATGTATCAAGTCAGCTTTGGCCAGAAATGATATATCAAAAGCTCATTCAAGTTAAGCTATTCTGGTTTTGCAAAACATTATCTGATTCTGATTAAATTAACTAAGTAAATTACAAAATCATTTATTTAATAGCAAACCACCCGTTAGCGCGGATCGAACTAAGTAAAAATTTTTAGTTCACATTAAACAGCTAAAATTTATGAACACTCATGATTTTGGATGACAGATTAAAAATTTTTAGACTTGTGCGATCCATTATGCCCAAGACTTGTGCGATCCATAAGGCCCAAGACTTTTGCGATCCATAAGGCCCAAGACTTGTGCGATCCATAAGGCCCAAAGTAAACTTGTGCGATCATTAAGGCCTTGTGCGATCCGTTATGCCTTGTGCGATCCGTTATGCCTTGTGCGATCCATTAGTTTTGTGCGATTATCTTATGCGATCAGATCATCTCTTATGTGATCTGATCTTGTGCGATTATCTTATGCGATCAGATCATCCCTTATGTGATCTTGTGCGATCCAGTTGTTGTTTATGATTATAACAACTGAAAATTCGAAATTTATGAATTGTGATATACTTTCCTATTATAATGTTGATCTATTTTTATCATAAAATTTCGAAATAATGATCTGCTTATCCTTTTAACAGATTTCGAAAAATCCTTGTTAGAAAATTAGATCAAAATCAGGAAAAACATATAACAATTCAAATCATACTCCAAAACATAAAGGATATTTCGAATTTTAACTAAGAACATGATGAACCCTAAAAATTAAAACATGAATTCTGGAACCCGAAACCTGAATTTTAAGGTTTTTTTTTTCTAAAACAGATTTCGGTCATAAAAACATAACCCATTAGATTTCGAGCAAACATATGCTTAATATTTTCCGAAAACAGGGATTTCGAACATATACCTACTCGAAAACGGCTGTTGATTCATAAGATTTCAAAAAATTCCGTTTTCCAAGTTTCAATCCCAGAATTATGGATACGAAAACAGAACTGACTAATCAACATATGCTCTGATACCACATGTTGGTTCAGTTCTGTTTAATCATGAGGGAAAACAGTAAAACATACCTGTCACAGCAGGAAGTGCAGTGGAGAATCCAGTAATGGAGTTCGACATGCTTGTCATCGTGATCTGGTTCCTCCTTAGGGTGCTGACTGATGATGGTGCTTAGAGAACCGAAAAGGGTATCGGCTAGGAGATGGAGGACGAATTTGATGTTATGCTTATGGGGTGTGTAACTGAGTAACCCTTTAACCTCCACATAATTCTCCTTATATAAGCACCCAGGAGGAAACCTAATTAGTTACTAAGGGCAATATGGTCCATCAACAATTACCAACTAATTTAAATAATAGGTTATTATATATTTTGATCTATATTATGTAAATGATTATAATGGCTATAGATTAAAGGGTGGGGTTCGGCTACAAAGTCCATTTTTCCTACAAAGTGTACAAAGTCATAAAACACTACAATTTCAGCCATAAAACACACTCAAAACCCACAAATAAGAGAGTGAAGATCACTAAAACACAATATCTGAACCCTAACATTCTATAAAAACTTCAAACACATCATTGTAGAACTATGAATATAAAACACAACATGATAATCAACATAAAACACACTAATGTTAGTCATTCATTAATTAAAGCCTTATCATCCAAAACACAACACAAAACCCACAAATATGACGTTTTAGTAATCTTCACTTTGTTATTTGTGGGTTTTAAGTGTGTTTTATGGCTGAAATTGTGGTGTTTTATGACTTTTTACACTTTGTAGGAAAAATAGACTTTGTAGCCAACTCCCACCCATAGATTAAATATTGTTACATAATATATTTAATCTTACAGGTAGTACTTAAAACTGATATAATATTCATTCATAAAGTGTTAATCCTCTTGTTTTCTTTTTCAAATACCGGTTGTACTTAAAACTGATATAATATTCATTCATAAAGTGTTAATCCTCTTGTTTTCTTTTTCAAAATAGATAGCTTATTGTACGTTCGTCCACTTTCTTACCGACTCCTTGAGTTTTTTGGTCATTCAATTTCTAGAGCGCATAAGACCATGCGTACTGGTTATGGTGAATATTGTTTCACCCTTGGGCGTTGTCCGCCACTTGTCATCCTAGTCAGCAAAGGGGTGTTTTTCTAAAATGGGTGTCGTGGGGATGTGGGCATTATGTTAAAAGGGGTGTAAAGAATTAAATAAATAAAAAAAACCATGAAAAAAAATTGATTGGCCTAAGAAGAAGAGGGTTACATGTGATTGGATTAACAACATCTTCAAAATGGGACAAGAGCGTTGTTTTTAAAATGCTTCTCAAACTTTCTGTTCAAAAACCCCCTGGGGGCGGTTGGGTGGGCGTGGTTGTATCGTGCGTAATTCTAGACCTTACAAAAACAATGAGTTTCTATCATTACAAATATGAAATTATAGATAATAATATAAGATGTTCGTGTGCCATAATTAGATGTGTGGTGGGTGTGTGGGTGGGTGGACGAACACGATGTTTTGTGTTAATATAAAATGTATATGTGTTTAATCAATAAATCTTTTTGTTCCCAATAACAGTATAAAAATAAAGTGGCATTTTGTTTATTGACCGGCAAGGTGTATGATGTGGGTTCTGTTGGATTGACACGACAATAATTTTATAAATACATGTTGATTAAAATATTTAACATGTGATTCACGTTGTAACGAGATTCATGTTAATATAATAATAAATATATGTGCACAAAATATTTTCAACCCCACTCATTTTCTGCAATTAATTATGTGAAGTCCACTAACCAGTGGTACATTTTTTAGTGATTTTACTGATCTAAGAGTGTATTAGTGTTTAGTGACGTTTTATTAGGTTTTTGATAACCAGCTGTTTCCCTGTTAAAAAAGACAATTTTAAAAGTTGTATATTCATTTAGCTATAATTTGTCTGATTATAAACAATTTAATAAGCATATGATGAAGTCTGCAATGATGAAGTTTTTGTTGGTCGCAATTGCAATAAGCATACTCTTCTTGATTCGATTATGTCTTTATCGTAAATTTTGGTATTCTGGTCAGAATAGAAAATGTAAAATCGGGTGGTTGAAAAATCCACACCTTAATATATACGTAACTACTTGTGTTTTTCCTTGGGTTAGTTGTTTGCTAACCGGTGTGTCATTTTATATATAATTTTCCTTTCAATAAAAGAAATAAAGAATTTATTTTTTTTTGAATAAATTTTACTAATTGACTATATAAATAAATAAACCAACTTATCACCTCTAATAGTAAATTAATGGTTCACCACTTCACATAAGGCCTTGGGGTGTACTCTAACTTTATTGATGTTAAAGATAACATGGCAAGTTACATGTCTTTCAAACCATTCCCTCCCCAGGGGTGTTAAAACCCCCTTTGGTTAACATGTTAACTTAGGCCATAGGGTGTACTCTAACATTTAGAGTGTTAACAATGACATGTCAAGTTAACTAACATTGCAAACTACTCCCTTCTTGTGTTAAAGGGTATTAAATGGGTTATGTGTTAACATGTTAACCCAATGTTAAGATATTGAATTAATTATTCTTTTCTCTTTTTAGACTAAAAACCACTAAAAGATAGTGTTAGATGAAGCTAATGGGGTTGAACCATTTTCTTGGTGTGAGGCAAAGTGAAATGGGGAAAAAAGATTGATGTGGCACTTAAATGGAGTTAAGATAGGTTAAAGTATACCCAAAAGCCTTAGTAAAAAAAGATTAAGAAATTAATGTCATTTATTATCAATGTTTATTTTAGCTAAGAAGTTAATGAAATGGTATTATTATTATTTATTTTTTATTTAATTTAAATATTTAATATTAAAATAATTAAAAAATGGTGAGTGAGGTAGAGTTAACAAGGTTAAACTATTTCCTTAAGATGAGGTGAAAATGGGTGATGTGGCGCTTATATGGAGTTAAGAATGGTTAAAGTATACTAATGGCCTAAGGTGAAAGTCTTGATGATTGACATCACCAAACCCACTAGATATGGAAAAGATATGGCAGAATTTACTATATACCAAGCCAAAAGCCTCCTATAAAAAGCCACAAACTCTTCCACAAATTATTAACCTTAAGACATAGTTGCAAGTGATACATATGGAGCATCTTGAAAAGGGTCAAATAGAAGTTGATGAACAAAAATGGGTTTATGATTCTTCGGTTGATCATAGAGGTCGAACACCTCTCCGCGCTTCCACCGGTGTGTGGAAAGCGTCCTTGTTTATCATCGGTAATGATTCTGATTTTGTTCTTCATTATATCTAACTACCTACAAAATCTTATCGTTTGAGGTTTATTGTTTGATTGATGAGTTTTGAAGAGTTATTATTTGTATCTTAAAGCTTTACATGTGTAGTAAGCTGTTTTGGAACATTCACTTGTATCATAACGTTTTATTTACCATTTTTGTTAGTGAAACATTGTTGGTAATGGTGTAAATAATGTCTCCTTTTTACATTAAACCGGTTAAAAACATATAACCAAATATTTCTATTAAACCGGGTCGAATTTTCTGCAACCTAACTGAGACTAGTTCGCGAAAAGCTTGAGTTGAGTCAAGCTTGAACCTAAATTGGAGTTTATTTAATAATGAGCTCAAGTCTAACTTTCTATGCTTCGTCCATCTAGTTCAATTTGGTTTACAAGGTTACTAATTGTAAAAAATATAATATAATACTATTTATATAATTATAATAACTATTAATATATATAATTATGATATAGAACCTAATGAAATATAGTATGTTGTGCATATAACAATAAGTTGTGATGATGTCGAGACTAGGAGAAAATTACAATATTTGTTGGGCTTAGGGTTTTGGATAACAAAATATGCCTACTAGTTATAGTTTTGTATCTAATGTCAACATTTTATTTTTTTTTGCAGTAATTGAGTTTGCGGAGAGGTTAAGTTACTTCGGAATAGCAACAAGTTTAATCATATATCTTACAAAAGTTCTCCATCAAGACGTGAAGACATCGGCTAAGAGTGCTAACCAATGGATTGGTGTAACAACTCTAATGCCCCTTTTTGGAGGCTTTCTAGCAGATGCATACTTGGGACGTTTCTACACTGTTCTTTTATCGTCAGTTATCTATCTAATGGTACCTCCAATTTCCAAGTTATTGTAACATAGCATAGTACAACTATATTCCGTTTTCATAAAGAGTTAAAACACATGTGTTTTTAATAACCATGGCTAGATTATTTGTTTGTAACGTAGTGTACAACCAGATAATTTGGCTTACGTTATAAATAACAAAAACAATATAAACAAAGAACACAAGTCTTATCAAGCATATCTGATCCACTATATTCAATGATTGACTACAGGGTTTGCTTCTTCTGATGATGTCTAGCATGATTCCGAGCTTAAAACCGTGTGCGAGTAACGGGATTTGTTTAGAACCAAGGAAGATTCACGAAATAGTGTTCTTTGTTGCAATATATTTAGTATCTGTGGGCACGGGTGGCCACAAACCGTCTTTAGAAAGTTTTGGAGCCGATCAGTTTGATGATGATCACTCAGAAGAACGCAAGAAAAAGATGTCGTTCTTTAACTACTGGAACGCAGCCCTTTGTGCTGGAGTTTTGCTCGGTGTAACTGTTATAGTCTATGTGCAAGATCAAGTAGGTTGGGGTCAAGCAGATATGATTCTCGCCATTGTCATGGCTTGTTCGATTGTGATCTTCATCATCGGTAGGCCATATTATCGATATCAAAAGCCGGGAAGCCCATTAAAGCCAATGGTTCAAGTATGTGTTGCAGCCTTTGCTAAGAGAAATCTACCTTACCCTTCTAACCCAGATGAGTTGCATGAGGTGTCCAAATCAGAAAAGGTTCAAGAAAGGCTACTTTGCCACACAGAAACCTTCAAGTAAGCAAATTTCATGTGTTACTTTTGTTGTATAAAAAGTGTCAGGTCCATTATTATTATTAAGTAAGCAAATTTCAAGTGTTAGTTTTGTTGTTTAAACAGTGTCAAATCCAGTATTTTTAGCTCGTCGTTTAATTATAACAAATTCTTTTTACGCTACAAAACTTGTTTAATCGATGATGAAAGTATAACTTTTCAGCTAGGATCACAGTATTTTTTCTTCATTGGCTTTAACTACCCTACATACGACTATTTTGGATGCGGGGTTAAACTATAAGAAAGCAACAACTTGAATACCTCTGTTAATAGAAAATTTTGTCTGTCGAAGGGCCACGAAACCTTGGATCCCCTTTAGTCTCGTCCATGTTTCAATGTTCTATTTAGATTACTTGATTCCTACTAATGTTTTATCCATTTACAGGTTTCTGGATAAAGCCGCGATAATAGAACAAGATTACTCCGACGAGAAACAGCACAATCCATGGAGACTATCGACTGTAACAAGGGTAGAGGAAATGAAGCTACTTCTGAACATGATCCCAATTTGGCTAACTTCACTGCCATTTGGTATATGTGTAGCACAAACCACAACATTCTTCATCAAACAAGGCGTATTAATGAATCGTGAGATCACACAATCATTCATCCTCCCACCAGCCTCAATCTTTAGCCTAACTGCCTGCGGAATGATCCTTTCGGTAACAGTTTATGATAGAATCCTAGTCCCCTTATCAAGAAGAATAACCCGAACCGAAAGAGGGATCACTATCCTTCAAAGAATAGGCATTGGAATGGTGTTCTCCGTCACAACAATGATCATTTCCGCCATTGTTGAAAAGAAGCGGCTAACGGTTGTGCAAAACAGTTCTTTACACAACTCGGCCACCATGAGTGTGTTCTGGTTAGTACCACAGTTCATAATTATTGGAATTGCAGATGGGTTCACTTTGGTTGGACTTCAAGAATACTTCTATGATCAAGTCCCTGATTCATTGAGAAGCTTAGGAATTGCATTGTACTTAAGCGTGATCGGGGCTGCAAACTTCTTGAGTAGTTTCTTGATCACGATTGTTGATCACGTGACTAAGAAAGTATCAGGAACGAGCTGGTTTGGAAAAAACTTGAACAGCAGCCGTCTTGACCACTTCTATCTACTCCTGGCTGTGATCACTGCGTCGAATTTGTGTGTGTATGTGTTTGTAACTAGTCGGTACTCGTATAAGAATGTGCAGAGGAAGGCTCAGGTGGCCGTGGCCGATTGCTACCAAGCTGAAGACCATAGCACAAGAGGTTGATACAAATTAAGTTGCAGTCGTTTACTGTATAATTCTATATAGTTTGGTATTTTCTAATGGATCCATCTTATTAAAAAAAAGATTGTTATCGTAGCCATGGAGTGGAGTGTAAGACAAGCTTTACTAGTATGTTATATATATAAATAAATCATCTGTTTTTCATCTTGCTTATTATGCACTTGGTCCACTCTTACTCTCTTGTTATACGTCTTGATTTGTGACTAAACTTAGTAGATAAAAATAAAAAAAAAGGTCACTGGCTTACTCAAATTCGTACAAAATAATATTACAAGTTACAAGAAAAAATGTTTCTTTAGATGCAAAACATGAATGGGAAAAGGCAATCCAGTGTTGAAAAGAACTTTCTCGGATGTAAATTATAGAATAGAGACAAGAGTCACGGTCTACTCGATAAAAATTTAGGACAAACCACAAACTACAACTTTTTTTTAACGGCGGACCACTAGAGTATCATCGTGCCATCAGCGAAACCATCTGATCATATATATCTCCACTAGACAATAATGTCTGTACCCTAATTCAGAAGGAAACCCAATATAAGAATGATGAAACAAACTTTCAGGCAGAGTGCGTTGGCCTAACCAAAACGATTATGTTTTGACAATTTCTACCGACTTTTTTATTTTTCTTTTTTCGTTTTCTTTTCCTAAATTGTTAGTTTATTTAAATTTTTAAATGATATAGAAGAACCCCTCTATATAGACCACTTAACCCTTTGGTTCGCATGATCAGTTACGGAGCCCCAATGTAAAGGTGGGGGCGGACATCCCCCCTTAAAAAATAGTACAATTTGTAGGAAAAAATCCTGATCGTCCCACTTAAAAGTTCGGCTGAACCCCCAAATCCTCCTCCCCCATAAAATAAATCATGGATCCGTCATTGCGCATGATGTGCCTGAGTGTCCCAAGTAAGCCACTGTTGTATATAAAAGTATCAACACTTGTGTTTTGTCATTGATCAAAGGTTTACATATATATAAGAATGGAGCTATTGACTAGGAACTAATAAGCTATAATCAAGGAACTAAACAAGCTAAGATATTGACCAATTAATTGGTAAGTTACAACAAGAAAATTAATTTGAATTTGAAACTTCTTTGGTGCGAGATTCGGTTTTGACCGAATGTGTTCTAATATGCCCACGCAAGATGGACGATCGTGAGAGGAGACCAATCTTGGAGGTGAGAAGTTGGAACCGTTAGCATAGTAGAGGTTTGGTTAAAGCATCCGCAAGTTGATCGTCTCCGGAGATGTGAGTGACGCGGATAGTGTCGTCTTGAACCTTTTCATGAACGAAATGAAAATCTAAGGCAAGGTGCTTCATACGTGAGTGGAAAACCAGATTTGCTGAATAGTGTGTTGCACTTAGATTGTCACAATAAATGGTAGGGGTAACCGTGGATTTGAAGCCGAGTTCAACCATCAAGGAGATGAGCCATTGCACTTCGGTTGTTGTGGAAGCTACTGCTCGAAATTCAGCTTCGGTTGATGAACGGGCAAGTGTCGGTTGGCGTTTAGAACTCCATGAGATTGAGTTTTGACCGAGGTAAACAATATAGCCTGTTGTGCTTCGGTAAGATGGTCGATCGTCGGCCCAATCTGTCGCAGCCCCCGACCCCTACCCCAGGAGCGGGAGCCGCGAGCCAACAGTCGGGTGGTATCGGTGTTTATTAATTTGGCAGCGGAAATGAGACATCAGGATCGTAGTTAGAAAATAATTTCAGAGTTTTAAAACACCAAACTTTTATAATAAGTAAATGGGATTAAACCCATGTTTCATTGATAATACATTTTATTGGGATAAACCCTAGTTGATGAAAACATAAATTTTATTTAGGTAACTTTTATAGCCACTTCTTTAAGCCTTCAGTGCTCCATAGCTGGCTTCTATTAGCTTCACATTAAGTTACCTGAAACGCGTTTTAAAAAGATTTTATCAGCAAGAAATACTGGTGAGTGCATCCCAATTTAATCAAAACAATCTTTTATAACTTTCCAGTATTGAGAGCAATTACAAAGTTTATATCTACCAATATACTCATTCAGTATTTGTCATGTTGGCAGTTCCATGACTGTTGTCATATTACTCATTGGCTAACTCGTTTTCCAATAGTAATGGATTACTAGTAGTGTATACAAAACCCCACAAACCGGCAGCAATTGTAGAATACAAAGACTCAATCACTGTTTAGTATAATTGAAAACATTTAGGTTTTGTAAAACAGTTTGGTAGAAAAAGAGAATGACTCACTTTGTTGAATTAGGTGTTCCTAAAGCTTCCAGTTGATTATCTTGATTATATTCTATTAATAACAAACAATGCACACGTGTTAGTAAGATAACCCAAATCACATTAGCCATACAACACGAGACAAAACTCCAACGAACATAGTCAGGCAGAGCCTCGACATGCTTTACGGAGCCCTATATCAATCGGGTAGGGTAACGAATTAGTGATCGGGGGTCAAAATACTTACAACGAGGCAGAGCTTCGGGTTTTAGGGGTATAATCCCGAGCTACTTTGCTATAATATGGGCTTTAGAGAGAAAATAATTGAATGAGAATGACTGAGGCCAGAGGCCTCCTTTTATACTTGATTTTGCCACTGGCGCGCGCCCCACGAGCCAGGCCTAGCTAGGGCTAGGTCTGGTTAGTCACTTATATAGACTCGACACATAATAGGACATGTGGCAACCTGAGGTTTCGATAGACAGAAGGTCCTCGCGCCTCGCGAGCCACATAATGGACTCGGTCGCGGCACGCTAGTGACATATATTTCTTATTTTAATTGATTTTTATTAAAACTAAAGTTATACGGTTCCAGTTCTCGTATACGAGGTGTATTTAAGGTGCTTCTCAAAGGTTGTTATATCCTCCCCACCTTGTTTTAAATCTCGTCCTCGAGATCTACTGGAACAGGTGTGGATATTTCCGTTGCATTTCTAACTCAAGTTCCCATTTGTATTCTGGTCCTCTCTCCAAATCTCATTTCACTTTGACCATAACTAATCTCTTGTGTTTGAGATTCTTGATCTTTCTATCTTCAATCTGAAGTGGTTTCTCTACAAACTTAAGCTTCTCATTTACCTCTATGTCCTGAAGAGGTATCACTAATGATTCGTCTGCTAAGCATTTCTTGAGGTTAGATACATGACATACATCATGTATTCCTTCCATTTCCTCTAGCAATTGTAGCTGATAAGCTACTAGTCCTATTCTTTTGATAATCTCAAAAGGTCCAACATACCTCGGGCTTAGCTTTCCTCTTTTAATGAATCTAACCACTCCTTTCCATGGAGAAACTTTTAACAATACCTTATCTCCAACTTAAAATTCCAATGACTTTCGTCTGTTATCTGTATAACTCTTTTGACGATCTCGTGCTGCTTTTAGTCTTTCCTTGACTTGAATAATTTTGTCCGTTGTTTCTTGCACTATCTCTGGTCCAGATAGTTGTTTTTCTCCAATCTCTGCCCAACTAACTGGAGTTCGGCATTTTCATCCATAGAGGGCTTCAAATGGTGCAGCATTGATGTTGGTATGATAACTGTTATTGTAGGAAAATTCTATTAATGGTAAGTGATCGTCCCAATTTCCTCCAAAATCAATTACACAGGCTCTAAGCATATCTTCCATTGTCTGAATTGTCCGTTCGCTTTGTCTGTCCATTTGAGGATGATAAGCTGTGCTTAGATTCAACCTGGTTCCATTGCTTTTTGGAAACTTGTCCAAAAACGAGATGTAAAACGACTATCTCTATCCGGCACAATGGATAAAGGAATTCCGTGTAATGAAACTATTTCTTTTACATATAACTTGGCTAATTGTTCCATACTGAAAGTTACTTTCATAGGTAAGAAATGAGCAGATTTGGTTAATCTATCTACAATCACCCAGATTGTATCATTACCTTTTCGTGTCTTGGGTAATTTGGTAACAAAGTCCATTGTTATCAATTCCCATTTCCAAATTGACATTTCTAATTGCTGCAATAACCCTGAAGGTTTCTGATGTTTAGCTTTAACCTGTGAACAGGTTAGACATTTAGCAACATAGTTTGCTATATCCTTTTTCATTCTTGTCCACCAGAAATTGTTTCTTAAATCTTGATACATCTTATCACTACCGGTATGTATCGTATACTTAGACTTATGGGCTTCTTCTAAAATTTAGTTTCGTAGGTTTCCTTGAATAGGTATCCAGATCATTTCCTTATGGAATCTCCAAATTCCATCTGTTCATTGTTCTAATTCTTTAATCATTCCTTTTAAACCTTCAGCATTGTACTTAGTTGTTGTTTCCTGTATCTTTCTAATTTGATCATTTAAATCTATCTGCAGATTTAATCTGAGAGAGCGTACTCGTTTTGGCTTTTGATGATACTTTCGACTTAAAGCATCAGCTACTACATTAGCTTTTCCTGTATGATACTGGATATCACAATCATAATCACTAAGAATTTCCATCCAACGTCTCTGTCTCATGTTTAATTCCTTTTGCCCGAAAACATATATTAAGCTCTTATGATCTATGAATACAACGAACTTACTGCCGTAAAGATAGTGTCTCTAAATCTTAAGGGAAAAAATTATGGCTCCTAATTCTAGGTTGTGGGTTGTATAATTTTCTTCATGTTTCTTAAGCTGTCTAGAGGCATAAGCTATAACCTTTTGACGTTGCATCAACAAACATCCGTATCCTAACTTAGATGCGTCACAATAGACTACAAGGTCTTCAGTTCATTCAGGTAACGCGAGTATGGGTGCGTTGGTTAATTTTTGCTTTAAAATCCTAAAGGCTTCCTCCTGTTTTAGTCCCCATTCAAACTTAACTGATTTGCAAGTCAGTTTAGTTAATGGAATGGCTATTCTAGAGAAATCTTGAATAAAACATCTATAATATTCTGCCAGTCCAAGAAAACTTCTCACCTCCGTTGGTGACTCAGGGACTTTCCATTTTGTAATTGTCTCGATTTTTGTGGGATCCACCTGAATTCCTTCATGATTAACTAGATATCCAAGGAATTGTACTTCTTGCAACCAGAATTCGCATTTTGATAATTTAGCATAAAGCTTTTCTTTTCTCAACAATGTCAGAAGTATATGCAAATGCTCTGCATGATCTTCCTTACTCTTAGAGTAAATTAAAATATCATCTATAAAAACAATTATGAATTTATCCAGGTATGGTTTACATATCGTGTTCATCATGTCCATAAATGTAGTTGGGGCATTGGTTAAACCAAATGGCATGACTGTAAATTCATAATAATCGTACCTTGTTCTAGGAATGTCCTCTTCCTGTACTTTCAGTTGATGATATCCCGAGCGTAACTCGATCTTAGAAAAGAATCGAGCTCCTTGAAGTTGATCGAACAGGTCATCGATTCTTGGTACTGGATACCAATTTTTAATTGAAACCTTCTTCAATTCTCGGTAATCAATGCACATACGCATCGATCCATCCTTCTTCTTGACAAATAACACCGGTGCTCCCCATGGCGATGAACTAGGCCGTATGAAACCTTTGTCAAGCAATTCGTCCAGCTGTTTCTTCAGTTCCTGTATCTCCGTCAGTGCTAGTCGATAAGGTACTTTGGCAATTGATGCTGTTCCTAGTATTAGGTGAATTCTAAATTCAACCTCTCGATCTAGCGGTAATCCATGTAACTCTTCTGGAAAAACGTCTGAGAATTTAGATACTACGGGAATATCTTTAATTCTTTTCCTTTAGTGTTAATGATTATGAAAATCATATACACCATTCCTCCTTTCCTTGCATAACTAGCAGCTTTTATTACAGAGATGAATTTGGTGGTTTTCGTTGGTTTGTCTCCATTAATTGTGATCTTTTCACCATTTGATGTACTTACTTGTATGGACTTTTGATCACATAAAATACGTGCATGATTGGCTACCAACCAATCCATTCCACACACGACATCAAATCCGGCTAGATTTATTGGAAAAAGGTTAGCAGAAAAATTACGGTTTAGAATTTTTATCCTTGCTCTCTGCAGGATTTCACTTATCTTGATAGAATCTCCATTTGCCGTCTCCACCAGACATACTTGTTGAAGTTTAGTTAATGGTTGATTGAGAAGTTTGTAGTCAGAAGTATTGATAAAACTTTGGTTTACACCAGAGTTAAATAATACTTTAGCAAAAACATCATTAACTAAAAACATACCGGCGATCACATCCGGAATCATCTTGGCTTCTTCTATGGTTTGTGGTCTAGCCGCCTTGACTACGTTTCTGATCTCACTAATTAATCCCCAGATGTAACGGGAGATTAATACTAGCTCTGGTGAGGCTAAGGTTGGTACTATCCTAGCATATTCGAAGAATATGGTAGTATAACCCTTGCAATCTATTCCAGTCATTTTAAGATTTAAGAACTCATTGGCAATCTGTTCTTTTTCATGAGGAGTACATAATTTTCTTTCAAATAACTCCTTAAAGTTGGTCCATTCCATATTATAAACTCTGTCACTTCCTCTAGACTGTAGAATGGTATTCCACCACTCTAGGGCCCCATTCTTAAAAAGATTAGAAGCAAACATGATCTTATCTTTATCTGAACATTTACTTATTTTTAAGACTGCTTCTATCTTTTCTATCCAGCGTAAGGCTAAAATGGCTCCTTCTTTCCCTGAGAATTCTATGGGTTTGGAGGCCCAGAATTCTTTATAAGAGCAACCATATGATATGGTTCTTCTTCTTTTTGGAATTGGTGCTTGGATCAGTGGTCCGTGATTTTCGTTCACGCTGTGACTTGGTTCAGTAGGTGCACGTTTACTTCCGATTACAAAATTATTATTTTCTGCTTCTTTAATAGTCTTGATAATATATGGCATAGCATCTATGATTCCTTGTGCTACTATGTGTTTGATGGCACTTTTATTCACTTGGTTTCCATTATTATCGGTATTCTGGTTTTCCTGATTTACTTCATTTTCCATCTGAATTGTAAACATCTATCAGGTATTAATATCACTAAATAAGATTAAATACAAATAATCACGTAAGCAGATTGATTAAAAACGTCGAACATTGCGACTTACTCTTTTTATATATATCTATATATGCATCTAGTACAAATTACAACTGGAATTTAAATACTAGTAACTATGCATCGATATATATTGGTTTATCTAGTTTAGTTGATTTATATATATATATTTTCAAAGTAACAAAATTACACACATATATATATTATTATATTAGGCACTGGCTTGTCTAGAACTGCATCTCATGCTCGTCATACTTCCATACGAGTTTCTCTCTTATCTGACGGATTCGGTTTCCCTCTTCCACTAACTCTTCGCCATACTGGCAAAGTTACTCCACATTTTCTTGGTTCATTGGTGGCAATGGGGCTGGTACCCGCTTAGGGTAACGTGGTATGGGGTCTCCGTAAGGGTAAGGGTTGTCTAATATATCCTAGAGTGACCTATTGTCATCATGGGTCTAAAGGGTTCAGAGTTGTATACTGCTCTATAGGGTTTGGTGCGGGAATTCTAGGGATCTCATTGGGGTCAAATGCTGGGATTGGGAATTGGTCCTCTTGGTTCTGTTCTAGTTCCATGGGTTGGTTAGGGAATAAGGGTAGAAGTTGTGGTTCAGCTACTTGGTTAAGATTAGGTTCTGCGGCTGTATTTGCTAACATGTGGAAATCAGCTAATTGCCTATCAAGTTCCTCCTCCCATAATGGTCTAGCTTCCTGGTTTTGGGTATTCATTTCTCTATTTGCGTTTGCTATTGCTCGCTGTTGTTGGAGTTTTTTCATTCTTTTCATCCTTTCATGAGCTCCTCTACTAAACCAACCTCTCTTTTTAGGGGGAAATGGTTCCTTAGATTGTGCCTTAAAAATAAAGATTCCTTCCTCAGAATCAGCGGTGTATCCTGAAGTTGGCTGGGATGAAGTTCCTTTATTCTTTGGGGAATGATGTAATTGACGGTAAGCGTCAGAGGTACCTTGTTCACTCATACTGTAAACTAGGAAATTGTCAAATAACACAAAAGAATAATATACATATTAACACAAAATCACATAAGTTATTTCCTAACACAACTGGTTAAAATTTTGGTATTAACAGAACATCTAAATTGCTTAAACCAGTGGCATGGCTCTGATACCACCTTCTGTCGCAGCCCCCGACCCCTACCCCGGAAGCGGGAGCTGCAACCCAACAGTCAGGTGGTATCGGTGTTTATTAATTTGGCAGTAGAAATGAGACATCAGGATCGTAGTTAGGAAATAATTTCAGAGTTTTAAAACACCAAACTTTTATAATAAATAAATAGGATCAAACCCCTGTTTCATTGATAATACATTTTATAGGGATAAACCCTAGTTGCTGAAAACATAAACTTTTATTTAGGTAACTTTTATAGCCACTTATTTAAGCATTCAGTGCTCCATAGCTGGCTTCTATTAGCTTCACATTAAGTTACCTGAAACGTGTTTTAAAAAGATTTTATCAGCAAGAAATACTAGTGAGTGCATCCCAGTTTAATCAAAACAATCTTTTATAACTTCACAGTATTGAGAGCGATTACAATGTTTATATCTACCAATATACTCATTCAGTAGTTTTCATGTTGGCAGTTCCATGACTGTGGTCATATTACTCATTGGCTAACTCGTTGTCCAATAGTAACGGATTACTAGTAGTGTATACAAAACCCCACATACCGGCAGCAATTGTAGAATACAAAGACTCAATCACTGTTTAGTATAATTGAAAACATTGAGGTTTTGTAAAACAATTTGGTAGAAAAAGATAATGACTCACTTTGTCGACTTAGGTGTTCCTAAAGCTTCCTGTTGATTCTCCTGATTATATTCTATTAATAACAAACAATGCACACGTGTTAGTAAAATTACCCAAATCACATTAGCCATATAACACGAGACAGAACTCCAACGAACTTAGTCAGGCAGAGCCTTAACATGCGTTACGGAACCCTATATCAATCGGGTAGAGTAACGAATTAGTGATCGGGGGTTAAAATACTTACAACGAGGCAGAGTTTCATGTTTTAGGAGTATAATCCCGAGCTAAGTTGCTATAATAGGGGCTTTAGAGAGAAAAGAAATGAACGAGAATGACGGAGGCCAGAGGCCTCCTTTTATACTGGATTTCGCCAATGGCTCGCGCCCCACGAGCCCTGGCTCTGGTTCCTTCGCACCCCGCGAGCCAGGCCTAGCTAGGGCTAGGTCTGGTTAGTCACTTATATAGTCTCGACACATAACAGGACACGTGGCAACCTGAGTTTCGACAGACAGAAGGTCCTCACGCCCCGCGAGCCACATAATGGACTCAGTCGCGGCCCGCTAGTGACATATATTTCTTATTTTAATTGATTTTTATCAAAACTAAAGTTATACGGGTCCAATTCTCATATACGGGGTGTATTTAAGGTGTTTCTCGAGGGTTGTTATACAATCCACATCAGTGAAGGCGTGGAGCTATAGAGGCGAGTGACATCTGAAAAATATTCCATGATTTAGAGTGCCATGTAAATACCGAAACAATCTCTTCAAAGCTTCCCAATGTGTAGGAGTTGGCTTACGCATGAACTGTGAAAGCTTATTAACTGTAAAAGAGATATTAGGACGGGTTTAAAATAAATATTGTAATGCTCCAACAAAGGCACGGTATTCGGTCAGGGATGGTAAGGGATCAGCATCCAATACGGTGATAGTAGAGGAACTAGACCTTGGTGTGGGCGACGGTTTGCAATTACTCATGTTGGTTTTTGTGAGAATGTCAAGGATGTATTTAGATTGACATAGGAATAGAACATGGTTGTGAGGAATGACCTCGATACCAAGGAAATAGGAGAAGTCGCCAAGATCTTTTAGAGAAAATCTAGTGGCAAGTGTTTGGATGAAAGAATTAATGAGAGATGGATTTGTGCCGGTGATGATTATATCATCAACGTAAACTAGAATGAAGATAGGAAAAGATGTGACTTTGTTGATGAAGAGAGAGGGATAAAAAATAGAGGGTTTAAAGTGAACCGACGGAAGTTAGTGTTTGAGTTCGTCATACCAAGCACGGGAGGCTTGGCGAAGACTATAGATAGCCTTGTTAAGTTTACAAACATGTGTAGGGTAAGAAGGATCCACGAACCCGGGTGGTTGAGACATGTATGTTGGTGCATATTTGTGACAACCGCTTAGATTTTGTCTTTGGATATCTTGTAATTCGTAAAACAATAAACGGTTAGCGGGTTTAGCTTTGTATTAGTCAAATAATAGAGTTTGGGCTAAACCAAACCCAGATAGGGTGATGGGGGACGAATTGGGCCTAGCCCATGTTGGAAACCCTAGCCTATGTTGCAACCTTGTGTTATATAAACAAGGCTTTGCATTAGGGTTTAGGTTAATCAGCCAAAACAGCTTTTGAGAGAGAATTCGTGAGAGACAAATGTCTTGGACAAATTTTGTGTGTGTTCGTGATCTTGATTGATTGTAATCAGTTTGATAGATAATCAATAAAGATCGGTTTAATTGGAATTCTGTTTTCTACTCGTTTCTTCGTTATTCTGATCTAGAGGATTCCGCACTCTAGATTGGATTGACAATTTTGTGACGATCCGTACGAACTAGGGGACCTACAATTGGTATCAGAGCATTAGGCTCTTGAAGAGGCTCGCTTCAGATTTGCAGACTGCAGATTCGGGTGGAAGTTGAAAAATTTTTGAAAATTTTAAAATCTGAAAATTGGGGTTTTCGAAAATTTTGAATTTCCGATAAAATTCTGCGTTTTTGTTTGTGTTTGATTTTGCTGATTTGCAGGTTTTCGAGATAGTTCTGGTTGATTGGTTGAAGATTTTTGGCTAGAAAGACTTGAAGATTCGAAGACTGTTCTTCGTGTTCTTCATATTTTTGAAAAATCTGTTCTGATTTGGTTGTTTAATCTTGCAGGATTCTGTTAGAAAGAGATCTGTTAAAATTCTGAGAAGATTTGTTTCTGGAGGATTTGCTGATTTCAGATAAATACACTGATTAGCCAGCGAAAATAACTTACCGGCGAAATTAAAATCCAAAGGTGACTTTGGTAACCGTGTAATTGTCCTCAGCGACATTATTACGGTGATCGGCGAAGTTATTAGACGTCGTTTTAGCGAAATTATTAACCAGCGAATTTAATTTGTGAAATTAATCAGAGTATTAACCAGTGAATTTAACCAGTGAATTTAATAATCAGCGAAATTGACCAGCGTATTTGATCAGCATAGCTGAACAGCGTAATTGAACCACCTTTCTTGACCCAGCATATTTAGTTTGGCTAAGTGGAGTATTTGCTGGAGGAATTAAAAAAGGTGGAGTATTTATTTTGGTGGAGTATCTAGGTGCGTATAGAGGATTAAACGTTTTTGAAAATAGAAAGTGATCCATAGCTCATCTGACTAAACCGTTTGCACAGTTGGATTCCCTGGATTTTTAGGACAAAAATAACTCTGGAAAATCCCAAATTTGGTTTTCGACATTATATATCATTGGATTCGTCTTTTCGAGACGATTCTAACGGTGTAATTTGGTAACCACAGTTTTCGAACACTTTTTGTACGGTTTTACCAGTCTGTTACGTTAAAATGTCGAACATGTCAAATTTGAACAAACTGTTGAGTATGGAGCATGAGGTTGGTACGATAAACAAACCGCCTAATATGATGAAAGTGGAGAACTATCTAACATGGAAAGACAGGTTTCAGTCTTTCATTGAATATCAGGACACACGGATGTGGATCTGTATTCAAGATGGTTATGCGAACCCAACTCATGATTTTGAAGGCAGACAACGTGTCACTGCCTATGTGAACATGCAAGAAGCTAATAAGAATATGTATTAGGCTGAAAAGAGAGCCTTAGCTGCTATCAAGATGTCTTTACCAGATGGCATCAAACATACTTCAAGAAGTACACTACTTCTAAGGAAATGTGGGATGCACTAGAAAAGAGATATCAAGGAAATGAAGATGTCAAAAAGAGCAAAGTGGATCTACTGAAGAAGCAATTTGATGTCTTCAAGAGTATGAGAAATGAGTCACTTGAAGATATCATCATGAGATACTACCATCTAATGTCAGAAATGGACAACTATGACATAGATAGCTATACTGACATTGAGATCAATGATAAGTTGCTTGACGCATTGCCTGCAAAGTGGGATATCTATACTCTCATGATCAAAGGGGAGACAGATTATAACACAAAAGAACTTGAAGAGGTTGTGGGGAAGCTGAGAGCATACGAGCTCAACATGAAGAAGAAGGAGACAGGATATGATCAGGTTCAAGATCCAGGGATTTACAATGGACTTCCATCTTCTTCGTCTCACTATGCTTCTAGCGATTCTGCTACTGCATTTTTATCATGTGAGAATGAGCAGGTTTCCATAAATGAAGATGGTGATGTGTGTTTCGTAGCTGCTTCAGGAGGATCTACAGGTGCTAAGAGAACTTCAGCTACAAATCAGAGGAGCAATACTAAATCTATGCCTATGAGTGTGAAGGCTGCTGAAGAACATCTAGCATTACTCGCCTCATTTATTGCCTCCTACGAGAATTATATTCAGGGGAAGATATCTGATCCAGCTACTTTTGATGAAGATTATGATCAGGTTGACCCTGATGACTTAGAAGCTAGATGGATCTACAGTGGCAAATGGCCATGATTTCTAGAAAAGTGAAGAGGTTTATGAATAGAACAGGAAGAAAGTTTGTGGGAAAGACTGTTGGTTTTGACAAAACCAAGGTTAGGTGTTTCAACTGTCAAAGTTATGGACATTTTGTGAGAGAATGTCAAAGACCAAAGACAGAGTCTTCAGGTTAAAGTTCCAATAACATAAATGCATCAAATAACTCTAGCTCAAAAGCTTTGATCTCTACTGCACGAGAGGGGTCATATGATTGGAGTGTTCATCTAGAAGCTGATGAAAATGTCACTCTGGCATTCATGGCATAGATTGTACCAGTTGATGATGCTGAAGCTAAAGATGAGGATGTTGAAGCAACTGTGGATGGTAAAGTTGCGAAGGTGACTGAAGCTGAAGAGGTTATAGATGATCAGGCTACTGAAGCTGAAGAAGAAAAGAAAAAGTCTGATGACGAACAAGATGCTGAAGAGAAGGATGCTGCATATCAAAAGAAGGTAGCTGATCTTGCGGCTCTCATGGCCAACTTAGATAAACAAACCGGAGAGGTAAGTATTGGATCTGTTTGTTTAAGATGTCGTGAATTAAGTACTAAATCTGTTTGTTTAAGATGTCGTGAATTACAGGGTGAAGTTGACAGGTTGTCAAGACAAAACCAAAGTCTGGTGAATGAGATGTCGAACATAAAAGAGTCAAATTTTTTCGTAAAAAGAAATGAGTCTATGTATTTGAAGAAAATTAAAGGATATGAAGCTGAAATTGAAGCTTTAACCTGCAAATTAAACGTAAAACTTCAAATCATAGACTTAGCTCATGACACGATGAGTAAGAAAACAAAGGATATTTCTGAAAAATGCAAAGAGTTGTCAGATGCACAACTAAAAATCGTTGAACTTGAAAAGAAATAAAATAAATTTAGAGATTCATCTTTTATAATGAAACACATGATGGGTGGGTTAAAGAAGAGTAATGATAAGACCAGTGTGGGCTTCAAGGGCTTTAATGAAGTCCCACCTCCTCTTAGTCATGACTATTCATTCCTGCCTGATGAAGATGAGCTAACAAACTTTATGTCAACTGCACCAAGTAGTTTCGCATCAAGTCAAAGTGATGTGTCTGAAAGTGATGATGCTAAGAAGGAAAATAACAGGGAACATGTTTTGAAAATGACAAATTCACCTTCTAAGAATAAAAATCAAACTTTTATTAAAAAGGTTAATTTTGTTCAGGGAAGTGACATGAAAAACAAAACCACTGTTATTGAAAACGAATCGAATGTAGAGCTTGCAAAAAATAAAAACATAGAAAAATCTATACCTAAGCAAATTGAACAAGATCCTACCAAGGCATCATCATCATCATCTGATGAGGGATCAAGCTCAAAGACTTCAACTAAGAAGTCTTCGAAAAGGAGATCGTGCTTCAAGTGTCATATAAAGGGACATGTAGCTAGCTGTTGTCCTAACAAAAAGATTGAAGCACAAGTTAGTGAGAGAAAGAGAGAGAAATCACCAGAGAAGAGTGGTGATAATGTGGAGAAAATGTCGAACTCTCCAAAGAAATTTGCTCCTAAGCAACATGAGGGTGTTGCTATTGGTGTAGATAAGGCTAAAAAAGGAACTCCACAAGTTCCTCGTTTTCAAAGAAATCAACCAAGATTTCAGCCTGAATCTACATCAGGCAGATATGAGATTCCTAGTAGCAGTTAACCTAGAATGAACAATTTTAATGGAAATTCAAGTAATTTTAGAAGTCAAGGTCAATATCAAAATCGATACCAACATAATGGTGGTCAAACTTTTTATAATAATGGCTTCAGAAATTACAACAATCAAGCTTCTTGGAATCAAAACTCAAGGCACCAAAATCAAAATTTTCAAAGGTCAAATAGTCCAAGCACATATAGGAACACTTAGGACCATAGACCTAGTGGAAATACAAATCAAATTCCATCAACAGGTCTGAGATCCAAGACTCCTGTTAGGAGTAATGGATATTGGATGGATGTTCCAGTAGTTGGTGAATTTGGACGACCCAAGACCATTAAGGCTTGGGTCCCCCAATCTAACTAATTTCTTGGTTGGTGTGTGTAGGAGCTGCTAAGGAGGATTATCAACTTATGGTATGTTGATAGTGGCTGCTCCAGGCACATGACGGGGTATGCGAGATTGTTGACTGAGTTTGAAAATTATGATGGTGGATATGTGAACTTTGCTGGTGCTAAAGGTGATAGAATTACAGGTCGAGGAAAAGTGACGAATGGGAAGATCACACTGGACAAAGTGAACTATGTTGAGCAGCTTAAGCACAATCTGATGAGCGTGTCACAAGTCGGCAACAAGGGTCACTCGGTCCATTTTACCAAGATTGAAGCATTAGTGTTAAAACCAGGTTTGGTGATTTCGGATGATTGGATAGTGATGAGAGCGCCAAGGAGAAATGACACTTATGTCATGGACATGGGTGCTAAGGATTCGAATGTTGTGGTGACATGTTTACTATCAAAAGCCTCTGAAGCTGAATCGAAGTTGTGGCATAGACGCGTGGCCCATATTCACTATCGCAAAATGAACTATATTATTAAAAATGAATTAGTGAAAGTCCAATGCAGAAGTTTCACGTGGAAGATAAATGTCTTCCATGTCAAAAGGGAAAACAACATAAGAAACCTCATAAACCAAAAACAATAAATTCCATAGATGCCCCTTATGAATTACTTCACATGGATTTATTCGGTCCAGTGAACGTGAGGAGCATAGGTGGAAAGTACTATTGTCTTGTTGTCACAGATGATTACTCACGTTATTCTTGGGTTTTCTTTTTAGGTACAAAAGATGAGATAGCAGAGATGCTGATAGATCTTTTTACAAAATTGGAAAACGTCCATGAAGCAAGGATCAAGAGGATAAGGAGTGATAATGGCACGGAGTTCAAGAGTCGGATTCTGGATCTCTATTGTCTTCGCTAGGGAATAGAACATCAATATTCTGCTCCTTATACTCCTCAACAGAATGGAGTAGCTGAGAGGAAAAACAGGACGTTGATCGAAGCCCCTAGGACTATGCTTTCAGATTCAAAGCTTCCAGTTCTTTTCTGGGGAGAAGCTGTGAGTACAACTTGCTACGTCCTAAACAAAGTTTTAACCGTTAAACGTTTTAACAAAACTTGTCATGAATTAATGTTTAACGAGAAACCAAACTTAAAAGGCTTTGAACCATTTGGATTACCATGCACCATTGTGCGAAACAAAGATAAACAAAAATTCGGTGAGGTGGCTGATGAAGGCTACTTTCTAGGTTACGTGCCTGGCACACCGAATAAAAGGGTTTTTAAACTAAAACCTGGTAAAATTGATGTTGTTTTTAATGTTGAAATTACTACATATAAACCTCAACAATCAACGAGTGGTCCAGCCATATTATATGATTATGAAAGTGTTTTAAATCATTTAATATTCCTGAGTTTTCTAATGCAGGTGATCCCCAGTTGATGCGAACAGTGATCAGTGAACACGGGATGAAGGCTAGTTCATGCCTAGATCGAGTGTTTCTATGACAGATGCTCCGGAAACTTCCTCAAGTGCTGCTATTTATGATTCAAGCGATAGTGAGTCTGAACCTGTTCAGGGGGGAGGATTTCATTAATCCGTTTGCAAATCAGAATATTCATGGGGAGATTAGATCAAACCTGGGTGATAATTTAGAAGTGGATACCGTTGCTACTACACGAGCAAATAGAGATCATCCAGTGGACATGATACTTGGAGATCCTACTGCAGGTGTTCAGACAAGGAGAATCATAGCAGCAAATACAGGCTTATTTGTTTCGATTGAGAAGACTAGGATTGTGAATGAGTGCTTGTATAGTTGCTTTATTTCCCAAGAGGAGACAAAGAACATTCATATGGCTCTAAAAGACAATTCATGGGTTGAAGCTATGCAAGAGGAATTGGCCCAGTTTGCAAAGTTGAAGGTTTGGGAGTTAGTTGACCTTCTTAAAGGAGAAAGGAAATAGGCACTAAGTGGGTGTTTAAGTGCAAGAAAGATGATTGAGGGATAATAACGCGAAACAAGGCTCGATTGGTTGTCAAAGGTTTTAATCAGCAGGAAGGGATTGATTACAATGAGGTGTTTGCACCAGTGGCAAGGTTGGAAGCAATCCGTTTGTTCCTAGCCTTCGCATCATTCAAGGGCTTCAAGGTTTACCAACTAGACGTGAAGAGTGCATTTCTTTACGGGAAAGTCCAAGAAGTGGTGTATGTCTCACAGCCAGATGGGTTCGTTGATCCAGATTATCCAGATCGTGTGTACAAACTTGATAAGGCTTTGTATAGATTACATCAAGCACCCAGGGCGTGGTACGAGACACTGTCAACACATCTAATCAAGAATGGTTTTGAGAGATGTCAGATTGACAGTACACTGTTTATTAAGAGGAAGAAGGAAGATTTTCTGCTAGTATAGGTGTACGTGGATGACATCATCGTTGGGTTATCAGATGAAAACATGTGTAAAGAGTTCGAGTAGGTGATGAAGAGCAAGTTCGAAATGAGCGCTGTGGGTTAGCTGTCTTACTTTCTGGGATTACAAGTTGATCAGAAGGAGGATGGGATGTTTATACATCAGACAGAGTATGTGTATCACATTTTGTCTCGATTCAAAATGGAGGATTGTTCTACTTTCAACACACCCATATGCGAATATCACAATCTTGGCCCAGATCATTAAAGTACTGAAGATGTTGATCCTACTCAATATAGGGCAATGATTAGTTCTCTAATGTACTTGACTGCTTCAAGACCAGACATTATGTTTGTCGTATGTCCGTGTGCCAGATATCAGGCTAATCCAAAGGAGTCACACATGAAGGCGGTGAAGCGTATGCTTCGTTACTTGAAGGGGAAACCTAAACTTGGGTTGTGGTATCCAGCTAATAGTGATTTGAAGTTTGTTGCTTACACTGACTCAGACTTTGGAGGATGTAAGTCTAACAGGAAGTCTACAACAGGTGGTTGTCAGTTCTTAGGAGGCAGGATTGTCTCTTGGCAATGCAAGAAGCAATCTTGTGTGTCTACCTCTACGTGTGAAGCTGAATATATTGATGCGGGTAGCTGCTGCTCTCAGGTTCTCTGGATACAACAGCAGATGCACGATTACAGTTTGGATTTCACTCGTACTCCTATTATGATAGACAATAATGCCATAATTTCTATAACAAATATTCCCGTGAGACACAGTCGCACAAAACATATTGACATTTGTCATCATTTTATACGGGATTGTGCTGAAAAGAAACTAATTAAACTTCATAGAGTCGACACACTAGATAACCTGGCTGATCTTTATACTAAAGCTTTTGACAGGGCTCGCTTTGAACATTTAGTAGAACTCAACGGGATGAGGAATCCTGAATAACTGGTTTTTCATAAGAATTTTGTAAATATTTTATTGTTTTCTTAAAAATAAAAAAATTTTAAAAAAAATAGAAAACCACAAAATCCAAAAACATTGAAAAATCAAAAACATAAAAAAATAGAAAATCAAAAATGAGTTATCATTGTGTGAAAAAGAAGAGATGATAGTACATCAGCAAGTTAGACTGTCACACTGAAAATGAATTAAATTGCTTAAGTGTGATAGCAGCTTCATCATATGATGTACCAGTAGGCAAAAAGCATGAAATAATCAACTTACCAATGTGATATAAACCTAAACGAACTGTGTATGAGTGGGGAACACATCAGTGGTGTATGGTTTAATGACCTTAAATATTACGTTGATAGATTGCCAAAATCTGAGGTTTTGGGTCTTTATACTGTTATTTCATCTGGGGGTATCAGGGTTGTCCTTCTGCTGCATCCAGATACATGCTGACCTAGGCACAACCAGGATATCTTAAAAGAGCTAAAAATGCCAAAACCCATAAATGAAGAAGCTCTCCTAGAGAGACATTCAAAATGTGCAAAATGCATAAATCGTACCAAAAATGGTACTTGTCATAGCCCTCGTTAGATATTTTGGTCTCTTTGCTGTACGGAAGTACTGGCCTGATCACCAATTATCTATCGTTGAAAAACAAAATGGATGAATTCAGTATACTCACCTACTACGAGGAATCTTTGCGCATACCTTGATCGCGGGGGTACATCATGAAGTGGGACATACTAGTATTTCAGTAATAAAATTACCTTAACGTATCATACGGTAATGGAACTTGAAATGTTCATGCATTTTGTTTAAGTGGACAAACATACTAGTAATTGTCCTGGACTGCTTTTCACGAAAATTATATAAAGAATTATCTAATAGTGTGAAAACAGTTTGATGTTGCTGATATGATCTTCTTACCGGTGATTCTCACACAAACAGAGTGTTTATTGCTTTTGTTATTTACTTGCTTTCAGAAAATATAAAAATCCAAAAATAGTGTCTTTTTCGTTTAAAATTCTTAACGTACGGAAAACTGTTATTCTTGGAGGAATTGTTACTGATAAGGGGAGACAGTGTTAGAAAGTGAGTTCAAAATTTTAAATCATGCAGGTTCTTGTGTGTTGGAAAAAGGTTTTGTGTGTTGTTGATAAATTGGAATTGCTTAATCTGTGATATAGTTTAACTAACTCTTGAATAATAATAATTTAGTTAACTTTGTTGAAAAATTCTTATGGTTTCTCGAGATGTTTGTTTTATAGCATACAGATTGAAGCAGTATGTTGCTGAGAAGTTAAAGTGTTGAGAAGATGAGAGTTTGATTGGATGCATGGTAGAACCTCCTTTCTACATTGCAAACAATGTTGAAGAGTTTAAAGATTGCTTTGCAAATGCTGAACTGGAGTTTACTCAAATGCTAACGTTTTGAAGATTTGGTGATTGGATGCATCAGCTTAGGGGGAGTCTGTTGCTGACAGAAGATGTTAAAGTTGAAGCTATCTAAAGACCAAAGACATTGCAAGACTACACGAAGAATGCAAGATAGCTGAAGATAAAGTTATTTTATGAAGCTATTGTCAAGGGGGAGTTTGTTGGTGCATATTTGTGACAACAGCTTAGATTTGGTCTTTAGTTATCTTGTAATTAGTAAAACAATAAACGGTTAGCGGGTTTAGCTTTGTATTAGTCAAATAATAGAGTTTGGGCTAAACCAAACCCAGATAGGGTGATGGGGGATGAATTGGGCCTAGCCCATGTTGGAAACCCTGGCCTTTGTTGCAACCTTGTGTTATATAAACAAGGCTTTGCATTAGGGTTTAGGTTAATCAGCCAAAACAGCTTTTGAGAGAGAATTCGTGAGAGACAAAGGTCTTGGACAAATTTTTTGTGTGTTTGGGATCTTGATTGATTGTAATTAGTTTGATAGATAATCAATAAAGATCGGTTTAATTAGAATTATGTTTTCTACTCGTTTCTGTGCTATTCTGATCTAGAGGATTCCGCACTCTAGATTAGATTGACAATTCAGTGATAATACGTACGAACCAGGGGATCTACAATGTAAACCGATTCGGTTAGAGTGCCTTGTAAGAAGGCGTTGTTCATGTCAAGGTGGCGTAGAGGCCAATTGAAATAAATGGCTATGGCAAGGATGAGGCGTAAGGTGGCAGGTTTAACCACGGGACTAAAGGTATCAACATAATCTAAACTGGGAAGTTGATGAAAGCCTTTAGCAACAAGTCATGCTTTTAGGCGGTCCACAGAACCATCGGGTTTGAATTTAGTGCGGTAAACCCATTTGCATCTAACAAAATGTTAGGAGCATTATCGGGAGGAACGAGTGTCCAAGTTTGATTATATGTGAGTGCGTCAAATTCGGATTGCATGGCTTCTTGCCATAATAGTTTTTTGAGGGCTTGGGTAATGGTAGTGGGTTCAGGAAAGGTATGAGTGGTAGAGTGGTATAAGACGAAGTCGAAGTTGTAATACTTTGGGTTCGGTTTACGGGTGGGTCAGGTTCGATAAGAAGTAATGGATTTGGGTGTAGGGGAGGGAATGGGTTCAGTGGGTTGTGAAGAGGAGGACGAGTCCAAGGGGATGTGTGTAGGGGATGGAGGCTTCGGGTTGGTATTTGTGGGAGGGTCGGTGGGTGGTCAGGGGGTTCGGTGGGGTGGGTTTGGTTGGGAGGTGGACGCCTTTGATAGGTGATGATGGGTGGGTTTGAAGTAGATGGTGTAGAAGCAGTGGTAGTAGGATTGGAAGAGGTTGAATTTTGAGGAGGAGTGGAAGAAGGTGTAGAAAGGGAAATTAATTGTGTGGTGAGGGGTAACCAAGTGTCGGGTGAGGGTGAGATGGGGGTAGAGGTTTGAGAAAGGGATTCATAGGGAAAGATGTGGTCAAGAAAATGGACATGACGGGAAGTGTAGATTCGATGAGTGAGGGGATCAAGGAGATGGAAAGCACTTTGAGAGGATGAGTAGCCGATGAAGATGCACGGTTTTGACCGAGACTCAAGCTTATGTTTTGAGTAGCGTCGCAACCAAGGGTATGATAAGCAACCAAAACTATAAAGTTTTTCATAGTTCGGATAGATGTGGAAAAGGCGAAAATAAGCAGAATCATTATGCAAGATGGGGGTAGGTAATCTATTTATGAGATAAGTGGCGATGGTGAAAGCAAAAGGCTAAATTTGAGAGACATGTTAGCGTGAGAAAGCAGTGATAGGCCGGTTTCGACAATGTGGCGATGACGACGTTCGACATAGCCATTGTGTTCGGGTGTGTGAGGAGGAGAGGTGAGATGAGAAATGCCACAAGAGGCTAGGTGAGAGGATAGTTTGACGTATTCTCCACCATTGTCTGAAAATAATTGCTTAATTTTAGTTTTGAAAAAGTTCTCAACAAGTTTTTCAAATCGAACTAAAGCATTTAGAGAGTCCGATTTATGTTTTAATGAATAAATCCAAATGTATTTTATGAAATGGTCAACAAAAATTATGTAATATTTGTAACCATCAAAATATGTAATTGGAGATGACCAAACATCGGAAAATATTAATTCTAGAGGTGTATTAGAAGTTAAAGAAGATGAATAAAAGGGGAGTTTGTGACTTTTATTAATGCAACATGAATTACATGATTCATGCTTGCTTGAAATAAAGGGAACAAAGGAAGCTAAATGTTGTAAAACACGCAAATGTGGATGTCCTAGGCGGTGATGCCATGAAGAATTCTTGGTGGTTTGCAAGTGAAAAGCTTGAGGAGACTTGGTTGATGAGAGCTCGTAGAGGCCATGACTAGTGATTCCCCGAAGAATGGTTCGGCGATTGGGAAAGTCCTTGATGACAAAATAAGAAGAGAAAAATAAGATTAGTATGTTGTTATCAAGGCATAAGCGAGAGATAGATATGATGTTACGGGAGATAGAAGGAACACAAAGAACATTTTTAAGAACAATAGGAACATTAGAAAAATAAAGAGTCATGGTGCCAATGTGAGTAATTTTAAGAGATGAATCATCACCGATGATAAGTTCCTCGATACCATCGTATGGGCTATGCATAGATAGTGCACTAAGATCATTGGTAATGTGATGAGAAGCACCATTATCCTTCAACCAAGATAAATCGGAGTCCACGGTGGGGTGTGTTGCCATCATTTATGCTTGGGGTTTTGGTTAGTTATTGGATCGGTTGTAGGTTGGAGGTGTGATTGAGGGATGAGCTTTCTTAAATAATGGGCATGAGGTTAATGAATGTCCTTTGGTAAAACACCATTGGCATTTACCAAGGAAGGGTCGTTGGCTAGGGGCGGAAGTGGGTGTAGGAAGCAGGCCAGGGGCGTTGGTAGAAGTGAGTTTTAGAGATGAAGGAAAGTTGATCATGGTGACCGATTGTGTGGCTGCTGTGCTAGCGGTCACAGTGGTGGTGGTAACAGCATTATCAGCCATGGAAGAGAGGGTGGTTGTGTTTAGGTTTTGCAAAACCTGGCTGATACCATATAAAAGTATCAACGCTTGTGTTTTGTCATTGATCAATGGTTTACATATATACAAGAATGGAGCTATTGACTAGGAACTAATAAGCTATAATCAAGGAACTAAACAAGCTAAGATATTGACCAATTAATTGGTAAGTTACAACAAGAAAATTAATTTGAATTTGAAACTTCTTTGGTGGGAGATTCGGTTTTGACCGAATGTGTTCTAATACTGTAAACATGTGCCCGTCCACCTACTCCTTCCCACTGAATATTAAAACAATTATGCTTTTGGTGACAAAGGTATCAATTTTTGCTGGTTTTTTCCTTCCTTTGCTTCAGACAACCCGGAAAGATAATAGCCCAAGGATTACTAAAAAAATTATGCGTTAAGCATGCCCTTTATGTGTAACACCCCGAACACGTAGAAAACAACTCCCGACGGAAACATCGGGGAGTCACGTTACAAATTGTTCATAACACATGATACTAAAGTTTCGTTTATTAATTAATTGAATTACAATGTCTTTTGAAACACAAAACAAGCACAAACAACTAGTTTTAGATTAAAGCAAAACTAAGGCCCGAGTCCATTCCTATGTGTAGCATGCTTGTATAACATCAAACATTTAACATAGGTTTTGTCATCAAATTCATGGCTATGAACTTGTATTGAAATACATAGTCCGACTGCGAGAGTCTATGAGTGAAAACTGTTTTGGTCAAAAATTACCGAAGCAATTAAGTGATCAAATTAGTTAAGTGAGGTAGTGTGCTAGAATTATGTGTGAAAAATATGTTAACCGAGTTAGTTGTAAAAACAGTTTCAGGATACGGCTCAGGATATAGAGCTGTATCTATGATCAAACAATGAGCGAAAAAGTAAAGGTTCACACGTGATGTACGAGGAAAGCCCTTGATCAATCTAGATCGCCGGCACAAAACCTTGGGAGCTGACAATCGCAGCTGCCTTGTTCTTCTATTACTTCAAATATCTGGATACCGTGAAGGATGTGGAGCGGATCAACTAGGTGTTACAATGTAATTGGAATACAAGTGTTTGTGTGTAGTGTTTGCAGTAAGCTAGAGAGCAAAAGTGTTCAAGAGCGTGTGTCTAAGTTGCATGCCTTAATCTGATCCGCCCCCATCTATTTATAGTAAAAGAAGTGTAACAAACTATCCTAATTCACCGGGATCCGGCGAATATTCCCCACTCGAACATTGTAGACCTGGTCTTTCGGGTTCAACGTCTCTCACATAACAGATACGCCCGAGTCTTGAGGAGAAGAAGTCCATCTGACCGTTAGTAACCCACAGCCTCTAACCTGCACGTGGTTAATTCAATTAACCTCAGGATATCGCCCAGTATGTTAGCAATATCCTAATCCAGTATCCTGATCACAAGCAAACAACCAAAAGCAGGATATTAGTCAGGATATGTACACTCAGAAAATGACCCATAACAATTGTCCCCAAATATATCTGTTGGTATACCAATCCAACGGATATATTTTAAAAATTCTATCCCGTAAATCAAGACAATTAAAACGAAACGATGGTTGAGGTGACATTGTGCCATTGTCAATGCAATATTTACTCTTTACCCCCCTATATTCAGCCTATAATTAGCTGAGATATTTTTCTTCTTGTTATCATTACTCTCCAAGCGATTCTCAGGTAATCATCCTTCTCTTCATTCTCTGTTCTTTCTCCAAAGTTTCTTTTAGTTTGCTCAATACATTTCATGGCATCTCGAACAAGATCTCGTTCGGATGAACCAGTCCCAACCCTCATGAGTCAAAACCTCATACGAGAACCGGAAAAAGAAATCTGTTGCTTCAACAATGCCGATATCGCTGCCCTCAAGAATTCCGGCGCCTTTCCCACTGGAACAGTCATTCGGCCTTTTGACCGAGAGATCCGATCAGACGTGTCATCGGACGAGTGGGTTTGTTTTTTCGCCTACCCCTTTTCTTTGGGGCTACGGTACCCATTTCCACCCTTTATCTATCGTTTCTTCGAACTCATCGGCCTTAGTTATGCTCAAACTATGCCAATGGTCTGGCGAGTTTTGATGGTGCTAGATCAAATCAGATCTCGCCATTGCCCTGACCTATGCATTGAAGACCTCCCTATAGCATACCGGCTGAGGTCCCATGGCGACAGCCATTTTCTTTTGTTTTCCACCTCCAAAAGCCCTTTAGTCCTTAAGGCCACCAAGAACGAAGACCGATGGCGGTGAAAGTTCTTTTTTGTGAAAAGAGACTCCATCGACAAGGGTTTCGACCTGCCGGTTAGATGGTTAACCAAGGGTAGGATCTAGGGTTTTAGGAATATCCCCAAGTATATCCTTAAACTATATCCTAAACTTATATCCTGATGTTTTTATGCAGCGAACTTCAGAGATTTAGCACCCCCAAGTGCGGAATCCAAGTCCAGGATCAAAGGAATCTACCAACTTCCTGCCAGTGAAAGAACTTTCTCCTTGTCTCTTACAGATTCAAGCCAAAAATCAAGTTCAGAGATGTCTAGTAAGCATATTCTCAATAATTATCTTTATTTATCAAACCGATTATTTTTTCAGAGGTATTACGAGTTTTAAAAATATATTCCCTTGTGCAGTACCAGTTGTCAACCTTGAAGGCTTCCAACTTGACGAGTTGGATAGTTACTCCAGCCTTGTACCTGTCAAACAAGAATCTAAGCCGAAGCCATCTGCCACACCGAAGCCTATCACTTCAAAGACTACTACCGCTCCTAAAGCTCCTCCGGCATCTAGGACCCGGGCCTCTAGCTTCCGGAAGAGGAAAGAAATGGATTCTCCAGCCGCCTCTGAGACATTCTCTCTCGAGAATCATGGGTTTATTGAAGCTACTTCATTCCTCAAGCAGGTAAAAATTCCCTTCCAATATCCTGAACATGCATGTTAATCATTATCCTGTTCATTTTACACTTATACCTGTATCTGTAATTGCAGGGCTTGGAACGTCTCATGCACTAGTATGAAGACGCATGTGGGCTTAACAAGATGCTGGAGATTAAGCTCGAAGAAGCTGTTGCCACCATAGCTGATCAAGGAACAATCGCAGCTGCCAAGTCCCAGCACTATGAGGACAAATACAAGGCAATGACCCAGGAACACCAAGCTGCCCTCCACAAAGCCAACGAGGATGCTCAAGCCAAACTAGATGCCACTCTTCTTCAATACCAGCAGGATATGAGTTCATATCGGGACAGCCTCAAAGCATCCGTTGTTATCTCCCTTCTCCAAGCTAGGTTAAGGATGGCTTATGAGGCCAAAGCCTTGGGCTTCGAATGCCCCTCCTGGAATGTCAAAGCTTGGGAAGCGAAATTACAGAATCTTGTAGGCCATCTTGTTGCACATCCTGTAAAGCATGCTGGTGAAGAGCCTTCTAAGGCGGCCGAGGAGGTGGCCAATGCTGGTGATGATGCTGAGAAGAATCCCGAGGGTGATGCTGGTGCAGATGCTGGGAAAGAAGTTGCCGATCAAGAAGGTGCTGCCCCTTAGGCGGCGAAGTGGGCGATGATGGATATACGTGCCAAGGCCGGAGCCCACTTTTTTAAATTTCATGGTTGTGGTTTGTATAAACAATTTACTTTTCCTGTCGTTGAACAATTTATATTTCCTGCATTAGAACAATACGATGACCAAAGGTGGATGGGTCCTGGGTTTTCAGGATGAAGCCCTTGGTCATCGGTTAGTATAACCTGTTTTGAATGTCGTAACGGTTGAAGGTGGACAGGTCCTGTTTTGAGATAGAACCTTCAACCATTACATAAGTATGGTAAAGACTAATTGTGCTTTTGGTGGATGGGCCTCGGTTTGAGGTGAATCCAAAAGCACAACTTTTAACATGTTAATAATATAACTTGCTTTTGACTTATTTGTTGTTGCCTTTTAATTTCCGTTAAGCATTCCTTAATGTAGATTTTAGCTTTGCAAAATTTTGTACAACTACCTTTTGAAAATATCCTGATCAATATACTCAGTGATATATTATAAAACTTTTATTAAATAGAACTTCTAAAAATTCGATCAACTTTAGAGAAAACTTTTAAAGAATAAAAGATAGTTCACTTTCTAAAACCTGTTTTGACAATTCTTGTTTGATCAAGGTTTTAATTTCAAACTAGTATTACTTCCAAATATTTTAATCAAATATCCTGATAAGCATACATTTTGAGAATATGTCCCGAAAATTTATCCTAATCAGGATTCCTAAGCTTCTGTCAAACATGGTTTCAAAAACTCATATTATGTTTACAAAGGAAAGATCATACCAGGAATAGAGTGTAACCCTATTCTCAAACTTCAATCCTTTTGCAAATTTTCCAATGAGGATGTCCCCTGTCTGAGATACTTAGTGTACTAGGTCCGAGCTTTATCCTTTGAGCCTTACACAATTGCCTCAGTAGGAATGTCCCCTGTGCACAATGTCTTCGAATACTTAGAATTCTTCTGGACATCAGTTCCAGTTGTATAGACAATTTTTTGTGTTACAGGGGTAAAACCCAAAAATGTACTGGAGATAAATCCCTCGTATCCTGGGGAAATCCCGAATTTCTGTGCGCTACAGGCGGGAGTGTATAAACTCCAAGACTTAGAAAGGTGAAAACCTTTAAACCTTAGAGAGTATGAAAATACCCTTCCGTGAGAGAGGGTGATCAATCCTCATATACCTTTAGGATTCAGGATATAGCCAATAGTAACGAAATTGTCAGCCACTTTTACATGGACTGGTCCCGCCACCTTGAACTATCCCCGAATAACTTGCGCTCCAGGCGGGGTGTTTAAACCAAATTCGGAAGAAAGGTGAATACCTTTAAACCTGTGAAGGGATCAGGATCCCTTATACGTGAGAGAGGGGGCCAATCCTCTAATCTTCCGAAGTATCCTGAGTGTGTATCCTGGTGCTATATCCCGAAGCATATACTGCAAAACATCTTTAAACTAAGGTGGGTGTTAGCTTGGCTAACACCCCTCTGATGCTTAAGTCAGTATTGGGTTTCAATAAATCAAATCAAATATATTTAAAAGAGATAGAATTCTTACCATCCTGAGTTAGAAATTAAATTCTAAACTCACTTGAAATAAAGCTTGAGATGTATAGCATTCCAAGATCTCAGCAGCATATCCCCCTCCATATTCTTGAGTCGGTATGCACCTTTTCCTGATTCTGATTCAACCTCATATGGTCCTTCCAATTTTGGAGCCAGCTTTCCATCAGCAGGATTAGTAGTATTCTGAAAAGCCTTTCTTAACACCCAATCTCCAACTTTAAACCTTCTAGTCCTTATATTCTTGTTATATGCTCTGGATATCCTTTGTTGATATGCTGCCATCCTTAGCCTTGCTGCATCTCTTGTCTCATCAACAGTATCCAGTTCCTGGCATAGGACTTCAGGATTCTGCTCAGGATTCCCGAGGTTGGATCTTGCTGTAGGAATCACCATTTCCATCGGGATCACCGTTTCTGCTCCAAACACTAAGGAAAATGGGGTTTGACCAGTTGCATTTTTTACCGTCGTTCTATCAGCCCACAAAACAAAGGGTAGTTCTTCTGCCCATCTTCCTTTCTTGGCCCCTAATCTCTTCTTCAAGTTGTTGACAATTATCTTGTTTGAGGATTCAGCTTGTCCATTTGCTTGAGGATGTACCGGGGTGGACGTAATCATTTTGATTCCCCAACTCTTGCAGAAGTCAGTAGTCCTTTTACTTATAAATTGAGATCCGTTGTCACAGATTATCTCAGCCGGTACTCCAAACCTAGTCAGGATATTCCTTTTTATGAAGGATACCACTTCCTGATCTCTAACTTGAACAAATGCTTCTGCTTCAACCCATTTGGAGAAATAATCCGTCATTGCCAACATGAAAACCTTTCCTCCTGGAGCCTTTGGGAGCTTTCCTACTATATCCATACCCCATTTCATAAACGGCCAAGGGGAAACAATAGGATACAGCGGTTCAGCAGGCTGATGTAATATGTTACTATGTCTTTGACATGCATCACATCTTCGAGCATATTCTGTGGCATCTTTCCTCATCGTCGGCCAATAATATCCTATTCTTAATATTTTTGAGAATAAGGACCTGCCCCCAGTATGGTTACCACAATCCCCTTCATGTATATCCTGAAGTACTTCTTTGGTTTCAGGATCCTCCAAGCACCTCAGATATGGTCCTGCAAGAGATTTCTTATACAAAACATCATTTATAATAGTGAATCGTGATACCTTCATCCTAAAGGCTTTAGGATTCTCATTCTTTGGGATGTGTCCTTCCTTTAGATATCTCATGATTGGAGCCGTCCAGGACTTAGGATCCTCCTCAAGATAGTCATTATCAGGATCCTGAATACTTATTACTTCCTTATCCTGAGGATTCGTCACAGGATATAGGATATGTAATATTGGTATCTGGGTTCCTTCCGGTATCCTGACCGATGATCCCAGATTTGCCAAGGCATCAACTTCAGCATTATCTTCTCTTGGTACCTGTTCAAGTGTAAAAATATAGAAATATCCTGCTAATTTTTTGAGAATTTCGAGATACTCGATTAACTTCTCTCCTTTAACTGCATAGGTTCCATTAAAATGATTAGTGATTAACAAGGAGTCAACATATACTTGCAAATTCTTGATATTCATATTTTTAGCCAACTCTAATCCTACAATTAAAGCCTCATATTCTGCCTCATTATTAGTAGCAGGAAATTCACACCTAATAGCCTGGGGTAATATGTCCCCCTGTGGCGATTTTAGTAGTATACCTAAACCTACACCCCTTACGTTAGATGCACCATCAGTATATAATGTCCAGCATTCTAAGTTTTCTCCTAGCTGCTGTACCTCTAAATCTACTTCATTTTGAATGTCACTACTGAAATCAGCCACAAAGTCAGCTAAAGCCTGAGACTTTATGGCATTTCGAGGCTCATATACTAAGTCATAAGCACTCAATTTTACTGACCACTTGGCCATCCTACCTGACATCTCTGGTTTCCTAAGCACGTTTTTAACAGGATAATTGGTTTTAACATGAATCCTATGTGTCTCAAAATAATGTCTAAGTTTTGTTGATGCCATAACTAGTGCTAATATCAATTTCTCTAGATGAGAATATCTAGTTTCAGCATCTAGTAAACTTTTACTAACATAATAGACAGGATATTGCTGACCTTCATGGTCCTTTATAAGAACGACACTTATAGCATTCCCTGATACAGCGAGGTATAGGGATAGTGGTTCTCCATTTTCAAGCTTCATCAATAGAGGTGCAGTTTAGAGATATCGCTTCAAATCCTGCAAGGCTGCTTCATGCTTCTCTCCCCATTCGAACTTCTTATTCTTCTTGAGGTTATCATAAAATTCCTTGCATTTTTCCGAGGATCTTGAGATAAATCTGTTCAATGCTGCTACTCGGCCTGTCAACCGTTGAACATCCTTCATATTTTAAGGTGATTTGATATCCAAGATGGCTTTGATCTGCTCCGGGCTTGCCTCTATTCCTCTTTTGGTCACCATATATCCTAGAAACTTTCCTGCCCCCACTCCGAAATGACACTTAGCAGGATTCAGCTTCATGTTATACTGATCCAGGATATCAAATGCTCCCTTAATATCCTGGAGGTGATCCTCAGCCTTTTTAGATTTCACCACCATATCATCAATGTATACCTCCATTGTGTCCCCCAACTTATCTTTGAACATCATGTTCACCAATCTCTGGTATGTTGCACCTGTATTTTTCAAACCGAAAGGCATAGCAGTATAGCAATAAATACCTGTTGGTGTCATGAAGGCAGTATCCTCCTGGTCCGAAGGCTCCATTTGAATCTGCTGAAATCCTGAGGATGCATCCATGAATGTTAACATTTCATGCCCGGCAGTAGCATTCACCATTGCATCAATATGAGGAAGAGGAAATGGGTTTTTAAGACAAGCCTTATTCAAGTCTGTGTAATCTACACAGACTCTCTATTTCCCATTTTTCTTCTGTACTACGACTACGTTTGCCAGCCATCTTGGGAATTTGACTTCTCTGATCATTTTGGACTTCAACAATCTTTCAACTTCCTCTTGTATGATTGTATTTCGTTCAGGAGCAAACTTCCTTCTTTTTTGCTAAACAGGCTTGAACGACCTGTCAATTCCAAGCTTGTGAGTAATAATGTCTTTGGATATGCCTGTCATATCCTCATGCTTCCATGCAAATGTTGACATCCTGCATTTCAAAAAGTTGGTTAATTGTTCTTCAATATCCTGAGGGATATTGGTTCCTACGAGCACCGAGATATCAGGATTATCCTGATCTAGGATAACTTTCTTCATATCCTGCTCTGAAGCCTCCACGATATCCTGGGCCCGCATCTTTAATTGCTATGCTGGATTAGGCTTGGTTGAGGATTTCATTGAGGACGTATAGCATTCCTTCGCCTCCTGCTGATCACTATCAACTTTGACGACCCCCCATGGGGTAGGGATCTTGATGCACTGGTGATAAGTCGATGGCACAGCCTTCATGTCATGGATCCATGGCCTGCCTAGTATGATGTTATAGCAGGATAGGGAGTCCATCACACAGAAGCGTTGTATCGAGTTGACCCCTTCAACATATACTGGTAACTTTATCTCTCCTACGGTGTTCCTAGCTTCTCCACTGAAACCAACGAGCAGTGTGGACTTTGAAGTAATATCCATCGGAGATACATTCATCCTTTTCAATGTTTCCAGCTGAATTATGTTGACAGAGCTACCATTGTCCACCAATATCCTGCGTACAACATGGTTAGCTACATATAATGTTATTTCAAGGGCGTCATGGTGAGGATCCTGGACAGTATCCCTGTCATCACTATCAAAAGTGATCACTTTATCGGTTGTAAGGGTAGTCATCCTAGCTGGTTTGTCCCCCCTTTCAGTCTTAGCTTCTTTTGCATGTCTCTTGGCCGCAGAATACGAAGTCCCACAAATGTCGTATCCTCCTGAAATAAAGTTAATTATTTTGGCATCTGCTGGGGGTGATGCTGCTCGTTCAGGATCCTTCTCAGGATCCTGCCCTTTATTCTTCTTTCTCCCCAGTAAATCCTTCAGATACCCCTTTGCTTAACAGGTAGCTTATTTGTTTCCTTAGAGCAATGCAATCCTCGGTCACATGTCCAAAATCTTCATGGAAGGCACACCATTTGGATTTATCCTTCCAATCAGCTTTCTGTTGATTCTTTCGAGGCTACCTAGCTTTGTCTCCTAAACCCTGCATAGCATACATTAACTCGGGTATATTAACAGAAAAGCAGTATTCAGATAATTCAGGATATTCTTCAGGATCCTCGTCTTCAACAGCATTCACTTTCTTGTTGTCATTTCTACCATATGGCTTGGAGCGATACGGTTTATACGAGGATTCTGATTTCCTGTTGGTCGATTCGTAGGTTGAGGTAGAATTCATCCTTTCTTGCATCTTTTTGTCATCTTCCAAGCGGATATATCTCAAAGCCCTGTTACGAGCTTCGTCGAGATTCCTGCAAGGATTCATTACAAGATCCTGATAAAATTGAGAATCCTTTTGTAACCCCATCTTAAAAGCCTGCACAGCTGTTGCAACATCAAGATGTGGGATATCCAAGGATTCTCGACTAAACTTGTTCACATAATCCCTCAAGGATTCCTGAGGTCCTTGAGTTATCCTGTAAAGATCACTGGTTAGTTTCTCAAAACTCCGACTGCAAGAAAACTGACTATTAAATAAATTAACCAAAGGAGCAAACGAAGTAATTGAGTGAGGAGGAACATTTAACAACCATTTTAAGGCTGATCCCGTCAAGGTAGAACCAAAACCCTTGCATAAGCATGCTTCCTTGAGTTCCGGAGGGATAGGGTTAATCTCCATTCTTTCTCTATACTGGGCAATATGCTCTTCAGGATCCGTAGTCCCATAATACAATTTCATGTTAGGGGTCTGAAATCTTTATGGGATTTCAGCATCACAGATAGGATATGCAAAGCGGGATATCCTGTGGCTGTCTTGAGATACTTCCAGAATTGGCTGGACCACTCCAGGTACACTGGATATCATGTACTTCAATTTCTGAAGCTCCCTAGTAAATGTTGACGTCATACCTGCATCCTGCAAAGACCCATTGTTGTTAGTAGCAAGAATATTATTATTTGACACATTACCGGTCTGAGGATTCTGGCCATATCCTGAACTCCTCATAGTTGACATCCTGACCGAGGAGGGTATCTCAGGGGTATGATTCTGAGAATGGCTTGGGACGATATTCCCCCTGTTATCCTCAGTGTAAACTGCAGAACTGAAGTTCAAAGCCCTAGGCTGTATAGGAGTGACAGTTTCTTCAGCAGGTCTACTTGGGCCAGATTTCAAGAGTTGTATTTCTCTCATCAGCATCCGATTAGTTTCCTGCTGCTGCCTCATCTGTTCCTGTACACTACCAAACAAATTCAGAATTTCATCATTAGATGCCAAAACAGGACCGGATCCCTGGGTACTGGGAGCGGGGATAACATCCCGAGCTACATGACTTTCAGCTCCGTGTGATGAAGCTTGCATTCTTGGAGGAGGTGGAAGCACCGAACCAATTGTTGCAGAGGTTGTAGCAGACATGGTGGAAGAGCTCATGTTTGATCTCGAGGCCATTGAAAACAATTTAGAAAAAAGTTTTGACAATAGAAAACCGAGTAATGATTTTACTAAAGTTTTTAGCAAAAATAGCACCACTTGCCCCACGGTGGGCGCCAAATTGTTTTGGTAAAAAATTACCGAAGCAATTAAGTGATCAAATTAGTTAAGTGAGGTAGTGTGCTAGAATTATGTGTGAAAAATATGTTAACCGAGTTAGTTGTAAAAACAGTTTCAGGATACGGCTCAGGATATAGGGCTGTATCTATGATCAAACAATGAGCGAAAAAGTAAAGGTTGACACGTGATGTACGAGGAAAGCCCTTGATCCATCTAGATCGCCGGCACAAAACCTCGGGAGCTGACAATTGCAGCTGCCTTGTTCTTCTATTACTTCAAATATCAGGATACAGTGCAGGATGTGGAGCGGATCAACTAGGTGTTACAATGTAATTGGAATACAAGTGTTTGTGTGTAGTGTTTGCAGTAAGCTAGAGAGAAAAAGTGTTCAAGAGTGTGTGTCTAAGTTGCATGCCTTAATCTGATCCGCCCCCATCTATTTATAGTAAAAGAAGTGTAACAAACTATCCTAATTCACCGGGATCCGGCGAATATTCCCCACTCGAACGTTGTAGACCTGGTCTTTCGGGTTCAACGTCTCTCACATAACAGATACGCCCGAGTCTTGAGGAGAAGAAGTCCATCTGACCGTTAGTAACCCACAGCCTCTAACCTGCACGTGGTTAATTCAATTAACCTCAGGATATCGCCCAGTATATTAGCAATATCCTAATCCAGTATCCTGATCACAAGCAAACAACCAAAAGCAGGATATTAGTCAGGATATGTACACTCAGAAAATGACCCATAACAAAAACCTTGTAACCAAACGTGTATCAGTTGTGTTTGGTATTGCAATATGTTTAACCAACTACAAAAGTTGGTATAATAAAGAAAACCTTATAGCCATGAATCTTGACAAATGTGTTTCTTTGTAAAACCGTGTAAGTAATCTATCATTTACTCGTAAATTGTAGGGTTCATATATATGTGTTTGAAAACCATTTGTAACCTTGTGTAAACCAATTGTTTCATCATTTATAAACCACTTGTTTCGTCTTGTATAAACCAATTGTTTCTTTTTGTATAAACCAATTGTTTCGTTTTGTATAAACACGTGTGGTCGTGTGGTGAATACATTCAAGACAGTGTTGACTTATCGGATAAACCTCCAAAGGGTTTGTCAAAAGTGCACAGTTTCTGTCGTTCCCCAACTTCCCCACAGACCTGGGAAGTTGGAAACGGGATTGTCCATCCTATGGTACCATAATATACTACCGGTAGACTTGGCCAAAGTTAATTAACGTACTCGTGTTATGGATAACGCACCACTAAGTTTCACACAAATTTAAAACATATTGTATATATAAACCATATATATTGTTTTTTAAACTTGGAAAATAGTAGTAGGCACATATGAATCACCACAAAACATTTTGAAAACGTAAAAGTGGGGACTATGTACTCACTTGATTGATGATGACTTGCTTAATCATGTTTTGCAAAGCTCAAGTGTAACACCCCGACTACATAAAACATATTGTCTTTCAAGTTTTAAGTCACTAAAGCTCACGTCCATCCTATGTTAAGCATGCATCATATCAAACAACAGCTCCTGAAACATATGTGAAAAGAGAGTCAACATAAAAAGCTGGCAAGTACATAGGTTTTGTGAGTGTGTCAAATTCATGGCTTGTATACGTATTGCAATACCTCGTACGACTACTAGAGTCGATAAATGAAAACCTTGTATCAAAAAGTGTTTGGTATTGCAATATAATTAACCAACTAAAACATGTTGGTTAAAGTTTATGAAAACCTTGTTGCCATGAATCTTGACTAAAACATTTCCTTTGTAACATCAAGTAGTAAATCGTCTTGAAAGAAAACTTCGTATGGTTTATATCTTTAAGTAAACATCATTGCGTGACATCGTTTGAAAACATTTGTTCAAGTGATCTAGATAACGCTACGACATATAATATGATAAAAGCACTTATATATAGGAAGTACTAGCGGCGTATCCACCATGCTTTTATCACATTACACCCGTCTCGTTATTTAATCACCTACCATAAACCAATCGTACAAATCATTCGTGTTATAAATTGTTTGTGTTATAAAAACCAATCGTCCAAATCGTCCGTGTTATAAAACCATTCGTCAATCGTCCGTGTTATAAAACCATTCATCAATCGTCCGTGTTATAAACCATTCGTTAATCGTTCGCGTTATAAATCATCCGTGTTTTAATTGTGAAAACTTTTGGTCGTTCTATTTGAACACATTCAAACCTGTGTGACTAGACTATACCACCCAAGGGGTATCTTTAAATCGACTAACAAACCACCAAAGGGTTTGCTAAAATAACAGATTCTGTAATTCCCCAAACTACCCACCAAATCCAGTGATTAGTCTAGTAACGGGATTATCAGTCCTATGGTACCATAACATACTACTGGTCAGCTCGGCCAAAGCTAATGAATGTCATTCGTGTTATGGATAACGCACTAACAAGTTCGTTCACATTATTGAAATCGTCGTGTTTTATTTAAACCACAGACTTTGTTTTTGAAAACTTGAAAAATAGTTTGGCACATATGAGTCACCCCAAAACAGTTGAAAGCATAAAATAGGGGAACTATGTACTCACTTGGGATTGCAAAGAGTCCATGATTAAATAGAGGAAACAAAGCTCAAGTGTGTCCTAGTGTGTCAGATACTATGTTAGTGTAACGGGACATAAATCGGGGAATAGGATAGAATGAGGTTGTGTAAAGCAAATGAGTGTTGGAACTCATATGAAACGGTTTAACAAACTCAACATTCTGATTTGGAAGTGATCCTAAGTGCTTTTGACCCGTTATGACTCGTTAAGGTAGTTTTACGCTACTTTAACGTCTCATTTGCGTAAAAGTATGGTCGGATGGTAAAACACGTCCTATGATAAGTCTTATATGCCAAAATATGTTTAATATAGTTGCAACACCAGTTTATATGTCAAAAAGTTGGTTATATATGCTAAAAATGGATTTATGCACGAAAAGGGCATTTTGGTCATTTTTAGGCATATAACAATCATTTATCAAAACATGTCTAACGAAGTTGCAAAACTGATTTGGTATCAAAACTTAGTGTTTTGATACCCGAAAATAGTTTTGTCGTAAAATGCACTTAGTGCGCATTTTTGACCGAAACTTTGACTAGTAAACGTGGTAATTAGTAGGTATAATCGCAAGGGATTATAACCTTCATGATTATGATCACGTTGCAAAGTTCAATTGAACTTTGACTTCACCAATTATGGTCAGAACCGAAAGTCAAACAAAAAGTCAACTATTTGACTTTTAGCTCAAAATAGCTAAAATAAATGAACAAGACTAGGATAGAACAATTACTTGTGTTCTAGGATGTCAAGAAAACTCAGTAGGAGGCCTCCAATGGGAAGCAAACTCCAATTAAGAGCAGGTGTGAAGAAGAGAATGAAATGAGCAAGGATTTTGGACGAAATGGCTTGCTATTTATAGTATTTGAGAGGTGTTTATATCATGCCAAGTGTCCTAATAGGTGGCAAGGACCTAAGGAGATGACTACAAGTGCTGAAATCTGCTTGTTGCTGAAACAACTTGGTCCCCAAGAATCAAAAACAATGGCTGAAAACTGGTGCAGTTGCTGAAACAACTTTTTTTCCAGACCAGGGGGTCGTGCCCCACGACCAGAATGGCCACAGGCTGTCGCGTCCCGCCACCCTTTACAAGACAGTTTCAGAATTTGGCAAAACAGGTCCCTGCACCAAGTTTGATGTGTTTTTTACGCTTTTAACCCTCGTTAACCCAAATTTTAGGCTTTATAAGGATGTTAAAGCATATGGACTTGAATTATGCCCGGAAATGTCTTGCATGTCGGTTCGTTCGGCTGTACGGTCGTGTTTTTCGCTTAATTACGATGAACGCTTTAACGAACGCGAAAACGACCGAAATTTCGCAACGAATGATATGTTTGCATTCTTAGCAATAAAATACAAGATTTTAATGATTAAAAAATTTTTGGATGTGCGTACGTGTTCCGTATTTAAAAATACGAGAATCGCAGACTTTCACAATTTGTCGCAAATAGTCCCTGAGCTCGAATAAACATGTTTTTGTCATACTGAACCCCTCAAAACTTATTTCTAAGTTATGTAAAGGGTATTTAGGGTATGTTTAGCTTATGTCCTTGTTCCAGAGTGTACGTCGTGTTAAACTGATTACGTTTACGTAATAGTTTACGATTTCACTTCCAGAAAAGGTTTGAGTGAGCGAAATAGTACAAGGACTAATACGTGCAAATGCCACATGTAATTATACAATCCCAGAAATAAAAAACAATGTTTCATTAAATACTAAGTTGTTTGGAATTGTACAATGATTGAAAGACACAAATGTCATAGTCTCCCCTACTTTAGGAAATTTCATCCCGAAATTTTCTTAGAGGAAACTTGTAAGAACAGATGTGGATATTTCACTTTCATTTGATCCTCTCGTTCCCAAGTAAATTATGGGCCACGTTTGGATTCCCAGCGAACTTTGATATCAGTATTCCTTTGCGCTTGAGTTTCTTGACTTCACGGTCCACCATTTCCATAGGTTTCTTGATAAAGTGCATAGTGTCATCAACGTGAATTTCGTCGAGGGGGGATGTGGAGATTCGTTTCAGCTAAACACTTCTTCAGATTGGACACGTGGAATGTTGGGTGAATATTCCCAAGTCGTGGTGCAAGTTTTCCTTTCTTTCCAAATCTAACCATTCCTTTCCAAGGGGATACCTTGTAACACCTCGTAAAATCACGACCAATATAACGAAGACACATGTCATGTACTTTAAACGTGTAATGGATTGATCTTGAGGGACTAAAATTGTCAAACAATGTAAATATGTGAATAAAGGGATCCAAAGTGTCAGCATGCCTAACTTGTGCCTCTGATTGACCTCACACAACGTTCGTATTCTTTAATAAATAAAATATCGAACTTAGAAAGTCGTTTGTGCTTAAATTGAAAAGTTTACAAAGCATAAGGGTTAAATGTGTCAACATGTTTAAAGTTACCTCTGAGTGACCTTTTAACGTTTCCGATACTTTGTAATACTTCCTTATACTTCCATGAATGTTGGATAATAAATTCATGGAGTTTCGATGGACGTAAATAAACAAAGTGGTAATCCCAAGTAATAAGGTTCAAATGCGTCAATATTGCAATTCAAGACCATTCGGGTAACCTCGTAACTAACCGAAAGCTTATTGATAAATGTTTAAAGACTCAAGACCCTTAAAAGTTAAGTTTGGGGGTTAAAAGTGCAATAAACGAAAGTTAAATCAAGTTTGGAAGGACCAGGGACCAAAACTGCCAAGTCTGAAAGTTTGTTTCCAGTAACTTAGGAGTGTCGCGGCCCGAGTAAGACTCTTAAGGAGTCTACACGGCCCGCGTAGAAGTATCAGATGCAGAAAAACTTGACAGCTGGATGTTCAGCCTGTTGCACCGCCTTTGCATGCTTGTTTTCGAATCCAGAGACTGTGCCAATGGTATTTCATGCACTAGGGACACCTGGGTGCATCAGGGATCATATAGGGACATGTGGATTGATCACAAGAGATGGAAATTTGCTATATAAAGGCTCTGATTTCATTTGATCATTTGCACATTCTCAAAATCACTTCATATTGCTTCCTCTAGAGCTTCCTGGAGTTCAAGCAAGTTTTCTTAGGTTCCAAATTCGTGCTAAGGACCATTGTAAGTGTTCTTAGCCTCTTAAGTTCAAGTTTTATTAGTTTAATGACCAAAAGTCAAAGCCATTGTAATTAAGCTTTGACTTAGTGATTAATCACTAATGGTCCAGCCATTATTCGAATTAAAAGTGGCTATTAGTTGGTAATTATGTGGGTAATAAACCCTTAAAAGGGCACCCACTGATTATCACTCTAACTTGGTCAATTGTCGGGTCAAACTTAATATTAAAAAGTCAACATAATCTATTTTTGCAAATAAATTCATAACTGATAATGTAGAAGTTATGGAACATGTTTTAACACTAAAATAACTTGGTAATAATGAATGAACATGGCTAGGCATGTTCAACCCGACAATTCTGAGTTTAGGCTCGGTTCGGAACCGAAAGTCGCAAAAGTAGACTTTTGCTTTGACTTTCAGTTCTGACCCGATTTAGCTTAGTTTAGATATGCCTTAGGGTTCCATTAGGACCATATTACATGTTTGTATAACCCTCTGAGATTATACAATATGGTTCCTTTGTAATCTGAATCATTTGCATATTTCCGTTAAATGCTTAATTGTTGATCATTATGCCCTTTTGATATTAAAACGAGATTTTTGAAAATGTGAGAGGACAAAAACCTTTATTACTGATTTATGAACATGTCCTAAAAATTTGACATCAGTTTGAGGTTTAAATTAGGAGTTATGCTCGATATGATAAATTGAAGCGTTTTTATTAATTAAACGGCATTTTTGGCATAAAACCTATTTAAACCCAAATTTTGACACCAAACCTTTTACCCACTGATGTAATATAATATTTTGGGATTTTTGGAGATTTTTATTAATTTTTAAACTGATCATAACATGGGGTTCTTGCTTTGATTCGGTAATTGAGGGTTATACCTTTTTACTAATAAAATGAGTTTTACATAACATTTTGATACCAAATCTTTTTCTACTGATTTCATATGTTAAATAAAATATTTTAAGCCTTCTGTACTGATAAAAATCTCAGCTTTCCTTATATAACCTTCTGGACCGATTTTTACGTGTTTTAAACACATAGTATAGGTTAAAACTATGTTTAACATTTAAGACCCATTACCTACTGATGTTACAAGTAAATTTTGATACTTTAACAGTAAGCAAAATTCCCCTACGGTGCATAGTTTGATCATAAATGATAAATTTCACTTGTATACAATATCTTACTTTTATGCCTTGCAAAAATAAATATTTTTACTAATCATTTTAGACCAGAACCTCAGATTAATATTTAATCTCTTTTATAATCTTTAAAATGACCAAAATACCCCTACGGGGCTTAAATTGATTTTAAATTCGTTTTGGGCATAATGGAAGGTATCCTACTGATATCACAACATATTTAAAGCATATTAACTTAGGGAACTTGTTCATGATTCATTTAGTTACCCGTTATGCATTTTTCACGTTCGGTGCGGTTTATATGACTAGTTTGCATAAATTAACCGAAACAGGTCAAACCTTATCATTTTTACCTCAAAATCCAGAATGTGTTTAGTTTACCCATATTATACAAGTCTTCATACTTGTCGGGTCTAAACCACATTCTAATCTGGTCTTCGCTTAAATCTTGCGTTTCGAACCGTATACCTTTCATTAAAACTAACTGATCTAAGTTAAGACTTAAATAAGACCCGTTAGGATTCTAATAGCTTATCAAAAACCTTCGTTCCAGATTAGGAGCCCGGTAAAAGCTATATGTACTTGCTTGATTGATTTACGGCTGGGAATAAATTTATATTTTTCTCAGGTAAATACTTTTAACTTATTTTCCCTTATACGGGCTTGGGGTACGGTAATTAATAATACCGCTTGCTCGGGCATTGAATCTTTAATCACATGAAGGTTAAATCATTGAGATAACCCGTTTAATCTGTTTTGTTTATTTTAAGCCTTTGGGGGGTTAATGACCATGTCCTGGATATCCTCGGCTCATTCATTGAAATGGCCACGACTTAAGCACGGGGTGTAGGCATACACCTGCCGGTGTGTACGTAAAATGATATACCTGCTTGTTCGAGAATAACTCGCCATGGGTTATATTATGTGGTGTGTCTATTAATCTTTAACCCGATATTTAACCCGGGCTACTGAACGTATAACAAACATATAATTCTTTTACAAGATTATTTTTAAATAATTATCCCAAGTTATAAAAGAATATTTGTGCCTTGTGCATTTAAATCAATTTTATAAACACTTTTCAAAAGAGTTGGTTAATTGTATTTACCAGTGTAAACTGACGTATTTTCCAAAAAGTTTAAGTGCAGGTACTAAGCGTAATGGGCTGGAACTCCTGAGTGAATAAATAAAAAGTCTTGCAAGCTTTTATCACTTTAAATCTGATGAACAATATCTCTTTTGTTTTGATCCGCCTGTGGATCCACTTTACAACCGTTATGTAATAAAATATGTTACTTTCATTCGGTTTGTAATATTTTACTTTAGACTTCCGCTGTGCATTGAACTGTGATTATTTGACTATGATGATATCAACTACGTCACGATACTCCCCACCGGGCCCACCAGTAAAACGTGGAAATATCGGGGTGTGACAGGTTGGTATCAGAGCCAACATTGAGTGAATTAAACACTAGCCTTTTTGTGTTTAATCTCAATGACACAATTTGCACATTCCTTGACCTCCGAGTCTAGGCTAACAACATAGGACTAATCCTAATCTTATTGTTTTATTTTGCTTGTTTTTTTTGTTTGTTTTGACAGAAACGAAGAATGCCTTCACGAATCAGAGGACGAGGTGGACGAGGCAAGGCCCCGATGCTAGGAAGAAATGACCATGAGGCCGGGCCGTCACACCGGCGAACTCCTTCTTCAACAATGAGCTCAAGTCCTCAAGAAGATTGGAGGACTTATTTGGAACCCGCAAGGCGATCTGTCTCGCTCAGCTCTTCGCCCTCGTATCATCACTCATTTGGGCCACAATAAAAAAACGAGCCCAATGACTCACACCACTCCTACCTCCCGTTGCAACGATCGTGATTGCACCGGGCCTTTCCAGACCCAACCCCTTACTTTCAGAGCCGATTTAATCCGGCAAACGTGAGTGAAGTACCAATAGGTTATAACCCATTGGGACCAGAAGATCATTTTTTCGGTGATCAAGGGATGGATATGGATGAAGATCCGGATCCTGCCGAGCCACCAACTGGGACGCCCACGCATCCCATAGAGATATCAGATGGGTCATCTTTTCATGGATCACCTTATCGGGGTCAAGACAGTTATGAAGCAAGGTTTGCCACATACAACTAGGAGTTTACTCCCCCTTACAACCCATGATGTGCGTGAGTGTCGTATAGTTTTTAATGTATATTTTAAGCCCTTTTTTAACACTTTAGCCAAGTTTTAAATTTATAAAACACAATATTTACTAACACTAAACACACATATGGGCAAGTGCATCCATCGTGAGTGTAGTATAGTATTGGTAAGATACCGAGGTCGTCCAAGGACACAAGAGCTTTTAATACCGGTTTATCCTCAATGTCTAATCTAATAAAAAATTTAGAAAAAGGTTTTAAACTAAAAAATAAAAACTAAAAATGCTGAAAAATAAAAATAAAAACAGATAGACAAGATGAATCACTTGGATCCGACTCGCCTTTAGTGTAACCTTTGATTATTTCTGCACGTTTGCACTTTTTAAGAGATTATCTTAGTTATAGTAGTAGGCCCCTCTTTTGAAGGTGACATTACCCTCAACCCAGTAGTTTGAGTCAGCAAGGATACAATCCTAAAGGGTTGGATTATTGAAAGATAATTAATTAAGTTATTAATGCATATTATGGCAGGCCCCTCTTTTGAAGGTGACGTTACCCTCGGCTAAGTAGTTTGAGTCAGCAGGGATACAATCCTAAGTAGCCGGATTAAAGTTTTAATAGTAGTTTACATATGAGGGGATCAATGAGTTTGGACCCCCGCCATCCAATACCAGTGGGTATTGAAGGAGGTCCTACTAAAATTGACCCAGGTCCTTGCAGGATCTATACACTGAACAAGGCAAGACTCTTACCAAACCGTTCCCTTAACCCCCGACCAGGTAGCCAACATATCTCCATATAGACCGTGGAGATATGAGTGGTGTAAATCTTTTATTTTATATAGACAGTAAAATAACGCCAAGACACCACGGACAAATGATAAGGAAGATTCACCTTCAACATAAGAAACTAGCTATTAAAGTCATTAATACATAACCAAATAAAAAGTGCGAAAAGATTAAAAATAAAAAGTATTACACTAAATGCTTGTCTTCACCAAGTGATGTGAGAGACTTAGGCAAACATGGCCTTTGATTGTCAAGAACTCTTACGATCAATCTTGGATCCCGAGACTACTACACACACTCTATGATGGATGATGGATGATGGTGGTGGATGTGGGTTGTGATGGTGGTAGAGGGTGGGTGTAGTGTGAGAGAGGTGGTTTGCCAAGGGATGGTTTGCAAGTGAGCCAAGCACCCCTATTTATAGCCTGCACTGAAGCCCGGACATGGCCCCGTGTCCATTGGGCACGGCCCCGTGTCCATCCATCTTCTCTTTCTTCATTAATTGCAGTTTGTCTGCATTAGTTGACCACGCCCCCATGTCCGTTGGGCACGGCCCCGTGTGTAGAAGCATATCTATACTATCAAGATTTGCTCAGATTCTGCGAATCTTTGCGTTGACCATGGCCCCGTGTCCGCTGGGCACGCCCCCGTGGTGGGTGATAGAAGCTTCTACAGCTTTGTCTTTTCTGCAGACACTTGGGCACGCCCTCGTGCTCACTGAGCACGGGGCGTGTTCAGCCTTCTGTTCTGTTGTTTTTGCTTGGGGAGATGTTGTCGAGGGGTCGAGCATGCCACGTTTATTCCTTTTCTTGTATTATTGTTAGATTTGGCTGTATTTTTGCTTCTTTTGTTCATTTGAGCTCATTTAATCCTGAAAATACAAAAGGAAGACAAAAACACACTTTTTCCAACATTAGTACTAAAAAAGGGTTAGTTTTATGCCACGTTTGATGTAATTTATATGTTGCATTTTGCACACATCAAATACCCCCACACTCGAATCTTTGCTTGTCCTCAAGCAAAACTCTTTATAATGTGGCTTACACTCCCAAATGGAATGGGTAGAAGACAAGGTTTTTGGGCTTGTCATAGAGTGTCGGGATTCCAAGATTCATTATTATGTTTTATTTTTATTTTAATTACAATCCTATTCGTCATGATTTGTTTAAAACATTACACAAGATAAATTACTTATTAGGGCATAACATGTCACACCCTGGCTTTTGCGGAAGCGTGGATTATTTTGGTGTTCCGGGTAATGTCCGGTTGTTCGGTTTGATACCGCTCCGTTAAAGTGCTAAGTAATGTCGTAAGTGTCCTTTATTACATATCACACCCTGGATTTTGCGGAAGCGTGGATTATTTTGGTGTGACTTCTTAATACCATAGCAACAATCATAACAATGCTATATGAAAATAAAACACAAGATGTTCATCCATTCATTAAGTCTAAAAATACCACAACATCATTGTTTGAAAATGTCGACACATAAAATAAGTTACAACCCATACTTGTTTACGACGTGTTCATGAGACATAGCAAAAGACTTTAAATAAAACGTGGTTTAAAGACATGTAACCCGTCCAGGTAAGGGTTACACCTCCTAAACCTACTACCCGGGATGACATCTTTTATTCAACGCAGCTAGACATATGCATACTTCGCCAGATCCGCTAGTTTCCTGAAATACATGTAGTTTGAAAAATCAACAAAAAGTTGAGCGAGTTCATGTGTAAGTGAGTATGTATAAACCTTTGTAATGTGTCTGTATGTATGAAAGTCGCTGGTATGTAGCAATTAAGGAAAAAGAGATCACCAACGGGTTGCAAAGCCACTGGTATGTGTGAAACGGTGAAGGAAGTACTCAAACCTAGCAAATTTGTACCGGGCCTCCGGCTGTAAGACACAGTCACCACTATGGGCCTCCTCGGCCTCATGGGTGTGGGCTCGCTACACCCAAATAGATCTATCACTCATGTCCCTCGGTCCTAACAATGAGGATTAATGGCCTTAAGTGTTGTACCCACCTTTCACATGATCTAAGCGTATAAACCCTCCTTAAGCTAATCATACCATGTATAAAAGTGTCTGTAATAATTGTAACATGTATTTCACCCCCGAAGTATAAAACTAAAAACAGTTAAGAGAAAAGGGGGACATGAACTCACAGTAGTGCGTCTCCTGTATCGTACTCAAATCTTCGGTCTCGTCAGCAAACACGACTCCCTACAATGTACTAATGTCTATTAGACGATCGGGCCGTGCCTTGCCTTGGTATTTATGTTTGAGTTACGATTCTTGACATTATTCCAAGTTGTAATCATTTGATAAAATAAATTATTTTAACTTAAATTATTTTTAAGGTTTTGGAATAATAGTTAGACAACTATTTCGTAATCATACTTCTCAAGTATTTCAACTCCGTATTTCCTTCCCAATGATGGGGGCATTTATACATGTCTATTTGTAGTTTCGAAAACTATATTTTAAGTCCCACTTAGAAAAATATAATTAACTTATTTGTCCAAAAATAACGTATTTCCAAAATACATGTATTTTTCCCCAAATATAATATATTTTACTTCTTTGGCTTCCAAAATAATATTTTACCAAAAATATATGTGTAAGAGTATTTTGCGGAATATTTCATAAGTTACGTTTTCTTGTTCAGTTTCACAATACCAAGTTGTAACTTAAATACTTTATTCCGTGTGATTTTTGGTATTATTTTGGAGTTGTGATTTTTCCGTGGTATTTGTAAGTTATATTATTTTACCCTAAAATAATATATCTAGTTCACAAAATATGCAAATATTCACACAAGTGTCCTAGTATAAAATGTATATTTACCCATTTTTAATTACAAAACCAACCTCCGATACTTTGTATTTTTGTGACAAAACCCACGGCGAAGTTTATATTCGAAACACAAGTTGTAAAATATACTTGTAACATTTGTTAGAAAAATATTTTCTAAGTGTTGGAATTTTAGAAAATTTCGCCAGAGTTTCCTTTGTAAACGGAGATGTCCATGCTTATTAGCATATTATTTTCTTTTCAAAAATTCATTCAATCAATCAACAACAAATAATTAAACAACATTACACTAACCAAGTGCAAAAACAATGCACTTTACTTAATAACATGAACTTGGTTTTTCGTAAAAACGCGTAGTAACTTAGTGGGGTGTTTAGTGGGTTTAGTTACCCTCCGAAGTGTTTTTACTTTTGTTAAAATCTTATCCTCGGGATCTTTAGATGTTCACAACTTGTGAACTTATTTTACAAAAATATTTGCTTCCAACATTTTCTTGTTTTACTACATTTATTTTGTTAATAAAATAGTGTAGGTTTAACCAAAATCATAACCTTTCGAAAATCATCTTCTATTCTTGGTTTATTTAGGAAAACCATTTGTAAACCTTGGATCCATATGATCACCAACTTACTTTGTTTACTAATTTTTCAAGAAACCATCTTGTTATCAAGTTCATGCTTAAACATGGAGGTGATTCTTTTATGTAGATCACTAATCACCTCCTAACTTGTTAACTTAAGTTTTTAATCTTACTTTAACAAGTTCCACCATGATGTTTAACATCATATCACTAGTAATCATCAACAATACAAAACAACATCATACTTAACATTACTTCTTAATTTTAACAATATTTCATCATCAAGTTAGTTTTATGTTCAAGACTTTTGCATATGATCTTTTAGTGTTCTTGAGATATCATCTTAATATAACTATTAACCACCATAAACATGGAATAAATAAGGATTCAAGAGACTTACTAGTAGCTTTTAAGCTAGGGGAGATCAAGAGAAGAAATGAGGTGGTTAATAGCAAACAGGGAAGGTCCTTGATGATCCGGAAGCTCCTAGCTCCTTTGTATGGTCTTTATCACCCTTGTATGTAAGTAAAATGGAAGAAGAAGCTTGAATGATGATGATGGTGGTGTGGTATGGGGTCGGCCGAACAAGAGGGAGGAAGGAGGGAGTGAGGTGTGTTGAGTATTGAAGTGATGAATGGATGGAAGTCTTGTGGTTATATAGAAAATCTTTCCAACATGTTATTATCCTTTAGATCTAATGTTTCATTAGTACACTACACACATATTAAACAATTCAAGAAATACAAGGGTGGGGTGCCACCCTTGTAACCGTATGGTGGGGGGGGGGGGGGGGTTTCTAGTTGGGTTTCAACTAAATTAGTTAATGTTCTTGATTGAAATCCAAGGTTAAGTTAGTGCTTTATGTGTGTTATGTAATATATAGTGTGTTAAGGTGTTCGGGAACCATAACTAGTTCAGAAAAATAAAAACAATGCTTCTAGCATTATTTTGGTGTTCCGGGTAATGTCCGGTTGTTCGGTTTGATACCGCTCCGTTAAAGTGCTAAGTAATGTCGTAAAGTGTCCTTTATGTAACTTTTAGTGACCCTTTTAATTCCCGACACTTAGGAAAGCATACAGGACCGTTTTGCCATATATCTGCACTTAGAGTGGGTTTTAGGCACTTTTCGGCACCTAAACTATCACCTAGTGACGCAGTTTTATGGTCCTTACTTCCCTACACTCCATACTAGTGTAGTACCTTGTCCTTGGCTCATACTGGGCCTCAATATATAGTCTGTCTATGTGCTGGCATTGTCAGCATGTTTCTGAGTTATCCGCTCACTGTGCTAACTGTGCTTTGTGCATCAAGTTTGTCACTAAAGGTTGTATGTAATAAATGGAGTGACAGTATGAGATGTGATGCATATGTATGTATGATGCAAAAATCATAAAGCAGTTTAATCAGCAGTTGTAATCAAGCACAGTCATTAAGCACAAATTTAATATTAATTAATTGTACGGATACCTGAAATTTTGAGGGTTGTCACATTCTTCCCCTGTTAGAGAAATTTCGTCCTGAAATTTTAATTCTGCTACTAGATGCAGGGGTCTTGGGGAATAAATGTGGGTACTTGGCTTTCATACGATCCTCATGCTCCCACGTGAATTCTGGGCCATGTCGTACATTCCATCGAACTTTGACGAGTTTGACACTACTCCGGCGTGTCTTGTTAACCTTCCAATCCGTAACTTCAACGGGCTCTTCAGTAAAGTGGAGTGCGTCGTCGATATGAACTTCGTCAGCAGGAATGACTACTGTTTCTTGGGTTGGACTCTTTTTCAGATTGGATACATGAAATGTATCATGAACGCCATTAAGTTCAGCAGGTAAGTCCAATTTGTATGCTACAAGCCCAATCCTTTGCAGGATTCTGAACAGACCAATGTATCACGGATTCAACTTTCCACGCTTCCCAAAGAGTGCCACAACCTTCCAGGGTGAAACCTTCAACAAAACCATATCACCAACCTTAAATTCCAGAGGTTTCCTTCTCAGGTCCGCATAGCTCTTTTATCGATCACGAGCCGCTTTGATGCGCTCTCGGATCTGTGCAATCTTGTCTGTCGTTTCCTAGACCAATTCCGGGCCAACAAGCTGTCTATTACCCGCATCAGCCTAACAAACCGGTGATCGACATTTGCGTCCATAGAGAGCTTCGAACGGTGCGGCTTGAATGCTTGCATGATAACTATTGTTGTATGAAAATTCAACCAATGGTAGGTGAGTGTCCCAACTTCCACCTAAATCCATTACGCAAGCTCGCAACATGTCTTCTACGGTTTGAATTGTTCGTTCGCTCTGTCCGTCTGTTTGCGGATGAAATGTAGTACTCAGATTTAACTGAGAACCAAATGCTTCCTGAAAGGATTGCCAAATCCTTGACATGAAGCATCCATCTCTATCAGAGATAATTGAGAGAGGCACTCCATGTCATGCAACAATCTCCCTCATGTATATTTCAACAAGTTTACTCCTGTTGTCTTTTTCCTTGATTGGCAAAAAGTGCGCAGACTTTGTTAGACGGTCTACTATTACCCAAATTGTATCATGGCCCTTGGGCGTCCTTGGCAATTTTGTTATGAAGTCGCCAGATTTTCAATGCAAACACCACCGCACCCAATTCCAAATCATGCGTGGTGTAATTTTTCTCGTGGACCTTCAACTAGCTAGATGCATATGCTATAACCTTCTGACGTTGCATTAATACGCAGCCTAGACCTTGACGCGAAGCATCGCAATATACCACGAAGTCGTCCGTGACTTTGGGTAGAGATAAGATCGGTGCGTCACAAAGATTGTTTTTCAACAACTGGAATGCTTCTTCCTGTTTATCTCCCCAATCAAACTTCTTGTCTTTCTGCGTAAGGGAGGTCAATGGTTGAGTGATTTTCGAGAAATCCTCAATGAACCTTCGATAATAACCAGCCAAACCTAAGAACTGTCGAATCTCAGTTGGTGTCTTAGGAGTCTCCCAGTTCTTGATTGCCTCGATCTTTGTGGGATCCACATGAATTCCATTTCCGTTAACTACATGACCAAGAAACTGAACTTCCCGTAACCAGAACTCGCACTTCGAGAACTACACGTACAACTTTTCTTTCTTAAGGAGCTCTAGTATAGCTCTTAAGTGCTGTTCGTGCTCATCCTTCGTCTTTGAGTAGATCAAAATGTCATCAATAAACACAATCACAAACTTATCAAGATAGGGCTTGCAAACTCGGTTCATCAAATCCATGAATACAGCTGGCGCATTCGTCAGACCAAACGGCATAACCAAGAACTCGTAATGTCCGTATCTAGTCCTGAAGGCAGTCTTTGGAATACTTTCCTCTTGAATCCTCAACTGGTGATAACCTGATCGTAGATCGATCTTTGAGTAAAAGCTTGAACCTTGTAATTGATCGAACAGGTCATCAATTCATGGCAAAGGATATCTATTCTTGATTGTCAACTTGTTCAGCTCCCGGTAGTCGATACATATGCGAAAACTACCATCCTTCTTTTTGACAAACAAAACTGGAGTTCCCCAAGGCGAGAAGCTTGGTCTGATAAATCCCTTGTCTAGCAACTCCTGAAGTTGCGTTGACAACTCCTGCATTTCTGACGGTGCATGTCGATAGGGTGCCTTAGCCACAGGTGCGGTTCCTGGAACTAAGTCAATATGAAACTCGACTTGTCTTTGTGGCGGCAATCCTGGCAAGTCTTCTGGAAAGACTTCAGGATACTCCTTTACGACTGGAATATCTTCTAGCTTCGGCTCAGCTGCTTCTTTATCCACGATGTGTGCCAAGAAAGCAACGCATCCTTTCTGTAAACACTTTCAAGCTTTCAAACAGCTAATGATCCTTAGAGGCGTATCGCGCTTCTCCCCATGTACCACAATCGTCTCTCCATTCGCCATTGGGATGCGAACAGTCTTCTCGTGACATACAATTTTGGCTTTGTTACTTGACAACCAATCCATCCCTACTACCACATCGAAGCTTCCCAACTCGACTGGCAGTAGATCCAGTGTAAACTCGTGTTCTCCCAATTCTATCACGCAACCTCTGATGACCTCGTTCGTTTCAACTAGCTTTCCATTAGCCAGTTCAATTGAGTATGGAATGTCTAACTTACTAGCAGTTAACCCAAGTATTTTCTTAAATTCTAGCGATACGAAACTATAATCGGCACCAGTATCAAATAGCACAGATGCAAAGCGTTGATTAATAGGGAACGTACCAGTGACAACATTCGGGTCCTGGCGTGCTTCCCTTGCTCCAATGTTGAATACTCTTCCACGAGCTTGATTGAGTTTTGGGCATTCGCACTTGAAGTGCCCTATGTTTCCGCAGTTGAAACATCCCGGTCCTTGACCGTTACCATTACTACCTTGAGCATTGTTTGCTCCCCGGTTCCCAGCTTGGTTCCCAACATTCCCATGATTACCATTTCCGCCGTTGCGGTTCCCATTTCCGTTACCACTGCGATTGTAGTTAACAAAACCCCTTTGGCCATTGTTACCACGACCAGCACCTATACCAACCCAGCAAGTATTCTTCGAATGGCCCTCCTTCTTGCAAGACTCGCATTTCCTTAACCTGCACTGACCAAAATGATGCTACAGGCATATATCACATTTGGGCAAAGCTCCCATGTATCCCTTTTCCCTTGACTTCGGCACCAGTTTTAGCTTCAACTGGTGGGTTCACCTCCTTCTTCCTGTTGGTGCTGCTGGTACCCTTCTTAAAGTTGGAGAACTTTCTTTTGTTCTCTCTAGAGGACTCCACATGAGTTTCCTTCTTTTTCTGATCAGCATTGGAAAACTGGTTTAGCCTGATGGCTTCTTCAGTCCGTGATACGCTCAGATCGATGGCTTCAGTAATTGTTGCAGGCTTTGAAGAGGTTATCATGCTCATAATCTGGGGTGCCAACCCCCAGAGGAAACGCTCCACGCGTTTGAATTCAGGCGTAACCATGTAAGGTACCACATTTGACAGATCATGAAACCTCTGAACATACTCGGCGATCTTCGGGCCATCCATTTTAAGATTCCAGAATTCCATTTCCAGCTTTTGTATTTCGTCCCGTGAACAATATTTCTTCCTCATGAGCTCCTTCAGCTCAGTCCACGTCAATGCATAAGCCGCCGCTTCTCCCAGGGTCTGTACTTGCAGATTCCACCATGATAAAGCACCATCAAGAAAGAGCCCTGAGATGTATGTAACTTGCTGTTCAGGAGCACACTTGCTCATCCTTAAAATAGAATCCGTCTTTTCTGCTCACGTGACAAATGCAACAGCGCCTCCAGTGCTGTCATAGTTTAAGGGCTTACAGTCAAGAAATTGTTTGTAGGTGCAGCCTGTCCAAGCAATGTTATTCATAGAAAACATTAGCATTTGCACATGAAATGTCCAAATGTAGTGTAATGTGTCTTGAGTGACTTAACATTACCATTTGGTGGGTTGTTGTTTCTTGAGGTATTCCCGCTGGTCTCAGCGCGGGAGGCCTCATAATCAGCAATGGACTGCGAAATTCTTGCTTGCAATTCTGCCTCGGTGGTAGGCAAACGTGTGTCTCGTCGTGGAGGCATCTTCTAAAAGAAGATCATATTGGTCAGGTCATGGTAAGTTTAGTAAGTAAGTAATATGCGTATGTAATAACATCCATCAACCTCACAACACATAACATCCCATGTTATAATATAAAACAAATAATTCAACAATACATGTAGTGAGAACGTTGCCATTAAGCTTTCATTTAATCATGACCACAATATAGTTTTACATGTTTCACAGTACATCATACATCAAAATGAGATCATAGGGTTACATCACCCCAAAATACAAGTCAGTCTACACAAATCATATACAAAAACGTGGTCTTCCAAAAGTCTTCATGTGTTGGCTCAATTGCGACTCTCTCACCAAAATGATCTACCTGCACCAAACCAAAAATATAGCTACGCTGATGGCGGAGGAGGAGGTGGAGGAGGGAAGAAAAGCAAACGGCGCAAATGCACCCAATCCTCCTCGAGGGCGTGGATAACACGGAGCAAGTAAGCAATCTGTTGCTCTGGAGTAAGGAAGCGGACATCAGAATCCGGGTGTAGTGGAAGAGGAGCTGGTGGTGTAGCAAAAGGAGACTGACAATGACAAGGAGGAGGACGCGGAATCCTCTCCAGCTCCTGGACGCATCGGCTCAACGCGTCCTGCTGTAACTGCAGGGATATAAGTATGTCATCTGTGGTGCATCCAACAGAAAAAGGGTGATATGGGTCTGATAGAGGCATGCCATTGGGCGAAGTCCACATAAGTGGCTCGCCTGAGGGTGCAAAAGGTGATGTAGTGCAAGGAAACTGAGACATGAATGGTACAGCTGACGACACAGGCGGAACAAAAGCAGGCTGCTGTCTCGAAGATCCCTCCCCAGGACAAGGTGGAGGAATGTCCTGGAGAAAAGTGATAGGAAGGTCGGTGCGATGGATATCAGATAAGTACGGGTGTAACTAGGGAACATCGAGAGGTGCAAAAACAGGTGCAACAGGGGGTGTAACTGGTACAACAAAAGGAGGATAATCATCATCCACGATCCACCCGTTACGGGTGTCGGCATATCTCGGATCAATATATGTGGCGAAAGGTGCACGGTCAACAAACGTCTGCACAGGATCAGGCAGAGGTGCATCAGCAACAGGAACATGGTGGTGCAACAATGGGAATATCAACAATGGGTGGTGCAATGGCTGGTGCATCCACAACAGGCGGTGCAACGACTGGAGCATCATCAAGAACAGGGTCGTGCATAAGTACAGGGTCATGAGCAATAACAGGCTCTGGTGCTATGACAGGCTCAGGGTCAGCAAAGGCTATATCAAAGTCGGCAGGTACATCGAGAAGCTGATCAATAGGAACCACTGGTGCCTCCAAGGGCTGGTCATCAGGAATAAACTCGATCTCGTGACCGGGATCAAAATTAGGAGGAAAAATTGGATCAAACTCATCCTCGAACTCAGGATCAAACTTAAACTCATGGGGCAAACTAGGTGCAGCTGACATGGCTGTATCGGAGTCGGAGTCAGTAGGATATCGGCGTAATCCGACGGCGTGCAAAGTAGAAGATGATACTGACTCAAAAGAATCAGTACCGGGCTGATCAGACAAAATCTCCTTAGCGGGAGCCTCAACGGGTGGTAAAACATCAGCATCCGCAACCGGAACCTCAACCAAAGGAATGGCGACATCATCAGCAATCGGGGCCCCACCCTCATGGTCGTCCTCAGGGGGACCCTCGACGAAAAGATCGATGTCGTCATCAGACACAACATTGAGTGGCAAATCCTCAACGGGAAATGCAGCAAGTGGAATAGGAGCAGGGATCTCAGCAAGAGGTAGATCCCCGACTAGAATACCATCAGCGAGCTGAGCATCGTCTCCGACATCCGGCAAAGCAAAAGGCTGGAAATCGTCATCGTCCATACTAGTGGTATCCGATGTGTAGACCTCAGGATCTGTGGGCATCGGATCATCTGAATCTACTGCTATGGGGTCTAGTGAGCCAGAAACTCCACTCGAAGAAGACATGACGTCTGTAACAAAACAATCACGACAATTGCCCTTATATCAACATATAATCAAATAAGCATGTAAGTCACAATAATGTAAGCAAGTAATCATCCTAGTCTTCCTTAGACTATCCTCCCCAGTCTCTCAGACTAAACTCCCCTGGTCTCTAAGACCAACTCCCTGGTCTCTAAGACCAACTCCCTGGTCTCTAAGACCAACTTTCCCAGTCTCTAGGACTAAATCCCTGGTCTCTATGACCAACCTCCCAGTCTCTAAGACTAAATCCTCCCTCAGTCTCTAGGACTGATCCTCCCTCAGCCTCTAGGACTGATCCTCCCTCAGCCTCTAGGACTGATCCTCCCTCAGCCTCTAGGACTGAATTCTAAATATACCCTTTTGAAATGTGTATTTGTGCCTTTTGTTTGTAAAAATGTTTGTTTCCCTGGATCTGGACGTTTAGTGTATGCAATGTAGAAATGTTTGAAAACGTTTTCGTGAGAGCCCTGATGATCATAGTCTAGACTCGAGAAAGAATCCTAGTTCGCTATGATCGAGGCTCTGATACCAAGCTGTCACACCCTGGCTTTTGCGGAAGCGTCGATTATTTTGGTGTCCCGGGTAATGTCCGGTTGTTCGGTTTGATACCACTCCGTTAAAGTGCTAAGTAATGTCGTAAAGTGTCCTTTATGTAACTTTTAGTGACCCTTTTAATTCCCGACACTTAGGAAAGCATACAGGGCCGTTTTGCCATAGATTTGCAAGTGACTAGCATGTTTAAATGCTGAATTTTGGTAATAAGTGCAGAATTCTGCACTTAGAGTGGGTTTTAGGACTTTCCGACACCAAAACTATCACCTAGTGACGCAGTTTTATGGTCCTTACTTCCCTACACTCCATACTAGTGTAGTACCTTGTCCCTGGCTCATACTGGGCCTCAATATATAGTATGTCTATGTGCTGGCATTGTCAGCATGTTTCTGAGTTATCCGCTCACTGTGCTAACTGTGCTTTGTGCATCAAGTTTGTCACTAAAGGTTGTATGTAATAAATGGAGTGATAGTATGAGATGTGATGCATATGTATGTATGAAGCAAAAATCATAAAGCAATTTAATCTGCAGTTGTAATCAAGCACAGTCATTAAGCACAAATTTAATATTAATTAATTGTACGGATACCTGAAATTTTGAGGGTTGTCACATAACATGCCTCTTTAAAATTCCATTTATATACAAGTTCACATACCTCACGGGGAATCACTCAACACTCGGCCGAAGATGTATTTTTGTGAAACACTCGAGAGCGGCATGGAACTTACTTCTACCATATGCTTGCCAAGCAATCAATCCTCCTCCTTTTTAACTATACACCTTTGTAAATATCAAGAGGACTTTTGGGGGAAGGGTTTGGCTTGGGTTAAAGGTAGGTGGTTGGGTTAGTGGTTAGTAGAAAAGGGCGAAAGGCGTAAAAAGCGTTGGTTTTCATAAAACATTTTGTTTTTGTGACTTTTTATTTTAATGAAGCATTATTCAAACAAGCCTTTTTTATGAGCTTTGTTTGTTTATTGCTAACTTCATTTTTCTTTTCTTCTTTATAATATTATTATTTTTTTAATAAGAAAGTCACAAGAAAAAAAAACCGAGCTTTGTTACTAAAATAAAGGGTTTAAATGAAAAAGGGTTTTGGTGGGTAAAAAGGGTGTTTGGTTTGGGTTAAGAAATGAAAAGGTTTAGGCTCAAAGGGGTTAACTAGGGGATTTTTGGGTAGGTGGTAAAAAAATAATGGTGTTGAAATAAAAAGGGTTAGTCCTAATGCCTCCATCATTTACTTACTTGGGTTTAAGTTGGTAAGGACCAGGAATGTATTGTCGTGGCAAGTTCTTGAGTTGTAAGAACCAAGCGGCTATTCACACAAGAAACGAAAAATGAGCATTTAGTTTAAAGATGTATATTTGTATGCTTAATAAAGGCTCAAAACTCACTTTTTGTGGGAATGGGTTTTTATGTGATCAAGTATATATAATCCAATTTTTACTAGGTTTGTCATGCTGTTTCATAATTTTCTTATGTTGGTTCTTTTTATCACGAAGCTATCGGTTGTAAATTTGTAAAAATATAACCTTTTTAGAACTTGAAATTCCCAAATTAAACCAAGACAAGTAAAAAAATGAAAAGATTTTGAAAAAAATTGGGGTGTTTAGCGGTTCCAATAGAGTTTTGTGTAAGGCTTGTAATTAGGACTTGCAAAATTCAAGGTTTTAGCATCCCCCCGACACTTAAATTACACATTGTCCTCAATGTGTCCCAAAAATAAGTTTTTAGGTTGATTAAATGTGTAAAAGTGTGTTTAAAAACAATTTTCATTTACTGGGCATCTGGACAAGGGCCTGTGTCGGATGAACACGGCCCCGTGGTCAGACTGCCAGTAACGAGAACTTACAGAAGGTGGACACGGGGGTGTGTTGGCTTGGCACGACCCCGTGTCTGGCAAAAATCTGCATGATATAGACAAACAGCAGGTCTGGGGTAATGGGCACGGGGGCGTGTCGGATGAGCACGACCCCGTGTGGACAAACTGCAAAGGTGTCAAACAGATTTCTGGCTTCGGTTTTCCTGTCCCGACTTTATTAGCACTAATGTTTAGTGCTTTAAGCCTCGTATGTACCTGTTTAACTAATAAATACCACACCAATCATAGTAAACATCCTAAATTACCAACGTTCATCATCGACATCACAAGTTAAAAAAAAAAGAAAAAGAAATGCAGAAATTAAAAAGAGTTAGAGAAAGTAAATTGTTCAAAAAGCGGCACGCAGGCCAGAAATTGTTTGTGAGATAAGGGGGTTAACCTGTGGGACCTCCAACCGTGGGACGCTACCTCCTACTCCTCCCGCTCAGTCCATGTCCTCGTCTTCATCATCATCATCACCACCTCCTCCGTGGCCTGCCATATACTCCCGGGTGTTTCCAATGTCATCCTGTATGTCGGAAATGTTTCTCTCTATTGCTCCGACCCGGGTGTATGTGTTTCTAGCCATGTTGTAGGTGTTCCTGGTGCATATGAGGTTTTCCTGCAATAAATCATATAAGCTTTGAAAGTTAGGAAAACAGCCACCTGAGGAGGATTGACCCGGATCACCCTGGTGCTGGTGCTGGTACTGGTACTGCGGAGGAGGATGGACAGGTGAAGCGTGTTGGTGCATATGTCTGTTGACTTCGTCTTGTATCAAGTCTTGTAATAGAAATGATAGATCTAGGTCACGGAGTGCGAGGAAACTGGGAAATAGGCTGAAACAGTCATTTCACATGAAATGGCAGTTTCGTACGAAATAGAAGTTTCGTGCGAAATACCCTCACCTATAAATAGGTGTTGTGCCAATTCATTTGTAACCTTGTGATGTTGGAGCCGAGGTTGTAACATTCCTATTTTTATCATATAAGAATTTTAGGTTTGTTTAAAATTATTGGCCACTAATAACTAGTTTTATTTTTAATATAATTATTCGACCCAAATAGTTTTTAAAACTATTTAATATATAGTTGGTTGGAATGCTAATTGGCCTATATATATATGGGTGACCTTTCTAATAAAATAAAAGTATATAAAAACTTATATTATTATACGGGTAGATTACAGGTAAGTTGACTACTAGAAATATGAAGTACCTAGACGGGCCTAGTGACCGTATAATAATTAAACTATAAAAATACATTATATTTGAATCTACTCTGTTTTAATGAAACTTGGTTCAAACTATAGATAAAAGTATTCTCGTTCTAATGATATATTTATTATTTTCTAGAACGCCATATTTTAGAAATTATACACACCAAATGAGTAAAGTAGTTAAATTAATAATAATAATAATATAATAATAAAACAAATCCAACAACTTGAAAGAATCCATTTCGTGTCCCCTTCCTAATTTCATATAATAATTATTATAATTAAAAATATCTACAACTGAAAGGAAATTTCAAACGGACATGTGTCCATATAATAAACAAAATGGTGGTGGACGTGTTTAGCAGGCAATTTACTTATCTTACTACGTGTAGCCTCCAAGAACTTTGGAGGAAGTATAAATAGAAGGCAACATTCTAATATATTTCCATATCTCTCGAACTCTCTCTCTCATCCAATTTCTTTTTTTTCCCTTATAATAAAAATAAGGTTCTGCCCCGTTTTAAGTGTTTTAACTCCCGATTACCGCTACCCTTTCCGATTGATCTGAGCCACATAACATATGTCAAGGCTCTGCCTGACTAAGTTCGTTGGGGTTCTGTCTCGTGACATAGGGACAAGGTTGAATTAGGGGTACTATACTTAACACGAGTACAAATATATATATATAGGGAGAAGATCATGCGAGAACCACCTCTTATTGCGAGAACCGCGAGAACCAATGTGAACACAACCAAAAATGCCTAAAAATAGCTAAAAATCACACAAATTTTTTTTTAATATTTCTTATATAAAAATCGCTATTTTTTTTTTGCCACTAAAAGTAGCGATTTCAGCATAAAAAATATTTAAAAAAAAAAATTTTAGATTTTTTTAGGTTTTTTGGGTGTTTAGTTTTTAGCATTTTAGCTTGGGGGGGGTTAGGTTTTTGTTTTTTTTTTGGGGGGGGGGGGGGTTAGGTTTTTTTTGGGGGGGGGGGGGTGGGGGTTAGGTTTTTGTAGGTTTTTTTTAGGTTTTTTTAGCTATTTTAGGTTGTGTTCACATTGGTTCTCGCGGTTCTCACAATAAGGGTGGTTCTCGCATGATCTCCTCCCTATATATATATATATTGTTTTTAAAATAGCTCAGGAGTTATACTCAATATTATACCAGGAGGCTTTCTAGTTGAACCCTAAATATACAAAGTGGGTCCATTCTCTTTTCTCACTATTTTATTTCCTTTTTCTTTATAATATAATTATATTCAAAAATGTCCCAAATTGATCCATAAGTAAAAACCCGGACCCCCACCCCCCAATCCATATCAAAAAAATAAAGAAATCAATATTTGTGGTCTTCTCGCGGGCCGCGTAAAGAAAAGGCGGAAGGTCACGCGGGCCGCGTAAACCTTCAGTTTGACCGGATAAGCATCCGGATCCACGTGTCGTCACACGTGTCGCGACCACCAGTGACTCAGCAACCTCCAAGCTGATCCACACTCCCACGCGGGCCGCGTAAAGATCAACCGAAGGTTCACGCGGGCCGCGACAAGTCTGATTTTCAGCTATAAATAGCCTAGCTCATGGGGCTTTCATTCTGTGTCGACAAAACTTTCAAAATCATTCTCACTCTGCTCGAATTTAACTTTCAAAGTAGTGGGGTACTGCTACAATATCGGGTATTAACTCGATCGCTGCTACGATTCAATGTCCGATCAATTGAAACTATCCGACCGGATGTTTAAGCGCTATCCTTTGTCATTAGTCGTGATTCCGACAGGATGTTTGAGTACCACCCGAACTCGGGGAATACTCTGTCATTCGTTGTGAATCCGATGGATGTTTAAGTGATTGCACTTTGTCATTTGTCGTGAGAGTTTTAATCTCGTGAGTTATCGTAAATGCTGTATTAGTTACTTACCTAGTTCGTGTGCACTAGGTTACAAGACTAATCAATAGGCTAAGCTCTGCCCGTATAAATCTGCATGCTTATAATGTGAGTCATTCTCTTTTTATCAAATTTGATTTCAAAATTATGTTTATTTTCAAAGTTATAATTACAGGGATTAAGTCTTTGTAGTCACCAAATTACAGCCGGTATGTGGGGTTTTGTATAAAATACTTGATAACCGTCACCATTGGACAACGAGTTAGCCAAGGGGTGATATGACCATAGTCACAGACACCATCGGGCTAAGAGGCTACCGATGGATGTTCGAGTGACAAATACTGTGGGTAGTTGGTTGATATATGGAAACATTGTAATCGCTCTTAATACTGTAACTTATAACACTGTTTTCTAGTTATACTTTGCAGTGATTAAGTCTTTGCCAATCTTAAAGAAGCAAATGTAAAAACTCTTAATGCTGTGAATTATAACAAATGTGTCGTTTAGTAAAAATGAATGAACTCACCAGTATTTCCTGCTGACCAAAACCTTTTTAAAACGCGTTTCAGGTAATGATAGTAGATTGGAATAAGAATTGGATACGGCACTGAAGGGCTTCAAGAAGTGGCTTATTTTATTAAATAAATCAAATTAAGAAATATTGTTTTATGTAATTGGATTTATCCCTTATTAAAGCTACCTTTGTAAAACATGGGTTTATCCCATCTATTTAAATAAAAATCCGGTGTTTTCTAAACTCTGATATTTTTCCTAACTCACGGTTCTGATGAAATTTCCGCTGCACTATTTTCAAAATAACCACCCGTACCACTTGGCTGTTCGCGGCTCCCGATTCCGTCCAGGGTGGGGTCGGGGGTCATGACAGAAGGTGGTATCAGAGCTAAGCCACTTGTTTAAGCAATTGGGTGTTGTAATAATACCTAAGTTTAAACGAAGAGTTAGGAATTTGATATTTTTCGGTAGCACTCAGGATAGTACTTAGACTTGAACTTAAGAATTTTGCCTTAATATAAGCTTCAAGATAAATTACTTATATAAGTATAATGTAATGAATATTGGTATGCTATAAGAATGGTGATTAGAACATTGCAAGGTACGATAAATAAGCAATAACACTTAATTGCTATTAATCCTTGCTTATTTGATATTACTTGGTCTAGAATAAGATATGTTATGGAAATACAAATTTCCTTGATTCAGGATGAAAGCCTTAATAAAAGAGGCACTTTTAAAAATACTATTTATAGGGAAATATAAATTTCTTCTCCGACAAGACTGGGTATGGTGTAGCAGACTCTCCAGCTTGTCCGGATATAATGGGGTTACCTCTCCGGCGAGAACCGGATAAGACGGGGTATATCATATGTCAAACAAGTGACAAGATTTCCCTAAATAGTATCATGACCTGATATCTGACTTGTTTTTGAAAATAAGAATCTGTTAAATACATTGACCTTATGAAGGGTATGTATATTACAGCATGTGAAATATATGATTATATAGATATGTATATCTATAAGGAATTCCAAAAGTCAATTAGGAATAAAGCACAAGCATATGTGTCAATAATAAATCTAGATTTCTTTATCAGGAATCTCTTATCTATAATTCTGATATCAAACATTATTTCGTTTGATCATCTACCTCGTAACTCGTGCAATGAGAACCTTTTAAGTTGGGACGCCATCAAAAGTATAAGAATTACCAATGAATTACCATATACTATTAACGCAAGTAAGAAGCATATAAAATTGTGCTAATGCATAAGAAAACCCATGAAACTTAAATTATACGTCCACAGACGTTGAAGTATATCACACACGACTTTCAAGGCAAGACCTTTGGAAAATATGATTGGGCACGATGACACCAATGCTAATCCTGTCAGTAGAAGAACTAAAAGCAGCACTTTGCCACGTGATCCTTTAAACGACATGAATCTCACTGAGGTACGTTGGAACAAGATTTCACAACCATCGGTGCACAGTCTAATCAGAGTCATAATTATTATCACTGAAAAAGGAGTCACATACCTTTGCAAATTCCCTATTTCATTTTTCGACATTCCCTAATAATGTCACTTAACAACGGTTATCACCCAAAATTTCCGGATAAAATTCTTAAATTTCTTTTGTTAAAATTCTGACCTCTATGAATAGACTTTTGCGTTGCTATTCCCCCTAATGGTCATCATACCATGAGGATTTCTTTCATAGTGGCGAATATTGATCTGTTTCATTTCTTGGTAAATTCACACATTACACATGCATTGTTTGTTGTGCATGTGATTCATTTGAATTATGAAAACCACAGGAGGGCATTGATGGGTGTCAAGTGTTATATGTATTAGGTGTATATTTTAAGCCCCTTTAACACTTTTTTAGTCAAGTTTTAAATTTATAAAACACGATATTTACTAACACTAGACACACATATGGGCAAGTGCACCCATCGTGAGCGTAGTATAGTGTTGGTAAGATACCGAGGTCGTCCAAGGACACAAGAGCTTTTAGTACCGGTTTATCCTCAACGTCTAATCAAATCAAAAAGTTTAGAAAAATGTTTTAAACTAAGAAAAATAAAAACTAACTAAAAATGCTAAAAATAAAAATAAAAAGAAAAACAGATAGACAAGATGAATCACTTGGTTCCGACTCGTATCTAGTGTAACCTTTGATTATTTCCGCACTTTTGCACTTATTTAAGAGATTATCTTAGTTATTGTAGTAGGCCCCTCTTTTGAAGGTGACGTTACCCTCACCCCAGTAGTTTGAGTCAGCAAGGATACAATCCTAAAAGGGTGGATTATTGAAAGATAATTAATTAAGTTATTAATGCAAATTATGGTAGGCCCCTCTTTTGGAGGTGACGTTACCCTCGACTAAGTAGTCTGAGTCAGCAGGGATACAGTCCTAAATAGCCGGGTTATAGTATTAATAGTAGTTAACTTATGAGGGGATCAAAGAGTTTGGACCCCCGCCATCCAATACCGTTAAGTATTGAAGGAGGTCCTACTAAATTTGACCCAGGTCCATTACAGGACCTCTAAACGCTGAACAATGGCAAGACCTTTACCAAACCGTTCCCTTAACCCCCGACCAGGTAGCCAACATACCTCCATATAGACCGTGGAGATATGAATGGTGAAAATCTTTTATTTTATATAGACAGTAAAATAATGTCAAGACACCACGGACAAACGATAAAGAAAGATCACCTTCAACATAAGAAACTAGTTATTAAAGTCATTAATACAAAACCAAGTAAAAAGTGCGAAAATATTAGAAATAAAAAGTATTACACTAGACACTTGTCTTCACCAAGTGATGTAAGAGACTTAGGCAAACATGGCCTTGATTGTCAAGAACTCTTACGATCAATCTTGGATCCCGAGATGACTCACACAATCTACGATGGACAATGGATGATGGTGGTGGATGATGGTGTTATGGTGGTGGTGGGTGGTGGGTGAAGTGTGAGAGAGGTGGTGTGCCAAGGGATGGTTTGAGCTTGAGCCAAGCACTTCTATTTATAGGCTGAACAGAAGCTCGGGCACGGCCCCGTGTCCAGTGGCACGGCCCCGTGTCCACATCCTTCTCTTTCTTCATTTAATGCAGCTTTGTCTTATTAGTTGACCACGCCCCCGTGTCCGCTGAGCACGACCCCGTGTGTAGAAGAATCTTTGTACTATGAAGATTTGCCTAGATTGTGCGAATCTTATAGTTGACCACGACCCCGTGGTGGGCAATAGAAGCTTCTACAACTTTGTCTTTTCTGCTGACACTTGGGCACGCCCCCGTGCTGGCTGAGCACGGGGCGTGTTCAGTCTTCTGTCTTCTTGTTTTGCTTGGGAAGATGTTGTTGTGGGGTCGGGCATGTCACGTCTTGTTCCTTTTCTTGTATTTATGTTAGATTTTGATGTCTTTTTACTTCCTTTGTTAATTTGAGCTCATTTTATCCTGAAAATACAAAAGGAAGACAAAAGCACATTTTTTCCAACATTAGTACTAAAAAAGGGTTAGTTTTATGCCACATTTGATGAAATTTATATGTTGCATTTTGCACACATCAAATACCCCCACACTTGAATCTTTGCTTGTCCTCAAGCAAAACTCTTTATAATGTGGCTATTACACTCCCAAATAGAATGGGTAGAGAAGAAGGTTTTTGGGCTTGTCATATAGTGTCGGGATTTCCAAGATTCTTTATTTAAGTTTTATTTTTATTTATTTACAATCCTATTCGTCATGATTTATTTAAAACTTTTTATATGATAAATTACTTATTAGGGCATAACATGCCTCTTTAAAATTCTATTTATATACAAGTTCACATACCTCACGGGGATCACTCAACACTCGGCCGAAGATGTATTTTTGTGGATCACTCGAGAGCGGCATGGAACTTACTCCTACCATAAGCTTGCCAAGCAATCAATCCTCCTCCTTTTTAACTTATATACCTTTGTAAATATCAAGAGGACTTTTGGTTGAAGGGTTAGGCGTGGGTTAAAGGTAGGTGGTTGGGTTAGTGGTTAGTAGTTAGTAGAAAAAGGGCGAAAAGCGTAACAAGCGTCGGTTTTCGAAAGACTTTTTATTTTTTTTTTGCAACTTTTATTTTGATGAAGCTTTTATTCAAACAAAGTTATTTTTGATGAACTTGTTTGTTTATTTTCTTTTGCTTCATCACCAACACAAACATTTCTTTTTTCAAAAGTCATACGAAAGACCGAGCTGGTTACTAAAACAAAGGGTTAAAAAATGAAAAAGGTTTTGGTGGGTAAAAAGGGTGTTTGGTTTGGGTTATGAAATGAAAAGGTTTAGGCTCAAAGGGGCTAACTAGGGGGATTTTGGGTAGGTGGTAAAAAAAAAGAAAAATAATGGTGTAGAAATAAAAAGGGTTAGTCCTAATGCCTCTGTTATTTACTTACTCGGGTTTAAGTTGGTAAGGACTGGGAATGTATCGTCATGGCAAGTTCTAGAGTCGTAAGAACCAAGCGGCTATTCACACAAGAAACGAAAAATGAGCATTTAGTTTAATGATATGTAATTGTATGCTCAATAAAGGCTCAAAACTCACTTTTGTGGGAATGGGTTTTTATGTGATCAAGTATATATAATCAAATTTTAATTAAGTTTGTCATGCCTTTTCATAATTTTCTTATATTGGTTCTTTTTATCACGATGCTATCGGTTGTAAATTCGTAAAAATATAACCTTTTTAGAACTTGAAATTCCCAAGTTAAACCTAGACAAGTAAAAAAAATGAAAATTTTTGAAAAAATTTGGGGTGATTAGCGGTTCCAATAGAGTTTTGTGTAAGGCTTGTATTTAGGACTTGCAAGATTCAAGGTTTTAGCATCCCCCCACACTTAAATTACACATTGTCCTCAATGTGTCCCAAAAATAAGTTTTTAGGTTGATTGAATGTGTAAAAAGGTGTAAAAAGCAAAAAATTTGTGTTACTGGGCGCTGAACACGGCCCCGTGTTGTCCGGGCACGGCCCCGTGTTGTCCGGGCACGGCCCCGTGTTCAAGTGCCAGTAACAAAATTAAATCAAGAGAAACAGAAGCCTGGACACGGGGGCGTGTTAGGTGAACACGGCCCGTGTCCAGTTACCTGAACTGGGTCTTTTTCTGCAGGCTGTGCAGCACGGGGCCGTGTTGGGCGGACACGGCCCGTGCCGAGCTTACTGTAAACAAAGAAAATCGTCGGACGGCTCTGTTTTCCTGCATGGGGTGCTGGTTCAAGTTTCCCTTGTATCCTTTGCCATCTCAAGTGTGTTTTATTCATTTCAACACCACCCAAACACCAAATTAACTAAAAACGATCATTCATTACTTCATAGAGAGTTACATAATAATCCTAAAATTTAAACCACTAGATAGTTAGGTCAAAGAAACACAAGAAATCTAAACCAAGAAGTTCTAGCCTTATTCTATTAGCAAAATTTCCGAAAAGGTAAATCTTCCGGTTAAACGTGGCTTTGACAACTTCTCTTTCCGGTTATGGGTTCCTCATACGTCGGCGAGCCATTCTTCGATCTCCCGAGGGAGAAGAAAAGCGGGCTCATTAGCATTGGTTTGAGGAGGTGCAACTTCCACCGGGATTTCTTGGAGTTCTTCAAGAGGAGGTTCTGCCGGAATGTCGTCCCAACCGGTAGGATTGTGGATTCCAAGTGCTAGGTTCCAATCCTCTTGAGGGAGGATTGGTTCCATGGGAGGTGTCACAAGAATGTTTAACCTCTGGTGCAAGAGGTTTATTTTTTAAAACTGTTTTCCAACCCCACCGAAAGATAATTTATACGGTCAATGAGGACCTCCTCTACCGAAGTCATCTCGTCAAGAGCTTCACGTAGCGCCATTACGTATCTTACGAGAGTTGCTTCAATCGATGGCCTCCTTTCCCTTCGACTGTTTCTGGAGTGCGCATAAGAGGTTCCACTGTTTTGGCTAGATATTCTACGAAAAACAAACCAAAAATAGTTCGTTTTAATGAAACAGTACCACGGACACGGCCCCGTGCTCAGTGAGCACGGCCCCGTGTTCAACTTTCTGCAGATTTTTAGAACAAGGAACCTTGGAGTTTCAAATTATTTTTCCAACTTATGAAGCCTTTTTGAGCAGAAATAACTTAAAACAATGTTGTGTAACTTATTTTTAACAAGATTCCTTAAACAAAAACATCAACAATCATCACAATGAAGCTTGAAATCAAGCTTCAATGGAGGTGTTGTTGCAAGAAAGGTGAAGAAGAAGGCAATGGATAAAAGAGGAAAGGACAAGATTTTTGTTGGAACCTTCTTTTAGAACTTACCTAGGATGGTATGTTAGAAAATCCTTTCAAATCTCTGTCCCTGGATGGTCCAAATGTGCAGGATTCTTGGCTGCATTTATAGAAAATGACAGCATGCTGGACACGGCCCCGTGTGCAAGCAAGATCCTGACACGTTTTGTCCGTATTCTGACAAAAGTCAGAAGGAATCTTTTGGTGGACACGGGGGCGTGTTGACCTGGGCACGGCCCCGTGTCGGAAGGCTGTTTTATGAAGTGTGTCTATTTTCAAGGAACTTTTCCGGATCGGGCGGTTCCTTACTGGATGGAACAACCCCAAAGTGCCTAAGATACCTTAATTACTCTAGACTAAGACGAGAACGCAAGAGGTTGTCGGTGAGGGTGATTCCTATGCTATATGTAGGTGGACAAGTCCAACCCTTTTCCGGGCTCTCGTTAAAGAAGGTGTATGTCGAATCGCTCAGGTCTATGTATGCATCAAATGAAGTTGATGGGGAGTCCTTCATGGCACAATCGACACAGGGACGACTATCGCTCAAGTCCTCACTAGAGTTAGGAGTATCTGCGGAAAAATGAAGTCGTTTGAATGCGGTTCCAACCCTTCTTCTTGGCTATTGTCTTGGAAAAGATCTTTGAAATCTTTCCTAAGTTCTTTTAACCAATCAATAATTAGATCTTCTAGTTGAAATAATTCATCGAGAAGCATTTCCCCTAGAAAATCCGGTTGGGAGCATTCGAGGGAGAGATAGGGATTATTTTTACTTTCGCCCCTCTTAAGGATACTAGGAAACGATGGGTCTATATAGTGGGGTTTATAATTTAGAAAATAACATTCTAATTCTTTATGGTTACCACCACATAATTGACACCACATAGTACCATAAGAGTGCCGAAAGTAAAAAGTATCAGTATCACTCATGTTTGTGTCAGAAATTACCAACCGTCGGGATCTTACGGTTCTGTTTTCAGTAACTGAAACTTGGGCACGGGGGCGTGTTGAGTGGGCACGACCCCGTGTTCAGCTTACTGTCTGACTTAAAACAGGATTGCCAGTTCCAATTATTGGGCACGGGGCGTGTTCAGCGGGCACGGCCCGTGCTGAGTTCTGCAGAAGCTGAAAAATTAAGAAAAAACCTAAAAAAAATGAAAAATAAGAAAAAACGATTAGGCCGTTGATTCCTAACTTTCTTAAAATCCTTGTGTCCCCGGCAACGGCGCCAAAAACTTGATGGGTGTCAAGTGTTATATATATTAGGTGTATATTTTAAGCCCCTTTAACACTTTTTTAGTCAACTTTTAAATTTATAAAACATGATATTTACTAACACTAGACACACATATGGGCAAGTGCACCCATCGTGAGCGTAGTATAGTGTTGGTAAGATACCGAGGTCGTCCAAGGACACAAGAGCTTTTAGTACCGGTTTATCCTCAACGTCTAATCAAATCAAAAAGTTTAGAAAAATGTTTTAAACTAAGAAAAATAAAAACTAACTAAAAATGCTGAAAATAAAAATAAAAAGGAAAACAGATAGACAAGATGAATCACTTGGTTCCGACTCGTATCTAGTGTAACCTTTGATTATTTCCGCACTTTTGCACTTATTTAAGAGATTATCTTAGTTATTGTAGTAGGCCCCTCTTTTGAAGGTGACGTTACCCTCACCCCAGTAGTTTGAGTCAGCAAGGATACAATCCTAAAAGGGTGGATTATTGAAAGATAATTAATTAAGTTATTAATGCAAATTATGGTAGGCCCCACTTTTGGAGGTGACGTTACCCTCGACTAAGTAGTCTGAGTCAGCAGGGATACAGTCCTAAATAGCCGGGTTATAGTATTAATAGTAGTTAACTTATGAGGGGATCAAAGAGTTTGGACCCCCGCCATCCAATACCGTTAAGTATTGAAGGAGGTCCTACTAAATTTGACCCAGGTCCATTGCAGGACCTCTAAACGCTGAACAATGGCAAGACCTTTACCAAACCGTTCCCTTAACCCCCGACCAGGTAGCCAACATACCTCCATATAGACCGTGGAGATATGAATGGTGAAAATCTTTTATTTTATATAGACAGTAAAATAATGTCAAGACACCACGGACAAACGATAAAGAAAGATCACCTTCAACATAAGAAACTAGTTATTAAAGTCATTAATACAAAACCAAGTAAAAAGTGCGAAAAGATTAGAAATAAAAAGTATTACACTAGACACTTGTCTTCACCAAGTGATGTAAGAGACTTAGGCAAACATGGCCTTGATTGTCAAGAACTCTTACGATCAATCTTGGATCCCGAGATGACTCACACACTCTACGATGGACAATGGATGATGGTGGTGGATGATGGTGTTATGGTGGTGGTGGGTGGTGGGTGAAGTGTGAGAGAGGTGGTGTGCCAAGGGATGGTTTGAGCTTGAGCCAAGCACTTCTATTTATAGGCTGAACAGAAGCTCGGGCACGGCTCCGTGTCCAATGGGCACGGCCCTGTGTCCACATCCTTCTCTTTCTTCATTTAATGCAGCTTTGTCTTATTAGTTGACCACGCCCCCGTGTCCGCTGAGCACGACCCCGTGTGCAGAAGAATCTTTGTACTATGAAGATTTGCCTAGATTGTGTGAATCTTATAGTTGACCACGGCCCCGTGTCCGCTGAGCATGGCCCCGTGGTGGGCAATAGAAGCTTTTACAACTTTGTCTTTTCTGCTGACACTTGGGCACGCCCCCATGCTGGCTGAGCACGGGGCGTGTTCAGTCTTCTGTCTTCTTGTTTTGCTTGGGAAGATGCTGTCGTGGGGTCGGGCATGTCACGTCTTGTTCCTTTTCTTGTATTTATGTTAGATTTTGATGTCTTTTTGCTTCTTTTGTTAATTTGAGCTCATTTAATCCTGAAAATACAAAATGAAGACAAAAGCACACTTTTTCCAACATTAGTACTAAAAAAGGGTTAGTTTTATGCCACAATTGATGAAATTTATATGTTGCAATTTGCACACATCAGCATCATTCCAATTTGTTATTTTATCCAAACTCAAATATTGTTTCGCTATACTTGATCTCTGTAAACCGCATTATTGTAAAACGACGACTCTTTGATATCGAGTCAATAAATTTCTTGAGAAACTCAATTTTCTTTGGCATACATGGTTTTTGTTGTGACCATATCCGAACTTTCTAATTAATACATGAACTTCTTTTGTTTAAAACAAATTCAACTATTTGAACTTGCTCGCATTACGTATTCAATTCAAGGTCCCATATGATGAATTGAAGCCATCATATTCGAAATAATTCCAACAAGCACTTCAATTCTCTTAAACTATAACATGCTTGTTTGGTCTTCGACTTCATTAAATCATTACGATCACCTTGTGGTGACATTTTCATAAAATAAAAGCTTGCATTTAATTATTTTTTTATTTGTTCATATCGAATCCGCTTTGTTGATTTATTCTATAAAAGCAATCTTAACACAATCATGTGCTAAGATAACGATACACAAATTCATGTCCTATTTCCGTGTATCTCTTAATAGTTCTTACAGCATCAATCGAGCATTTCGTAATATTTATTGCTTTATCATCGTTGATCGAAAAACATTATATAAATTTAAAAATAAATTTAATTAATTATATAGGAAAACTTACATAAGTAATTATCTAATTTACAATATAGTATTCCTATATTTAAAATTCTTGTTAAACCATTGAGGTGAAGAATTTATATTTTTATATAAAATTTTGTTTAAAGGAATACTCTCGTTTAAGTTTATGACTAGCTATTATTATTTATTTTTGGTAGTTAATATTAATAATAATATATTAATAATAGTAGTGTTAATATTATTTTTAGGTATTAGGGTTATTGTCAGGGACAGGTATTGGGTAGCCTAGCCTTAGTTAGGCATGGACTGATCACCCATGCTTAAACAAGGCAGCACTAACCAATATCCAACTATGATAATGACTAGTTAATGTATATAAAAATATATATACTTTGTACGGTAAGGAGAAGACATATTTTCATAAAACAATACAAGAATTTGAGGGACAAATAAAATTATCTAAATAACTGTCTAAGTAGTCATGGATAAGACATTTTATACTTATAAGTAATTGTTCATCTTGTTTAATATTCCACAACTATTAAATACTTATAGAGATATTATTTTATAATATATGTATTTTAATATATTAAAATATCAAATGTTATTTACTCAAGCCAATATTTAAGTATGTTTGATATTAAAATAAACATTTATTATTTTACTTTTATGATTTAAAATATCTTATTGTAAAATCTTATAGTTAAACATACTTGATTTTAAAAATGATAATCGTAAGTTCTAGGATATTTGGATAAACATATTAATAAAACATATATCATTATTTTGTCAAAATTACCACGGGTTTTGATATTTTAAGACTATCTATATTAATTTATTTTACTTTATGATAACATAAAAGGAAAAGGTATTTAATAAATTAAAATATCACCTATCTTTGATCGAACATTTTGATTAAAATCGTCTTAATGCAATTATGTATTAAGACAATAATACACTAACTCTATTGTCTTTTCGTGTATCCTTGCAATTCACTCATCTCAGCACATTGATTTTCTCATATCATAATTCAATATTTGACAAATCATTTTCATGCTTTTATTTCATTTTTGAACCTGTCGATTCTAAGTCTTCCTCAGTTGACAATCAAAGTAAGTTTTCTTTTGACCGTATATTTTATTGATTCTAAAATTCATTCACACCTTGTAAACACTCAAATTTAGACATCTCTTGATCATATATCTCGTTTGGCTTGAACCTTGGAAATTATATCATTTCATCTCATTCGTTTGACATCGATTTCTGAAACTAATTCAGTTGAACCATTGAGTCCAGTTTATTATAAAACTCGTATTCATAAAATTTGATATTTTAAATTCTTTACCATCTACCTTAATATTGTTTTTATTAACTAAAACATGACATAAGTCTAAAAGAAATATTGTAGCTCAAATCTCGAGGACGAGATTTAAAACAAGGTGGAGAGGATGTAACATTCCTATTTTTATCATATAAGAATTTTAGGTTTGTTTAAAATTATTGGCCACTAATAACTAGTTTTATTTTTAATATAATTATTCGACCCAAATAGTTTTTAAAACTATTTAATATATAGTTGGTTGGAATGCTATACCAATTAATTGGCCTATATATATATGGGTGACCTTTCTAATAAAATAAAAGTATATAAAAACTTATATTATTATACGGGTAGATTACAGGTAAGTTGACTACTAGAAATATGAAGTACCTAGACGGGCCTAGTGAGCGTAAAATAATTAAACTATAAAAATACATTATATTTGAACCTACTCTGTTTTAATGAAACTTGGTTCAAACTATAGATAAAATTATTCTCGTTCTAATGATATATTTATTATTTTCTAGAACGCCATATTTTAGAAATTATACACGCCAAATGAGTAAAGTAGTTAAATTAATAATAATAATAATAATATAATAATAAAATAAATCCAACAACTTGAAAGAATCCATTTCGTGTCCCCTTCCTAATTTCATATAATAATTATTATAATTAAAAATATCTACAATTGAAAGGAAATTTCAAACGAACATGTGTCCATATAATAAACAAAATGGTGGTGGACGTGTTTAGCAGGCAACTTACTTATCTTACTACGTGTAGCCTCCAAGAACTTTGGAGGAAGTATAAATAGAAGGCAACATTCTAATATCTTTCCATATCTCTCGAACTCTCTCTCTCATCCAATTTCTTTTTTTTCCCTTATAATAAAAATAAGGTTCTGCCCCGTTTTAAATGTTTTAACTCCCGATCACCGCTACCCTTTCTGATTGATCTGAGCCCCATAACATATGTCAAGGCTCTGCTTGACTAAGTTCGTTGGGGTTCTGTCTCGTGACATAGGGACAAGGTTGAATTAGGGGTACTATACTTAACACGAGTACAAATATATATATATATATATATATATATATGTATATATATATATATATTTTTTTCTTTTTAAATAGCTCGGGAGTTATACCCAATATTATACCAGAAGGCTTTCTAGTTGAACCCTAAATATACAAAGTGGGTCCATTCTCTTTTCTCACTATTTTATTTCCTTTTTCTTTATAATATAATTATATTAAAAAATGTCCCAAATTGATCCATAAGTAAAAACTCGGACCCCTGAAACCCCAATCCATATCAAAAAAATAAAGAAATCAATATTTGTGGTCTTCTCGCGGGCCGCGTAAAGAAAAGGCGGAAGGTCACTCGGGCCGCGTCAACCTTCAGTTTGACCGGATAAGCATCCGGATCCATGTGTCGTCACACTTGTCGCGACCACCGGTGACTCAGCAACCTCCAAGCTGATCCACACTCCCACGCGGGCCGCGTAAAGATCAACCGAAGGTTCACGCGGGCCGCTACAAGTCTGAATTTCATCTATAAATAGCCTAGCTCAGGGGCTTTCATTCTGTGTCGACAAAACTTTCAAAATCATTCTCACTCTGCTCGAATTTCACTTTCAAAGTAGTGGGGTACTGCTACAATACCGAGTATTAACTCGATCGCTGCTACGATTCAATGTCTGATCAATTGAAACTATCCGACCGGATGTTTAAGCGCTATCCTTTGTCATTAGTCGTGATTCCGACAGGATGTTTGAGTACCACCCGAACTCGGGGAATACTCTGTCATTCGTTGTGAATCCGATGGATGTTTAAGTGATTGCACTTTGTCATTTGTCGTGAGAGTTTTAATCTCGTGAGTTATCGTAAATGCTGTATTAGTTACTTACCTAGTTCGTGTGCACTAGGTTACAAGACTAATCAATAGGCTAAGCTCTGCCCGTATAAATCTGCATGCTTATAATGTGAGTCATTCTCTTTTTATCAAATTTGATTTCAAAATTATGTTTATTTTCAAAGTTATAATTACAGGGATTAAGTCTTTGTAGTCACCAAATTACAACCGGTATGTGGGGTTTTGTATAAAATACTTGATAACCGTCACCATTGGACAACGAGTTAGCCAAGGGGTGATATGACCATAGTCACAGACACCATCGGGCTAAGAGGCTACCGATGGATGTTCGAGTGTCAAATACTGTGGGTAGTTGGTTGATATATGGAAACATTGTAATCGCTCTTAATACTGTAACTTATAACACTGTTTTCTAGTTATACTTTGCAGTGATTAAGTCTTTGCCAATCTTAAAGAAGCAAATGTAAAAACTCTTAATGCTGTGAATTATAACAAATGTGTCGTTTAGTAAAAATGAATGAACTCATCAGTATTTCCTGGTGACCAAAACCTTTTTAAAACGCGTTTCAGGTAATGATAGTAGATTGGAATAAGAATTGGATACGGCACTGAAGGGCTTCAAGAAGTGGCTTATTTTATTAAATAAATCAAATTAAGAAATATTGTTTTATGTAATTGGATTTATCCCTTATTAAAGCTACCTTTGTAAAACATGGGTTTATCCCATCTATTTAAATAAAAATCTGGTGTTTTCTAAACTCTGATATTTTTCCTAACTCACGGTTCTGATGAAATTTCCACTGCACTATTTTCAAAATGACCACCCGTACCACTTGGGTGTTCGCGGCTCCCGATTCCGTCCAGGGTGGGGTCGGGGGTCGTGACAGAGGTGCTGCCAAATTGTCTCCAGCCATTGTAACGTTGTATAATCAATACAAGAGACTATTAAAGTGTATAACAAGCTGAATGAAGACTAAATCAATGAATTCCGCCTCTGATTTAGTCTGAGAACTCTTCTGAACGACTCGTTTGGTCGTGAAAACGATTCTACAAGTGGTATCAGAGCTCAGGAGGAAGAGTTCTTACCATTTAGCTTGTTTTCACTGGAAAATTCTGACTTCTACTAATTCTTTCACGTTTTTTACTGAATTTTTCAAAATTGAATGGGTTTTTACGGTCCAAATTACATGATTTTTTTGATATGTTGTGCGAAAACACCTGATCTACAACCCTACCAAGTTTCAGATCTTAATTCGAAGTCGTTTGGGAGAAATCTGAGTTTTTCTGTCCGAAATCGCGTGACGTCAGACCTATTTCGCATGAAATACAACCTGGTTGTGTCATTTCGCACGAAATGAACTTCATTTCGTTTGAATGTGCCTATTTCGCTTGAAAAGTCCTTAATTTCATGCGAAATACACCTATTTCGCTTGAAAAGTCCTTAATTTCGTGCGAAATACACCTATTTCGTTTGAAAAGTCCTCTATTTCGTTTGAAGGTGCTCATTTCGTGTGAATGTGTCGTGTATCAGATCTCTATTTCGTCTGAAATTGATATTTCATGTGAAAGAAACCTTATTTCGTTTGAATACATATGATTAAAGTTGGACGGCATAATCAAGACATTAAAATCGGTTCAATAAATCATTAATTGCAATTGTCAGATTCATTTCAGTAAAAGAATTGGCCCAATAGGATTGTATTGTTAATCAAATCTGTCGGCTATTTTTAATAAACAATCAAGATTTGCATGTGATATTGAATTAGTGTTGTGTCTCGAGTGAATCAATTGCTATCTTGATATCATTTCAACAGATGTCGACCCATGTGATGCATAGTTAGCGGCCCAATCATATTTTTTGATCATTTGAAAAAGTCGGATCTTTCTAAATGAGGCTATCATATCATTCAGTTGTCGGCTTAGTGGGCTTTATTGGCCTTATCAATTGATAACAGATTCACTATACTATAAATCGGCCCAATCAGATTTCATGCACACTTGAAGTTGTCAGCAATTTGAATTTAGATTGTAAAGTGATTGTTGTTGATTGCATGTAATAATAAACAAATATGTAAGTTTGCATGAGATGTTGTCGGCCCCAAGATATCTTGTTGCAAGAAAAATTGTAATTCATTGTTGAGGTGATACAAGTCAATAATTAACCGATCGACCAAGAATTTTGTTGTGTAGTGTCACAAAGTCACCCGATTGGACAAAATCATTATATTTCATTAAAAAGTTTGACCCCTTTGACTCACCCGATCGGGTCACAATCAGAGTTAAAGGATCTTGTTTTGTTCAAGTTTAAAGTGCAACAAATCGAGTGGCAATCCAAACGAGTTGCCACCCTATCCTAATCAGTTCTATTTGTCTGTGTTTCAGGTGATTTGTCAAGCATCGGATACCCGCCGGAGTGAATATCCAACTGATCCGTTGTCACCTGATTTATGTCACTCTATCGGATATTCATCTGATTCAGTTGTTTAAAAAAATGATTGAATTGATCTTAGATTGTGTGAATTTTCGTATCGTTTGAAAATCTGTCTTTGTGAATCTTTCAATACCGAAACATGGATTCTGAGTTTTATAACTCATCTTTTGGAAATGGTATGCTTGTTCAGACTCCAGCAAGTATCAAACAGAAGTTTGATAGTTTTACAGCTATTAAGGGAGAATCTACAAAAGAGTTGATCGAAAGGTACTGTAAGTTATATGTAGAGATGAAGCATTTGAACATTAGCAAAAGAGATGACGAGTGGGTTGACAAGTTGGCAAATGCTGTACCGCGTGATGAGTGGGGTACATATTTGTTAGCTTGGAAGAATAACTTTGAATATTTTGGATTCAATTTGAGCACGTTCATCGAGAAGATTGAAGCTCAAGAACTTGAACTCCAAAAGATCAGAAAAATGAAGTCTGATTCAGGAGAGGAGTCCGAGTCCAAGTCTAGAGAGATTGGTAAACCCGAAAGTAAAATTGACAAACAAGAAATGGTTTCAGAAATAGCTCAAATTTTTGATCAATCATCAGATGAAGAAAGTGATGATGACAGTAAAAAAATTCGAATACTTGAAAATTATCAAAGAGAATTATCACCTGAAAGTTATAACTTTTATTTTGTAGGTAAGATGGAAGAGATCAAAGAAAGACAAGCTGCAAGAGAGAAGAATCAGAAAGCAGCAACTGTTGAAGAAAAAGTCAAATCTGAAGAAAATGTTCAAGTGGTAGAGAAGCAAGTTGACGAAATTTCAGCTATCAAGGTTGAGAAGAAAGCTGAAGAGATGTCCGAGAAGTGCTTAAAATGTGATGAATTCAAAACAGACAATGTCAAACTCTTAAAAGATGTGGAGAGTTTGACATTGGAAAACAAAAATTTGAAAGAAAAAGAAAAAGATTTTCAAGATAAAATAACATTTTTGGAAAATGAAAAATTGAAAACTGAAAAAGATTTTGAAAATAAAATAAAATCTTCAGAAAATGAAGATTTTTGGATAAAATTAGAAAACAAAAATTTAAAAGAAAAATAAACAGAATTTCAAAGTCAAATAAAAGTCTTAGAAAATGAAAAATCTGTTCTTGAAAAGAATAAAATTAAAAAGAAAAAGCAATAAATTCTCATCGTGAAAAAATCTCTCAACTTGAAAAAGAAGTTGAAAATGCTAGAAATAAAATTGCTGAGTTAGAAAAGACATTGAAAGGTTTTGTGACCTCGTCTGCATTGCTAGATCATATATGTCCAAAACTGATTAATGAAATTCCAATAAGTGACAATGTCACAAATTATGACAAAGTCATAATTGAAGATTGTGATGATAAAACTGATGATCAAAATGAGAAAAAGAAAATATTTTTGAAATTAAAAGAAAATTTTCAAGAAACTGTTTTACAGTCTACTGAAAAAGGTGAATGCTCAACGCAAAAACCTTTTAAGAAGAATGTAGAACAAAAACAAAATGTTAAAAATTCGAAAAATTTTCAAAACAACAATAAAAGATCATCAGTTCAATCATCCAATCATTATAAAAAACCACAAAAAGTTGAAAATCAAAACTCACAAAAAGTTGGTAATAAGTGGTGCAGGTTTGACCACAGTGCTCAAACGTCAAATCAAGCTTACAGGAGAAGTCGTGATTACTACAAGGCAAATCAATGTCATGATCTAAGTGTTTGGTTTGAAAGTGGAGAATGGCACTATAACAGGGTGTGTTACAAATGTCTTTTTCAAGGACACATTGCTGTTAACTGCCAGAGTCAGAGATTGGAGACTAGGAGATGCTATGAATGTCAAATCAAAGGTCATATTGCAAAAGATTGCCCAATGAAATCAAAGAGAAGATCGAGGGCTGAATCTCATAGGATGGTGAAGAAATCAGTCAAAAGTGATGAAAATCCCAAAGAACAGAAAGTGAAAGAACAGAAAGTGAAGCTTTCACAAAGGCAGAAAGATAGACTGAGAAAGAAAAGAAAGAAAGCAAGGGAATATCTTGAAAATATTTTATCCTCGGGTATAACTGGTGATTCAGATAATAGTTCTGATGAATCGATTTGCTCAACAAAAAATGGTTAGTCAAGCAAAACGAATTCATCAGGTACAAATCTGAGGAGAAAAGAGGGAATCAAGAATTAAAAAGTGGTTAATCAAACAGTTCAAAAATCAAAGAAAGTTAAATTTTCAAATAAAATTTTTATAAACGTTTTTGAATATAAAAGAAACTGTGAAAAGTCATTTATGTCACAGGTTGATGAATTTGGAAAACCTAAATCCAGTGTGGATTGGGTTCCAATAAAGGTCGGCGATGAATCTGTTGTGTTGAAAACAAAGGAGCCACCTTGTGGAAAAGATTTTGTTTCTCCAGAAGCAAATGAGCCACGTTCTGGCAATGAATCTGATTCGTCAAAAACAGAGGAGCCATCTGTTGAATTAAAAAGAGAAAAATCAGTACCGCCAATGGATGATGTCAACTTTCCACCATTGCGGGCTGCAAATTTGAAATCACCCAAGGACCGTCAGGCTTGGGAGAATCTTTTTAACTGAAAAACCTGACTTGCCGGAACTCCCAGGTTGGTAATTGGGGAGTAGGAATCGGCATCTTTCTTGAGAAATTCACATCTGTGATATTTTGACTTACAAGTGGTTAATCAAGGACATTAAGTTGTACTTGATTTAACTATCTTACAAGTGGTATGATTATTGGAAATTGTTTTTGTGTTAAACCTACAAGTGGTTAAAAACAGTGTGATGAATTAAACCCCATGTTTGTGAAATGGCAAACAAAACTAATTTTCCAGAAAAACCATTTTGATTAAAACAAACTTAAGTGTTTTGAAATCATAATGGGAAAATAGTTTGTTGTCAGGGGGAGTTTTGATTGTTTAAGCCAAGTGGATGGCGAATTGAGGCAATTCTCATCAGTTTGTCATTTTACTTTGTACAGTATATTGCATTTATTTTCAAATTTTCTCAGAAAATCAAAATTGAAACATATTTTGATTTTAGGGGGAGTAGAAAATTTTAGAAATTTTGAAAATTTGAAAAATACAAAAACATGATAAAATTTCAAAATCCAAAAACATTGAAAAATTCAAAATGAGTTGTATTGTGAAAAAGTGGAAATGATAGTACATCAGTGGACTATATGTGCACGCTAGAGAAATGTGAAGTTTTATAAAGTTTTAAACAGTCTCACTAGAGATGTGTCGATAGGCTCAGCTAAGACTAGTAGTTTTGCGAAAACGATACAAACATAACACAAAATGCCTAAATCTGGTGGGAAACACGGTCGAACGCATAGTACTTAGTTTTGTCCTTCTTGACTGTGTGCCTGCTCGGTAATTGCTGATTGTCTAAGACATAAAACCGGTTAAGTTTGTGAGCTTTCACAACTTTGCAGAAAAGTCACTATGATTCTGTGTTTTTATTTTGCAAAGATTTAAACTTGTTTGATTTCTTTATTTTGATTAAGTATTGGACATCCTCTACGTATACGAAAGTATCGACCTGGATGTTAATGCCTAATCGTTCTGCTTTAGTTTCTTTGGTGTTTCGTTTAAGCTTTGGATCACCTCTGCGTATACGAGAGTATCGAACTGGTGGTTAAAGCCTAAACACTTTCAAATTGTTTTATTTTTCTTATTTTACTTAAACATTGGACGATCTCTGCGTATACGGGAGTATCGACCTGATCGTTAATGTTTAAGTGTTATGAGTTAGTTTTGCACAAATAACAGTTGATGAAAGTTTAAAAGCGTTATTCGGGTCAGTGCATTACATGATAAGGGGATATGCTGAGATTGTGGGGTCCATAGGATTTTAGTGCTTTCTAATATATACCTTAAACGTATCGGTAAGCATTATGAACATCCGAGAGGAGTTTAAGTGGACCACAATATCGATGATCTAGGGTGAATTGTTTAAAAGCTTTAAGTGATAAAGTTTAGATCAACGGTGCAACTGATGTGTCTCAATAAACTTATATGATCCTCTAACGCATACTCACAAAAAATATTTCTTTACTACTTTTCATTAAAAACAAAAACCCAAAAAGAATGTGTTTTAGCATAAAATTTTGAAAAATCAAAAAGATTTTACTTCATCTTATTTTCGACAACTGATGTTGAAAAGTTAATTTTCAAAATTCCAAGTGCTAAACATGATGAACCACATTGGGTTGGGGAGTTTGTTTAAATGAGAAATGTTTTTGAGAATGATTATATGATTAGTTAATCAAGGTCATTAATTTGAACTTGATGTAACTATTAATGTTTGGTGAATGAATGCTCTCTATCAGTAAGTTTTTCAAAGTTATATAAATAAAAACTTATGTTTTGGGTAGAGAATGTGCAGGAAACGTTGAAAAAGCTAGGTTTCGATTCCTGAGGATTAATGCCAGGTTTTCGATCCTAAGCTACAAATTCCAGACAGCCATCTCGGTACAACTTAAGGGGGAGTCTGTTAGCAAAGGAGAATTTGAATAGTGAAAAAGCCAGACTCAGAGTCTGGAGAATAGCTGATAATGGTGATTGAAGAAAAGAGAGAGTTTGAAGGATGCTTCAGAGTCAAATATTTTGGAAAAAGCATGAAGACTGATCAAGACTGAAGTTTTGACGTACTAAAGTCTCGTACTGAAGACTCTGTCAACATCCAAGGGGGAGACTGTTGGTGCATATGTCTGTTGACTTCGTCTTGTATCAAGTCTTGTAATAGAAACGATAGATCTAGGTCACGGAGTGCGAGGAAACTGGGAAATAGGCTGAAAAAGTAGTTTCATGCGAAATAGCAGTTTCGTGCGAAATAGCAAATGCCTATTTCGTGCGAAATACCCTTACCTATATATAGGTGTTGTGCCAATTCATTTGTAACCTTGTCATTTTGGAGCCGACGTGCCGCCAAATTGTCTCCAGCCATTGTAACGTTGTATAATCAATACTAGAGACTGTTAAAGTGTATAACAAGCTGAACGAAGACTAAATCAATGAATTTCGCCTCTGATTTAGTCTGAGAACTCTTCTGAACGACTCGTTTGGTCGTGAAAACGATCCTACAGAGCGTGTAGGACGAGTGCTTCTTGCGGGTTCCATGCATGCCCTTGAACCGTTTGAAATCTGACCGTCCCGTCATCTGCTTCATAAATCAGGTTCATGGAGCAGCAAATCACCAAGTCTACTCTCCCGACCATGGCCCCTTGTGGAAGGATCTCGGCATCCTTGTAAAGTGTTTGAACAGGCGGTAAATCCATCCTCCAAAGAAGATGGGAGTCGGGGGAGTAGCAAGCTGGTTCAGGTGCATGTTACGGAGCAGGAGATATGGAACATCAGAGTTGACCCGGTTGTGGATGCAATGAAGTACTAGTAGATCCCGCAAACCTAAAACACCGCTGCTGTCATGCCTTTGGCTAAGAGAGTAGGTGAGGACCCTGTGGATGTAGCGGTAAAGAGGGTCTCTAAACTGGGTACTCTTAGTGCGGCTTGGATTGTAGTTGCCATCTCCTATTTGAGCCCAAGCATCTTGGCGGAAATCATCCCTGATCTCGCGGAGACCGCCGGTGTTTTCTTCATCCCCAGCATCTTCTTCCGAGTACAACCCTACAATTGCCCCAAATTGTGCGATTGAGATTCTGTATGTGGTTCCTCCACAACGAAACTCTACCCCCTCATTGTCAAATGGCTCGGCTCTTATGTTGAAAATGAGTGTGCTGTAGAATTCCATGGTGTATTCATGCACGGAGTGAAGTCGAGTGCAGAGAGCCACTCGTAGTGGGCCGGTGGCAATGTTGTTGAATCGGTCCAGTTGGTTCACTGCTTCAAGAGTGTTTGTGCATACTTGTCTGGGGTTCTCCTCGGGCCTAGTCCTTAACACATCGTAACGAGCTTGAGCAGCCCACTCATTTGTGTTGAATCTGGTAAATTTCTTGGCCATCTGAAAGAAAACATCAAACAATTAGCAAGAAACACTGAAAAATTCAGAGAAAACTAAAAAACAGTCGGCTGAACACGGCTCCGTGTTCAGCGGACACGCCCCATGTCGGAACATATTTGGTTGGACACGGCCCCGTGCTCGCTGAGAACGACCCCGTGTCTAGGTGTCTGTTTACCAAAATTCCCATTTTTCGACCCGGTCCTGAAAACTTGAAAATTTTTGGTTCAGTAGGGGCGTTTTTCCCCGAAAATGAAACCCCAAGTGCCATTTTTCTCAAAACAAACCGTTTACCCCTTTAATTTTATCTTTTTCGGTTCAAAAACAAGGGTTTGGGGTTTTCGTGAGAAATCAGACGAATCTACAAACAATACAAGTTAATTTACTTCCTATAACATGTATCTATACTAATGCTAACAGATCTAAGCAAAAATTTGAGGTTCGATCCGGTTGAAGTTCAAGAACCCTAGATTTTTCTCCAAATTTTTGATGTTAAACTACATGCAAGTGCTTAATCTAACTACTAATGATGATAGAATCATACCTTGATGTTGTTAGAAGTAGAGGAGACGTCGAAATCTTACAGAAAAATCGCCTGAACCAGAGAGTTTTCGGGGAAACGGGGCGTGTGGAATGAAGAAACTTGTTTGAAAAGGGGTTTTATCCCCGACAGTTGCGCGGACACGGCCCCGTGCTCACTGAGCACGGCCCCGTGTTCGGGCAAATTTAAAAAAAAAATTTAAGTGCTCGTGTGAGTGCCCTGTTTCCCAAAACTTGGTTGTAGAGATTCTTACCGATTTAGATGTTTTCCCGATTGTTCGTAACTTACCAGGTATTATGTTGATGCTTGAACCTTTTTATTCTTCGATCGTTTGAAGTGAGATTTCTTCCTCCTCGTCCTCAATGAATCCTTAATAGAGCTTTAGCCGTTGGCCATTGACTTTGAATGGAATTCCATTTCGAGATTTAATTTCTACTGCACCGTGTGGGAAAATATGGGTGATGGAAAAAGGTCCTGACCACCTAGACTTTAATTACTGGGAAATAATCGAAGTCGTGAATTAAACAATAGAACTTGATCTCCTACTCGAAATTCATTAGGTTTAATGTGTTTATCATGCAAGTTTTTCATTCTTTCCTTATAAATTTCGGAGTTAGAGTATGCGTAATTCCTTAATTCGTCTAATTCATTTAATTGAAAAAATCGATTTTTACCTGCAAATTCTAAATCCAAGTTTACATTGTTAATTGCCCAGTAGGCCTTGTGTGCAATTTTTACTGGCAAATGACAGCTTTTTTCGTAGACTAGCTTATATGGGGTTGTACCTATTATTGTTTTATAAGCAGTCATCTAATTTATGGGCCCATTCTTTTTTATTTAACCCTACGGTTTTTTCAAGTATTCGTTTTAAACCTCTATTAGTCACTTCGGCTTGTCCGTTTGTTTGAGGGTGATATGCCGTTGAGACCCGGTGATAGACCCCATACTATGTTAAAAATTTTTCGAGTTGATGGTTACAAAAATGGGTACCTCTATCACTTATTAATGCTTTAGGTGTTCCAAAACGAGAGAATATTTTTTTCAAAAATCTTACCACGACTCTTCCATCATTGGTTGGAAGTGCCTCGGCCTCGGCCCATTTAGACAAGTAATCTACCGCCACAAGTATATATTTGTTTCCTTTCGACGGTGGGAAGGGTCCCATAAAGTCGAGTCCCCACACATCAAAAATTTCACAAACAAGAATGCTGTTTTGTGGTATTTCGTTTTTGGAAGAAATATTACCTGATCTTTGGCAAGCGTCACATGTCTGGACAAGACTTTGGGCGTCTTTGTAAATGGTTGGCCAATAAAATCCTGAATCAAATACCTTTCGTGCGGTACTAGCGGCACCATGATGTCCTCCGTATGGACCTTCATGACAATGGCGGAGAATTCTCCTTGCTTCACTACCATGTACGCATCGGCGGATGAGTTGATCGGCACACATTTTGAAAAGATAAGGGTCTTCCCAAAAATAATGCTTCACATCGGCAAAGAATTTCTTTCTTTGATGATGTGGCCATCCTTTCGCGACTATACCGCTAGCTAGGTAGTTAGCATAGTCGGCGTACCATGGTTCTTCTCGGTATTCCACCATTTCCAGGGACTCCGTTGGAAACTTTTCATTTATTTGCTCGTCCCTGGTTGCCTCCAAAGCTGGGTCTTCTAGGCGCGAAAGATGATCTGCTGCGGTGTTTTCTGGTCCTCTTTTGTCTTTGATTTCAATGTCAAATTCTTGGAGGAGTAGAATCCACCGAATCAGACGTGGTTTAGCATCCTGTTTCTTGAAGAGATATCGAATGGCTGCATGATCTGTATAGACTATTGTTTTAGAAAGAACAATATAAGAACGAAATTTATCAAAAGCAAATACCACAGCTAGTAACTCTTTTTCTGTTGTTGTGTTATTTTCTGGTGCATCGTTAAGTGTTTTACTAGCATAATAAATTGGGTGAAAATGCTTATCTTTTCTTTGTCCCAAGACGGCTCCAACTGCAAAGTCACTTGCATCACACATGATTTCGAAAGGTAATTTCCAATCAGGCGCTATCATGATATGTGCATTGACTAGCATTTCTTTTAGGGATAGAAATGCTTGATTGCAATCCTTGTCAAAGATGAAAGGGGCATCTTTTTCAAGTAATTTTGTTAGAGGCCTTGAGATTTTGAAAAATCCTTGATAAATCGTCTATAGAATCTGGCATGCCCTAGAAAACTTCTGATAGCTCTAACGGAGGATGGGGGTGTCTATTTTTGCTCGATCAACCTCCATTCCTACGCTTGAGATTTTGTGACCGAGTACTATTCCCTCCGTTACCATGAAATGGCATTTTTCCCAGTTAAGGGCGAGGTTAGTTTCCTCACATCGGGATAGCATTCGTTCAAGGTTATCGAGGCATTGGTCGTATGAATCTCCAAAGATAGAAAAGTCGTCCATGAAGACTTCCATTGTCTTTTCAATCATATCATGGAAGATGGACACCATGCAATGTTGAAAGGTTGCGGGGGCATTACATAGACCAAAATGCATGCATCGATAAGCAAAAGTTCCATAGGGACATGTGAATGTTGTCTTTTCTTGGTCCTCGGGTGCTATCGGGATTTGAAAGTAACCTGAAAAACCATCTAAGAAACAATAAAATTTGTGACCGGATAATCTTTCTAACATTTGATCAATAAAAGGTAAAGGAAAGTGATCTTTCCTTGTTGCCTCATTTAATCGACGATAATCTATACATACCCTCCATCCTGTGACGGTTCTTGTTGGTATTAATTCATTTTTCTCATTAGTTATTACCATCATACCTCCTTTCTTTGGAACTACTTGGACGGGACTTACCCACGGACTATCGGAGATAGGGTAGATAAGTCTGGCGTCAAGTAGCTTGATGACTTCGTTTTTAACCACTTCTTGAACATTTGGATTTACTCTACGTTGTGGTTGTATTACCGATTTATAGTCATCGTTCATTAAAATTTTGTGCGTGCACATGGAAGGACTTATGCCTTTAATATCTACAAGCTTCCAAGCGATCGCATTTTTGTGTTTTTTCAAAAGTGAAATTAATTTTTCTTTTTCTAAACTAGTTAATTTTGATGAAATAATTACAGGTGATTTACCATCTCTGTCTAGAAAAGCATATTCCAAACCTTTTGGGAGTTCTTTGAGCTCAAGAGGTGGGTCTTTAGGAGACTCCTTATTTGGTTGCTCATTTTGATCAAGAACTTTAAAAGTTTGTTCTATGGCGACCTCTTCTTCGACAAAGTGGTCAATTTATTCTCTTGTATCGGGTGGTTCATCTTAATCTTCAATTAGGGGGTCATTATTGCCGAATGGATATTTCATTGAACGCTCAAGATCGACACTTCGTTTAAATGCTCCTAATTGAATAGGTAGATTGTTGTACTTCCGGTTTTTCAAGGCTTCGTGGGTTTGTACAAAAGGTCGTCCCAACACTAGATGAGCGTCATCAAGGATGACAAAGTCGGTTGGGATTACCATTTGATTTGTTTGGACCAAGACATACTCAACTACACCGATTGATTTTATTACTTTCCGATTGGATAGAAAATGGGTATTTGAAGTGGAGAAAAATCACTAATACTTAACTTTTCGAAAATGTAGTTAGGCATTATATAAACGCAAAGATCTTTATCGATTGTGATATTACTAATAAAGGAGTTTTGAAAAAAAACATGGAACCGGTGTAATGTTAATTTCAAATGGGTCTTCTTTTATTAGCGAAGTTTGATCATTAGTTAACTTGATGCTTACCGTTTCATCAATTTTAGTGTTAGTGTTTAACTCTTTTAAAAACTTAGCATGAGTGAGTACTAAACAATGATTTTCGAAAGAAGGTGACAAGAGATTAATTTTTTCAAAATTAGACTCTTCTTGAATTTTAACGTTATCAGACTCACCCTTTTCATTGTTTAACTCATGTGTCGGTTTTTCACTTATTTGTTCTTCCATTTTTACATTTTCAACTATCTCTTTTTTATTTAATTCTTCTCTTGTGTGGGACTCCTCTTCCCTTGCGCGAGATTCCAATATGCAACGTTCGATAGTTTTAATTTTTTCTATTATCCTACCGGCTATGTCGGTGATAGAGTAAGGATCAGGATCCTCAAAGCTTGAATCCGGATGTTCGATCCTTTGTTCCTTATAATACTCATAGGAAGTAGATGGTTCACACCATTTTCCTTCATTGTAAGTATATGATGGATAAGGGTCATAATTTTGTTCTTCATAATACTCATATGAGGTGGGTTGTTCACACCATGGTTCCTCATAGTAAGCATATGAAGGTGGAGGCTCATATCTTGGTTCCTCAAAGTATGAGTATGAAGGCTCATACCTTGGTTCATCAAAATATGAGTATGAGGGAGAAGATTCATTCCTTTGGTCTTCATAGGATGCGTATGAAGTTGATGGCTCGTACCTGGGCTCCTCATAGTAGGTGTATGAAGTGGACGGTTGAAATAAGTCACAATATTGTACCGAGTGCGGGTCACCACAAATGGTGCAATAGTCTTCCCTATAATCATCCTCCTCATAGGTGTAGTTGTAGCCTCCTGAGTATTGATCCATAAGAATCACTCAGCAGACCACAACAGAGTCTCGAGACCAGAAAACAAAAATAAAAACGGAAACAGAGGCTGGACACGGCCCCGTGTTCAGTGAGCACGGCCCGTGTTCAGAATCTGTATCTGGGTGTTTGAATTAAAGTGACTGGTTTTGTAGAGAACGGGGGCGTGTTTAGTGAGCACGACCCCGTGTTTGGACTCTGTATCTGGGTGTTTATAAAAAAATGCAGCACGGCCCCGTGTTCAGTGAACACGGCCCCATGTTCAGGCTACTGTAAATGCAAAAACTAACTAAAATGCAGAAAAATGCGCGCGGTTTTGAAAAGGTTTTGAAAAACTGATTAGGCTGTCGATTTTAAGCTTTCTTAAAATCCTTGTGTCCCGGCAACGGCGCCAAAAACTTGATGTGCGTGAGTGTCGTATAGTTTTTAATGTATATTTTAAGCCCTTTTTAACACTTTAGCCAAGTTTTAAATTTATAAAACACGATATTTACTAACACTAAACACACATATGGGCAAGTGAACCCATCGTGAGTGTAGTATAGTGTTGGTAAGATATCGAGGTCGTCCAAGGACACAAGAGCTTTTAATACCGGTTTATCCTCAACGTCTAATCTAATAAAAAATTTAGAAAAAGGTTTTAAACTAAAAAATAAAAACTAAAAATGCTGAAAAATAAAAATAAAAATAAAAACAGATAGACAAGATGAATCACTTGGATCCGACTCGCCTTTAGTGTAACCTTTGATTATTTCCGCACTTATACACTTTTTAAGAGATTATCTTAGTTATAATAGTAGGCCCCTCTTTTGAAGGTGACGTTACCCTCAACCCAGTAGTTTGAGTCAGCAAGGATACAATCCTAAAGGGTTGGATTATTGAAAGATAATTAATTAAGTTATTAATGCATATTATGGTAGGCCCCTCTTTTGAAGGTGACGTTACCCTCGGCTAAGTAGTTTGAGTCAGCAGGGATACAATCCTAAGTAGCCGGATTAAAGTTTTAATAGTAGTTTACATATGAGGGGATCAATGAGTTTGGACCCCCGCCATCCAATACCAGTGGGTATTGAAGGAGGTCCTACTAAAATTGACCCAGGTCCTTACAGGATCTATATACTGAACAAGGCAAGACTCTTACCAAACCGTTCCCTTAACCCCCGACCAGGTAGCCAACATATCTCCATATAGACCGTGGAGATATGAATGGTGTAAATATTTTATTTTATATAGACAGTAAAATAACGCCAAGACACCACAGACAAACGATAAGGAAGATTCACCTTCAACATAAGAAACTAGTTATTAAAGTCATTAATACATAATCAAATAAAAAGTGCGAAAAGATTAAAAATAAAAAGTATTACACTAAATGCTTGTCATCACCAAGTGATGTGAGAGACTTAGGCAAACATGGCCTTTGATTGTCAAGAACTCTTACGATCAATCTTGGATCCTGAGACTACTACACACACTCTATGATGGATGATGGATGATGGTGGTGGATGTGGGTTGTGATGGTGGTGGAGGGTGGGTGTAGTGAGAGAGAGGTGGTTTGCCAAGAGATGGTTTGCAAGTGAGCCAAGCACCCCTATTTATAGCCTACACAGAAGCCTGGACACGGCCCCGTGTCCATTGGGCACGGCCCCGTGTCCATCCATCTTCTCTTTCTTCATTAATTGCAGCTTGTCTGCATTAGTTGACCACGCCCCCGTGTCCGCTGGGCACGGCCCTGTGTGCAGAAGCGTATCTGTACTATCAAGATTTGCTCAGATTCTGCGAATCTTTGCGTTGACCACGGCCTCGTGTCCGCTGGGCACGCCCCCGTGGTGGGTGATAGAAGCTTCTGCAACTTTATCTTTTCTGCAGACACTTGGGCACGCCCCCGTGCTCACTAAGCACGGGGTGTGTTCAGCCTTCTGTTCTCTTATTTTTGCTTGGGGAGATGCTGTCGAGGGGTCGGGCATGCCATGTTTATTCCTTTTCTTGTATTATTGTTAGATTTGACTGCATTTTTGCTTCTTTTGTTCATTTGAGCTCATTTAATCCTGAAAATACAAAAGGAAGACAAAAACATACTTTTTCCAACATTAGTACTAAAAAAGGGTTAGTTTTATGCTACATTTGATGTAATTTATATGTTGCATTTTGCACACATCAACCCACCTCAACAGTAACAGCAGGATCCCTCTGAGGATTCACGTTTCCAGGCGGTTACGCCACCGCCACCACCGCCGCCAGAGCAGCAGTCGCCACCAGAACCATCGAGGCATAGGAGAACAGGAGCATGAATGTCCGTGCGAGGAGGGGAATTTCACTTCAGCACCCCTCAACACTCCAGTGGTAGTCACTACCCACCGCTGTATGAAGACCCACAGATGGGTGGGCCTTCAAACCCAGTTTCTGAGGTGGACTCCGCGCAAGTCACACCACCACCACCACATGCGGGTTTCGATAACCCAATACCTTCTTACGTTGGTGCAGTGGCGTATAACCCATTTGAGCTGCCAGCTTACCCGGGGTACAACAACTACAATGCCCCTGATGTTGACCCATATCTCGTAGCGGCAAACTACAATGCTCTTCACCCTGAAAGGCCCTATGCAACTTCGTACCAATCTGGGTACCAAGCATATGGGTACCAATACCCGCCACCTTCTCAACCTCCGCAACAACAGTCGCTGCAGCCGCCGCTGGTCCCGCCACCACAACAACATGAGATTCTTCGGAGGTTGAGCCATGTGGAACGGGAGGTTCAAGAGGAGCGTAGGAGCCACCGGGGATTTCTTAAGGGTCTGGCGAATCTGATCAAGGGGAAAAAGAAGAGGGACTTTTGAAGATTCCTTATTTATTTGTATTGTAATATCTTTATTTTCAATTAAGTCCCTGTGTGGACATCTATTTATGTATTCAGTCCCTGTGAGGACTTGTATCTTCATTTCAGCCCCTGCGTGGGTAAGTTATTTATGTAAAAGTCCCGTTTAGGGCATCTATGTACTTCTCTTTATTTATTTATGGAATGTTTAAATTTAAAAAATTTCATTTTGTCCTTATATGCATGTATATAATATATGAAATAAGTCAAATATCATTCCTTTTTGTAATTAATCTGCCATTGATTATTAAGTGAAAATCTTAAAAGCAAAACCTAGCCTATGTGTCATATTAAGACAGGGCCATGATGGTAATTCCTTTTTAAGATTCAAATCCTTGTTAACATCTGAAAACATGTTAACACTCCTAGCAAATGGGATTTGATAAAATCACATAAGTCATCCTTATATTGGATTCTTCCAATTCCTTTCCTTATTATTTAAACATCCATTTGTGATGTAGGGCCTACGGGCCATATTCATTGTCATATAAGACAAGAGACAGTTGTAGTCTTTGACTCCCTGTCAAGAAAGGTAATGAACTACGTTCAAACCTAAATGCCTCGATCCTATAAGATCATGGCTTTTAATTTAAAATTGTCCTTGTGACTTAGCCTTTTGTATGCCACCCTATTGTCCTAAATAAATTATAACTGGGATAAAATATAATTTAAATAAATTAAATTAACAAATATGGTTTATAATTACCATGGTTAATGAATTGCCATAAATGACAATTCCATAATGAACTTCTAAATTAATCATTGTCAATATTTTATGTAGCAATCAAGCTACATGGCTGGATCAGATGAGGTTAACAGCCACCCGAGGGAGAATAATGATACTACCAGAGTCAATGTAGCTGGTGCGGAACTGCAGGCATTAATAGATAATGCCGTTACTCAAGCTCTTGACAGACAGTTTAATGAATCAAGTGGTACCCGCGTCAAAACTCAGTCTGTACCACATTCAAAACCACCCTCTAAGACTCATATAGCTCGCAAGAGCGAATCTCATCACTCATCGAATCAGAGGAGTGTTCCATCTAAGAAGGTAGTGCTCAATCAAGAGCCACAATGCCCCTGATGTTGACCTGGGGTACAACTACTCGGGGTACAACTACTACAATGCCCCTGATGTTGACCCGTATCTCGTAGCGGCAAACTACAATGCTCTTCACCCTGAAGGGTCCCATGCAGCTTCGTACCAATCTGGGTACCAATACCCGCCACCTTCTCAACCTCCGCAGCAACAGCCACCGCAGCCGCCGCTAGTCCCGCCACCGCAACAACAGGAGATTCTTCAGAGGTTGAGCCAGGTGAAACGGGAGGTTCAAGAGGAGCGTAGGAGCCACCGGGGATTTCTTAAGGGTCTGGCGAATCTGATCAAGGGGAAGAAGAAGAGGGATTTTTGAAGATTCCTTATTTATTTGTATTGTAATTTCTTTATTTTCAATTAAGTCCCTGTGTGGACATCTATTTATGTATTCATTCCCTGCGAGGACTTGTATCTTCATTTTAGCCCCTGCATGGGCAAGTTATTTATGTAAAAGTCCCGTTTAGGGCATCTATGTACTTCTCTTTATTTATTTATGGAATGTTTAAATTTAAAAATTTCATTTTGTCCTCATATGCATGTATATAATATATGAAATAAATCAAATATCATTCCTTTTTGTAATTAATCTGCCATTAATTATTAAGTAAAAATCTTAAAAGCAAAACCTAGCCTATGTGTCCTATTAAGACAGGGCCATGATGGTAATTCGTTTTTAAGATTCAAATCCTTGTTAACATCTGAAAACATGTTAACACTCCTGGCAAATGGGATTTGATAAAATCACATAAGTCATCCTTATATTGGATTCTTCCAATTCCTTTCCTTATTATTTAAACATCCATTTGTGATGTAGGGCCTACGGGCCATATTTATTGTCATATAAGACAAAAGACAGTTATAGTCTATGACTCCCTGTCAAGAAAGGTAATGAACTACGTTCAACCCTAAATGCCTCGATCCTATAAGATCATGGCTTATAATTTAAAAGTGTCCTTGTGACTAGGCCTTTTGTATGCCACCCTATTGTCCTAAATAAATTATAACTGGGATAAAATATAATTTAAATAAATTAAATTAACCAATATGGTTTATAATTACCATGGTTAATGAATTGCCATAAATGCCAATTCCATAATGAACTTCTGAATGAATCATTGTCAATATTTTATGTAGCAATCAAGCTAAATGGCTGGATCAGATGAGGTTAACAGCCACCCGAGGGAGAATAATGATACTACCAGAGTCAAGGTAGCTGGTGCGGAACTGCAGGCATTAATAGATAATGTCGTTACTCGAGCTCTTAACAGACAGTTTAATGAATCAAGTGGTAGCCGCGTCAGAACTCAGTCTGTACCACATTCAAAACCACCCTCTAAGACTCATACAGCTCGCAAGAGCGAATCTCATCACTCATCAAATCAGAGGAGTGTTCCATCTAAGAAGTTAGTGCTCAATCAAGAGCCACGTGCTAAAACCGGTTCATATAAGTATTTCGTCTCCTGCAAGCCCAGAGACTTCACTTGGGAGAAAGGAGCCATCGATTGCATGACATGGCTAGATGAGATGGACACAGTGGTGGATATTAGTGGTTGTGCCGAACAGTTCATTGTGAAGTTTGTGTCACAATCGTTTAAAGGAGAAGCTCTAGCTTGGTGGAGGTCGTTGATCCAAGCTACTGGGAAGATCCCTTTGTATAATCTGACTTGGGATCAGTTTGTTGCTCTCATCAAAGAAAATTTATGTCCTCAACATGAAGTTGAGAAGATTGAAACTGATTTCTTAACATTGGTTATGAAGAACTTAGACTGTCAAGCATATCTTACGAGCTTCAACACTATGTCACGATTGGTTCCATACTTGGTCACACCGGAACCGAAATGAATAGCTCGATTTATTAGAGGTTTAGCCCCGGAGATTAAGGCAAGTTTGAAAGCATCAAGACCTACTACCTTTAGGTCAGTGGCTGATCTGTTGTTATCTCTTACTCTCGATGCGGTCAAGCAGAGATCGCTTAGGAACTCTGATGTGGGGAAAAGGAAACGTTAGGATGAGAGCTCACGCCGTTCTGAGAAGAAACATAAAGTGAACTCTGAGAACAAGAAGAGTTCAGGGTTTAAGAAGGATAACCAACAGTCGTGTGAAAAACCCAGGTGTAAAACCTGCAAGAAGTGTCATCTAGGGAAATGTAGGTTCGAATCGAAATCCCAATCGCAGCCCAGAGCTTGTGGGATCTGAAAATCAAGTGAGCATAAAACGTTAGACTGCAAGAAGATAAAGTATGCGACTTGTTACAACTGTAATGAGAAAGGGCATATCAAGTCCAACTGCCCAAAGTATGCAAAGAAGCATGTAGAAGGTAAAAAGACCAATGCTCGGGCCTTTCAAATGAATGCTCAGGAGGCCATTCAAAACGACAACGTGATAATAGGTACCTTTCTTATCAATGATGTTTATGCAAGGGTATTGTTTGATTCGGGTGCAGATAAGTCGTTTGTGGATAATAAATTTTGTAAGTTATTAAATCTGCCTGTTAAAACCCTAAGCAGAAAGTATGAAGTAGAATTGGCCGATGGTACCACAGAAACTGCTTCAACCAAGTTAGATGGATGTTTTATATCCATTAGGAACCACTCTTTTCCATTGTCTTTGCTTCCTTTGAAACTAGCTGGATTCGACATAGTAATAGGTATGGATTGGTTATCTCATAACCAAGCTCAGATCGTTTGTGATAAGAAGCAAGTGGTTATTAAAACTCCTTATGGTGAGCCGTTAACAATTCAGGGAGATACCCAGTATGGGTTGCCTAAGCAAGTGTCAATGCTTAAGGCGTCAAGGTGTTTGAAGAAGGGTTGTGTCATTTACATGGCACAAGTGACAATCGATGAACCAAAGCCCAAGATCGAAGACATCCCTATCATTTCTGAATATGCAGATGTATTCCCTGAAGAACTAGCTGGTTTACCTCCAGATAGGCAAGTGGAGTTCAAAATTAACATTATTCCTGGAGCAGCACCAATTGCAAGAGCACCTTACCGGTTGGCACCAACTAAGATGAAAGAGTTAAGAACTCAGTTGGATGATTTGTTGGCAGAAGGATTTACTAGACCTAGCTCATCTCCTTGGGGAGAACTGATTCTGTTTGTGAAGAAGAAGGATGGCTCGATGCGTCTATGCATCGATTATCGCGAGCTAAACAAGGTTACAATCAAGAACATATATCCATTGCCCAGGATCGACGATCTGTTTGATCAGCTTCAAGGAGCAAGTTACTTCTCCAAGATTGATTTAAGGTCAGGTTACCATCAGCTGAAGGTTAGAGATGAAGATGTGCATAAGACTGCATTTAGAACTCGTTATGGTCATTACGAGTTCTTGGTGATGCCTTTCGGGCTCACTAATGTGCCAGCAGCGTTCATGGATCTCATGAATCGCTTTTGCAAACCCTATTTGGACAAGTTTGTCATTGTTTTTATTGATGACATACTTAATTACTCAAAGAATCAGGCTGACCATGAAAATCACCTTCGATGTATCCTTAAACTTCTTCAGCAAGAGAAGCTCTACGCCAAGTTTTCAAAATGTGTGTTTTGGCTTCGTGAAGTCCAATTTCTTGGACATATGGTTAGCGAGCATGGTATCCAGGTGGATCCCACTAACGTTGAAACCATCATGAATTGGCAAGAACCGAAGACGCCCATAGAGATTCGCAGCTTCTTGGGTCTGGCAGGATACTATAGGCATTTTATTGAAAATTTCTCAAGAATTGCAGCACCCCTAACTTCGTTAACTAGGAAGAATATAAAGTTTGATTGGGGTCCTAAGCAACAAGAATCCTTTGAGATTCTTAAATAAAAGTTGAGCAATGCTCCGGTTTTGACATTGCCTGAAGGAATTGAATAGTTTGTAGTATACTGCAACGCATCACATACTGGAATGGGTTGTGAACTCATGCAAAGAGGCAAGGTCATTGCCTATGCCTCGCAACAATTAAAGGTGCACGAAAAGAATTACACCACCCACGATTTAGAATTGGGTGATGTTGTGTTTGCACTAAAACTTTGGAGGCATTATTTATATGGTACCAAGTGTGTGATCTATTCTGATCATAAGAGCCTTCAGCATTTGTTTAACCAGAAGGATCTGAACATGAGACAGCGTCGATGGATGGAGACGCTGAACGATTATGATTGTGAAATCCAATATCATCTAGGCAAGGAGAATGTAGTCGCCGATGCCTTGAGCAGGAAAGAAAGAGTTAAGCCCATTAGAATTAATGCCAAGAGCATTGAATTGAAGAAAATCTTGAATGAAAGATTGTTAGCCACTCAGAAGGAAGCTGTATTAGAAGCTAACTATCCGAATGAAAAATTGGGCGTAACTGCTGAACAGTTATCATATGGCAAGGATGGAATCCAAAGGTTGAATGGACGAATATGGGTTCCAATTTATGGAGGACTTAGGGATGTGATTCTTCAAGAAGCCCATAGCTCCAAATATTCTGTTCATCCTGGCTGTGATAAGATGTACCAGGATTTAAAGGCAAATTATTGGTGGATAGGTTTGAAGAAATCTATAGCCACTTATGTGGCCAAATGTCTGACATGTGCTCAGGTTAAAGCCGAACACCAGAAACCATCAGGTCTGCTGCAACAGCCTGAACTTCCCACATGGAAGTGGGAAATGGTAACCATGGATTTTATCACAAAGTTACCAAAAACAAAGCGAGGAAATGATACTATTTGGGTTATAGTCAACAGGTTGACTAAGTCAACCCACTTTTTACCGATTAAAGAAACTCACAGCTCCGACAAGTTAGCTCAGCTGTATGTGGATAAGATTGTATCTTTTCACGGAGTGCTAGTGTCTATCATCTCTGATAGGGATACGAGATATACATCGTATTTTTGGAAAAGCTTTCAACAATCCCTAGGCACTCGATTAAATTTCAGCACTGCATATCATCCTCAGACGGATGGCCAAAGCGAGCGTACGATACAAACACTCGAGGATATGCTACGAGCTTGCATTATTGATTTAGGTGGAAGTTGGGATGATCATCTTCCGTTGATTGAATTTTCATATAATAATAGCTATCATTCGAGTATTCAAGCTGCATCTTTCGAAGCTTTGTATGGAAGAAAGTGTACGACGCCAGTTTGTTGGGCGAAAGTTGGAGATGTCCAACTATCAGGACCTGATATAGTCCTAGAAACGACAGATAAGATTGTGCAGATACGCGATCGTCTCAAAGCTGCCAGAGGTAGAAAACCTACGCAGATAAAAGGCGTAAACCTCTGAAATTCGAGGTAGGTGACAAAGTGTTACTTAAGGTATCACCCAGGAAAGGGGTAATGCGTTTTGGAAAGAAGGGCAAGTATACATAGGACCATTTGAGATCATCGAATGTGTCGGAACTGTAGCTTACAAGCTAAATCTGCCAGAAGAACTCAGTGGAATACATAACGTGTTCCACATCTGCAACCTAAAGAAATGTCTAGCCGATGAGTCGCTAGCAATGTCACACAAGGACGTGCAGATAGATGAAAGTTTGAAGTTCATTGAAAAACCTTTGTCGATCGAGGATCAACAGGATAAGAAGCTTCGAAAGAAGCATGTGCCGATTGTGAAGGTTAAGTGGGATGCCTGTAGAGGTCCCGAATACACGTGGGAGGTTGAATCCGCAATGAAACAGAAGTACCCTCATTTATTTCAGTAAATCTTGAGGTCGAGATTTCTTTTAAGGGGGTGAGGATGTAACACCTCTTAAAATCATGACCAATATAATGAAGACACATGTCATGGACTTTAAACGTGTAATGGATTGATCTTGAGGGACTAAAATTGTCAAACAATGTAAATATGTGAATAAAGGGATCTAAAGTGTCAACATACCTAACCTGTGCCTCTGATTGACCTCACACGACGTTCGTATTCTTTAATAAATAAAATATCAAACTTAGAAAGTCGTTTGTGCTTAAATTGAAAGGTTTACAAAGCATAAGGGTTAAATGTGTCAACATGTTTAAAGTTACCTCTGAGTGACCTTTTAACATTTCAGAGACTTTGTAATACTTCCTTATACTTCCATGAATCTTGGATAATAAATTCATGGAGTTTCAACGCACGTAAATAAACAAAGTGGTAATCCCAAGTAATTAGGGTCAAATGCGCCAATATTGCAATTCAAGACCGTTCGGGTGACCTCCTAACTAACCGGAAGCTTATTGATAAATGTTTAAAGACTCAAGACCCTTAAAAGTTAAGTTTGGGGGTTATAAGTGCAATAAACGAAAGTTAAATCAAGTTTGGAATGACCAGGGACCAAAACTGCCAAGTCTGAAAGTTTGTTTCCGGTAACCTAGGAGTGTCGCGGCCCGCGTAAGATTCTTAAGGAGTCTACGCGTCCCGCGTAGAAGTATTAGATGCAGAAAAACTTGACAGCTTCATGTTCAGCCTGTTGCACCGCCTTTGCATGCTTGTTTTCGAATCCAGGGACTGTGCCAATGGTATTTCATGCACTAGGGACACCTGGGTGCATCAGGGATCATATAGGGACATGTGGATTGATCACAAGAGATGGAAATTTGCTATATAAAGGGTCTCATTTCATTTGATCATTTGCACATTCTCAAAATCACTTCATATTGCTTCCTCTGGAGCTTCCTGGCGTTCAAGCAAGTTTTCTTAGGTTCCAAATTCGTGCTAAGGACCATTGTAAGTGTTCTTACCCTCTTAAGTTCAAGTTTTATTAGTTTAATGACCAAAAGTCAAAGCCATTGTAAGTAAGCTTTGACTTAGTGATTAACGACTAATGGTCCAGCCATTATTCGAATTGAAAGTGTCTATGAGTTGGTAATTATGTGGGTAATAAACCCTTAAAAGGGAACCCACTGATTATCACTCTAACTTGGTCAATTGTCGAGTCAAACTTAATATTAAAAAGTCAACAGAAGCTATTTTTGCAAATAAATTCATAACTGATAATGTAGGAGTTATGGAACATGTTTTAACACTAAAATAACTTGGTAAATAATGAAAGAACATGGCTAGGCATGTTCAACCCGACAATTCTGAGTTTAGGCTCGCTTCGGAACAGAAAGTCGCAAAAGTAGACTTTTTCTTTGACTTTCAGTTCTGACCCGATTTAGATTAGTTTAGATATGCCTTAGGGTTCCATTAGGACCATATTACATGTTAGTATAACCCTCTGAGATTATACAATATGGTTCCTTTGTAATCCAAATCATTTGCATGTTTCTTTTAAATGCTTAATTGTTGACCATTTTGCCCTTTTGATATTAAAACAAGATTTTTGAAAATGTGTGATGTAACACCTCGTAAAATCACGACCAATATAATAAAGACACGTGTCATGGACTTTAAACGTGTAAGAAATTGTTTCCGAGGGACTAAAATTGTCAAACAATGTAAATATGTGAATAAAGGGATCCAAAGTGTCAACATGCCTAACTTGTGCCTCTGATTGACCTCACACGACGTTCGTATTCTTTAATGAATAAAAAAATCGAACTTAGAAAGTCGTTTGTGCTTAAATTGAAAGGTTTACAAAGCATAAGGGTTAAATGTGTCAACATGTTTAAAAGTTACCTCTGAGTGACCTTTTAACATTTCTGAGACTTTGTAATACTTCCATATACTTCCATGAATGTTGGATAATAAATTCATGGAGTTTCGACGCACGTAAATAATCAAAGTGTTAATTCCAAGAAATAAGGATCAAATGTGTCAACGTTGAAAAACAAGACTTTTCGGGTAATCGTACAACTAACCGGGAGCTTAACGGAGTTAGTCTATGACCCAAGGTCCTTAAAAGTTAACTATGGGGGTCCTAAATGCAATAAATGAAAGTTAAATAAAGTTTAAAGGGACCAGGGACCAAAACTGCCAACTTTGAAAGTTGTTTTCCGGTCACAGAAGCGCCAGGCGGCCCGCGTAGACTTCTTACAAGTCTTACGCGGCCCGCGTAGGACTGCCAGATGCAGAAAAAAAGGACAGGTGCATGTCCAGCCAGTTCCACCGCCTTTGCATGCAATTTTTCGAAACTAGGGTCTGAGCCAACAGTATTACATGTATAGGGGACATCTGGGATCATCAGAATTCAGTTGTAGGGGCATGTGGATCAATCTTGGAGCTCTTGAAATGCTATATAAGGGACTTGTGTTCATAAGTTCACTTGCTCACTTGAATTTTTATTCACAACTCATTCTCTGGAGCTTTCTGGAGTTCAAGCAAGTTTTCTTAAGTTCCAAATTCGTGCTAAGGACCATTGTAAGTGTTCTTAGCTCTTTAAGTTCAAGTTTTATTAGTTTAATGACCAAAAGTCAAAGCCATCGTAATTAAGCTTTGACTTAGTGATTAAACACTAATGGTCCAGCCATTATTTGAGTTGAAAGTGGCTATGATTTGGTAATTATGTAGGTAATAAACCCTTAAAAGGGCACCTACTGATTCTCACTCTAACTTGGTCAATTGTCGGGTCAAACTTAATATTTAAAAAGTCAACAGAAGCTATTTTTGCAAATAAATTCATAACTTGCAATGCAGAGGTTATGGAGCATATTTTAACACTAAAATAACTTGGTAAATAATCTAAGAACATGTCTAGGCATGTTCAACCGGACAATTCTGAGTTTAGGCTCGGTTCGCAACCGAAAGTCGCAAAAGTAGACTTTTGCTTTGACATTCAGTTCTGACCCGATTTAGCTTGTTTTAGATATGCCTTAAGGTTCCTTTAGGACATATTATATGTTAGTAAAACCCTCTGAGGTTATACTACATGGTTCCTTATTAATCCGATTCATTTGCATGTTTCCGTTAATTGCTTAAATGTTGACCATAATGCCCTTTTGATATTAAAACGAGATTTTTGAAAATGTTAGAGGACAAAAACTTTTATTACTGATATTTAAGTATGTCCTAAAAGCTTGACATCAGTTTATGGTCTAAAATGAGAGTTATGCTCAATATCGTAAATGAAGGTCTTTTTATTAATTAAACAGCATATTTGATATAAATCCTATTTAAACTCAAATTTTGACATAAAACCTTTTACCTACTGATGTAATATAATATTTTGGGATTTTTGAAAATTTTTATTAGATTTTAAACTGATCATAACAGAGAGTTCTCGCATAGGCTCGGTAATTGACGATAATGCCATTTTTGCTAATAAAATGAGTTTTACACATCCTTTACATATCAAACCTTTTTCTACTGATTTTATATAATAAATAAGTTATTTTAAACTGTAAAGGCTGGTCAAAATCTCAGATTTCCTTATTTAAACCGAATATCGTCAAATACCGCATTTTATGCGATTTAGGCGCATAGTATGGTTTAAAACCATATTAGGCACCTAAAGCTTGATACCAACGGATGTTATGAATAAATTTTTATACTTTAATAGTAGATAAAAGTTTTGAACCCAGATTTCCAAAATTTACCCTTAAAGCATATGTGAAATGACCAAAATGCCCCTACAGTGCATAGTTTGGCCATAAATGATAAATTTCACATATGTGAGATATCTTACTGATATAACTTGATAAAATAAATATTTTTACTGATTATTTTAGACCAGAAACTCAGATTACTATTTAACCTCTTTTATAATCTTTAAAATGACCAAAATACCCCTACGGGGCTCAAATTGATTTTAAATTCGTTTTGGGCATAATGGAAGGTATCCTACTGATATCATAACACATTTTAAGCATATTAACTTAGGAAACCTGTTCATGACTCATTTGGTTACCCGTTATGCATTTTTTCGCGTTCGGTACGGTTTACGTGACTAGTTTGCATAAATTAACCGAAACGGGTCAAACCTTATCATTTTTACCTCAAAATCCCGAATGTGTTTAGTTTACCCATATTATACAAGTCTTCATACTTGTCGAGTTGAAACCACATTCTAATCCGGTATTCGCTTAATCTTGCGTTTCGAACCGTATACATTTCATTAAAACTAACCGGTCTAAGTTAAGACTTGAATAAGACCCGTTAGGATTCTAATAGGTTATTAAAAACCTTCGTTCCAGATTAGGAGCTCGGTAAAAGCTATATGTACTTGCTTGATTGATTTACGGCTAGGAATAAACTTATATTTTTGCTCAGGTAAATACTTTTAACTCATTTTCCCTTATACGGGCTTGGGGTACCGTATTTAATAATACCGCTTGGTCGGGTATTGAATTTTTAATCGAATAATGGTTAAAACATTAAGATAACCCGTTTAATCTGTTTTGTTTGCTTTAAGCCTTTGGGGGGTTAATGACCATGTCCTGGATATCCTCGGCTCATTCATTGAAATGGCCATGACTTAAGCACGGGGTGTAGGCATACACCTGTCGGTGCGTATGTAAAGAAGATATAACCACTTGTTGAGAATAACTCGCCGTGGGACTATATCATGTGGTGGTCTGTTAATCTTTAACCCGGTACTTCTAACCCGGGCTACTGAATGTATAACAAACATATAATTCTTTTACAAGATTATTTTTAAATAATTATACCAAGTAAATAAAGAATATTTATGCCTTTTGCATTTAAATCAATTTTATAAACACTTTTCAAAAGAGTCGGTTAATTGTATTTACCAGTGTAAACTGACGTATTTTCAAAAGGTTAAGTGCAGGTGCTATTCGAAATCGGCTGGCTACTCCTAGTATCAAATAAACAGTCTTGTAAGCTCGTGATGCTTAATTCTGTTGAACAATATTTTCTTATATTTAGATCCGCCTGTGGATCCACTTTACAACCGTTGTGTAATATTTATGTTACTTTCATTCGGTTTGTAATATTATTACCTTAAGACTTCTGCTGTGCATCGAACTGTGATAATTTGAGTATGATGATATCAACTACGTCACGATACTCCCCACCGGGCCCACCGGTAATACATGGAAATATCGGGGTGTGACATGAGAGGACAAAAACCTTTATTACTGATTTATGAACATGTCCTAAAAATTTGACATCAGTTTGAGGTCTGAATTAAGAGTTATGCTCGACATCGTAAATTGAAGCATTTTTATTAATTAAACGGAATTTTTGGCATAAAACCTATTTAAACCCAAATTTTGACAGCAAACCTTTTATCCACTGATGTAATATAATATTTTGGAATTTTTGGAGATTTTTATGAATTTTTAAACTGATCATAACATGGGGTTCTTGCTTTGATTCTGTAATTGACGGTTATACCCTTTTTACTAAAAAATAAGTTTTACATAACATTTTGATACCAAATCTTTTTCTACTGATTTGATATGTTAAATAAAATATTTTAAGCCTTCTAGACTGATAAAAATCTCAGCTTTCCTTATATAACCTGAAAATCGCCTAAAACCGATTCTTACGCGTTTTAAACACATAGTATGGGTTAAAACTACGTTTAACATTTAAGACCCATTACCTACTGATGTTACAAGTAAATTTTGATACTTTAACAGTAAGTAAAAGCTTTAAACTCAGATTTCCAGAATTAACCCTTAAAGCTTATGTGAAATGACCAAAATGCCCCTACGGTGCATAGTTTGGTCATAAATGATAAATTTCACTTGTATACAATATCTTACTGTTATGACTTGCAAAAATAAATATTTTTACTGATCATTTTAGACCAGAACCTCAGATTAATATTTAATCTCTTTTATAATCTTTAAAATGACCAAAATATCCCTACGGGGCTTAAATTGATTTTAAATTCGTTTTGGGCATAATGGAAGGTATCCTACTGATATCACAACATATTTAAAGCGTATTAACTTAGGGAACTTGTTCATGACTCATTTAGTTACCCGTTATGCATTTTTCACCTTCGGTGCGGTTTATGTGACTAGTTTGCATAAATTGACCGAAACGGGTCAAACCTTATCATTTTTACCTCAAAATCCAGAATGTGTTTAGTTTACCCATATTATGTGTTTAGGAGCCCGGTAAAAGCTATCTGTACTTGCTTGATTGATTTACGGCTGGGAATAAATTTATATTTTGCTCAGGTAAATACTTTTAACTTATTTTCACTTATACGGGCTTGGGGTACGGTAATTAATAATACCACTTGGTCGGGCATTGAATCTTTAATCACATGAAGGTTAAATCATTGAGATAACCCGTTTAATTTGTTTTGTTTGTTTTAAGCCTTTGGGGGGTTAATGACCATGTCCTGGATATCCTCGGCTCATTCATTGAAATAGCCACGACTTAAGCACGGGGTGTAGGCATACACCTGCCGGTGCGTATGTAAAATGATATACCTGCTTGTTCGAGAATAACTCTTCGTGGGTTATATTATGTGGTGTCTCTATTAATCTTTAACCGGGTATTTAACCCGGGCTACTGAACGTATAACAAACATATAATTCTTTTACAAGATTATTTTTAAATAATTATCCCAAGTTATAAAAGAATATTTATGCCTTGTGCATTTAAATCAATTTTATAAACACTTTTCAAAAGAGTCGGTTAATTGTATTTACCAGTGTAAACTGATGTATTTTCCAAAAAGGTTAAGTGCAGGTACTAAGCGTAATGGGCTGGAACTCCTGAGTGAATAAATAAAAAGTCTTGCAAGCTTTTATCACTTTAAATCTGATGAACAATATCTCTTTTGTTTTGATCTGCCTGTGATCCACTTTACAACCGTTATGTAATAAATTATGTTACTTTCATTCGGTTTGTAATATTTTACTTTAGACTTCCGCTGTGCATTGAACTGTGATTATTTGACTATGATGATATCAACTACGTCACGATACTCCCCACCGGGCCCACCGGTAATACGTGGAAATATCAGGGTGTGACAAACCTTGAGAAGAACGTGATCACCAACTTGAAATTTCAAGGGCTTGCGTCGCTTGTCCGCATACCTCTTTTGACGGCTTCTAGCTGTCAGAAGGTTATCACGAATTTTCTTGACGTTGTCCGTTGTTTCCAGAATGAGTTCAGGTCCAGTGAGCTGAGCTTCACCGACCATATTCCAATAGATAGGTGAACGACATTTTCGACCATATAGTGCTTCGAAAGGCGCCATGTTGATGCTAGCATGATAACTATTATTGTAAAGAGAATTCGATCAACGGTAAATGCGAATCCCAATTACCACCAAAGTCTATCACACATGCTCTAAGCATATCCTCCAGTGTTTATATTGTTCTCTCAGATTGTCCATCCATTTGGGGATGATAAGAAGTGCTCAGATTGAGTTTGGTTCCCATGGCAGATTGCATGGTCTTCCAAAAGTGAGATAAGAATCGAGCATCACGGTCAGATATGATGTTCAAAGGAACACCATGACGAGATACAATCTCATCTCCGTAGATCTTGGCGAGTTTATCGGTCGAAAGATCCTCGTGAATCGGCAAAAAGTGTGCTTACTTTGTTAGACGATCAATGACTACTCAAATGGAATCATGACCTCTAGATGTGCGTGGTAGTTTAGTGATGAGATCCATTGCAATGTTCTCCCACTTCCATACTGGTATTTCTAGTTATTGCAGCAAACCAGATGGGCGTTGATGTTCAGCCTTGACTTTGAGACAAATTAGACATGTAGACACATACAAGGCAACGTCTTTTTTCATACCCGGCCACCAATACTGAGTATGAAGATCCTTGTACATTTTGTCCACACCAGGCAGGATTGAGTAACGAGATTTATGAGCTTCGTCCATCACTAAGGTGCGGAGATTGTCTTGACTTGGAATCCACAATCGGTTCATGTAGTGGAGTAACCCATTGTCTTTCGTTTTGAGTTGAAGCTCAAGATTAAGTGGTAGCTCATTTTTCAACAAGCCTTGGGTTACACATGTACGTTGTGCTTGAAGGATACGTGTCTGGATATCAGATTGAACTCGAACACAAAGAAGCTTGACACGTTCCTTTCGACTTAGCGCATCGGCTACAACATTCTCCTTACCAGGATGGTAGCAAATCTCGCACTCGTAGTTGTTCAAGAGTTTGACCCAACGTCGTTGTCTTATGTTTAGCTCCTTTTGATTGAATATGTGTTGGAGACTTTTGTGGTCCGTGAAAACCACACACTTCGTACCATGGAGGTAGTGTCTACAAATTTCGAGAGCAAAAACTACAGCACCTAACTCAAGATCATGAGTTGTGTAGGTCTTCTCGTGTATTTTCAATTGCCTTTTGCTGATTTCTGCAGAATTCTACAGTTTGTGTGAGTTTTAGGCACTTTCTGGCACTTAAACTATCTCTAGGAAGGCAGTTTTGTGATCCTTACTTTCCTACACACAATACTAGTATAATACTTGGTTTCTGGCTCATTCTGTGTCTCAACACAATGTCTGTCTATGTACTGAACTCCGTCAGCATTTTTCTGATTTGTCTGATAACTGTGCTAACTGTGTTTCGTGCATCATTTGAATCAACAAGGTTTGCATGCAATAATGATATGTCATTTGCAATATATGATGCACATGTATGTATATGGCAATAATCAGAAAGCAATTCAAGTCATTAATTGAAATTCAGCACAGTCATTAAGCACTAATCCTAATAATTGTAAGGATACCTGGAATTTTGACAGTTGTCACATTCTCCCTCTGTTAAGAAAATTCCGTCTCGCAATTTTATGCTTTACTACTGGCTGCAGGGGAGTTGTGGAACAAATGCGGGTATTTAGCTTTCATGCGGTCTTCATGCTCCCAAGTAAACTCTGGGCCGTGACGTGCGTTCCATCTAACCTTGACAAGTTTAACACTACTCCTCCGAGTCTTGTTAACCTTCCAATCTGTAACCTCAACGGGTTCTTCGGTGAAATGAAGTGTGTCGTCAATGTGAACTTCATCAGCAGGAATGACCAATATTTCTTTTATTGGACTCTTCTTCAGATTAGATACGTGAAATGTATCATGAACACCATTAAGTTCTGCTGGTAGCTCCAACTTGTATGCTACAGAACCAACCCTTTCCAAAATTCTGAACGGTCCGATAAATCGTGGGTTTAACTTACCACGCTTCCCAAAGCGTGCCACACCTTTCCAAGGTGAGATTTTTAACAGAACCATATCACCCACTTCGAATTCCAAGGGTTTTCGTCTTTGGTCCGCATAGCTCTTCGGTCGACCACGAGCCGCCTTGATGCGCTCTCGGATCGGCATGATCTTATCTGTCGTTTCTTGGACCAGTTTGGGACCAACCAGCTGTCTATCGCCTGCATCTGCCCAGCATAATGGCGATCGACACTTGTGTCCGTAGAGAGCCTCGAACGGTGCAGCTTGGATGCTTGTATGGTAGCTGTTGTTATAGGAGAACTCAATCAAAGGCAGATGAATATCCCAACTGCCACCTAAATCCATTACACAAGCACGTAGCATATCTTCTAGTGTCTGAATCGTTCTCTCGCTTTGACCGTCCGTCTGCGGGTGAAAAGCAGTACTCAGATTCAACTGAGAACCAAAAGCTTCCTGGAAGGATTGCCAAATCCTTGACATAAACCATCCATCTCTATCTGATATTATCGAGATTGGCACTCCATGATGTGATACTATCTCCTTTAGGTACAGCTCAGCTAGCTTACCAGTGTTATCCTTTTCTCTGATCGGCAAAAAGTGCGCATAATTTGTCAATCGGTCCACGATTACCCAAATCGTATCATGACCTCTGGGAGTCTTGGGCAACTTGGTTAGGAAGTCCATAGAGATCTACTCCCACTTCCACATGGGTATCTCTGGTTGTTGCAGAAGACCTGAAGGCTTCTGATACTTGGCCTTCACCTTGGCGCACGTCAAACACTTTCCAGCGTAAGTAGCCACATCACCCTTAAGTCTTGGCCACCAGTAATAATCCTTCAAATCTTGGTACATCTTGTCTGATCCTGGATGGATCGAGTACCTTGATTTATTAGCTTCATCGAAAATAACCTCTCTAAGACCTCCAAAAGGCGGAACCCAAATTTGTCCCATAAGATACAAGGTTCCTTCCTCGTTGGGTACCAACTTTTTCTCCATCACACGGAGATATTCAGCCCTTAAGTTCTCTTTCTTAAGAGCTTCTCTATGTGCAGCATGAATACGCAACGAGAGGTCTATCTGAATAATCATATCTAAAGCCCTAACCTGTCGCAACCCCCGATCCCTAATCCCTGGGAACGGGCGGCCGCGAGCCAGTTTCGGTGGTATCGCGTATTGTCTAATTTGGCAGCGGAATTTTTTTCATCAGGACCGTAGTTAGGAAATATCTGATCAGAGTAAAATACCATATCTTCATAATATTAAACACCTGGGATAAAACCCAAGTTTGCAATACACATATTTTCATAGGAATAAGTCCTATTTTATTTAAGAAAAACATCTATTTCTTTTTAGGTAACTTTATTGCCACTTTTCCAAGCCTTCAGTGTTGTCCAGCTGGCTTCTATTTGGCTTTCACAGTTTATTACCTGAAACGCATTTTAAAAAAATTTGTCAGTGGGAAATACTGGTGAGTGAATCCCAGTTTAATCAAGTTTAAACAAAACCCATTGTACAGTATTGAGGGCGATCTCGCAATTACATTTGTTTCCAAGTTATATCAATTAACATCCATGGTACTGTCAGACCCGACTTGTGGAAATGTTACTCCTTGACCAGGTGGTAACAAATTTTGTATACAAAACCCCAACATACTCATGATAATTGTATTCTTACAAATACTCAATAACTGCTTAATACACATTTAGTTGTATGAGGTTTTGTAAAAACAGTTAACAGAAAGTTAACAAAAAGCAGATCAACTCACATTGCTGTCTTAGATTATCCTTTAGGGTTTCCTGGAGACAATCTATAATTAACACAAATGCACGCGTGTAGGTATAATAACCCATTTTAACATTAGTAATACCCTTCCCGACACGGCATTCCAATGACTACGTCGGGTAGAACCACGATAGCCGTTACAGAACCCTAGATCAATCGGGCATCATATCTAATACGTATCCAGGGGTTATAATACTTACAACGGAGCAGAAGTTCGCTATTTAGGGGGTATTATACCCGTAGATTATGCCTACAATTCAGAATTTAGAGAAAGAAAACGTTTTTTGAACAAATTCGACTGACGATCCGAGGCCCTCTATATATAGTTCTGATTTCTGGTTCTCTCGCATCCCGCGTAACACGAGACCGGGGCTTACACGGCCCGCGTCAACGCTGGTCAACAACGTAGCCTATCCGGGTCACTGCCTAGCCTCGCCACGGTGATGACACGTGTCATCACCGGGCTGCGCCACCTTTTTGATCTCACGCGGCCCGCGTAAGACCTTTAAGAGGTTTACGCGGCCCGCGACAAACCTAAAAATTCAATTTTTAATTATTTTTGATAATATTTAGGGTATTCGGGCCCGTTTTCACGTATGGGGTATATTTTAGGACATATAGGGATACTTTAAAATATATTAGGGTGTCAGAAAATTTATGAGGGTGTCGGTTTAGAGTTATTATATCATCCCCACCTTGTTTTAGAGCTCGTCCTCGAGATCTACTGGAATAAGTGAGGATATTTTCTTTGCAATTCAGATTCAAGCTCCCATGTATACTCAGGTCCTCTTTTCGAGTTCCACTTCACTTTGACCAGAACTAGTCTCTTATGCTTGAGGTTCTTGACTTTCCTGTCTTCAATCTGTAGAGGCCTTTCTACGAACTTGAGTTGTTCATTTACCTCTATATCCTTAAGAGGTACTACTAGTGATTCATCAGCTAAACACTTCTTGAGATTTGATACATGAAATACATCATGTATTCCTGCCATTTCCTCTGGCAGTTGTAGCTGATAGGCTACAGGTCCTATTCTTCTAATAATCTCAAAAGGTCCAACATACCTTGGACTTAGCTTTCCCCGTTTGATGAATCTTATCACTCCTTTCCAAGGAGAGACCTTTAACAATACTTTATCTCCTACTTGAAATTCCAATGGTTTGCGTCGGTTATCAGCATAGCTCTTCTGTCGATCACGTGCTGCCTTCAGTCGTTCCTTGACTTGAATGATCTTGTCAGTTGTTTTTTGCACTTTCTCAGGTCCAGATAGTTGCTTTTCCTCAATTTCTGCCCAACAGACTGGGGTTCGGCACTTTCGTCCATAAAGTGCTTCCAATGGTGCAGCATTGATACTTGTGTGATAACTATTATTATAAGAAAATTCTATTAAAGGTAAGTGATCGTCCCAATTACCTCCGAAATCAATTACACAAGCTCTAAGCATATCTTCCATTGTCTGAATCGTCCTTTCTCTTTGTCCGTCCATTTGAGGATGATAAGCGGTGCTTAGATTTAACTTGGTTCCCATTGCTTTTTGGAAACTTGACCAAAAATGAGAGGTAAAATGACTATCTCTGTCAGACACAATTGATAGAGGTATTCCATGTAATGAAACGATTTCATTTACATATAATTTAGCTAACTGTTCCATGCTGAAAGTTTCTTTCATTGGTAGGAAATGAGCTGACTTGGTTAGTCTATCTACAATCACCCAGATTGTATCATTACCTTTCCTTGTTTTGGGTAATTTAGTAACAAAATCCATTGTTATTAATTCTCATTTCCACAATGGCATTTCTAACTGTTGCAATAATCCTGAGGGTTTCTGATGTTCAGCTTTAACTTGTGAACAGGTTAGACATTTAGAAACATAGGCTGTTATGTCCTTTTTCATTCCTATCCACCAAAAATTCTTTCGTAAATCCTGGTACATCTTATCATTTCCTGGATGCATCGTATACTTTGACTTATGGGCTTCTTCTAATATACGATGACGTAGGTTTCCTAATTTAGGTATCCACATTCTCTTTTTATGGAATCTCCAAATTTCATCTGTTTCTTGTTCTAATTCCTTAATCATACCCTTTAGTTTTTCAGTATCATCCTTGATTACTGATTCTTGTGCTTTTCTAATTTGATCATTTAAATCTACTTGTAGATTTAATTTAAGAGAACCTACCCTTTTTGTCTTTTCATGATATTTTTGGCTTAAAGCATCTGCCACTATATTTGCTTTTCCTTCATGATACTGGATATCACAATCATAATCACTAAGCATCTCCATCCAGCGTCTTTGTCTCATATTCAATTCTTTTTGCCCGAAAACATACCTTAAACTTTTATGATCAGTGAATATGGTAAACTTACTACCATAAAGGTAATGTCTCCAAATTTTCAAAGCAAAAATTATTGCTCCTAATTCTAGATCATGGGTGGAATAATTTTCTTCATGATTCTTAAGTTGTCTAGACGCATATGCTATAACCTTTTGGCGTTGCATTAACACACATCCATAACCTAACTTAGAAGCGTCACAATATACTACAAAATCTTCAGTTCCTTCTGGTAACGCTAGTATGGGTGTATGGGTTAATCTTTGCTGAAGAATTCTAAATGCTTCTTGTTTTGGTCCCCATTCAAACTTAATGGATTTACAGGTTAACGTAGTTAAAGGAATGGCTATTCTAGAAAAATCTCGAATAAATCTTCTATAATAACCGGCCAATCCTAAGAAACTTCTAACCTCGGTTGGTGACTCAGGGGTTTTCCATTTGGTAATCGCCTCGATCTTTGTTGGATCCACATGAATTCCTTCATGATTAACTAAATGTCCAAGAAACTGTACCTGTTCTAACCAAAACTCGCACTTGGAAAATTTAGCATAAAGTTTTTCCTTTCTTAATAGACTTAAAAGTGCGTGCAAATGCTTTGCATGTTCCTCTTTACTCTTAGAGTAAATTAGAATATCAACTATAAAGATAATTATGAATTTATCCAAATATGGCTTACATATTCGGTTCATCATGTCCATAAATGCGGCTGGGGCATTGGTTAAACCAAATGGCAAGATAGTAAATTCATAATGACCATACCTTGTTCTTAATGCGGTTTTAGGAATGTCCTCTTCCTGTACCTTTAATTGATGATATCCTGACCTTAAATCGATTTTAGAGAAAAATCGAGCTCCTTGCAATTGATAGAACAGATCATCAATTCTTGGTAATGGGTACCAGTTTTTAATTGTGACCTTGTTCAATTCAGGGTAGTCAATGCACATATGCATTGATCCGTCCTTCTTTTTAACAAATAAAATCGGTGCTCCCCAAGGAGACGAACTTGGCTGTATGAATCCTTTCTTCAATAATTCATCTAACTGTTTCTTTAGTTCCTGCATTTCAGCGGGTGCCAAACGGTAAGGTGCTTTAGCAATTGGCGCTGTTCCTGGCAGTAGATGAATTCTGAATTCAACTTCTCTGTCCGGTGGTAGTCCTGGTAATTCTTCCGGAAATACATCTGAAAACTGAAACACTACTGGAATGTCCTTTAGTGTTAGTGATTATAGAAATCAAATATACTATAGATCCTTTTCTTATATAGCTTGCAGTTTTCATCACAGAGATGAATTTCGTGGATCTAGATGGTTTATCTCCTTTAATTGTGATCTTTTCACCTTTTGGTGAATTTACTTGGATTGACTTTCGATCACATAAAATACTGGCTTTATTGGCTATTAACCAATCCATTCCTAATACAATATCAAATCCTACCAGATTCATTGGGTAAAGATTTGCAATATACTTTTGGTTTAAAAATTCTATTCTTGCTCCCTGCAAGATTTCAGAAATCCTAATCATTTCTCCATTAGCTGTCTCTACTAGACATTCTTGTGGTATTTAGTTAATGACTGATTTAGAAGTTTGCAAAATGAAGTATTAATAAAACTTTGGTTTGCACCAGAGTCAAATAATACTTTAGCAAAAACATCATTAACTAAAAACGTACCGGCTATCACATCTGGAATCATCTTGGCTTTATCTGCAGTCAAAACGAATGCTCTAGCATTTTTAGTGTTCCTGTTGTTCACAGCTGGAGCCAATTTCGGACAATTCGGCTTAATATAACCTTTTTCTCAACAGTTGAAGCACAGTCCATTACTGGATTTTCTCCTGCAATCTTCTTCCTTGTGTCCTGGCATCTTGCAGAAATTGCAAAGAGTGAAGCATTTTCCTGAATGCTTTTTCGTGCAGATCTTGCAGAATGATGCAGAGGTAGAACCCATATTCCTACGGTTGAAATTCCCAGAACGGAATTCTTGGGTAAGCCTTTGGGTTAGGTTTCTCCTCTGGTCTTCTTCCGTAGTAAGGATTAATTCATCTGTCAAGGTGTTGGCTAGTTCTACAGCTTCTTCTATAGTTTGAGGTCTAGTTGCCTTGACTACATGTCTAATCTCTCCAATTAATCCCCAGATGTATCGGGAGATTAATACCGATTCAGGTGATGCAAGGGTTGGTACTATTCTAGCATATTCAAAGAATGTAGTAGTATAACCCTTACTATCTACCCCGGTCATCGTAAGGTTCAGAAACTTATTCGCTATCTGTTCCTCATTGGGAGGGCAGAATTTCCTTTCTACCATATTTTTAAATTCCTCCCATTCCATATTATAAACCTTATCACTTCCTCTTGACTGGAGGATAGTGTTCCACCATTCTAAGGCTGGGTTCTTAAACAGGTTAGAAGCAAACATTATCTTATCTTCTTCAGCACACTTGCTTATTTTTAAAACAACCTCAGTCTTTTCTATCCAGCGTAGAGCTGCAATGGGTCATTCATTACCCGAGAATTCTATTGGTTTGCAGGACCAGAATTCTTTATAAGAACAACCATAAGGCATGGTTCTTCTTCTTTTGGGAATGGGCGCTTGAAGTAGAGGTCCATTGTTCACGCTGTGTTCTGGTTCAATTTGTCGCTTACTGCTATGTTTACTTTTATTATCAGCATCCTTAACAGTTTGAAGAATAAATGGCATTGCATCTATAATTCCTTGTGCCACTATGTGTTGGATAGCACTATTATCCATTTGGTTTCCATTGTTATTGATGCTCGGATTTTCATTAACCAAGTTAATGTTACTCTGGTTATCATTATTCAGATTTCCTTGATTTCCTTCGTCGGCCATCTGAATTTTAAACATTTACCGCGTATTAATATCACAAAATAATATTTAATATAGTCAATCACATGACACACATTTTGGTCAAAAGCGTCGATCATTGCGACTTACTCTATTCATATACTATGCATCTATTATACACCAATACTGAAATGAAAAATTACAATACCGACTGAAATTTAAAACTACACTACTAGTAGTAGGCATCTGTATTATTTTTTATTTTATTTTTTTTTCATACAAATTCACACATATATTATATTATTTTATTATTATTATTACTACTACCGTCTCCATTCTCACATTCATGGATATGGATTCATCCAGAAATCCATATTGCGCTCGTCATACTTCCAGACGAGTCGCTCTCCCACCTGTCTCATTCGTTCACTACTCTCTAAAATTTCCTCACCAAATGTCCTAAGTTCTTGTACGTTTTCTGCACTCATTGGGGGTGCAGGTTCTAGGACTGGGTTCAGAATTTGGGGTGCAGGTTCTTGATATGGGGGTGTAGGTGCCTGGAATCGGTAAGGATCTTCTAAAATCTCCCTAATGTATTCATCGTGGTAATAGGGATCTAAAGGATCCAAACCTGGGTAGGCTCCTATGTTTGGCCTGGGCATGTCTTCATGTATCAGGTAACGTTGCACATAGTCCCTAACGTCATCCCACCACGGGTCGTAATTTGGGTCTAAGGGGTTTGGTGCAGGTACCCTAGGTATTTCCTCCGGGTTGAAATCATGCATCTCTACTTGGTTTTCAGGGTTTTCTATTTCCATCGGTTGGTCAGGGATTGGTGGTTGTGGTTGGGGTGCTATTATTTGCTCCAGATTAGGGTCAGCTGCAGTGGTTGCTAGGATGTGGATATTGGTTATTCCCCTATTGATCATGTCATGGGCATAAGCATCTATCTCTCTTTTGGCTGCTGCTAGTGCTCTCTGGTCTTGTAACTTTTTCATACGTTTTCTATGCTCGTGTGCCCCTCTACTGAACCATCCCCTCTTTTTCTGAAGAAATGGCTCTTCTGACTGAGCCTTAAACACAAAGATTCCTTCGTCCGTACCAGCAGAGTACCCCGAGAGGGCAGGCTGAGAAGAGGAGGTGCCTTCGCTTCTAGGCGAACCAGACAATTGACGATACGCGTCAGATGGTCCTTGGTCGCTCATACCAAATAGTCAAATAACACATAACAAGAAATACAATTATGCCCGTATTCCCGTAATTTATTTCCTAATAATTTGAATTTTGATGTCAGCAGAATGCTTCTGTGGCTGAATCAGTGGCTTAGCTCTGATACCACCTTCTGTCGTAACCCCCGATCCCTAATCCCTGGGAACGGGCGGCCGCGAGCCAGTTTCGGTGGTATCGCGTATTGTCTAATTTGGCAGCGGAATTTTTTTCATCAGGACCGTAGTTAGGAAATATCTTATCAGAGTAAAATAACACATTTTCATAATATTAAACACATGGGATAAAACCCAAGTTTGCAATACACACATTTTCATAGGAATAAGTCCTATTTTATTTAAGAAAAACACCTATTTCTTTTTAGGTAACTTTATTGCCACTTTTCCAAGCCTTCAGTGCTGTCCAGCTGGCTTCTATTTGGCTTTCACAGTTTGTTACCTGAAACGCGTTTTAAAAACATTTGTCAGTGGGAAATACTGGTGAGTGAATCCCAGTTTAATCAAGTTTAAACAAAAACTATTGTACAGTATTGAGGGCGATCTCGCAATTACATTTGTTTCCAAGTTATATCAATTAACATCCATGGTACTGTCAGACCCGACTTGTGGAAATGTTACTCCTTGACCAGGTGGTAACAAATTTTGTATACAAAACCCCAACATACTCATGATAATTGTATTCTTACAAATACTCAATAACTGCTTAATACACATTTAATTGTATGAGGTTTTGTAAAAACAGCTAACAGAAAGTTTACAAAAAGCGGATCAACTCACATTGCTGTCTTAGATTATCCTTTAGGGTTTCCTGGAGACAATCTATAATTTACACAAATGCACGCGTGTTAGTATAATAACCCATTTTAACATTAGTAATACCCTTCCCGAGACGGCATTCCAACTACTACGTCGGGTAGAACCACGACAGCCGTTACGGAACCCTAGATCAATCGGGCAGCGTATCTAATACGTATCCAGGGGTTATAATACTTACAACGGAGCAGAAGTTCGCTATTTAGGGGGTATTATACCCGTAGATTATGCCTACAATTCAGAATTTAGAGAAAGAAAACATTTTTTTGAACGAATTCGACTGACGATCCAAGGCCCTCTATATATAGTTATGATTTCTGGTTCTCTCGCGGCCCGCGTAACACGAGACCGGGGCTTACGCGGCCCGCGTCAACGCTGGTCAACAGCGTAGCCTATCCGAGTCACTGCCTAGCCTCGCCACGATGATGACACGTGTCATCACCGGGCTGCGCCACCTTTTTGATCTCACGCAGCCCGCATAAGACCTTTAAGAGGTTTACGCGGCCCGCGTAAGACCTTTAAGAGATTTACGCGGCCCGCGACAAACCTAAAAATTCAATTTTTAATTATTTTTGATAATATTTAGGGTATTCGGGCCCGTTTTCACGTATGGGGTGTATTTTAGGACATATAGGGATACTTTAAAATATATTTGGGTGTCAAAAAACTTATGAGGGTGTCGGTTTAGAGTTGTTATATAACCCTTATGGGCTTAATCCTTTCTTTTCGACTTAAGGCGTCTGGTACCACATTCACCTTTCCTGGATGGTATTTGATTTCGCAATCATAATCATTTAACAACTCAACCCATCATCGCTGTCTCATGTTAAGCTCTTTCTGATCGAATATGTGCTGAAGGCTCTTGTGATCTGTAAAGATAGTACATCGAGTACCATACAGGTAATGCTGCCAAATCTTCAAAGCAAACACCACTGCGCCTAACTCCAAATCATGCGTGGTTTAGTTCTTCTCATGAACCTTTAACTGGCGCGAAGCATAAGCGATAACCTTTTGTCACTGCATTAGCACACAGCCCAATCCCTGACGCGAGGCGTCACAATATACCACGAAGTCACCTGTGCCTTCGGGTAGGGATAAAATAGGTGCATTGCAAAGCTTATTCTTGAGCAGCTGAAAAGCTTCTTCTTGTTTATCTCCCCATTCGTACTTCTTATCCTTTTGAGTAAGGGAGGTCAGCGGTTGAGCTATCTTGGAGAAATCCTCAATGAATCTGCGGTAGTACCCTGCTAAACCCAAAAACTGTCGGATCTCGGTTGGCGTCTTCGGAGTTTCCCAATTCTTAATTGCCTCGATCTTGTGGGATCCACATGAATTCCATTTTCATTCACCACGTGACCAAGGAACTGCACTTCGCGTAACCAAAATTCGCACTTTGAGAACTTAGCATAGAGCTTCTCCTTCTTTAGAAGCTCTAAGATGGCTCTAAGGTGTTGCTCATGGTCTTCCTTCGTCTGCGAATAGATCAAAATATCGTCGATAAATACAATCACGAATTTATCGAGATATGGCTTACAAACTCAGTTCATCAAGTCCATAAATACTGCCGGAGCGTTTGTCAAACCAAACGGCATCACTAGAAACTCGTAATGTCCATAACGAGTTTTGAAGGTAGTCTTCGGTATACTCTCTTCTTGAATCTGTAGCTGGTGATAACCTGATTGAAGATCGATATTGGATTAATAACTTGAACCCTGAAGTTGATCGAATAAATCATCAGTCCTCGGCAAGGGATACCGATTCTTGATGGTTAACGTGTTCAGCTCTCAGTAGTCAATGCACATACGAAAACTACCCTCCTTCTTCTTGACGAACAGTACCGGAGCTCCCCAAGGCGAGAAGCTTGGTCTAATGAATCCCTTGTCCAGTAGCTCCTGGAGCTGCGTCAACAACTCTTGCATCTCTGAAGGCGCAAGTCGATAAGGTGCCCTGGCTATAGGTGCGATGCCTGGAACCAAGTCAATGTGGAATTCGACTTGTCATTGAGGAGGTAACCCTGGCAAGTCTTCGGGGAAGACTTCAGGATACTCCCTTACCACAAGGATATCTTCGAGCTTTGGTTCTTCGGCTTCTTTATCGACAACTTGAGCCAAGAAGGCAACACATCCTTTACGCAAAAACTTCCGTGCCTTCAAACAACTGATAATCCATATAGGCGTATCTTGCTTCTCCCCGTGAATCACGATCGTCTCTTCATTTGTGACACCTGTGCCTCCACGGCCATCAAACAAATACCAAACCAATGAAATATTATATTTCATACTTGGGATTTGTATAAATGAGTGTATCATTTGCACATATCAATTCTTGTTCGATTTCAAACTCTATATCGCTTTCTGGAAGGTTATACGCGCACCGATGCGTAAATATAACCAGTTTAATGCAACAAACATTCCGGAATAGTGACATAGGCTTAACATACCTTAAATAACCTTTACATAACTTAGAAATAAGTTTTGAAGGCTTTGGTACGGCAAAATCAAGTTAATTCGCTTACAGGGACTAAATTTGACAAACTGTGAAAGTATGCCAATTTGAACTGTAACAGACATTCCGGAACATGAACATAAGTTAAACATACCATAAATATCCTTTACATAGCTTAGAAATAGACTTTGAGGGGTTCGGTATGCTAAAATAAACTTTTGGGTCATTCAGGGACTAAAAGCGTCAAAAAGTGCACAAGTTTGCATTTCCGCGCATAACTTACGTTCTGAATACATCCGGACATCCAAAAATTTATGTAATAATTATAATATTATGCTTTAGTGTTTGGCTTGTCAAAAATCCATTCGTCGCTTAATTTGGATCGTTTTTGCGTTCGTTACGACTCCCGTCGTAATTAACCGAACAACGCAATCGTACGGCCAAACGAACCGACATCCGGCATATTTTTGAGCATGTTTCATGTCCACAATGTTTAGGCATCATTTTAGGGCCTTAATGTTGGCTTAACGGGCCTTAAACGCGTCGGAAATGGCCTTATTACACAACAGGGACCAAATCTGCCAATTCTGCATAGTTGTTGGCTTACGGACCGTAAGCCATGACCCTTACGGTCCGTAAGGGGTCTCCAGACAGTAGAATATGCAGAAACTTGGAACTTGGCCTTTCCACCTTTTGCACTTGCCCCTTCATGATAATGAGGGGCCAATTGTGTTGTTCCACAGAAAATTCAACAAATGTAGGGTTGAGATCAAGGCACGTTATTCGATAAACGATCCTAACGGTCTTGCAAATCCTATAAATACCCACCAACATCACAACTCAAAACCCACTTGAAATCTGATTTTTTCTCTAAGTTGGGGTGTTCTATCACTTCATACCTGAGAAATAATTGGAAATCAAAGCTTTCGGGGACCCTTTGTAAGTGTTCCTTCGTTCTTTTTATTCTTTAGCGTTAAAAGTCAAAATTTGTTTGACTTTCTGCGTTGACCAGTTTATGGTCAACACGAAGTTCGTTTAAACTTCATAACGTGAGCGTAATCACGATGGTTATAGTCCCTAGTGACTATACCTACTGATTACCACGTTATCTAGGCTCAGTGACGAGTCGTAGTTTCGGCCAAAATACGCATTTACGCGTATTTTGTAACCAAACTACTCTAGGGTATCAAAACCGTTTGTTTTGATACCAAACCTGTTTTCTAAACTTAGTTAAGCATGTTTTAACATGCTTAGCTCGTCACTTTTAAGTTTAGTGCTTATATAGGGTCGTAAGGTAAGCGATCTAAACAATCGCTTATACTTTCGAACCCGACCCATTTGGTCGATCATTAGGATCCGACCAAACACATTAGGTGACCATAGTATATAGGGAATAACCTTCCGAGGTTATACCTTATGGTCGCTTCGTTAAGTAGTTGTATGATAGGTAGTTTATATGCCTTAGGTAAATTACCAAAATACCCTTTTCATGTGTAATTGGTAATTAAGCATATGTAACCTAAACTTTCATCACTTAACTGATTATGTAACATAATTAAACATGTTAGGCATATAATACTTGTCATAGGACTAGTTAGGCGAACGCGTTTTACGCGAACGACGCGTTAAAGTAGCATAAGCTACCTAAACGGGTCGTAATGGGTCGTAAGCACTTAGGTTAGGTTTCATTTAGTATGTAGGCTTTGTTGAACCATACTACATGAGTTTCCATACGCGTTTGGTTTACGAACCCACATTCTATCCGATCCTCCGATTTCGGTCCGGTATATTAACATAGTTACCTATATTAGGTGCCGTTTGATATCCGTGATCTCTAGCATTGTTTGGTTGTTACTCAAGGACTACTAAGCAATCTCAAGTGAGTACATAGACCCCTCTTTTACTGTTTTTCAAACATTTTGGGGTGAAACACATGTGCCTACTTGTTACTTTCATGCTTTCCTGTTTTCACATCATATACTTGCTATGTTCATTAGTACATTTATAGTACATGATTTCATTACATTTTATGCTATGTATGCCCATTGTGTGCGTACTTAGTACATTGTTTTACATTACATTTTATGCTATGTATGCCCATTGTGTGCGTACTTAGTACATTGTTTTACATTACATTTTATGTTATGTATGCCCATTGTGTGCGTACTTAGTATATTGTTTTACATTACATTTTATGCTATGTATGCCCATTGTGTGCGTACTTAGTACATTCTTTTACATTACATTTTATGTTATGTATGCCCATTGTGTGCGTACTTAGTACATTATTTTACATTACATTTTATGCTATGTATGCCCATTGTGTGCGTACTTAGTACATTGTTTTACATTACATTTTATGCTATGTATGCCCATTGTGTGCCCATTGTGTGCGTACTTAGTACATTATTTTACATTACATTTTATGCTATGTATGCCCATTGTGTGCGTACTTAGTACATTGTTTTACATTACATTTTATGCTATGTATGCCCATTGTGTGCATACTTAGTACATTTGTTATTCATCACATGCTTACATTTTTGGTATGACATTTGGTTTGTTTAAATGGGACAATGTACATTCATTAACACCGATCATGCCGCTCGGTAGTAGGTAGTGGTACCATAGGACTTGACAACTCCCATTCCTGAAATCCCGGGTTTGTTTGGATTGGAAGGAATGACCGAATCCGAATACATTTCTTTTGATAACCTTGACTAAAAGGGTTATCCAACTGTCGCAAGGCTTGGATGTATGAATTTTCACAATACCGCATAGATGTTTATATCACAATCCGACCATGTTTTACTTCAATACCTTGTTTTTGTGCATTTTACATATGGTTTGGTTGATATATTTCACTTACCATACATAAACATTTTGACATTGATATACACAATTCATGATTTACATTAGATATAAACATTTTTGATATTGATATACACAATTCATGATTTACATTAGACATAAACATTTTGACATTGATATACATAATTCATGATTTACATTAGACATAGACATTAGACATGGTTCTCACACAAACATTTTGACATTTGATTATACATAAACATTTTACTTTGGTGGTTTGGTTTGGGTAAGTGATTTAAGTAACGAGGCGTGTGTAATATGATACAAGTATGGTGGATACGCCGCTGGTACTTCCTATATATAAGTGCTTGTATGGTATTACATATCGTAGCGTTATTTGAATCATTTCAATTTAGACATATAACATTTTTACAAATAACATACTTTTCACAATACATTGTTTTACAAACAACTTATCTAATACAAACTCATTTTACTTGGTTATTTACTTAACCATGTATTATTCTTTTATACATATATATCATTTGGTTTATTTATCACTTTTCAAATGATTTACAAGACAAAGCAAATTACAAGGTTCATGACTAAACATTTTCTTAAACATAAGTCATGAATCTTATTTTCACAAAACCTATGTATCTCACAGGCATTTTTATGCTGACGTACCTATTTTCACATGTGTTTCAGGATATGATGCATAGGATTTATCAAGATACACTTAGGCGGACTTGGGCCTTAGTGACAATAAAAGATGCAAGACTAGTTATTTATCTTATATTTCTTTGATTGTCAAGACATTGTAACTCTTTTAATCAATAAAACAATATTTTAATTTCCATGTGTTATGAAACAATGATTCTGTTACAACACTCCCCGACGTTTCCGCCACGATTTGATGTTCTACGTGGTCGGGGTGTGACAGAAAAGTTGGTATCAGAGCTCATGGTTATAGGGAATTAGGTTATTAGTAATGCTTTGGCCTAGTCTATAACCTTCCTAGGACCCTAACGCGAGTTTACTTGCGTTTAGTCATAAAACAATACCGTCACCTATCCTTAGGCGACGACCACAACAAGAACATAAATTTCAAAACCACTTTGAAAACTAATCATCTGTTCTAGGATGATTGATTACTAGGTTTTGAACCCTCTATTGTAAGGTTTTGAACCCTCTAAGTTTTCAAATCTCGTCAAAGTTTGGGTCTTATAATGTGAACACGTGCAAACTGGAAGAGTGAATGCCTGTACCCTGAGTTTTCTATCGAAGGCTAGAGTGTTCGTACAAATCCGCAGTATCGGACCAGTCACTCTTACCTGGGAACTCTTGGGGTGAGTGTTCACTTATAGGCGAGCATGTCTTCAGTGATACATTAATATGACCCGTTTACTTTGATTTGTCACCGTCTCATTTGTTTGCCTTAGGTAACAAACAAATGATCGCAATTTTTATGCATTACCATTCTGTTTTGATTGTCTGATAAACCTTTCACTTGTTTCTTCCTATGTCTTTCATTTTCTTCTAGAATGTCTCTTCCTCTCAGCAACGGTCAAATGTCCGAGCAAACAGCCAAATTTGCCCAGCAAATAGGCGAAGTGATTCTGAAGACTGTGGATTTAGGCATTGCCATGTCTCGTCTCAACAATGAAGCCTCTCGTCTCAACAATGAAACCACTCAAGAGCCACCAAAAGAAGCAGAAGTTAAGCCAGCACCAAAATCAAGGAAGCGTAAGGCTTCAAGGAAACCCGCAGCAGTTACACCTAATCAAGCGGGACCTAGCCAAGTGACAGCACTACCAGCCAAGAAGCCATACAACGGAACTGCACCATTGTGCAACCAATGTAGCCTTCATCAGGCTAGTGTGAAGTGCCGCAAATGCCAAATTTGTGGAATTATAGGTCATACGGCAAGGGTTTTCCCAACTACAACAGTACCAAATCAAACAGGACCCATCCGGGTGGCAACACCACCTGCTAAGAAGCAATACAAGGGAACGGCACCAATATGCGACAAATGCAATGGGCATCACCAAGCTCACTTACAGTGTCGTCTGTGTGTATCATGTGGGCGAGTTGGTCACCTGGCAAGTGCTTGTCGATATAACCCGAACCAAGGTGGTCCAAATCAACCACAAGCCGATTCTGCTCAAGCTCATTTCTCACCAGGGTCTTGCTACAACTGTGGCGAGATGGGCCATTTCCTAAGGGATTGCCCAAAGCTTGCTAATGCAAATCCAACCCACGGATGAGCAGTTGGCTGACTAGAAGATGTTGCTGTCTTATGCTTTTGTTCTTCTATTATCTTGTAATGTGAAACAATCTGTTTTGTTTATAAATAAATTATTGTTCACAATTCTGATATACGAGTGTAGTTACATGTGTGTATGACTTTTCCTATGATACCTACATCAAGGAACTATATTCCTTACAAACTACTCTTGTGAATTTTCCCATTCTTGCGTTTGCTCATGATTCCCTTGAAAAAATTCTAAGTACTCGTTTCACTCTAAGAAACAAAGTACAGAAAATAAAGTGACATTACGAGTGATCGTGCTTCTGCACATCTGTGCCTTTGAATCCTTGGTTAGATAACCAAGGATATTTTCAAATCTCATACCCATTACGTTCTGATTTTCTTTCAACATGCATAACATAAGTTTTCAAAACAACCTACATGATTTCAAAACATTCTATATATAGTTCGAAAACATTTTTTTAATATAGTGTATTTACTTAACATAACAAATGCACAAAGCTTTGTCTGTATTTTCAAAAACAACCTTTATGATTTCAAAATGTCCCATATATCCTGAAAACAATATTAATACAATATATTTTCTTATCAAGTGCATGATTTCAAAAGCATCATTCATGTTTTCCAAAAACCTTATACATAATTTCAAAATTCATCTCGCATGATTTTAAAACATTTTTATAAATATACTTACCTAGTGCACCTACTTTATGATTTCAAAAGTATTATGCATAAGGTTTCAAAAACATTGAACACATTTTTTTAAGAACCCCATTCATAGTTTTCAAAAATATTTTCCTCGTACATTGACTTAGCCTTCAAATTCCGCTTCATATGTCGCCTTGACATATCTAGCATCTCAACTTCATAAGCATTTTTACTTCATGATTTGACATAAGCACATCTAGTGCAAGGTTTCAAAACATCTTCAACTTCAAAAATCCATATGGGATCTTTTTATCTTCACAATTAGATCCTTGTGGATAATTGTTATTCAAATCAGAGTCCTTAATTGGATTCCTTGTGTACCTTAATTCGAACATTTCGGTTCCTTATAATCGAAATCGAATTTTCTCTTTAAAAGATCTTTCTATCTTTATAGTTAGATTCTTAGAAATATTTAAAGCACCAATCAAAATCCACTGATTGGATACCTGGTGTGCTTTGAATACATGTGCACAGTTAGCAAAACAAATTAACAAAATGATAACAAATCAAGTTAAACAATCTTTGTGGTTATATGACTATGTGTTTATGCATTTTGCGTTTTCTTTTATGCATTTTTTTTTGTGTTTTTGTATACTCTGGATATTCGTTATCCAAATCCTCGTAGAATCTTTCATATCTTCATATGAGGGATTCGTAGTAGGATATTCAAAAAGGTACTGTCACACCCCCAAAATCCACACGCGGAGTATCACCGCTTGGAGGCGTGACTGACCAGGATCAAGCCACCAATCATATTGAACAAGCATGTAAGTAAACATAATTTAACCAAACAATATGAAAGGTGTTCAAAACCAAAGCATAGTTAAGTGTTTAGCGGAAGCATAATTGTAAAACCCATTGTAAGTATCAAGTACGAAATAAAGTAATGTTTATAGCATGGCACACACTGCCATATCCCACAATGACCGTTCCTCCCTGTGCAAGCTCCATGAGTACCTAATGACCTGCAAGGCATGTAGCAACGAATCAACAACAAAGTTGAGCGAGTTCACAGTAGGTTGTTTGGTTATAGCATTCATTTCGTAAATCGTATGTTCGTTTTGTAAACCATGTATCGTCTTAGTTCATATCGCGGTCATCCTGACATGTTTGCAATGATTAGTGGGGGCTTCCCATGTGTAATTAGACCACGCGTATCGACTGCTACGAAAATGTAAGAGGTGCCCTAAGTTAATGTCTATCAGCATTAACCCTTTGCCCATAGTCCATTAGTACACGCCCGTCCGACTGGCACGGTGTGAGGTTTGTTAAACCTAATAGCGCTATTAACTAATGACCCGCTCGCCATAGGCCTCGGTGATTAAGTCGATAAATGAGGGACTTCAATTGATAGAGTTGATGGTCTTATGATCGTGTACGTAGGTTTTACGTAGGTGCCCTTCAATCCGAGGACAGTAGTCAGTATATGTGTACGTAGGTTTTACGTACGTGCCCTTCAATCCGAGGACAGTAGTAAGTAGTTTAATAGTAATGGTTGTACGAGTAGTTATTCAATCCCATTCCCAACCCACCGGGAATCCCATGCCTTGGCTAGTGTGAACTCACCTTGGTTTGCTCGGCAGATACACAGAAAGGTCAATTGAGCTAGTTGAGGCTAACCACGTCCTAACATGGTTACCATACAAGTCAGGTCTAGGTTCGAGTAAAGCACGTATGTTTACACAAGTTAACAGGTTACTAACACGTATTGATCATAGCAAACACGTATAACACATTAGCAGTCAAATTCATAACATACTAACACTTGTACGATCTCAAAGATAAAGCCCAATAAACAGGCGGCCCAACCTGTTGTGCGTTCAGCACCATTTTGTGCGACCCACAACGGGTTGTGCGATTCGGAATAAACCCGGCCCAAAATATGCAACCCAATACTCCTACGGCCCAAACAATAAAAACATTTAACTTGTGCGGTCCAGTTCAGCTTGTGCGACTGGACAAACTTGTGCGATTGGGATTGGGCTTTGAGGCCCAACAGTGAAACAGTTTAAGTAATTTACGTGTGACCCATTGATTAACATGTAACCTAGACAACAATTATTCAACTTATGATCATATGTGATAGGCATCGATGACATGTATAAGTTAAGTATGAACACACCAACAGTTTCATTTAAATCGGTCTAGCACATATCGAATACTAACCAACCATATTTGATTCTAAATAAATAACCCAATAAACTTCTTCAAATAATCTATCCATTTGTTAAATAGTACTTATCTATCAAGATGAATCCCAAGCAATAATGTAGCCATGTGCTTATGTCTGACAACTTAGGTTGGGTTTAGTATCATTCCACATGTGAACATGTGAGTTCATCATACGGTGCATGTGATTTGAATCAAAGTTGCATGTGGTGGCCATTAACTCAAGAGATAAGGTTTAGCCAATTCGGTCCAATGAGTTTGCCTTACTATCTCGGCCCAACAGACTAACCCAAACGATGTGTTGTGCGATTTATTACCCTTGTGCGATTGTAACCATATTGTGCGACTGGACTTGTGCGTTTAGTTCTAGTGCGATTAGTTACATATTTTCCGTAAATCATGCAATCAGTTACACCATACCATTTCTCGATCAGACTAACCGATCAACCCTTTAATTTGCATTGGTTTGTATGAACCTCAATTACCGTAATTATCAGTTAATCAATCAATCACATTCTAACTTAGTCAATAAGCAATGATTATGCCACACAACATTCATCATGGATCCATTCACAGCACTGTTTCCTCAAGGACTCAATCAAAACCCTAATATTCATGCAATTCTAATTATATAATTAAACAACAATCCTCGGTTATAGACATTATTCAACTTGATCAAATCTCTTGAGTGTAAGAACCTTAATTCACTATTCGATCATCATGACAATAAACAATACAGCATCGTTTAAATCAGTTTTTATTTTCATGGTCATACTAATGATTCCAACATTAAATAATCCTATATCATCGACTAACAATCATCCATGCTCCTAAATCGATTCCAACAGTTGAGTGTCACAAGTTGATCATGAATAATTTTACTAACATAATACCCTAAACATCAAATATCAAGTAAGCATATCGTCAATCATACATCAAGTATCAATCATGTAGAAATCGAGCAATAACATAACACTAACCGGATCGAGTAATGGAACCAGAAAGTCTTCAAGAGAGGAGGATATTGCCGCCAAGTTGGGAAAGAGGGAGAGCTAGGAGGATTAGGGTTTGATATTTATTTGTGCTAAGGAAAGAATGAGAGTTACTCCTCACCCACTTGGTGTTATGCGAGAACAATAGGGTCGGGCCTAGCCTTGGGCCGTCTTCGAGTGGGTTTGGGCCGAGTACAAGTAGACAAGTCATTAGGGAAACGTGCAGTCGTTGAATCAGTGCGACATAAACAACTTGTGCGACTAGGTCTTAAGTTTAAACACACAAACATGCAACATTCACATAACATATAACTAAGCTCATAATCATTCATTTAACTTTAATCACGTCAACTATTCATACTGGTTACATCAAAACACAAGACAGGTTTGAAATACGAGTTGTCACATTATCCCCAAGTTGAAAGAAATTTCGTCCCGAAATTTGGTGCGTACTCACTGAGGAAGCTAGTTAAGTTGCATGGTTTTTCCTGGTTTTTCCTGGGGTGTCACATTCTCCCCCCGTTGATCTGGAATTTCATCCCGAAATTCCGTAGCTTCAGCCTCAGTAGTTGTTGTACTGTTTGTGAACAGTTGGGGATACTTTTGTTTCATCTGATCTTCGCGTTCCCAGGTGAACTCTGGGCCGCGACGTGAGTTCAAACGAACTCGAACGAGAGGTATTCTAGTGCGCTTGAGGACCTTAACATCCCGGTCCGTGATTTCAACTGGTTCCTCGACGAATTGTAACTGCTCTTCGATAGTGAGCTCCTTCAAAGGAACTATGAGGGTCTCATCTGACAGACACTTCTTCGGATTCGACACGTGGAAAACGTTGTGAACTCCACTGAGTTCTGCTGGTAGGTTTAGTTTGTAGGCCACCTTGCCTATTTTCTCTATGATTTCGAAAGGTCCGACGTATCGTGGGTTAAGTTTGCCTCGTTTACCAAAATGAACCACACCCTTCCAGGGTGAAACTTTGAGTAGCACTCGCTCCCCAACCTGGAGCTCGAGTGGTTTCCTGCCCTTATCGGCGTAGCTTTTCTGACGGTCACGAGCCGCCGCCATTCGTTGTCGTATCTGAGCAATTCGTTCTGTTGTGTCTACCAAAAGTTCTGGACCAGTGATCTGACTATCTCCCACCTCTGCCCAACAAAGAGGTGACCGGAATTTACGCCCGTACAATGCCTCAAACGGAGCAGCTTTAATGCTGGTGTGGTAGCTGTTATTGTACGAAAAAATCCACAAGTGGCAGATTTTTTTCCCAGCCGTTGCCAAAGTCAATTACACATGCCCTAAGCATGTCTTCAAGGGTCTGGATGGTGCGTTCAGACTGCCCATCCGTTTGCGGGTGATAAGTTGTGCTCATATCTAAACGCGAGCCAAAGGACTTGTGCATTGCTTGCCACAGTTCAAAAGTAAAGTGTGCATCACGATCAGAGATAATAGAGGTGGGCACCCCGTGCCTCGAGACAACTTCCTTAAGATATACGTCTGCTAGAGTGGAGAACTTATCCGTTTCCTTGATAGCCCAGAAGTGTGCAGACTTTGTGAGTCGATCCACGATCACCCAAATAGTATCATTACCACGTTGAGATCTAGGCAGGCCAGTAACAAAATCCATGGAAATTTGTTCCCATTTCCATTGTGGTATCTCTGGTTGTTGGAGTAGGCCTGAAGGTTTCTGGTATTCGCCTTTGACTCTCGCACAAGTCAAACACTTGCTGACGTAAGTTGCTATGTGGGCCTTCATGTTAGGCCACCAGTAGGTAGTTCTAAGGTCGTGGTACATCTTATCCGAACCAGGATGTACTGAGTAGCGAGACTTGTGTTCCTCATCCATCACAAGCTCTCGTAGGTTGCCATAAAGTGGGACCCAAATGCGTCCTGTTACGTAGTAAGCACCGTCTTCCTTTTGTTCTAATCGTTGCCTTGAGCCGCGTAGGGCTTCAGCCCTGATGTTTTCTAGTTTCAATGCTTCTACCTGAGCATCTCGTATGTGGGAAGGAAGACTAGACTGTATAGTGAGTTGTAAAGCTCGTACGCGCTTAGGCGTAGTGTCTTTTCGACTGAGGGCGTCAACCACAACATTGGCTTTGCCTGGGTGGTACCTGATCGAGCATTCGTAGTCATTCAGTAGCTCGACCCATCGTCGTTGTCGCATATTCAGTTCCTTATGTTTGAAGATATGCTCGAGACTCATGTGATCGGTGTAAATGGCGCACTTGGTACCGTACAGGTAATGTCTCCATATCTTAAGCGCAAAAACAACAGCTCCCAGCTCTAAGTCGTGTGTAGTGTAGTTCTTTTCATGAACTTTGAGTTGGCACGAGGCGTAGGCTATAACTTTATCCCGTTGCATCAATACATAACCAAGACCCTAAATTGATGCGTCGCAGTAAACCACAAAGTCGTCTGTGCCCTCTGGCAATGAAAGGATAGGTGCACTGCAAAGTCTATCCTTTAAGTGCTGAAATGCTAATTCCTGTGCATTTCCCCATCGATAAACAACGCCTTTCTGCATTAGTGAGGTGAGAGGCTGTGCAATCTTGGAAAAATCCTTAATGAACCTCCTGTAGTAACCTGCCAAGCCCAAGAATTGGCGAATTTCTGTTGGTGAACGAGGTGCAGGCCAGTTCTTAATCGAGTCTACCTTGGATGGATCAACGTGAATCCCATCCTTGTTTACCACATGGCCTAAGAAATGGACTTCACGGAGCCAGAAGTCGCATTTTGAAAACTTGGCGTACAGCTGTTCTGCTCGAAGAAGTTCTAGAATGAGTCGTAGATGCTGCTCATGTTCCTCGTGACTCTTCGAATAGATCAGGATTTCGTCTATGAAAACTATGACGAACTTATCCAGGTAAGGCTTGTACACACGATTCATCAAGTCCATGAAGACCGCAGGTTCGTTTGTCAGCCCAAAAGGCATGACCATAAACTCATAGTGTCCATAACGAGTTCTAAAGGCTGTTTTGGAGACGTCCTCTTCCCGGACTCTCAGCTGGTGATATCCTGATCTCAGATCAATCTTCGAGTAAAAGCTCGACCCTTGCAACTGGTCGAATAGGTCATCGATGCATGGCAGAGGATAGCGATTCTTCACGGTCACTTTGTTGAGTTCACGGTAGTCGATGCACATCCTGAAGGTACCGTCTTTCTTCTTTACGAATAGCACTGGAGCTCCCCATGTGACACCTGTGTCACTGCGACCATCAAACAAATACCAAACCAATGAAATATTGTATTTCATACTTTGGATCAGTATAAATATGTGTATCTTTTGCACATATCAATTCTTGTCCGATTTCAAGCTCTAAATCGCTTTCTGGAAGGTTATACGCGCACTGATGCGTAAATATAACCAGTTTAATGCAACGAACACTCCAGAATAGTGAAATAGGCTTAACATACCTTAAATAACCGTTACATAACTTAGAAATAAGTTTTGGATGGTTTGGTATGCCGAAATCAAGTTAAATCGCTTGCAGGGACTAAAGTTGACAAACTGCGAAAGTATGCCAATTTGAACTGTAACAGACATTCTGGAACATGGCCATAAGTTAAACATACCATAAATATCCTTTACATAGCTTAGAAATAGGCTTTGAGGGGTTCGGTGTGCTAAAATAAACTTTTGGGTCATTCAGGGACTAAAAACGTCAAAAAGTGCATAAGTTTGCATTTTCGCGCATAACTTACGTTCTGAACACATCCGGACATCCAAAAATTTATGTAAGCACTAAAAAATTTTATTTTAGTGTTTGGCATAAGAAAAATCCATTCGTCGCGTCATTTGGATCGTTTTTCACGCTTATGCGCATTCCGTCGTAATTAAGCGAACATCGCGATCGTACGGCCAAACGAACCGACATCCGAGATATTTTTGAGCATATTTTAAGCTCCCTATACTTTAACTTCATTTTAGAGCTTTGAAATGGGGTTAACGGGTCTTAAACGTGTCAAAAATGCATCGAAAACCAAGTTTGGAGCTGCAGGGGCCTGTTCTGCCATTTTTGAAACTTTCTGGTCAGCAAGGTCCTTGCGCACCTCAACACTCTGAGTGTTGCGGTGCGCAAGCAGTCTCCAGACAGCAGAATTTGCAGAAACATTGGATCTGGTCCTTTCCACACTTACACATGGTATTCCTTGAATCTATGGGCTGGTATTGAGTGCACATGGTATTACAAAACCATGTGTGCACATGTATGGACAAGATCAAAGCACGATTAACGAGAAACGATCCTAACGGTTCTTGTTATCCTATAAATACCCTACCCCACTTCTTGCAAAACCCACAAGAATCTTGATTTGAGAAGCTCTAAGTTGAAACCATTGTTTCATACCTGAGCTACTTGGATCGAGATTAGCATTCGGGGACCCTTTGTAAGTGTTCCTTCGTTCTTTTATTGCTTTTCGAGTTCGAAAGTCAAACTTTGTTTGACTTTCTGCATTGACCAGTTTATGGTCAATGCGAAGTTCGTTTGAACTTCGCAACGTGATTGTAATCACGATGGTTATAGTCCCCTGGGACTATGCCTACTGATTACCACGTTGTCTAGGGTCGTAAGGGTAAGCGATCTGATAAATCGCTTATACCTTCGAACCCGACCCATTTGGTCGATCATTAGGATCCGACCAAATACTTTAGGTGACCATAGTATATAGGGAATAACCTTCCGAGGTTATACCTTATGGTCGCTTCGTTAAGTAGTTGTATGATAGGTAGTTTATATGCCTTAGGTAAATTACCAAAATACCCTTTTCATGTGTAATTGGTAATTAATCATATGTAACCTAAACTTTCGTCACTTAACTGATTATGTAACATAATTAAACATTATAGGCATATAATACTTGTCATAGGACTAGTTAGGCGAACGCGTTTCACGCGAACGACGCGTTAAAGTAGCATAAGCTACCTAAACGGGTCGTAATGGGTCGTAAGCAATTAGGTTAGGTTTCATTTAGTATGTAGGCTTTGTTAAACCATATGACACGAGTCTCCATACTCGTTTGGTTTACGAACCCTCATTCTATCCGATCCTCCGATTTAGCTCCGGTTTATTAACATAGTTACCTATATTAGGTGCCGTTTGATATCCGTGATCTCTAGCATTGTTTGGTTGTTACTCAAGGACTACTAAGCAATCTCAAGTGAGTACATAGACCCCTCTTTTACTGTTTTCAAACTGTTTTGGGGTGGAACACATGTGCCTACTTGTTACTTTCATGCTTTCCTATTTTCATATCATATACATGCTTTGTTCAATAGTACACTTATAGTACATTGTTTTACATTACATTTTATGCTATGTGTGCCCATTGTGTGCATACTTAGTACGTTGTTTTACATTACATTTCATGCTATGTATGCCCATTGTGTGCATATTTAGTACAGTTGTTTCACGTCACATGCTATGTATGTCTATTGTTGCATATTTAGTACAGTTGTTTCACGTCACATGCTATGTATGTCTATTGTTGCATACTTAGTACAGTTCGTATGTTATGTATGTTCTTTGTTACATACTTAGTACATTTTTTATTCATCACATGCTTACATTTTGGATACACATTACATGATTTACATTAGACATGAACATTTTACTTTGGTAGTTTGGTTTGAGTAAGTGATTAAGTAACGAGGCGTGTGTAATATGATACAAGCATGGTGGATACGCCGCTGGTACTTCCTATATATAAGTGTTTGTATGGTATTACATATCGTAGCGTTATTTGAATCATTTCAATTTGGACATATAACATTTTATACAAATAACATACTTTTCACAATACATTGTTTTACAAACAACTTATCTTATACAAACTCATTTTACATGGTTATTCATTTAACCATACATTATTCTCTTATTTATACATATCATCTGATCTTATCGTTTTTCAAATGATTTACAAGACAAAGCAAATTACAAGGTTCATGACTAAACATTTTCTCAAACATAAGTCATGAATCCTATTTTCACAAAACCTATGTATCTCACAGGCATTTTTATGCTGACGTACCTATTTTCACATGTGTTTTCAGGAGATGATGCATAGGACTTATCAAGACTTACTTAGGCGGACCTGTGCCTTAGTGACTTAAAACGAGACAAGAACTAGTTAATTTATGTTATGTACTCTTTGGTTCTTGTTTAAAACAATGTAAACTTTCATGTTTGATTAATAAAAAGAAACTTCAATTGCCATGGATTTGAAATAATTAATTCTGTTACAACACTCCCCGACGTTTCCGCCACGTTTTGTATGTTCTACGTGGTCGGGGTGTGACAGAAAAGTTGGTATCAGAGCCAATGGTTATAGGGAATTAGGTTATTAGTAATACTTTGACCTAGTCTATAACCTTCCTAGGACCCTAACGCGAGTTTACTTGCGTTTAGTCATAAAACAATACCGTCACCTATCCTTAGGCGACGACCACAACAAGAACTTAAATTTCGAAACCGCTTTGAAAATTAATCATCTGTTCTTGGATGATTGATTGCTAGGTTTTGAACCCTCTATTGTAAGGTTTTGAACCCTCTGTTATATGGTTTTGAACCCCTTTGAGATTTCAAACTCTCGTCAAAGTTTTTGGTTCTAAATAATGTGAACACGTGCAAACTGGAAGGGTGGGTGCCTGTACCCTGAGTTTTCTGTCTAAGGCTAGAGTGTTCGTACAAATCCACATAATCGGACCAGTCACTCTTACCTGGGAACTCTTGGGGTGAGTGTCCACTTATAGGCGAGCATGTCTTCGCGATACATTATGAGGATCTATTTGCTTTGATTCAGCCTTTGTGTTGTTTGTTTGCTTCGTTGTTCAAACAAATGACCATCACCCATGATTTTGTTCGGTAATTGTAACATCCTATTCTTACCCAATGCCATTTCATTTGTTTTCTCTCTTGTTTCCCCTTTTAGAATGCCTCCACGACGCGAAAATCCGGTATCTATTGAAGAGCTGGCAGCTGTCATTACACAGCAAATGACTGCTGCAATCCCGAACATCGTTGCTCAATGTCACTAAGCTCTCAACAACAATAATGCCCTCTGCAACTTCAAGACGTTCAACTCAGCTAAGCCATCAAAGTTTTCTGGGTCTCAAGGAGCGACTGCACTTCTGCAATGGTTCGAGAGTCTAGAGAGCACCTTCAGACATGTTCAATGTCCAAACGAGCGAAAGGTAGATTTCGCATCTAGTGTCTTTGAGAAACGAGCTTTGACGTGGTGGAACGGTGTGGTGAGAGATAGGGGTGCCGAAGTGGCACTGGCTCAAACATGGGAAGAACTTAGAGCACTGATGATGAAGGAATTCTGTCCTCGTCACGAGATCAGGGCCTTGGAAAGGGAATTCGACGATCTTAAGCAAGATAGCGGTGAACATCGAGCCTACACTGATCGATATGAGGAGCTGAGCCTGTTGTGTCCTACCATGGTTACGCCTTTGGATATGGTGATCGAAAAATACATAGATGGTCTCCCTGACTCAGTTCAGGACATTGTTACTGGTAGTAACCCCACTACGGTTAGGCAGGCCATTGAGCTAGCTGCAACCTTGACTGAATCTCAGATCAGGAAACGTAAGCTTTTCCGAAATAGTGACAAGAAACCGGTCGAGGAATCGAAACCAATCGAGGAATCAAAGATCATGGATGAACAGACTGGATCCCCTAAGAAGTCAAAGAAGCGAAAGGCTTCTCAGAACTTCGCCATGGTTACTCACAATGATCAAGTCGTCCCCAACCAACCAGCTCAACCCCCTGCTAGGAAACCATACAATGGAACTTCACCCTTGTGCAACCAATGTAACCTTCATCATCATGCTAGTGTGAAGTGCCGCGAATGCCAAATTTGTGGACGTAAAGGTCATACGGAAAAAGTTTGCGTAGCAGCAGTTGCACCAAATCAAGCTGACAACAATCCTGCTCAAGCTCGCTTTCTACCAGGTTCTTGCTTCAACTGTGGCGAGATGGGTCATTTCCGAAGAAATTGCCCAAAGCTTGCTAATGCTAATCCAGCACAGGGATGAGCATCTGACCGACTAGAAGACAACACCCTTTAGAAATAATTACGTCTTATGTATTATTTTCTTTTGTTGTCAAGGTCCATGAAACAGTTGTTATCATTGTTTATAAATAAATCTTTTATTTACATTACGATGTATTTATGTGGTTGTATGTATAAACAACATATCCCTTACAATACCAACAATCAAGGAATCGTATTCCTTGGAAAACAAACTACCCCCCAAGATTTTTCTATTTTATGATCTCTTGCGTTGTCCACAAAATTCCTAAGTACCCGTTTCTCCCAAGGAAACGAAGTACAAGGCGCAAGTTACAACACTGGACGAATACCCAAAGTACCTCTATAAATCATTAATAGGGTACCTAAGGGTATTTCCGTAAATCCAAAAATTGTTAGGTTCCTTAATTCGAATATTACGTTTCTTTGGAATTTTTGGGAGATCTTCCTATCTTTTCAGATAGATCCTAGAGGACATTGAAGTCCATCGACTGGGTTCCATATCCATTCTCAATCGATAACAAGTTAATAACAAATTAATAATCAAGTTAAACAACTATGTGATTATGTGCTTATGTGTTTCCTTTTATGTTTTTGTGTAATCCAAGTTTTGTTATCCAAATCCTCGTAGAATCTTCCATATCTTTGTATAAGGGATTCATAGTAGGATATCCAAAGGTACTATATTAAATCTTTAATGATTTTTTACGTAATGGTAAAGACCCTTGGATTATATTGTACTATTCCGTAATTAGACCCCTTGAGTGGTCTAGTTAAACAGATTGATCCAAAAATCGGGTTAGGAATATCATGTGATGAAATAGCTGAAGGGACTCCTTTGTCACACCCCGACCACGTAGAACATACAAAACGTGGCGGAAACGTCGGGGAGTGTTGTAACAGAATTAATTGTTTCAAATCCATGGCAATTGAAGTTTCGTTTTATTGATTAAAAGTGTTACAATGTCTTAACAAACAAGGAAATACAACATAATTAACTAGTCTTGCATCTTTTATTGTCACTAAAGCCCAAGTCTGCCTATGTGTATCTTGATCATCTTATGCAACAGCTCCTGAAAAACACATGTGAAAATAGGTACGTCAGCATAAAAATGCCTGTGAGATACATAGGTTTTGTGAAAATAGGTTTCATGACTTATGTTTGAGAAAATGTTTAGTCATGAACCTTGTATTTTGCTTTGTTTTGTAAATCATTTGAAAAACGATAAGATCAGATGATATGTATAAATAAGAGAATAATGTATGGTTAAATGAATAACCATTGTAAAATGAGTTTGTATAACATAAGTTGTTTGTAAATCAATGTCTTGTGAAAAGTATGTTATTTGTATAAAATGTTATATGTCCCAAACTGAAATGATTCAAATAACGCTACAATATGTAATACCATACAAACACTTATATATAGGAAGTACCAGCGGCGTATCCACCATGCTTGTATCATATTACACACGCATCGTTACTTAATCATTTAATCAAACCAAACCACCAAAGTAATGTTTAACAATAGTAGAAATGTTTATGTATGGTCAAATACGGTTCACACGGTTCATAGATACAAACGGTTCACAGATACAAACGGTTCACAGATACAAACGGTTCACAGATACAAACGGTTCACATATACAAACGGTTCACAGATACAAACGGTTCACAGATACAAACGGTTCAAAATGTAGTATAATGTGTTCATATACTGGATGAGCATATGCAACAAAATGTAATGTAAAACAATGTACTAAGTATGCACACAATGGACATACATAGCATAAAATGTAATGAAATCATGTACTATAATGTACTAACGAACATAGCAGGTATATGATGTGAAAACGGGAAAGCATGAATGTAATAAGTAGGCACATGTGTTTCACCCCAAAACAGTTTGGAAAACAGTAAAAGAGGGGTCTATGTACTCACTTGAGATTGCTTAGTAGTCCTTGAGTAACAACCAAACAATGCTAGAGATCGCGGATATCAAACGGCACCTAATATAGGTAACTATGTTAATAACCGGACCTAAATCGGATGATTGGATAGAATGAGGGTTCGTAAACCAAACGAGTATAGAGACTCGTGTCATATGGTTTAACAAAGCCTACATACTAAATGAAACCTAACCTAAGTGCTTTCGACCCATTACGACCCATTTAGGTAGCTTATGCTACTTTAACGCGTCGTTCGCGTGAAACGCGTTCGGACCGCCTAACTAGTCCTATGACAAGTGTTATATGCCTAAACATGTTATATAATCAGTTATGTGACAAAAGTTTAGGTTACATATGCTAAATTACCAATTATACATGAAAAGGGTATTCTGGTAATTTACCTAAGGCATATAAACTACCTATCATACAACTACTTAAACGATGTGACCATAAGGTATAACCTCGAAAGGTTATTCCCTATACACTATGGTCACCTAACGTATTTGGTCGGATCCTAATGATCGACCAAACTGGGTCGGGTTCGAAGGTATAAGCGATTTATCAGATCGCTTACCCTTACGACCCTAGACAACGTGGTAATCAGTAGGCATAGTCCCAATGGACTATAACCATCGTGATTACAATCACGTTGCGAAGTTTATACGAACTTCGCATTGACCATAAGCTGGTCAACGCTGAAAGTCAAACAAAGTTTGACTTTCGGACTCGAAAAGCAATAAAATAAAGAAAAGAACGAAAGAATACTTACGAAGGGTCCCCGAATGCTAATCTAGATCAAAATAACTCAGGTATGAAACAATGGTTCCAACTTAGAGTCTTTTTAATCAGATTCTTGTGGGTTTAGAAGCAATGGGGGTGGGGTATTTATAGTTTTCGGGTAACCGTTAAGATCGTTTCATGGAAAACGTGCTTTAATCGTATCCGTACAAGTGTCGGAAAGTTGTGGTGGCTAAAAATGGGTCTAAATGAGCTGAATGTGCAGTTGAGAATGTGTGGATGTGAATAAAACAGCTGGAATCTGCTGACTGTTCGATATTATCTGATCAGAGAGGCTGATGCGGGCCGCCTAAGATTTAAGCTTGGGCTCACGCGGGCCGCCTAGCTCTTCAGATCAGAAAACAAGTTTCAAATGTTGCAGTTTCAGTCCCTATTATGTGTTTAAGCCATTTCCGACATGTTTAAGGCCCGTTAAGCCAACTTTAAGGCCCTAACATGATGTCTAAACATTGTGGACATGAAACATGCTCAAAAATATGTCGGATGTTGGTTCGTTTGGTCGTAAGAACGCGATGTTCGCTTAATTACGACGGAATGCGCACAAGCGCGAAAAACGATCCAAATGGCGTGACGAATGGATTTTTCTTGTGCCAAACACTAAAATAAAATATTTTAGTGCTTACATAAATTTTTGGATGTCCGGATGTATTCAGAACGTAAGTTATGCGCGAAAATGCAAACTTGTGCACTTTTTGACGCTTTTAGTCCCTGAATGACACAAAAGTTTATTTTAGCATACTAAACACCTCAAAGCCTATTTCTAAGCTATGTAAAGGATATTTATGGTATGTTTAACTTATGGTCATGTTCCGGAATGTCTGTTACAGTTCAAATTGGCATACTTTCGCAGTTTGTCAACTTTAGTCCCTGTAAGCAATTTAACTTGATTTTGCCATACCAAAGCCTTCAAAACTTATTTCTAAGTTATATAAAGGTTATTTAAGGTATGTTAAGTATATGTCACTATTCCGGAGTGTCCGTTGGATTAAACTGGTTATATCTACACATCAGAGCGCGTATAACCCTCCAGAAAGCGATTTAAAGCTTGAAATCGAACAAGAGTCGATATGTGCAAACGATACACATATTTTTACAAATCCCAAGTATGAAATACAAAATTTCATTGGTTTGGCATTTGATTGATGGTTGGAGTGACACAGGTGTCACAGTCTCCCCTACTTTAGGAAATTTCGTCCTGAAATTCATTCGTAGGAGTCTATCTGTGGCTTTGTGTCAAATAACCACCAGAGATATGAAAGGCATAATCCTGACCTTTCCTTAACGGACATTCTTCAGAACCAAAAATGAACGAAATGAGTCATTTTCCACAACTTCTTCAGAACCGAAAATGAACGAAATGAGTCATTTTCCACATCTTCTTCAGAACCGAAAATGAACGAAATGAGTCATTTTCCACAACTTCTTCAGAACCGAAAATGAACGAAATGAGTCATTTTCCACAACTTCTTCAGAACCGAAAATGAACGAAATGAGTCATTTTCCACAACTTCTTCAGAACCGAAAATGAACGAAATGAGTCATTTTCCACAACTTCTTCAGAACCGAAAATGAACGAAATGAGTCATTTTCCACAACTTCTTCAGAACCGAAAATGAACGAAATGAGTCATTTTACACAACTTCTTCAGAACCGAAAATGAACGAAATGAGTCATTTTCCACAACTTCTTCAGAACCGAAAATGAACGAAATGAGTCATTTTCCACAACTTCTTCAGAACCGAAAATGAACGAAATGAGTCATTTTCCACAACTTCTTCAGAACCGAAAATGAATAGGGTTAACTCTAGATACACAACAAAACTTGCTGTGGTTTCTGTGCACTGAATTCCATAATTATGTATGCATCCATAATTACGTAATTCCTTGCATAGTCCGCACAGTTTATCTTGTAATGTGAAGGGGAGGAAAAATCAAACCTGTGATGAGTGTGACTAGACTACCATAAGGTCCTTTTAATTAAGCCACCAAGGAGTCCTTTCAGCTAGCTCATCACATGATATTCCTAACCAGATTTTTGGATTAATCTGTTTAACTAGACCTCACTAGGGGTCTAATTATGGAATAGTACAATATAATCCAAGGGTCTTTACTATTACGTAAAAGCCCATTGAGGATTTAATATAGTACCTTTGGATATCCTACTATGAATCCCTTATACGAAGATATGGAAGATTCTACGAGGATTTGGATAACAAAGCTTGGATTACACAAAAACATAAAAGGAAACACATAAGCACTTAATCACATAGTTGTCTAACTTGTTATTAACTTGTTATCTTTGGACGCGGATACTTAAAGTACACCAGGAATCCAATTCGTGGATTTCATTTGGCACTTTAATCATTTTAAGAATACATTCATGAAGATAGGATGATCTACCAAAAATTCGATTTTCGTTTTCAGGAAAACGCAATATTTGAATTAAGGTACACAATAATTTAGGACATACGGAAATACCCTTGGGTACCCTATTAAGAATTTATAGTGGTACTTGGGGTATTCGTACTGAATTATTACTTGCACCTTGTACTTCGTTTCTTTGCAAGAGACAGGTACTTAGGATCTTTGTGGAAAATGCAAGAGATTGTAAAATGGAAAAATTTTGGGGGTAGTCTGTTCTTCAAGGAATGTGGTTCCTTGATTGTCGGTATTGTAGGGGATATGTTGTTTATGCATACAACCACATAAATACATTGCAATGTAAATAAAAAAAATTATTTATTAACAATGATAACAACTGTTTCATGGACCTTGACAACAAAAGAAAATAATACATAAGACATGATTATTTCTAAAGAGTGTTGTCTTCTAGTCAGTCAGATGCTCATCTCTGTGCTGGATTAACATTAGCAAGCTTTGGGCAATTTCTTCGGAAATGTCCCATCTCGCCACACTTGTAGCAAGAACCTGGTTTGTTGTTAGCTTGATTTGGTGCAACTGCTGCTACGCAAACTTTTGCTGTATGACCTTTACGTCCACAAATTTGGCATTCGTGGCACTTCACCATAGCATGATGATAAAGGTTACATTTGTTGCACAAAGGTGAAGTTCCATTGTATGGCTTCCTAGCACGGGGTTGAGCTGGTTGTTTGGGGACGGCTTGATCATTGTGAGTAACCATGGCGAAGTTCTGAGAAGCCTTTCACTTCTTTGACCGCTCAAGGGATCCAGACTGTTCATCCATGGTCTTTGATTCCTCAATTGGCTTCGATTCCTCGACCGGTTTCTTGTCACCTTTTCGGAAAAGCTTACGTTTCCTGATCTGAGATTCAGTCAAGGTTGCAGCTAGCTCAATGGCCTGCCTAACCGTAGTGGGGTTACTACCAGTAACAATGTCTTGAACTGAGTCAGGGAGACCATCAATGTATTTCTCGATCGCCTTATCCAAAGGCGTAACCATGGTAGGACACAACAGGCTCAGCTCCTCATATCGATCAGTGTATGCTCGATGTTCACCGCTGTCTTGCTTAAGATCATCGAATTCCCTTTCCAAGGCCCTGATCTCGTGACGAGGACAGAATTCCTTCATCATCACTGCTCTAAGTTCTTCCCAAGTTTGGGCCAGTGCCACTTCGGCACCCCTATCTCTCACCACACTGTTCCACCACGTCAAAGCTCGTTTCTCAAAGACACTAGATGCAAAATCTACCTTTCGCTCGTTTGGACATTGAACATGCCTGAAGGTGCTTTCTAGACTCTCGAACCATTGCAGAAGTGCAGTCGCTCCTTGAGACCCAGAAAACTTTGATGGCTTGGCCGAGTTGAACGTCTTGAAGTTGCAGAGGGCATTATTGTTGTTGATAGTTTGGTAACATTGAGCAACGACGTTCGGGATTGCAGCAGTCATTTGCTGTGTAATGACAGCTGCCAGCTCATCAATAGATACCGGATTTTCGCGTCGTGGAGGCATTCTAAAAGAGGAAACATGAAATGAAACGAGTGAGAGAATTAGACGAAAATAATGAGATGAACAAATCTGATGAAAGCAAGGATAGTGGTCATTTGTTTGTTACTACAAAGCAACAAACGACCTCGGTGATTAATCAAAGTAAATAGGTCAAAAATAATGTATCGCGAAGACATGCTCGCCTATAAGTGAACACTCATCCCAAGAATTCCCAGGTAAGCACAACTGGTCTCGCGTCTGATGAGATGTATACGAAGTGCTTGCCTAGACAGAAAACCCAGAATACAGGCATTCACCCTTCCAGTTTGCACGTGTTCACATTATTTAAAACCCAAAACCTTGACGAGATTTTGAAAACTCAAAGGGTTCAAAACCTTATAACAGAGGGTTCAAAACCTAGTAATCAATCATCCTAGAACAGATGATTAGTTTTCAAAGCGGTTTTGAAATTTATGTTCTTGTTGTGGTCGTCGCCTAAGGATAGGTGACGGTATTGTTTTATGACTAAACGCAAGTAAACTCGCGTTAGGGTCCTAGAAAGGTTATAGACTAGGTCAAAGAATTACTAATAACCTAATTCCCTATAACCATTGGCTCTGATACCATCTTTTCTGTCACACCCCGACCACGTAGAACATACAAAACGTGGCGGAAACGTCGGGGAGTGTTGTAACAGAATTAATTGTTTCAAATCCATGGCAATTGAAGTTTCGTTTTATTGATTAAAAGTGTTACAATGTCTTAACAAACAAGGAAATACAACATAATTAACTAGTCTTGCATCTTTTATTGTCACTAAAGCCCAAGTCTGCCTATGTGTATCTTGATCATCTTATGCAACAGCTCCTAAAAAACACATGTGAAAATAGGTACGTCAGCATAAAAATGCCTGTGAGATACATAGGTTTTGTGAAAATAGGTTTCATGACTTATGTTTGAGAAAATGTTTAATCATGAACCCTGTATTTTGCTTTGTTTTGTAAATCATTTGAAAAACGATAAGATCAGATGATATGTATAAATAAGAGAATAATGTATGGTTAAATGAATAACCATTGTAAAATGAGTTTGTATAAAATAAGTTGTTTGTAAATCAATGTCTTGTGAAAAGTATGTTATTTGTATAAAATGTTATATGTCCCAAACTGAAATGATTCAAATAACGCTACAATATGTAATACCATACAAACACTTATATATAGGAAGTACCAGCGGCGTATCCACCATGCTTGTATCATTTTACACACGCATCGTTACTTAATCATTTAATCAAACCAAACCACCAAAGTAATGTTTAACAATAGTAGAAATGTTTATGTATGGTCAAATACGGTTCACACGGTTCATAGATACAAACGGTTCACAGATACAAACGGTTCACAGATACAAACGGTTCACAGATACAAACGGTTCACATATACAAACGGTTCACAGATACAAACGGTTCACAGATACAAACGGTTCAAAATGTAGTATAATGTGTTCATATACTGGATGAGCATATGCAACAAAATGTAATGTAAAACAATGTACTAAGTATGCACACAATGGACATACATAGCATAAAATGTAATGAAATCATGTACTATAATGTACTAACGAACATAGCAGGTATATGATGTGAAAACGGGAAAGCGTGAATGTAATAAGTAGGCACATGTGTTTCACCCCAAAACAGTTTGGAAAACAGTAAAAGAGGGGTCTATGTACTCACTTGAGATTGCTTAGTAGTCCTTTAGTAACAACCAAACAATGCTAGAGATCGCGGATATCAAACGGCACCTAATATAGGTAACTATGTTAATAACCGGACCTAAATCGGATGATTGGATAGAATGAGGGTTCGTAAACCAAACGAGTATAGAGACTCGTGTCATATGGTTTAACAAAGCCTACATACTAAATGAAACCTAACCTAAGTGCTTTCGACCCATTACGACCCATTTAGGTAGCTTATGCTACTTTAACGCGTCGTTCGCGTGAAACGCGTTCGGACCGCCTAACTAGTCCTATGACAAGTGTTATATGCCTAAACATGTTATATAATCAGTTATGTGACAAAAGTTTAGGTTACATATGCTAAATTACCAATTATACATGAAAAGGGTATTCTGGTAATTTACCTAAGGCATATAAACTACCTATCATACAACTACTTAAACGATGTGACCATAAGGTATAACCTCGGAAGGTTATTCCCTATACACTATGGTCACCTAATGTATTTGGTCGGATCCTAATGATCGACCAAACTGGGTCGGGTTCGAAGGTATAAGCGATTTATCAGATCGCTTACCCTTACGACCCTAGACAACGTGATAATCAGTAGGCATAGTCCCAATGGACTATAACCATCGTGATTACAATCACGTTGCGAAGTTCATACGAACTTCGCATTGACCATAAGCTGGTCAACGCTGAAAGTCAAACAAAGTTTGACTTTCGGACTCGAAAAGCAATAAAATAAAGAAAAGAACGAAAGAATACTTACGAAGGGTCCCCGAATGCTAATCTAGATCAAAATAACTCAGGTATGAAACAATGGTTCCAACTTAGAGTCTTTTTAATCAGATTCTTGTGGGTTTAGAAGCAATGGGGGTGGGGTATTTATAGTTTTCGGGTAACCATTAAGATCGTTTCATGGAAAACGTGCTTTAATCGTATCCGTACAAGTGTCGGAAAGTTGTGGTGGCTAAAAATGGGTCTAAATGAGCTGAATGTGCAGTTGAGAATGTGTGGATGTGAATAAAACAGCTGGAATCTGCTGACTGTTCGATATTATCTGATCAGAGAGGCTGATGCGGGCCGCCTAAGATTTAAGCTTGGGCTCACGCGGGCCGCCTAGCTCTTCAGATCAGAAAACAAGTTTCAAATGTTGCAGTTTCAGTCCCTGTTATGTGTTTAAGCCATTTCCGACATGTTTAAGGCCCGTTAAGCCAACTTTAAGGCCCTAACATGATGTCTAAACATTGTGGACATGAAACATGCTCAAAAATATGTCGGATGTTGGTTCGTTTGGTCGTACGAACGCGATGTTCGCTTAATTACGACGGAATGCGCACAAGCGCGAAAAACGATCCAAATGGCGTGATGAATGGATTTTTCTTGTGCCAAACACTAAAATAAAATATTTTAGTGCTTACATAAATTTTTGGATGTCCGGATGTATTCAGAACGTAAGTTATGCGCGAAAATGCAAACTTGTGCACTTTTTGACGCTTTTAGTCCCTGAATGACACAAAAGTTTATTTTAGCATACCAAACACCTCAAAGCCTATTTCTAAGCTATGTAAAGGATATTTATGGTATGTTTAACTTATGGTCATGTTCCGGAATGTCTGTTACAGTTCAAATTGGCATACTTTCGCAGTTTGTCAACTTTAGTCCCTGTAAGCAATTTAACTTGATTTTGCCATACCAAAGCCTTCAAAACTTATTTCTAAGTTATATAAAGGTTATTTAAGGTATGTTATGTATATGTCACTATTCTGGAGTGTTCGTTGGATTAAACTGGTTATATCTACACATCAGAGCGCGTATAACCCTCCAGAAAGCGATTTAAAGCTTGAAATCGAACAAGAGTCGATATGTGCAAACGATACACATATTTTTACAAATCCCAAGTATGAAATACAATATTTCATTGGTTTGGCATTTGATTGATGGTTGGAGTGACACAGGTGTCACATCCTTGGTGGCCTAACTAAGAAGATCCTCTGTCGATCTAATTAAAAGGACCCTATGGTAGTCTAGTCACCCTCATCACAAGTTTGATATCCTTCCCCAAAACAAAACAAAACAATACAAAACAAACTGTGCGGACTGTGCAAGGAATTACGTAATTATGGATGCATACATAATTATGGAATTTAGTGCACAGAAACCACAACAAGTTTTGTCATGTATCTAGAGTTAACCCTATTCATTTTTGTTTCTGAAGAAATTGTGGAAAATGACTCGTTCCGTTCATTTTCGTTTCTGAAGAAATTGTGAAAAATGACTCATTCCGTTCATTTTTGTTTCTGAAGAAATTGTGAAAAAATGACTCGTTCCGTTCATTTTTGTTTCTGAAGAGATAGTGGAAAATGACTCGTTCCGTTCATTTTCGTTTCTGAAGAAATTGTGAAAAATGACTCGTTCCGTTCATTTTCGTTTCTGAAGAAATTGTGAAAAAATGACTCGTTCCGTTCATTTTTGTTTCTGAAGAAATGGTCGTTTCTGAAGAAATTGTGAAAAATGACTCGTTCCGTTCATTTTCGTTTCTGAAGAAATTGTGGAAAATGACTCTTTCCGTTCATTTTCGTTTCTGAAGAAATTGTGAAAAAATGACTCGTTCCGTTCATTTTTGTTTCTGAAGAAATGGTGGAAAATGACTCGTTCCGTTCATTTTCATTTCTGAAGAAATTGTGAAAAATGACTCGTTCCGTTCATTTTTGTTTCTAAAGAATGCCTGTTGAAAATAACTCCGTTCATTTTTCATTTCTGAAAATTGTCCGTTAAAGAGAAATAACAGGATTATGCCTTGCTTATCTTTGATGGTTATTTATCACAAAGTCACAAATAGACTCCTACGAATAAATTTCGAGACGAAATTTCCTAAAGTAGGGGAGACTGTGACACCTGTGTCACTGCGACCATCAAACAAATACCAAACCAATGAAATATTGTATTTCATACTTTGGATCAGTATAAATATGTGTATCTTTTGCACATATCAATTCTTGTCCGATTTCAAGCTCTAAATCGCTTTCTGGAAGGTTATACGCGCACTGATGCGTAAATATAACCAGTTTAATGCAACGAACACTCCGGAATAGTGAAATAGGCTTAACATACCTTAAATAACCTTTACATAACTTAGAAATAAGTTTTGGATGGTTTGGTATGCCGAAATCAAGTTAAATCGCTTGCAGGGACTAAAGTTGACAAACTGCAAAAGTATGCCAATTTGAACTGTAACAGACATTCTGGAACATGGCCATAAGTTAAACATACAATAAATATCCTTTACATAGCTTAGAAATAGGCTTTGAGGGGTTCGGTGTGCTAAAATAAACTTTTGGGTCATTCAGGGACTAAAAACGTCAAAAAGTGCATAAGTTTGCATTTTCACGCATAACTTACGTTCTAAACACATCCGGACATCCAAAAATTTATGTAAGCACTAAAACATTTTATTTTAGTGTTTGGCATAAGAAAAATCCATTCGTCGCGTCATTTGGATCGTTTTTCGCGCTTATGTGCATTCCGTCGTAATTAAGCGAACATCGCGATCGTACGGCCAAACGAACCGACATCCGAGATATTTTTGAGCATATTTTAAGCTCCCTATACTTTAACTTCATTTTAGAGCTTTGAAATGGGGTTAACGGGTCTTAAACGTGTCAAAAATGCATCGAAAACCAAGTTTGGAGCTGCAGGGGCCTGTTCTGCCATTTTTGAAACTTTCTGGTCAGCAAGGTCCTTGCGCACCTCAACACTCTGAGTGTTGCGGTGCGCAAGCAGTCTCCAGACAGCAGAATTTGCAGAAACATTGGATCTGGTCCTTTCCACACTTGCACATGGTATTCCTTGAATCTATGGGCTGGTATTGAGTGCACATGGTATTACAAAACCATGTGTGCACATGTATGGACAAGATCAAAGCACGATTAACGAGAAACGATCCTAACGGTTCTTGTTATCCTATAAATACCCCACCCCACTTCTTGCAAAACCCACAAGAATCTTGATTTGAGAAGCTCTAAGTTGAAACCATTGTTTCATACCTGAGCTACTTGGATCGAGATTAGCATTCGGGGACCCTTTGTAAGTGTTCCTTCGTTCTTTTATTGCTTTTCGAGTCCGAAAGTCAAACTTTGTTTGACTTTCTGCATTGACCAGTTTATGGTCAATGCGAAGTTCGTTTGAACTTCGCAACGTGATTGTAATCACGATGGTTATAGTCCCTTGGGACTATGCCTACTGATTACCACGTTGTCTAGGGTCGTAAGGGTAAGCGATCTGATAAATCGCTTATACCTTCGAACCCGACCCATTTGGTCGATCATTAGGATCTGACCAAATACTTTAGGTGACCATAGTATATAGGGAATAACCTTCCGAGGTTATACCTTATGGTCGCTTCGTTAAGTAGTTGTATGATAGGTAGTTTATATGCCTTAGGTAAATTACCAAAATACCCTTTTCATGTGTAATTGGTAATTAATCATATGTAACCTAAACTTTCATCACTTAACTGATTATGTAACATAATTAAACATTAAAGGCATATAATACTTGTCATAGGACTAGTTAGGCGAACGCGTTTCACGCGAACGACGCGTTAAAGTAGCATAAGCTACCTAAACGGGTCGTAATGGGTCGTAAGCAATTAGGTTAGGTTTCATTTAGTATATAGGCTTTGTTAAACCATATGACACGAGTCTCCATACTCGTTAGGTTTACGAACCCTCATTCTATCCGATCCTCCGATTTAGGTCCGGTTTATTAACATAGTTACCTATATTAGGTGCCGTTTGATATCCGTGATCTCTAGCATTGTTTGGTTGTTACTCAAGGACTACTAAGCAATCTCAAGTGAGTACATAGACCCCTCTTTTACTGTTTTCAAACTGTTTTGGGGTGGAACACATGTGCCTACTTGTTACTTTCATGCTTTCCTATTTTCATATCATATACATGCTATGTTCAATAGTACACTTATAGTACATTGTTTTACATTACATTTTATGCTATGTGTGCCCATTGTGTGCATACTTAGTACATTGTTTTACATTACGTTTCATGCTATGTATGCCCATTGTGTGCATATTTTGTACAGTTGTTTCACGTCACATGCTATGTATGTCTATTGTTGCATATTTAGTACAGTTGTTTCACGTCACATGCTATGTATGTCTATTGTTGCATACTTAGTACAGTTCGTATGTTATGTATGTTCTCTGTTACATACTTAGTACATTTGTTATTCATCACATGCTTACATTTTGGATACACATTACATGATTTACATTAGACAAGAACATTTTACTTTGGTAGTTTGGTTTGAGTAAGTGATTAAGTAACGAGGCGTGTGTAATATGATACAAGCATGGTGGATACGCCGCTGGTACTTCCTATATATAAGTGTTTGTATGGTATTACATATCGTAGCGTTATTTGAATCATTTCAATTTGGACATATAACATTTTATACAAATAACATACTTTTCACAATACATTGTTTTACAAACAACTTATCTTATACAAACTCATTTTACATGGTTATTCATTTAACCATACATTATTCTCTTATTTATACATATCATCTGATCTTATCGTTTTTCAAATGATTTACAAGACAAAGCAAATTACAAGGTTCATGACTAAACATTTTCTCAAACATAAGTCATGAATCCTATTTTCACAAAACCTATGTTTCTCACAGGCATTTTTATGCTGACGTACCTATTTTCACATGTGTTTTCAGGAGATGATGCATAGGACTTATCAAGACATACTTAGGCGGACCTGTGCCTTAGTGACTTAAAACGAGACAAGAACTAGTTAATTTATGTTATGTACTCTTTGGTTCTTGTTTAAAACAATGTAAACTTTCATGTTTGATTAATAAAACGAAACTTCAATTGCCATGGATTTGAAACAATTAATTCTGTTACAACACTCCCCAACGTTTCCGCCATGTTTTGTATGTTCTACGTGGTCGGGGTGTGACACCCCAGGGCGAAGAGATAGGACGAATAAAACCCTTATCCAAGAGTTCTTGTAGTTGCGTAGAGAGTTCTTCCAACTCTGATGGAGCTAAGCGATAAGGTGCACGAGCTATAGGTGCTGCTCCAGGAGCTAGCTCGATGTTAAACTCGACCTGACGATGAGGCGGAAGACCAGGTAATTCCTCAGGGAATACCTCAGGATGGTCGCGTACATTTGGAAAATCTTCTATCTTCTTCTCTTTCTTCGAGGTGTCAGTAACGAGAGCCAAAATAACAATGTGGCCCTTTCGCAAACACTTTTGTGCCTTCAGGAAAGAGATGATGCTCACAACAGCACCACTCTTGTCGCCACGAATCATGAAAGGTTCATCCCCTGACCAATCACGAACACTCGACCCCTGGCACCATTGCCGTCGTTATTTCCCCCGTTGTTGCCTCCATTATTGTTCCCGTTTCCTTGGTTGTGGTTCAACTGTGGACAGTGTCTCTTGAAGTGACCTTCAGCACCACACTGATAGCATCCCTTGTTACCCTGCTATTGCTGCTGATTCTGTAGAGCTTGTGGCTGCTGTTATCGGTTCTTGTTTGCAGGACGTGAGCTTCTACAATTTTTGGCTTCATGACCAAGCCTGTTACATCTCTGCCAACGATCTTTGTTGCACGGCCCGCTGTGGTGTAAATTACATCGATTGCAATACTCCTCTTTGATCATCTCCTTAAAGTTGTTCCATGGGGTGGCGTTAGCAGCAACCAACCCCAACATTTGAACTTGAGCGTTCCACCATGCGAGCGCTAATCCCTCGAGAGTACCGATAGCATACTTCACCCTGCGAGCCTCAGGGCATTCACACATCTCGAAGACAGATTTGAGTTTCCCAAACCAGTGGAGGAGACCTACAGCTCCTTCGGTACCACTAAAGGTACTAGGTCGACAGTCCATAAAGGTCTTGAAAGTGCACACAGGTGGCTGAGCGTTCTGACCTTGTTGTGCGAGGAAGAAAAGACAGGGTTAAGTGCGAGAGTTGGGTCATGAGGGTAGGATCTAACATCCTAGGGTAGGTTCGTAACAGCAGGTTATACCTCCTGCCTGAGTGGCTGCGAATGATGCCGTAACTTGTTTGTTGATAAGAGCCGTCAGCTGGGCTTGAGTTAGGTTCACACGTCCATTCATGATCTTCACATCGAAGGAAACACAAACAGGAAAGGTGTCGCGAATGTGTGTAAGTGTGGAGTGACAGAAGGAAGCAAGCACACATGTGTTTTCAAACTATAGTTGCTACGTTTATCTAAGCATACCATGAGCATAGTTCTCTGTAATCTAACAAGTAGGCAATAAAACATAAACCATATCACCTAGAATGTCGAGCCTTGCACGTGGAGTGAAGCGTCGTTGTGGATCGTAGAGCACTGTACAGGTTATAGTCTGGTTTTAACAAAAACGTTTTACCTTATTAAAACCAAGTTCTCTATAACCAATGGCTCTGATACCAATCTATCACACCCCCAAAATCCACACGCGGAGTATCACCGCTTGGAGGCGTGACTGACCAGGATCAAGCCACCAATCATATTGAATAAGCATGTAAGTAAACATAATTTAACCAAACAATATGAAAGGTGTTCAAAACCAAAGCATAGTTAAGTGTTTAGCGGAAGCATAATTGTAAAACCCATTGTAAGTATCAAGTACGAAATAAAGTAATGTTTATAGCGTGGCACACACTGCCATATCCCACAACGACCGTTCCTCCCTGTGAAAGCTCCATGAGTACCTAATGACCTGCAAGGCATGTAGCAACGAATCAACAACAAAGTTGAGCGAGTTCACAGTAGGTTGTTTGGTTATAGCATTCATTTCGTAAATCGTATGTTCGTTTTGTAAACCATGTATCGTATTAGTTCATATCGCGGTCATCCTGACATGTTTGCGATGATTAGTGGGGGCTTCCCATGTGTAATTAGACCACGCGTATCGACTGCTACGAAAATGTAAGAGGTGCCCTAAGTTAATGTCTATCAGCATTAACCCTTTGCCCATAGTCCATTAGTACACGCCCGTCCAACTGGCACGGTGTGAGGTTTGTTAAACCTAATAGCGCTATTAACTAATGACCCGCTCGCCATAGGCCTCGGCGATTAAGTCGATAAATGAGGGACTTCAATTGATAGAGTTGATGGTCTTATGATCGTGTACGTAGGTTTTACGTACGTGCCCTTCAATCCGAGGACAGTAGTAAGTAGTTTAATAGTAATGGTTGTACGAGTAGTTATTCAATCCCATTCCCAACCCACCGGGAATCCCATGCCTTGGCTAGTGTGAACTCACCTTGGTTTGCTCGGCAGATACACAGAAAGGTCAATTGAGCTAGTTGAGGCTAACCACGTCCTAACATGGTTACCATACAAGTCAGGTCTAGGTTCGAGTAAAGCACGTATGTTTACACAAGTTAACAGGTTACTAACACGTATTGATCATAGCAAACACGTATAACACATTAGCAGTCAAATTCATAACATACTAACACTTGTACGATCCCAAAGATAAAGCCCAATAAACAGGCGGCCCAACCTGTTGTGCGTTTAGCACCATCTTGTGTGACCCACAATGGGTAGTGCGATTCGGAATAAACCCGGCCCAAAATATGCAACCCAATACTCCTACGGCCCAAACAATAAAACACATTTAACTTGTGCGGTCCAGTTCAACTTGTGCGACTGGACAAACTTGTGCGATTGGGATTGGGCTTTGAGGCCCAACAGTGAAACAGTTTAAGTAATTTACGTGTGACCCATTGATTAACATGTAACCTAGACAACAATTGTTCAACTTATGATCATATGTGATAGGCATCGATGACATCTATAAGTTAAGTATGAACACACCAACAGTTTCATTTAAATCGGTCTAGCACATATCGAATACTAACCAACCATATTTGATTCTAAATAAATAACCCAATAAACTTCTTCAAATAATCTATCCATTTGTTAAATAGTACTTATCTATCAAGATGAATCCCAAGCAATAATGTAGCCATGTGCTTATGTCTGACAACTTAGGTTGGGTTTAGTATCATTCCACACGTGAACATGTGAGTTCATCATACGGTGCATGTGATTTGAATCAAAGTTGCATGTGGTGGCCATTAACTCGAGAGATAAGGTTTAGCCAATTCGGTCCAATGAGTTTGCCTTACTATCTCGGCCCAACAGACTAACCCAAACGATGTGTTGTGCGATTTATTACCCTTATGCGATTGTAACCATATTGTGCGACTGGACTTGTGCGTTTAGTTCTAGTGCGATTAGTTACATATTTTCCGTAAATCATGCAATCAGTTACACCATACCATTTCTCGATCAGACTAACCGATCAACCCTTTAATTTGCATTGGTTTGTATGAACCTCAATTACCGTAATTATCAGTTAATCAATCAATCACATTCTAACTTAGTCAATAAGCAATGATTATGCCACACAACATTCATCATGGATCCATTCACAGCACTGTTTCTTCAAGGAGTCAATCAAAACCCTAATATTCATGCAATTCTAATTATATAATTAAACAACAATCCTAGGTTATAGACATTATTCAACTTGATCAAATCTATTGAGTGTAAGAACCTTAATTCACTATTCGATCATCATGACAATAAACAATACAGCATCGTTTAAATCAGTTTTTATTTTCATGGTCATACTAATGATTCCAACATTAAATAATCCTATATCATCGACTAACAATCATCCATGCTCCTAAATCGATTCCAACAGTTGAGTGTCACAAGTTGATCACGAATAATTTTACTAACATAATACCCTAAACATCAAATATCAAGTAAGCATATCGTCAATCATAAATCAAGTATCAATCATGTAGAAATCGAGCAATAACATAACACTAACCGGATCGAGTAATGGAACCAGAAAGTCTTCAAGAGAGGAGGATATTGTCATCAAGTTGGGAAAGAGGGAGAGCTAGGAGGATTAGGGTTTGATATTTATTTGTGCTAAGGAAAGAATGAGAGTTACTCCTCACCCACTTGGTGTTATGCGAGAACAATAGGGTCGGGCCTAGCCTTGGGCCGTCTTCAAGTGGGTTTGGGCCGAGTACAAGTAGACAAGTCATTAGGGAAACGTGCAGTCGTTGAATCAGTGCGACATAAACAACTTGTGTGACTTGGTCTTAAGTTTAAACACACAAACATGCAACATTCACATAACATATAACTAAGCTCATAATCATTCATTTAACTTTAATCACATCAACTATTCATACTGGTTACATCAAAACACAAGACAGGTTTGAAATACGAGTTGTCACAGGTACTACCTTAAATCCTAAATGGGCTTCTATGTAATAGTTAAGACCCTTGGATTATATAGTACTATTCCATGATTCATAAGAGACCCTTTTAGTGGTCTAGTAATAAAAGATTGATTCAAAAATCTGGTTAAGAATGACATGTGATGATATAAGCTGAAAAGACTCCTTTGTTGTCTATTAAAATCATTTATTGATTTAATAAAAGGGACCCTATGGTGGTCTAGTCACACTCATCACAGGTTTGTTCATTTTGTTTTCCCCTACACATTATAAAAAAAGACAGTGTGAACTATGCAAGGAATTGTCTAATTATGGACGCGTACATAATTATGAAATTTAGTGCACAGAAACCCAGTAAGATTTATTATGTGTAAGAACCGATAGTGACAACAATAACAAAATGAGAACGATGTAATGGAGGTACGGTGGACGCACCAATGACGCTTCATATACTTGTATATAAGTATCCCTCTTACATTGCAAGCATGATGTTATTAAAGTTACTAGAAGTTTAGAACCCTAACCAATGTTGTTCGATCTTTTCAACTTCATGTTTCAAACTCTCACAAGTTTCCTCTAAATAAAATTTCGGGACGAAATTTCCTAAAGTAGGGGAGACTGTGAGACCTGTGCCTCCACGGCCATCAAACAAATACCAAACCAAAGAAATATTATATTTCATACTTGGGATTTGTATAAATGAGTGTATCATTTGCACATATCAATTCTTGTTCGATTTCAAACTCTATATCGCTTTCTAGAAGGTTATACGCGCACCGATGCGTAAATATAACCAGTTTAATGCAACAAACATTCTGGAATAGTGACATGGGCTTAACATACCTTAAATAACCTTTACATAACTTAGAAATAAGTTTTGAAGGCTTTGGTACGGCAAAATCAAGTTAATTCGCTTACAGGGACTAAATTTGACAAACTGTGAAAGTATGCCAATTTGAACTGTAACAGACATTCCGGAACATGAACATAATAAACATACCATAAATATCCTTTACATAGCTTAGAAATAGACTTTGAGGGGTTCGGTATGCTAAAATAAACTTTTGGGTCATTCAGGGACTAAAAGCGTCAAAAAGTGCACAAGTTTGCATTTCCGCGCATAACTTACGTTCTGAATACATCCGGACATCCAAAAATTTATGTAAGCATTATAATATTATGCTTTAGTGTTTGGCTTGTCAAAAATCCATTCGTCGCTTAATTTGGATCGTTTTTGCGTTCGTTACGACTCCCGTCGTAATTAACCGAACAACGCAATCGTACGGCCAAACGAACCGACATCCGGCATATTTTTGAGCATGTTTCATGTCCACATTGTTTAGGCATCATTTTAGGGCCTTAACGTTGGCTTAACGGGCCTTAAACGCGTCGGAAATGGCCTTATTACACAACAGGGACCAAATCTGCCAATTCTGCATAGTTGTTGGCTTACGGACCGTAAGCCAAGACCCTTACGGTCCGTAAGGGGTCTCCAGACAGCAGAATATGCAGAAACTTGGAACTTGGCCTTTCCACCTTTTGCACTTGCCCCTTCATGATTATGAGGGGCCAATTGTGTTGTTCCACAGAAAATTCAACAAATGTAGGGTTGAGATCAAGGCACGTTATTCGATAAACGATCCTAACGGTTTGCAAATCCTATAAATACCCACCAACATCACAACTCAAAACCCACTTGAAATCTGATTTTTTCTCTAAGTTGGGGTGTTCTATCACTTCATACCTGAGAAATAATTGGAAATCAAAGCTTTCGGGGACCCTTTGTAAGTGTTCCTTCGTTCTTTTTATTCTTTAGCGTTAAAAGTCAAACTTTGTTTGACTTTCTGCGTTGACCAGTTTATGGTCAACACGAAGTTCGTTTGAACTTCATAATGTGAGCGTAATCACGATGGTTATAGTCCCTAGTGACTATACCTACTGATTACCACGTTATCTAGGCTCAGTGACGAGTCGTAGTTTCGGCCAAAATACGCATTTACGCATATTTTGAAACCAAACTACTCTAGGGTATCAAAACTGTTTGTTTTGATACCAAACCTGTTTTCTAAACTTAGTTAAGCATGTTTTAACATGCTTAGCTCGTCACTTTTAAGTTTAGTGCTTATATAGGGTCGTAAGGTAAGCGATCTAAACAATCGCTTATACTTTCGAACCCGACCCGTTTGGTCGATCATTAGGATCCAACCAAACACATTAGGTGACCATAGTATATAGGGAATAACCTTCCGAGGTTATACCTTATGGTCGCTTCATTAAGTAGTTGTATGATAGGTAGTTTATATGCCTTAGGTAAATTACCAAAATACCCTTTTCATGTGTAATTGGTAATTAAGCATATGTAACCTAAACTTTCGTCGCTTAACTGATTATGTAACGTAATTAAACATGTTAGGCATATAATACTTGTCATAGGACTAGTTAGGTGAACGCGTTTTACGCGAACGACGCGTTAAAGTAGCATAAGCTACCTAAACGGGTCGTAATGGGTCGTAAGCACTTAGGTTAGGTTTCATTTAGTATGTAGGCTTTGTTAAACCATACTACATGAGTTTCCATACGCGTTTGGTTTACGAACCCACATTCTATCCGATCCTCCGATTTAGGTCCGGTATATTAACATAGTTACCTATATTAGTTGCCGTTTGATATCCGTGATCTCTAGCATTGTTTGGTTGTTACTCAAGGACTACTAAGCAATCTCAAGTGAGTACATATACTCCTCTTTTACTGTTTTTCAAACATTTTGGGGTGAAACACATGTGCCTACTTGTTACTTTCATGCTTTCCTGTTTTCACATCATATACTTGCTATGTTCATTAGTACATTTATAGTACATGATTTCATTACATTTTATGCTATGTATGCCCATTGTGTGCGTACTTAGTACATTGTTTTACATTACATTTTATGCTATGTATGCCCATTGTGTGCGTACTTAGTACATTGTTTTACATTACATTTTATGCTATGTATGCCCATTGTGTGCGTACTTAGTACATTGTTTTACATTACATTTTATGCTATGTATGCCCATTGTGTGCGTACTTAGTACATTATTTTACATTACATTTTATGCTATGTATGCCCATTGTGTGCGTACTTAGTACATTGTTTTACATTACATTTTATGCTATGTATGCCCATTGTGTGCATACTTAGTACATTTGTTATTCATCACATGCTTACATTTTTGGTATGACATTTGGTTTGTTTAAATGGGACAATGTACATTCATTAACACCGATCATGCCGCTCGGTAGCAGGTAGTGGTACCATAGGACTTGACAACTCCCATTCCTGAAATCCCGGGTTTGTTTGGATTGGAAGGAATGACCGAATCCGAATACATTTCTTTTGATAACCTTGACTAAAAGGGTTATCCGACTGTCGCAAGGCTTGGATGTATGAATTTTCACAATACCGCATAGATGTTTATATCAGTATAGCATGCATTTGTTCCACAAAACATAACTTTGATTTAAACCATGTTTTACTTCAATACCTTGTTTTTGTGCATTTTACATATGGTTTGGTTGATATATTTCACTTACCATACATAAACATTTTGACATTGATATACACAATTCATGATTTACATTAGACATAAACATTTTGACATTGATATACACAATTCATGATTTACATTAGACATAAACATTTTTGACATTGATATATAAAATTAATGATTTACATTAGACATAAACATTTTGACATTGATATACATAATTCATGATTTACATTAGACATAGACATTAGACATGGTTCTCACACAAACATTTTGACATTTGATTATACATAAACATTTTACTTTGGTGGTTTGGTTTGGGTAAGTGATTTAAGTAACGAGGCGTGAGTAATATGATACAAGTATGGTGGATACGCCACTGGTACTTCCTATATATAAGTGCTTGTATGGTATTATATATCGTAGCGTTATTTGAATCATTTCAATTTAGACATATAACATTTTTACAAATAACATACTTTTCACAATACATTGTTTTACAAACAACTTATCTAATACAAACTCATTTTACTTGGTTATTTACTTAACCATGTATTATTCTTTTATACATATATATCATTTGGTTTATTTATCACTTTTCAAATGATTTACAAGACAAAGCAAATTACAAGGTTCATGACTAAACATTTTCTTAAACATAAGTCATGAATCTTATTTTCACAAAACCTATGTATCTCACAGGCATTTTTATGCTGACGTACCTATTTTCACATGTGTTTCAGGATATGATGCATAGGATTTATCAAGATACACTTAGGCGGACTTGGGCCTTAGTGACAATAAAAGATGCAAGACTAGTTATTTATGTTATATTTCTTTGATTGTCAAGACATTGTAACTCTTTTAATCAATAAAACAATATTTCAATTTCCATGTGTTATGAAACAATGATTCTGTTACAACACTCCCCGACGTTTCCGCCACGATTTGATGTTCTACGTGGTCGGGGTGTGACATCATTCGCCAACGGGATACGGATAATCTTCTCATGGTATACGATCTCAGCTCGATTACTTGACAACCAATCCATTCCAACTACTACGTCGAAGCTTCCCAACTCAACTGGCAGAAGATCTATCGAAAACTCACATTCTCCAAGCTCTATCACACAGCCTCTAATCACTTCACTAGCCTCTGCTAGCTTCCCATTAGCTAGTTCTATCGAGTACGGAATATCTAACTTACTTGCAACTAACCCAAGTATATTCTTAAACTCTAGGTATACGAAGCTATAGCCGGCACTGGTATCAAATTGCACAGATGCAAAATGTTGATTAATAGGGAACGTACCAGTGACTACGTTCGGATCCTTGCGAGCTTCCCTAGCTCCAATGTTGAATACTCTTCCCTGCGCTTGGTTATTCTTTGGGCAATCTCGCTTGAAGTGCCCTACATCTCCGCAACTAAAGCAACCTTGGCTGTTTCCAGTACCACCCTGATTTTTGTTGTCACTTCCCCCGTAGTTTCCATTTCCCGCCTGATTTCCGTTTCCATTCCGGTTTCCATTACTTCCCTGATTATTATATTCTCCTTGATTTCTATTCCCATAACCATTTCCACCATGGTTACCATTGCCATTTCCATTACCATTTCCTCTTTGACCACCATTCCCATGACCAGTACCAGCCCATCATGTTTCCTTCGAATGACCATTCTTTCCGCAGTTACCACACTTCCTAAACTTGCACTGGCCGGCATGATGAAACTGACATACCTCACACTTGGGCAGAGTACCCATGTATCCCTTCCCTTTGTTCTCAGAACTTGCAGCACCAGTCCTGACCTCGGCTGGTGGGTTAGCATCTCTACGCTTGTTAGTACCGCTGTTTGCATGAGTACCCTTCTTGAAGTTCGAAAACTTCCTCTTGTTTTCCCCAGACGACTCCACATGAGTCTCTTTCTTCTTCTGCTCGGAGATTGAAAACTTGCCCAATCTGATCGCTTCCTCAGTCAATTCCACGCTCAAGTCAATGACTTCAGTAATTGTTGGGGGCTTGGATGTCGTCACCATGCTCAGAATCTGGGGCGCCAATCCCCAAATGAAACGTTCGACTCACTTGAACTCTGGTTCTAACCAGTAGGGGACCACTCAAGACAAATCATGGAATCTATGCACATACTCAGCTATCTTAGGGCCATCCATTTTCAGATTCCAAAACTCGGTTTCCAACTTTTGAATTTCTGCCCTCGAGCAATACTTCTTTCGCATCAGCTCTTTCAATTCATCCCAAGTCAGAGCATACGTTGCAGCTTCACCCAAAGTTTGAACCTGAAGGTTCCACCATGACAGAGCTCCATCTAGGAATAGTCCAGAAATGTAAGTGACTTGATGCTCTGGCGCACACTTACTCATCTACAGCACAGAATCTGTCTTCTCAGCCCATCTCAAAAAAGTTACGGCACCTCTGGTGCCGTCAAAGTTCAGAGGCTTGCAGTCCAAGAACTGCTTGTAAGTACAGCATGTACAAGCAACATCATTCACATAAAGTATTAGCAAATGCACATGGAAATGTCCAAACATATCGTAATGTGTCTTAAGTGACTTAAACATTATCGTTAGTTGGTTATTCCCCGAGGTGCCTCTGCTGTGTTCGGAGCGCTGGGCCTCATGTTGTGTGATTGCATGTGAAATTCGTTCTTGTAATTCTGCCTCGGTTATGTGCAACTGAGTGTTCCTTCGAGGAGGCATCTTCTAAGAAGAAGATCAGATAGGTCAGGTCTTATTCGTATAATAAATAGTACGTATATATATAATAGCATCTATCATAGTAAGCAAGCATATAACCTCTCAATCATAGCACAAACATGTAAATCAACAACATGTTTAATGAGAACATGACGATTGAGCTTTCATAAACCATCGACCACAAAGTATTGTTACATGTTTTACAAAGTGCATCATATCAAAAGGAACACAGGCTCACACTACCCTTGTCCAACAAGTCTATCAATCTACAAAAGTCATACAATCAAAAGGTGGTCTCCAAAAGGCTTCACAAGCTCGGCTCAATAGTGGTGCTCTCATCAAAAGTAATGCAACCTACATAAAACCAAAAACCACTATGTTGATGGTGGTGGTGGAGGAAAGAAAATCAAACTGCGCACATGCGCAAGCTCCTCCTCAAGCTCATATACATGACGCAGCAGATAACTGATCTGCTGCTCGATAGTGAGAAATCGAGCATCAAACTCTAGGAAAGGAGTAAGAGGTGTAGGTGGATGTGAAAATGGAGACGGTGATGAAAGAGGGGGAACAAAAGCAGGCTGACAAGGACACAGTAGGGGACGTGGTGTCATCTCAAGCTCCAAAATCCTGTGGCTCATAATCTCAAACTAGAACTGGAGTGATAAAAGTAACTCATCCCGTGTATAGCCAACAAACTGAGAGGGATGGTAAGGATCTGAAATCGGCATAGTATATTGTGGGAACCATTAGAGTGGCTCATCAAGTGGTGAAGAAGTAAAAGGAGCAAACGGTGCAGACTGAGGGATCTGTGGAAAGGCTGCTGAAGCATAAGGATCATGACTAGGCTGCTGGCCTGAAGTACCCTCTCCTGGACGTGGTGCAGGGATGTCCTGGAGGAAAACGATAGGTAAGTCGGTGCGATGGACATCGGACTCCATAGGGGGAAAAGGAGCAACATCAGCGGGTGCGGGTGCAGGTGGAGGAATAAGTGGCTCAATAACAGGAGGGTCAACGGGTGCAGGAACTGGATCAGGTATGAGGGGTGCAATGTCTGATATGCCAAAATGAATAGGGTCATGATCAGGTAAGGGCTCAGGATCAGCAGATGCAACATCAGGCTGATCAACATGAACAAAATCTGGCTCAAGACTAGGCTCGGGGTCATGTGGAGGGGATGGTGCAGCTGACATGGCCGTATCATCATCAGAATCAGTGTCATAGCAACGTAATCCAACTGCCTGCAAGGCGGAAGTCATCACAGACTCAAAGGAATCTGAGACAGAGTGTAAACTAGTATCAGAGGATAACTCAATAACAGGAATCTCAAGAAGTGGACTAGCAACAACATCCTCATCCAACTCTCCATCACCATGGGCGTCATCAGGAGGACCATCAATAAACAGATCAACGTCATCATCAAACAAATCGTCAAAAGGCCAATCCTCAGGAGGGATGACCACGAGAGGAACAGGAGCGAGGATCGGTGCCACAATATGCTCACCATCGGGATGCCTGATGATAAGATTATCATGGACTCGAATGGGAATAACAAAAGGATCCTCGTCTGGAATACCATCAGCAAGGGGTAAGTCATCTCCAAATTCAGGCAACGCGAACGACTAAAAGTCATCCTCGTCGTCTGATAGCATATCTGGGTCGCTCTCAGTATCGGATGTAAAGATCTCTGGCTCAGGTGCGATCTCGTCATCGGAAACAATAGCCATAGGGTCATCGGTGTCGAACAATCAGCTCTCGGATGAAGACATAGTGTCTATAACAGAACAATCATAACATATGCACATATATTAACCACTAACATTTAGTATGCAATCAAAGACAATGTATCATGAAATCATGTATCCTCGTTATTCCTCATGAAACCTTTCTATCCTTCCTAGTCTATCCCAGACTAAACCACAAATGTAACCTTGTAATCGTGTTTCGTGTCTTTCTTTTTGTAAAAACGTTTGTTCCCTGGATCTGGGCGTTTCGTGTATGCAATGAAAAACATGTTGTAAAAATATTTTCGTGAGAGCCCTAATGATTGTAGTCTAGACTCGAGAAGGAATCCTAGTTCGCTACAACCTGGCTCTGATACCAAACTGTCACACCCTGACTTTTGCGGAAGCGTGATTATGTTTGACTTACTTAATATCATTGCATTTAACCATAACAAAAAACTATATGATAAAACTAAAGATGTTCATCCATTGATTCAGTTTAAAAACATCACAAACAACATTGTCTTAAGATCCAAACGCAGACTTCAAACCCAAATTACAAACCATGCAAATTGTTTTAGAGTTCCATAAGGACTCGACAAAAGACATTAATAAAAACTAGGCTTTGAATTATGTATCTTATCCAGGATAAGATACACACTCCAAACCCTTCTACCCCGGATGACATCTTTTATTTCATACCACACTTGTAACTTCCAAATGCCCACCAGATCCACATTTAATTCCCTGAAATACATGTAGTTTGAAAACATCAACAAAAGTTGAGCGAGTTCATGTGTTTGTTTGTGTGCACGAATAAACCTTTGAAATAATTGTAAGTATGTATGTTTCGTAAACCCCGGTATGAAAGCAACAAGGAAAACTGATCATTAATGGTTTGCAAGGCTATTAATATGTGTGACGTGATGCAGGAAGGCTCAAACCTAGCAAATTTTGTCTCTGGCAGTAAGACATAGTCACCTCATGGGCCGAACCCCGGTCCACATGGGTGTGGGCTCGCTACACCCAAATAGATCTATCACTCATGTCCCTCGGTCCAACTACGAGGATTAATGGTCTTAAGCGTTGTACCCACCACTCACATGATCAAGCAGTACCTTTCCTTATCTAACCATACCAAATGTAATTGTATGTAAACAGTTTGTAATATGTACTTCACCCCCGAAGTTATAAAACCGAAAACAGTTAAAAGAAAAGGGGGAAATGAACTCACAGTCTTGGGTTCTTCGTAACCAACTGTAACTCAAAGCTTCGTCTGGCGTACACGACTACCTACAACATACTACGGTTTATTAGACGAGCGGGTCGTGCCTTGACTTAGTATTAATTAGTGTCTTTGAGTTACGTTTCTTTGTGTCCTTAATATTATTCCAAGTTATATTACTATTTGTTAAAATAATAAATATTTTAACTTAAATTATATTTATCAAATTTTTGGAACATTAGTTAAAATAATATATTTTAACTTGTCACACTTATGTATTTGTACATGAATAATTCCCCAAGGATGGGTGTATTAGTATTCGTATTCTTATACTTGTATATTTTTGCCAAGTTTCAGTACCGTATTCCGGTGTGTATTTATACGTACGAGAATACGTATTTTTTATTGTGTTTATTAAGTATCCTTATACTTAACTTTGTATTAACTTTTCCGGAATAATATTTCTAAAAAAAATTCATCAATATATATTCTCAAAATATATATTTAAGAGATATTACATAGAAAAAAAATTTTAAATCTTTCCTTTGGCAAAAATAATTGTATTTTCATGTAAACTTCAAAAATAATATATTTTCAAGTCCAACTTAGAAAATATATATAAATCCATTTTTCATCCAACAATAATATATTTCAAGTTTATTTAAGAAAATACATTTTCTCCCAAAAATAATGTACTTCATATTTATTCAAGAAAATATATTTTTTACCCCAAAAATATTGTATTTCATGTTTGTTTGAGAAAATATATATTTTTTTCCCAAAAATATTACATCTTCTAATTATTCCAAGAAAATATATATTTTTACTTGCCAAAAATATTATATTTTCTCCTTGTCAAAAATATGATATACTTTGTGATAATTGTAAAAATCATATTTTCATTCTCTTGGTGTCCAAAATACCAATTACCAAAATATACTTATGAATAAATTTTTCGGAATATTTTTGTAAGTTGTATTCCTTGTACGGTTTCTCCAATATTTTGGGTATGATTTATATATTCATATTTTTGGAGTTTTGGTAATATATTGGATTGTAATTTCTTGGTATTTTGGTGATTTATATAACTAATACAAATAATCACACACATGGTGACATCTGAATATATATTCTCCTAAATACATATTTAGTCACTTTTATTTACAAAAATCAACCTCCACTATTTATAACTTTTGTAACAAAAATTATGGCACACTTTATATGAAAACTCATGGTTTAAAATATACTTGTAAATATTTGTTTAAAAATATTTTTCTAAGTGTTTAATTTTTAGAAAAATGTTGCCATAGTTTCCCCTAAGAATGGAGGTTTCCATGCCTTCAAGGCATATCAATTTTTTTTTATAAATCAACACAATCAACAACAAATCAATCTACACTTACCAATTTGCCAAAATCAAGCATAAACTACTACCTCATGAACTTGAAATTTTAGAAAAATGTGTAGTAACTTACTAGTGTTTAGTAAGCTTAGTTACCCTTTAAAGTGTGGTTATTTATTTAAAAACTTCATTTTTTGAAGAAATTGGATCTTCACAACTTGTGAATCATTTTTCTAAAAATATTTCTTCTTGGATTTTTCTTGTTAAATACATGGTTCTACACTTGATTAACCACAAAAAATGTGGTTAATTTCTCTAAGAACCAAGATTAAGTAAACTTTGCATTTTTAACTTGATTTCTTGAAAAATCATTCTTGAAATCATATATTTACAAGACTTTACACCCACTTTGTTCATCAGTTTCAAGAAAAACAACTTATACTTTCAAGTTCATGATTTACATGAGGATGATCTATTGATCTTTAACATTTTCATCCTCTCATCTTGCTAGAATATGTCTTTAATCACTATCTAGCAAGATCATATGATGATCTACATCAATATCATGAGTAATCAACAATCAACAAGCATAACAACACATATACATCATGATTTCTTATGTATTTAGTCTTATGTTCAAGTTTCAAGTTCAAGATTCTTAGTGTTCTTCTTGATTAACAACGTGTATCTTCTTTTAACCACTAAAACAAGATGTAAAATGAAGTGTAGAGTGTTCTTACTACTAGCTCAAGGCTAGGGATGATCACTAAATGAAATGGAGTGGATAAAAGCTTATGTGAGAGGTCCTTTAGCTTCCAAAGGCTCCAAGCTTCCTTATACACCTTCTAGCACCTTTTAGTATGTATGGATTGAATGAGAATTGATTGAAGATGGTGGGTGTATGGGGGTTGGGTTACGGCCAAGAATGGGGAAGAAGGAGGAGAAGAGTTGAAGTGGTTTGATGTTAGAATGTGAGAGAATGAAGGACCTTTGTGTTTATATAACTATTCTTCCAACATCTCTTATACCATAGGTTATTATGTTTCTAAAAGTTTAAACATAATCATATAAACAATTCAATAAAATCCATGGGGTGGGGGCCACATGAACCGTCCACAAGGGGAGGGGGTGTTTACTTGGGTGGTAACTAGATAGTTAGGGATAATGGTTAGAATCCAAGTGTATTGTTTAGGTGTTTAGTTATTATATGTTTATATGGTGTGTTATGATGTTCGGGGATCATAACTAGCTTGGTAAGGGGAGGGGGTGGTCACTAGTGACCATTTTTCCATCACTCACAATATCCAATCATGTTCCGCCATGTCAGCAACCATTTTTCCATCACTCACCACCTTTTTTAGTGGGGGTGGTCATCACTCACCACCACACCCAATAATTTCCCCCCAACCAACAATTCCTCACACAAAATCAACTCATCACGCCGTGAATTTTCTCACGCGTTATACTTCCACGCGTTATACTTTTAAGGTGGGGGTGGGAGTTTGTTTTTTATCACTCGTTGATATTATGTATAACGCGTTATACAATGACCGCCCCTTGTGGCCTAATGTTGAAACAATGCTTCTAGTGAAAAATTTGGTGTTTCGGGTAGTGTCCGGTTGTTCGGTTGGTTACCGGTTCGTTAAGGTTCTAAACTATGCAGTTTAGTGTGCTTTATGTTACCTTTTGTGACAGTTTTGATTCCCGATACTTAGGAAAGCATTCAGGACCATTTAACCATGTTTCTGCATGATGTTAGAGTGTTTAAATGCTGAATTTTACTGATTTCTGCAGAATTCTGCAGTTTGTGTGAGTTTTAGGCACTTTCCGGCACTTAAACTATCTCTAGGAAGGCAGTTTTGTGATCCTTACTTTCCTACACACTATACTAGTGTAATACTTGGTTTCTGGCTCATTCTGTGTCTCAACACAATGTCTGTCTATGTACTGAACTCCGTCAGCATTTTTCTGATTTGTCTGATAACTGTGCTAACTGTGTTTCGTGCATCATTAGAATTAACAAGGTTTGCATGCAATAATGATATCTCATTTGCAATATATGATGCACATGTATGTATATGACAATGATCTGAAAGCAATTCAAGTCATTAATTGAAATTCAGCACAGTCATTAAGCACTAATCATTGTTTAATAATTGTACGGATACCTGGAATTTTGACAGTTGTCACAAATAATGTGGATTTGTACAAACACTCTAGCCTTAGACAGAAAACTCGGGGTATAAGCACCCACCCTTCCAGATTGCACGTGTTCACATTAATAAGAACCAAACTTTGATAAGATTTTGAAAAATCTGAAGGAAATAAGAGATTGATGATTCATTTCAGACTTTGTGCCTTCAATTATGTTTCGTTCTTGGTAATCACCAAAGGATAGGTGATGATATTTTTTTTAAGATCTAAACACAAGATAACTTGTGTTAGGGTCCTAGAAAGGTTATAGTCTACCTCAAAGCATTACTAATAAGCTAATTCCCAATAACCATGGCTCTGATTTGAACTTCTCCAGTAACACCCCGACCGCGTAAAACAACAAACCGCAGGGGAAACGTCGTTGAGTCACGTCACAGGATAAATTGTTTCACAACACATGGAATTTGAAGTTTCATTTTATTGAATTAACAAATGTTTTACATTGTATTAGAGTAAAAAGAAACAAGTTCAAACATATTGTCTTTCAAGTTTTAAGTCACTAAAGCCCGCGTCCATCCTATGTTAAGCATGCATCATATCAAACAACAACTCCTGAAACATATGTGAAAGAGAGTCAGCATAAAAAGCAGGCGAGTACATAGGTTTTGTTAGTGTGTCAAATTCATGGCTTGTATACGAATTGCAATACCTCGTACGACTACTAGAGTCGATAAGTGAAAACCTTGTATCAAAAAGTGTTTGGTATTGCAATATAATTAACCAACTAAACATGTTGGTTAAAGTTTATGAAAACCTTGTTGCCATGTATCTTTACTAAAACATTTCCTTTGTAACATAGAGTAGTAAATCCTCTTGAAAGAAAACTTCGTATGGTTTATATCTTTAAGTAAACATCGTTGCGTGACATCGTTTGAAAACATTTGTTCAAGTGATCTAGATAACGCTACGATATGTAATATGATAAAAGCACTTATATATAGGAAGTACCAGGGACGTATCCACCATGCTTTTATCATATTACACTCGTCTCGTTATCTAATCACTTACCATAAACCAATCGTCCAAATTGCCCGTGTTATAAAACTATTCGCCAATCGGCCGTGTTATAAACCATTCGTCCATCGTCCATGTTATAAATCGTTCGTGTTTTAATTGTGAAAACTTTTGGTCGTTCTATTTGAATACATTCAAACCTGTGTGGCTCAACTATACCACCCAAGGGGTAACTTTAAATCGGCTAACAAACCACCAAAGGGTTTGTTAAAATAACAGATTATGTTATTCCCCAAACTACCCACCAAATCCAGTGATTAGTCTAGTAACGGGATTATCAGTCCTATGGTACCATAACATACTACTGGTCGGCTTGGCCAAAGCTAATGAATCTCATTCATGTTATGGATAATGCACCAACAAGTTCATTCACATTATTGAAATCGTCATGTTTTATATAAACCATAGACTTTGTTTTTGAAAAGTTAAAAAAATAGTTTGGCACATATGAGTCACCCCAAAACAATTGAAAGTATAAAATAGGGGAACTATGTACTCACTTGGGATTGCATAGAGTCCTTGATCAAATAGAGGAAACAAAGCTCAAGTGTGTCCTAGTGTATCAGATACTATGTTAGTGTAACGGTACATAAATCAGGGAATCAGATAGAATGAGGTTGTGTAAACCAAATGAGTGTTGGAACTCATATGAAATGGTTTAACAAACTCAACATTCTGATTTGGAAGTGATCCTAAGTGCTTTTGACCCGTTATGACTCATTAAGGTAGTTTACGCTACTTTAACGTGTCATTTGCGTAAAAGTATGGTCAGATGGTCAAACAAGTCCTATGATAAGTCTTATATGCCAAAATATGTTTAATATAGTTGCAACATCAGTTTATATGTCAAAAATTTGGTTATATATGCTTAAAATGGATTTATGCATGAAAAGGACATTTTAGTCATTTTTAGGCATATAACAATCGACTTAACATAACACTAACCAAACGATGTGACCATAAGGTATAACCTCAGTAGGTTATTCCCTATATAACTATGGTCACCTACATGTGTTTGGTCGGATCCTAAGATCGACCAAATGGGTCGGATTCGAAAGTCAAAGCGGTGGTCAAACCGCTCGACTTACGACCCTAAATAAGCACTAAACTAGAAGTGACGAGTTGGATATGTCAAAACATGTCTAATAAGTTGCAAAACTGATTTGGTATCGAAACTTAGTGTTTTGATACCCGAAAATAGTTCAAACGTAAAATGCACTTAATGTGCATTTTTTACCGAAACTTTGACTCGTAACTTCGACTAGTAAACGCGGTAATCAGTAGGTATAATCGTAAGGGATTATAACCTTCGTGATTACGATCACGTTACAAAGTTCAATTGAACTTTGACTTGACCAATTATGGTCAGAACCAAAAGTCAAACAAAAAGTCAACTGTTTAACTTACTTGTTTTCTAGGATGTCAAGAAAACTCAGTATGAGGCCTCCAATGGGAGGCAAACTCCAATTAAGAGCAGGTGTGAAGAAGAGAATGAAATGATCAAGGATTTTGTACAAAATGGCTTGCTATTTATAGTATTTGAGAGGTGTTTAGATCATGTCAAGTGTCCTAATAGGTGGTAAGGACCTAAGGAGATGACTACAAGTGTTGAAGTCTGCTTGTAATGCTTGATGATCACTCATCTTGGTCCCCAAGAATTAAAAAAAAAAAAAACAATGGCTGAAAACAGGTGCATTTGCTGAAACAACTTTCTGTCCAGACCAGGGGGTTACGTCCCGTGACCAGAATGGCCTCAGGCCGTCGCGCCCCACCACCCCTTACAAGACAGTTTCAGAATTTGGCAAAACAGGTCCCTGCACCAAGTTTGATGTGTTTTTTATGCTTTTAACCCTCGTTAACCCAAATTTTAGGTTTTCTAAGGATGTTAAAGCATATGGGACTTGAATTATGCCCGAAAATGTCATGGATGTCGGTTCATTCGGCTGTACGGTCGCGTTTTTCGCTTAATTACGAAAGGAACGCTTTAATGAACGCGAAAACGACCGAAATTTCGCAACAAATGATATTTTTTTCATTCTTATCAATAAAATACAAGATTTTAATGATTACAAAAATATTTGGATGTGCATACGTGTTCCGTATTTAAAAATACAAGAATCGGCAGACTTTCGCAGTTTGTCACAAATAGTCCATGAGCTCGAATAAACATGTTTTTGCCATACTGAACCCCTCAAAACTTATTTCTAATTTATGTAAAGGGTATTTAGGGTATGTTTAGCTTATGTCCTTGTTCCGGAGTGTACGTCGTGTTAAACTGATTACGTTTACGTAATCGTTTACGATTTCACTTCCAGAAAAGATTTGAGTAAACAAAATTGTACAAGGACTAATACGTGCAAATGCCACATGTAATTATACAATCCCGGAAATAAAACACAATGTTTCATTAAATGCAAAGTTGTTTGGAATTGTATAATGATTGAAAGACACAAATGTCACATCAAGTGTTTTCTAATATTTTGGATGATTGTATAGTTAGTGTATATTGTGACTTAAACCGTTTAACTCACAATATACATTCTGATTGGATAACATGCGGTTTATAATCAAATCAGCGAAGGATCTCGTGTAATATGATTTATAAAACATCACATTCTGATTGGAAAGTGTCTTGAAGTGTTTTGGCCCGTTATGACTTGTTAAAATGGGTTACGCTACTTTAACGGGTCGTATACGTAAATACAGGTCCAAATGGTCGAATGAGTCTTATGATAAGTCCGACATGTAAAAATATGTCTTATGACATTATATAATCAACTCATTAGTTAAAACATAGATCATATAAGTTTAAAACCATTTTATGCCAAAAGGGCATTTTTGACATTTTTAAAGTATATATAGTTGGTTAGTCATTTGACCCACCAAACGAAATGATCATAAAGTATAATCTCAGAGGATTATTCCCTATATTATTATGGACATATTGTTACGCTTGATTGGTCTTAAGGTTAACCAAATTGGTCAGATTCGAAAGTCAAAACAGAAGTCAAATTGCTTGACTTTCGACTAGGAATTGAGCACTAAACTAGAAATGATGAGTTAGACATGATAAAACATGCCTTATAATGTTATATAAACTGATTTGGCGTCAAAACATTTGATTTTATTATTTAAAATTTCATTCGTCGTAAAATTCAATTTTTGCGTTTTTTACTTTTATTTAAAACATGTTTGACTCGTCATTTCCCCTACTAAACGTGATGATCAGAGGGTGTAATCGAAAGGGATTAACACCTTCATTATTATGATCATGTAGCAAAGTTCAATTTGAACTTTGACTTGACCGAAATGGTCATAACCAAAAGTCAAAGCAAAAGTCAATTTGCTTGACTTTTGGCGCATAACTAGCTAAATAAAATGAAATAGACTAGAAGAAACACTTACTAGTGTTTGAAGGAAAGATTAGAACTCGGCAAAGGAGGCTTCAAGTGCAGAAGCAAGCTCCAAGAGTATTTTGAAGGAGAAAGAAAAGAATGGTGTGATTGAAACTCAAGAACAATGGACCTATTTATATCAATGGAGGATCAAGGAGGTATTGCCAAGTGTTAGGTGAGTTATCTTGATGTTACGGACCGCAAAGAGGATTTACAGTTCGCAAGGCTTTCTGAAAAAAAAAAGAATTTATTGTTTTGACAGTTTTGGCTCTGGACTTGTATTATCAGCTTTTTGACATTTTTAACCCTTTTAATTTGTTACTTAAGCTATATGAAGGGTATAAAGGCATGCGTAACTTGGATTTTGTTCAGAAATGTTATGAATATCATCTTATTTGATCGTGCGATTACGAAACTCGTAAATAAAATATGCAACTTTATAAAACACGGAAACAATCAAAAGCTTACAATCTTTGAAATTTTGCTATTGTTACACTATGAATTCCACCGGTGGTAATTTGATCCCTTTATTGTAAATGTAAAAGGAAGCCTCTTGACACAACCGATTAAACAAATAAGGCACATCAGCCTTGTTAGGTTATAGAGGCTAGGTTAGTTTTGGGTAGGTTTGGCCCGTTTGGTATTATTTAGCTCGTTTATTATTTCTTGGAGTTAGAAACCCTAATTCTCTATTATAAATATATGTCTTTGTACTTGTAATTCCTCATCACGAGTAGTGAGAGGCAGAAAACAATAAAAATCCTGATTGTAGCCCGTGGATGTAGGTCAGCTGACCAGACCACGTAAATTCTTTTGTTCTCATATTCGTTTGCGTTTTGCAGTTTGAACGTTTGTGTGCTGATTGCTTCTGCGTGCCTATACCCTAACAAGTGGTATCAGAGTTTTGGCTTGTTACACATGATCATAGAAAATCAATTTGTTTAACCCTTGTTAATCCTTGTTCCTTTGATTCTACCATAAAAGAATAAAAATAAAGAAGTTGATTTGTTTTTTTCAGGGAGAATACGTTGTTCAAAGAAAAAGAGAACATGTTGTTCTTTTCACTAGGGAATGGCACCAAATAAAAACAAACAAACAAATCATATCAATTTTGTGTGGGTGTTGCGACGTTTAATTGAGGAAGGAGCGAAATATCGGTTTCTTCTTTTCTTTTTTTTTTCTTTTTTTTTTTGGGGGGGGGGGGTTGCAATTAAAAAGGAAGAAGGGTATTTCTTCTTTGGGGTTTGCAGTTGTCTGATCGGATTTTTTAAAATATCATTTGTTTGAAGGTTAGAGAAACGGAATTATAGACCAGTGATCAAGTGCGATTTTCAATTTCAAATTTTTTAGTCGTGTTTGTGTTTTCATGGCAGAAGACGAAAAAGGTACAAATTGAGAAGTTTAACGGTACAGATTCTAGCTGGTGGAAAATGCAGATTGAGGCGTTATTTGTTTAGAAAGATCTTAGATATTATGTGATCAGGGGCTAGACCAGAAAAGATGGAACCAGCAGAGTGGGAATCAAAAGATAGAAAGTCTAGGGAAGCTATTACACTGGTATTGTCGAAGTCAGTGGTATTTAACATCACCTCAGCTAGTTGTATGATGTTAGCCCTTTCTAATATGTATGAAAAGCCTTCGGAAGCAAATAAGATATTCTTGATTCGAGAGCTAGTTAACACAAGGATGAAAGAATGCAGTTCAGTTACAGAGCACATCAAAAAGTTAAATTCGATTTTGGTCAGACTTGTGCTAGTGGACATCATATTCGAAGATGAAGTTCAAGCTTTATTATTGTATCTTCTTTTCCAGATAGTTGGTCCAAAACTGTTACAACAATTTCCAATTCAACAGGTACCAGCGGATTTACTTTTGAAGGGATTCATGATCTTATTCTGGGTGAGGACGTTAGAAAGAAAAGTTCGAGTGAATCATCGAGTGAATTACTGAATATTGGTAGAGGAAGAAAGAATAATAAAGATAGTGGGAATAGGAACAGAAAGATGAGTTAGCCTAGGGCTCGGAGTGATGGAATATGTTGGAACTGCAAAGAGGTTGGACATTTTAGGAATCAATGTCTAAATGAGAATAAAGAAATTAACACTGCATAAAACCAGTTAGTAGATGATGGCACTCTAGTCTGTAGCATGGAGAACAATGTGGATTCATGGGTTATGGATTTGGGTGCTTCATTTCATGCTACCCACAGTAGTGAAACATTGCGGAATCTAAAAGAGGGTGATACAGGTAAGGTGAGACATGCGAACGATGAAGTTCTTGATGTGACAGGCATGGGCGAGTTAGCTCTGAAGACTCCAGTCGTATCATGGGAACAGGGGAACGAAGTTAAGTTCAGGAATGGGCAGTGGAAGGTTATCAAAGGGAATCTAGTCATAGCTCGAGGAATGAAATGGGCTTTGCTGTATATGGTCAGTTTACTGTCGGATGGGTTAACCATCTCAGATCAGAAGAAAAACCAAATCAGGTTCACAGAGTCTCGTGGACAGAAGAAGGTTTGTTTTGTAGATGACAAACCTAGTGCTACAGGTAAGATTCAAGTTGAGCGTGCTAGGAAAGGTTCAGAGAAACTAGTCGCGGGTTTCCGTGGCAATGGGAGCATGGGTTGTGCTTCAGTCAGAGTTACCAGACGACACTAGATTAAGAGAACCAGTATTCCAGTTGTTAAAGTCTCTTTAGTTTATTATCCGCTTTATTTGGGGAGTTCTTGTTCTCAAGGTGTTCCAGGAACCGGCAGTTCGTGTCAGTTGGAGCTCGGGGAAGCTTCAACGGGCCTTCAAGTTAACTTAACTGATGAGAAGGTCATTGCAGCTAGGATGGGATGAGGGATTTACCAGATGTACAAATGTTCACAGCAAAAGTCAGTTTGAAGATTATCAAGCCCCTGAGACCACCCGTAGTGGCACCCAATTTGGGCGTTTTTCCCCATCCACGTCCTTTCACGCCTGCGCACCGCCCCCTGGGGCGTTTTTTTGTTGGGCGTGTTGATTAAAACGCCGAATTCAATTTGGATGACCAATAGAATTTTTGTGATGGTTTTTTTTATTTTTTATTTAATTCAATTATAATATCTAATCATTGAAAAGAGTTAAAGCCCCACTACACCCCTTTTTAATTTCAAGCCCCTGCTGACTAGGCGTCATGTGTCGCTTTATGCCCAAAGGTGGGGCATTTGTTTCACTCACCACTACACATGGTCTAATGGGAGATTGTTGGGTTATGGAGGCTAGGTTGGTTTTGGGTAGATTTGGCTAGTTTAGTTTTATTTAGCCTATTTATTATTTCTTGGGCAATAAGTTAGAAACCTAAATCTCTACTATGGGGAAGGTTCATTGGGGAGTACTAAAAAAGTGGGGAACAGCGGGGAACCGACTCAAATGAACTCCGATTGGACTCATTCCAGCGGCGTTGGAACCGGCTTGTCGAATCCTAAGTAGGATCTCTTAACCCTAAATCCTAACTCCTAAACTCTAAACCCTAAAGCTAAAAAATAAGGCTAAAACGTAAGCTAAACCGTAAAATCTAAACTATAAACCCTAAAAGCTAAACCCTAAAGGCTAAACCTAAAGCTAAACACTAAAGCTAAACCCTAAACCCTAAATCTAAACCCTAAAGCTAAAATCTAAAACTAAACCCTAAAGCTAAACCGTAAAAGCCAAACCCAAATGTATTTAGGGTTTAGGGGTTATGATTTAGGGTTTAGAGATCCTAGTTAGGGTTCGACGAGCCGGTTCCAACTCTGCTAGAATGAGTCCAATCGGAGTTCGTTGAGTCGGTTCCCCACTGTTCCCCACTTTTTTAGTGTTCCCCAATGAACCTCACACTCTCTATTATAAATATATGTCTTTGTAGTTGTAATTCCTCATCACAAATGGTGAGAGGTTGAAAACAATAAAAATCCTGGTTGCAGCCCGTGGACATAGGTCACCCGACTGAACCACGTAAATCCTTATGTTCTCGTGTTTGTTTATTATTTGCAGTTTGATTGCTTGTTCGTGTGTGTTGATTACTTCTGCGGCGTATACCCTAACAAGCATTACTCAGTAACTAGCGCTAAAAAGTATACTTGATTCCTGTTTCTTTCAAGCCTGTTACGAGTCGTGTCATTAGTTTGTCAGCATTGTGACTACTATGTGACCATCTATCGATCCATCTTCTTGGTTCCATTTGTGGGCCTCTCCTTAATAGATATTGTTCAATGAAAGATAAGCTTGTTCAAACATTTTCTTTTGTGTAAAACTAATTAACATGGCTAGTGTACTAAAAACTAACATGAATCAAGGACCTCCTATATGCTGCATGAACTTAACTAATGTTCTTCCTCATGAAGTTGATTAACATTTTTCATGAACTTACAGAAAGAAACACTTGTATGTTATTAAAGAAAAGAAACAATAAAGTGATAAAAGTATGTCATTTTTTTACGAGTTAGTTAATGATTACAAACCCGTGATACAATTCTATGATCTTAAGTACCAAATTTGCCAAACCGAAAGATCTTAAGTACCAATTCAGTACCGACTTTTGGCGTTGCTGGTACCGGTTCACTACCGTTTTTTACCTTCATATACCGGTATTGTCACTGGTATTTTCAGTATCAGTACCGATTCTGAATCGGTTGGCACCGAGCTCATTCCTACCCCTGAAACTAAAAAAAAGAAAAAATTAAAAGTTAAAGAAAATCAACCAAAAAAAAGTTATACGATATCGTTGTTGTTCATACGGTACCCGTGATCAGGGATGAGCAAATGGTACCGGGTAGCAGCACTGAATTTCGCGAACCAAAAGATTTCCAATATCAATTCAGCACCAACTTTTGGTGTTTTCTATATTAGTGTCGGTTTTTACCTTCATGTACAGATACCGAACAGGACCGTACCGGTATTTACGTACCAGTACTGGCTCGATACCGGTTGACACCAAACTTATCCCAACCATGATGATTAAAGTTAAAAAGTAAAGAAAATAACTATTAGAGAAAAGTGTTCGGATAGTCCCTGTGGTTTGCCCTTTTTCACCTTTAGTCCATAACTTTCTAAAATTACAGCTATAGTCCCCAACTTTTGCAATTTCGTTCTTGGATGGTTCCTGACGTGAATGGAGGTTAGTTTTCTCAGTTAAGTTAGTGTGAAATAACTATAATGCCCTAACTGTTAAATTAGTAACTAAATAGTTTAAAATATAATTAATATTTAGATTTTATGTGGGACCCACCACCCACTCCCCCCACTTCATCTTTCTCCTCCTCCCACCACCACCACCACCATATGTTTCATCTTCCCCACCCAACCCTCATCTAAACTGAATTAATAATATCATTAACAAGATAAACCCCATAGTTGGCTAACATAAATTCATCAAAATCCTTTGATTTCTGCAAATAAATTCAAAACCTCTAGTATTAACATACGAAATTCAAACAGTAGCATATGTTATCATTCAAACAAATAATTCAAAACCACAGGGACATAATCTTCACCACAGTTCTTCTTCTTCTCATTCCAATCTCCCCAAAACAACCTTAATCTTACCTTTTTCATATCAACAGCCCTTAAATCCATCAAAATCCTTCGATTTCTACAACTAATTTAAGGTTTCACTCTCCTGTTTTCGGATGATGGCGAGTGGTGATGGCGGCGAGTGGTGATGACGACGGTGGTCGTAATGGCGGTGGGGGTGTTTGTGGCGGGGGTGGTTATGGAAGTGGTGGTGATAGCGGCGGTGCTTGTTTTGGCAGTGATGGTGGTGGTGGCTGAGAGATGATGGTGGCTGTAGAGGTGGAGGTGATGATGGTTGTGGTAGGGTGGTTTTTTTAAAGGAGAGAAAGGGTAGAGAAAGAGAGGGAGAGTAGAGAGTAGAGAGAGATCTGTTGGTGGCTTGATGAGAGGTGAAGAAGAAAGGGGGTAGAGGGTGGGGTGTGAGTTATGATTTTATATTTAAATAAATAATAAGGGCATTTCGGTAATTTCACACACACTTAACTAAGAAAAGTAACCTTTATTTACGCCAGGGACCATCCGAGAAAGAAATTGCAAAAGTTGGGGACTATAGCTGTAATTTTAGAAAGTTAGGGACTAAAGATGAAAAAAGGGGCAAACCACAGGGACTATCCGGGCACTTTTCTCTAACTATTATTATAATATTAAAATAATAAAAGTTTAAAAATATATATATTACTAGGTTAGAACCCCGTGTATTACACGGGTTAAATAAATGTAATTTTATATATTAAATAATAAATAAATGTAATTTTGTATACTAAATAATAAAAACGTCGGATCTTTAAAAAACCCGTGTATAATCGGGTTGAATAAATCTACCAAATAATAAAAAATTACATCCTTAAAAATCCCGTATATTACACGTGTTGAATAGATCTAAAAATGAGTTATATCTTTAAAAATCATAAGTATTACACAGATTAAATAAATGTAATTTTGTATATTAAATACTAAAAACGTCGTATCTTTAAAAGACCCGTGTATAGTCGGGTTGAAAAATCTACCAAATAATAAAAAATTATATCCTTAAAAAAATCCCGTGTATTACAGTGTTGAATAAATCTAATTTTACATAGCAAATGATAAAAAGTTATATCTTTAAAAACTTCGTGTATTACACGGGTTATATAAATGTGACTTTGTATAGTAAATAACAAAAAAAAATATTTTTAAAAACCATGGGTTTTACACGAGTTGAGTAAATATAATTTTGTATACGAAATAATAAAAAAAAGTTATATTTTTAATAAATTAGGATAACATTTAATATTAATTCATTATTTATATATTTAATATAAGATAAGTAGGAAAGAGAGGTATTTGTTTTAAAAATATATTAAATTAACAATTTAGATTTGAGGATAATATTTTATTAAAGTATGATAAGATTTAATATTAATTTATTATTTATTTAGTTTAGTTAATATAAGATAGAGTAAACTGCCATTTTGGTCCCTGTGGTTTGGCCAGTTTTGCCACTTTAGTCCAAATCTCAAACTTATTACATCCAGGGCCCTGTGGTTTGCATTTTATTGCCATTTTAGTCCAAAACTCAAAATTTCTCATTTTTGACTGTTTTAAGGTCCCTTTTTTGTCCTTTAGTGCAGGGGTAGTTTGGTCATTTTAATTTATTTTTTTAATTAATTAAAACAAAATTAATTATATATTATATATATATATATACATATACAGACATTCAATCAAACCTAACTAACACACACCGTACAATCAACTCATCTCCTCTGCAAACTACTCATCTCCTCTGCAAACCACTCATCTCCTCCCTCACTACCATTCCGGCCACCACCTACACCCTTCAACACCACCACTCCGGCAACCGACACACTGGAACCACCCTCAACATTTTGATCGGAACTCTTCAACCCATGAAATCCTCCTTCAGATGTGAATTAACCCTCGCAGATCTCGATCATCGATTCATGTATCTAAGGGCTCAGTGAGTTAATTGCATCTCTCTTAACACACACACACACTTTCTAAACCCCTGTAACCTAAACCGACAGAGAAACCCTAGATCTAGTTCGTCATCTATTGGCTAATTGATAGTTCTGGGATCTGTGCTTGAATTGTGGCTTCTGCTTCCAAGATCGTTGAGGATGTCGCGGTGGTTTGATGGAGGTGTCGGGGTGTTTGTTAGCCGTTGGTGGCGGTGGTGGTGCTGCTGGTGGTGTGAGGGTAGGAGATGAGTGGTTGTGGGTGTCGGTTTTGAAGATGAGGCCATCGAGGAGATTTTGGTGTTCAATATTGAGAATTCGGCTACCCAACAACTTGATTTTGGTGTTCAATCTTGAGAATTCGGCTACCCAACAATGATTCCTGACCCAGTACCTGATGATGATATTGGGGATGATGATGATCAAAATGGCAGTGTTCGATTTGAATTTTGATCGGTTCTGATGTTGTGTTTTGAGTCGGTTTTTTGTTTTGTAACTTCAGATCTGAATTTGGTATAATCAATTATACATATGTGCAGGCTGTTCTTGATTTTCTGGATTTTTTGTTTTTTGTTTTTGATTTTCTTGATTTGCTGGATTTTCTGGGTTTTGATGATGATGTTTGATGATGTTCTTGAAGATACAGATCTGAGCCTCGTTTTTTCTTGAAGATGTTCTTGATTTTCTGGGTTTTGATGATGAACTTTGAAGATGTTCTTGATTTTCTGGGTTTTGTTGTTGTTGAAGAAGATGTTTTTGATTTTCTGGGTTTTGTTGTTGTTGTTGTTGAATTGCTTTAAATAAAACATAAATGACCAAAATACCCCTGCACTAAAGGACAAAATAGGCAGCTCTCAACAGTCAAAAAGGGGGTTTTTTGGATTTTGGACTAAAATGGCAACAAAATGCAAACCACAGGGCCCTGGATGTAATAAGTTTGAGATTTGGACTAAAGTGGCAAAACTGGCCAAACCACAGGGACCAAAATGGCAGTTTACTCTATAAGATAAGTATAGATTTGAGAATACCTTCAATGAATGACATGTGTCCAAAAGTTTGTTTCTTTTATTATAGTAGATAGATTATAATATTAAAATTACTATTTATTAGCTTACTTCTATTTTTAATATATAATATAATATACAATTCGATACCGGTTGACACCAATCTTATCCCAATCCATAATAAAAAAAAAATTAAAGTTAATTTAAAAAGTAAGAAAATAATTATTGTTACAGTAGTAAAATAATAAAAGTAATTAAAAAACTATATATTACTATTATTGTAATAATAAAATGTTTTTAATATATGTATAATGCTCATATAAATAGAAAACCCAGTCCCACATCTTTTTTGAAAGGTGTAAATTATTCGTGAATGTTGGGAGGTCTAGCATACGTTGCCTTAACTGGGTCCGCGTTAGAGAGCCCCCTCGCACAATAAATCCCCAATTTAAACCCCTCAATGAGAAACTCTGTCACCCTGATTCGAACTTGAGACCTGTACAGAAAAACTCACCCGTACCCACCATAGGTGAAACTTAAATACCCGTGGTCCCATGTCATATAGTTAAAGGAGCAAGATCATTTTTAATGTTAGTGTCTTGATTCTAAGAAAGAGATCATTTTCAAAGTTAAGTGTCTTGTTTTAACAGAATGAGAAATTGCATTTTATGCTAAGAGTTCAAATGAGAAGAAATTTTTTGTAAGAAGAAAAAAAAAGACCTTTGAACCAATAAAATTGTTTCATTTTATTTCATTTAATATTTGCATTTAATTTTAATGTAAGGGTATAAACTTACATATATCATTAATTTCTAGTCTTCCTCTTTAACAGCTAACTACAATAAATTTGTAACTTATTTTCACAATATATATTTTTTCAAAAAAAAAAAAAACAATTTAGAGTGTAGGACAAATTACTTGGTGTGTATGATAAATTACGAGTTTTGTAGGATAAATTTAAATATGTGTAGGATAATTTTCAAAATGTGTAGGATAACTTTTTATGTGTGTAGACAAAAAAAAAATTAATGTAAAGAATAATAGTCTTTATGAGTAATTAATTACTTAAAGATTTAATAAATGAGATGAAAAAAAAACTACCTAATATTTTACAATTGTACCATTTGTTCTTTTTCTTCGCAATAAATTTTTTTCTCAAATGAATCTTCACCTATGTATCTATAACGGTAAAATATTGTAGCGACATATAACATTTGATTTACAAAACAATTTTTTACTTTTGAAAAAAAAAACCTCAAATGCATATATAAAAAGAGAGGGATGACCAATCCTCACCTCAGAAGCATAACTGGAGGCCAAATTACCCATTTTATTCTTCAACTAGTGTTTAACCTTCACGTTGTAGAGACAAGATTCGTAAAACCATGCTAAGTAATAAGTAACCAATGAACAAAACCGAGAAAATATAGTAAAACAAAAACACAAATTTATACTGTGACGTTACGTAAAACACACTAATCCCACCATTAAGTCTGATTTACTGGCACAGGTATAATGCATTTATCCAAGTCAAATTGAAATCCATTAGACCTTTAGAAAAAGTTTTAACATGGCCCGTCACATAAACAATTAAACCTTTTTTTTTCAAGATGTTCATTAAAACAGAGACGATTATAGACTAATGGCAGATAGACGGGCAACAAGTTGCGCCGCTACCCCCTTCTGAATAGCAAACCCTACTCTGCTAAACACAAAATTCTGCCCATTAACGTGCGCGATGTTACTGCTTACCACCTGCTGAACCCGCTTGAGGAACCGCACCGCGTCAGGGACGAGAGCGCCAAAGGTATCGAAAGCGAACGGGACGAACACGTGTTGCTTCTCGATGCAAGCTTTTTCATGCTTAGCTACTTTGCCCGCCTCTGTCTTGGTTATCGCCTGGCCCGCCACAAACCTGTGGTCCCTTAGCCTATCTAGGGAGGACACACCTATCAAATCGACGCACGCGTGTTACCCTCATTTCCATCCAAAAACAAGAATGCCAGCGGGCCGTTGGGTAGATCTCCCTTCTAATGGATCGGTCAAGAAGTTCACCGGGGCTTCCTTTTTTACCGTGATCCCTGCCCGCTTAAGGACATCATGAAGCATAACTTGAACTAAATTATGTCGATATTTAAAGTGTCACGGCCCCCGACCCGGTTTGACCCGTTTCAGGAGTCGCGGGACAGAAAATCCCGTGGTATTTATTTGACAGCGGAAATTTTCTTCAGGATCTTTTTAAAACTGAAATTTCCCGATTTTTTTTTTCACAACTTGGGATAAAACCCCGGTAATTTACAATCATATGATTTCACGGAGAAATCTTTATTTTACAAAACATGTTTCTTTATTTTATATTAAGCCACTTCCTTAAGCTTGTAGTGCTTCACGGCACTTTTCCTGGATCACAACAGATTACCTGAAACATGTTTGAAAAAGGTTTTGTCAGCGGGAAATACTGGTGAATCATTCTTTTTAATAAAACGACATGTTTGTTATAATTTACAGTATTAAGAGTTTTTATATTTGCTCCTTCAAGATTGGCAAAGACTTAATCACTGCATTCACAGCATTAAGAGTTTTTACATTTGCCCCTTATCTTATAATTAGCTGGTTCAGTTGTCACTCGACCGGATCTATGACTGTGGTCATATCACTATTGGGTCCTGTCACCCAATAGTGACGTATATCACTAATTAGGCTCGCCCACCTAAAGTGATAAAAACAGCAGTAATGTGCACAATACCCCACTTACTGCCAGTAACTTAAGATTAGCAAAGACTTAATCAATGCAAAATATAACTGGAAAACATTTAAGGTTTTGTAAGCAATTTGATAAAAAGAGAATGACTCACATTGCAGATTTAATATGAACAGAGCTTAGCCTACTGATTAGCCTTGATAACCTAATTTAATAACATGCACACGAACTCGGTTAATAACTAATACAGCATTTACGATAACTCACGAGATTAAACCTTCACTATGAATGACAAAGTGCGATACTTAAACATCCATCGAATTAACGACGAATGACAAAGCATAAACCCTAATGTGGGCAGCACTTAAACATCCATTGGATAGCTTAATCGATCGGACATTGAATCGTAGCAGCGATCGAGTTAATACCCGGTATCGGAGCAGTACCTCACTAATTATAATTGAATTTTCGACTTCAGAGTACTATCAACTCATTTTTAAGAAGAGATTTCAACACCAATGGATTGTTGTAACACCTCGAAAATTCGCGTCATATAATGTATTGACACGTGTCATAGGTTTGAACGTGTGAACGAATGTTCTAGAAGGACTAAAGTTGACAAACCTGGAAAGTATGTGAATATAACGGTTCAATTTGTCAACAAGGGATAAATATACTTTACAATAACCCTACATGATGCTCATATCTTCAAACGAATAAATCATGGATCATACGAAGCTAAATATGAAAGAAAGTGAGAGATTACAAACTACAGGGGTTAAATGTGTCAACATGTTTAAAGTATACCTCTGAGTGACCTTTTAGCAAACCCGAAGCTTTGTAACGGTTAATTATGCTCACTGGAATGCACGATATAAATTTCATAAAGTTTCGTTATCGTATGAGAAAGTTATGATCAAATTCGTATACAAGGGGTTAAAGCGTCAACGTTGAAAATTATGACTTTTCGGGTAAACATGAAGTGACCAAGGACTTAACAAAGTGGGTATAAGTCTTAAAGCCCTTATAGGTAAATTTGGAAGGCTCAAATTGCAAGAAATAAAGTAAGGTTGACCTTTTGAAAGGCCAAGGGACAAGATGCAACAACTAGGAAATGTTTAAACCTGAACACAAGGCCCAAGCGGGCCGCGTAAGCCCTAACAATACCTTACACGGGCCGCGTTCGATGCCCAATATCAGAAAGTTTAGACAGCAGCCTATTTTCATGCTATAACCAACTTTAATCAGATATTTCACTCCATGGGCGACCCCTAAATAACCCCTAGGCCCTTAGGGACATCTGTGGATGATCCATGGCCATTGCTAGGCTTGTGTGTCAATGATCTAGTGAATTTTGAACACTATATAAAGGCCTCATGTTGCAACCATTGATCACACCTCACTTCTGCATTTCTGGAGCTTCCTGGAGCTTAAGAGCAGACCCTAAGCCTTCCTAATCGTGCATAGGACTTCTGTAAGTATGCTTAACCTTTCTTAGTTGAGTTTTTACTTAGTTTTAGCTTAAAAGTCAAACCGTCGTAATTACCGTTTGACTTAGCGATTAATCATTAATGGTCCAGTGATTAGTCGAATTGAAGGTAGTTATAAGTTGGTAATTATGTGGGCATTAAACCCTTAAAAGGGCACCCTCTGATTTCCACTCTATCTAGACCATTTGTCGGGTCAAAGTTGATTAGAAAAAGTCAACAAAATGCTAATATTCTAATTAACGCATAATTAACAATGCAGAAGGCGTGTAACCTATTTTATCACTCATATAACTTAGTAATAAGTATAATAACTGTTCTAAGCTTGTTCGATCCGACAACTTTCTGTTTAGACCCGGTTCGGAACCGAAAGTCACAAAGCTTTGACTTTTGCTTTGACTTCAGTTCTGACCCGTTATGGTATGTTTTAGAAATGCCTTATGTTGGTGCACTACATCTGTAGACTTCGTCTTGTATCGAGTCTGAGTCTTAGAATGTTGAATTAGGGCACGTTTTATGAGAAAACTTGAAATTGTATGTATTCTAGGTCAGGGTTTTGCTTATAGGGTCATAGGTAGTGGTTTCGCTTATTTGTCAGTTGGAGGTTCCGCTTATTTGTCAGTTGGAGGTTCCGCTCATACGGCATGTCTCTTGGAGCGAAACCTCATGCCCTATATATAGGTCACATAAGCGAAACCATGTAGAATAGGTGTGAAGGTCTTATATGTAACGGCGAAACTCTGCCGAATCATCTCCAGAGCTTGTAAACTGTTAGCAGATCAATAAAAGAGACATTTAATAGTGAAATCAAGCTAAACAAAGACTGAATCAATGAATTCCGCCTCTGATTCAGTCTGAGCACTCTTCTGATCGACTCGTTAGGTCGTTTCTCGATCCTACAAGTGGTATCAGAGCTCAGGAGGAAGAGTTCTTATCGTTTAGCTCGTTTTCGCTGGAGTATTCTGTTTTCTACACCTTCTTTCATCATCAGATCAAGTTTTAACGGTCGAAATTCACTCAAAATTTCACAGACTGTGTGTTATTGGACATTAATAAACCCTGGAAAGTTTCAGACCAAAATTCGGACTAGAAATGGATGAAATTACCTTCGGACTAGGTTCCGCTCATTCGGACAGTGTGTAGTTTCGCTTATATGACCACCTAGTTTCGCTTTTGTGTCACCAAAGTTGAAGGGTCTTGCTCCAAAGACCAAGTAGTTCCGCTCTTGTGAACATAACTAGTTTCGTTTTTCTGAACAATACTAGTTTCGCTCATGTGAACAACTTGGTTTCGCTCATGTGAACAACTTAGTTTCGCTTTTACGGAATTAGTCTAATTTCGCTTTTGTGTGAGTCCTGATTTCACTTTTGTGACATCATATCGTGGGATTTCGCTCCAAAGGTCACATAAGTTGAGAGATTTCGCTCATAGATCATTCTGATTCCGCTCATAGTTACCAAAGTCTGATTCTGCTCCAAAAACTTTAAAGTGTGAACTGTTTGAAAGTGCATTGTGTATTGTGAAATATTTGACGAGGTTGTTAGTTTGCATGTGAAAGTTTTAAAGGTGTCAGTACTTTGGGACTATAAATCACGAGTTATTCAAGAATTGCATGTGATAAAGTGCATCGAGTTGGTCCGTTCAAGGTTGCATGGATTGAAATTTAAAATTGTCGGATTAGTGGAATTAGCTGCCCAATCATGTGAATACATTTATTAATGTTGTTGGCATGATATAAATCACATTCAGAATTTGCATGAGATCAGTCCACGTGATCAAGTCGGTGAAGTCTTTAAATGGATACAAGTGATTTGCAGTGTTAGCCCACGTGATTCATATATGCGGCCAAATTGAATCAAGTATCATTTAAAAGTTGTCAGGCTTTTGCATGTGAATCTGATAAAGTGTTCGGCCCATGTGATTATATTTTTGTTCAAGGTTTTGGCCCAATCATTAATCAAATAAAATTAATCAAAAGTGCGGCCCAATTAGCTTTGGTGAAATTGTCTGGCCCAATCACAGTCAAGTGCAGCCCACTTCATACTCGGAACAATTGAAAGTGTGTTTTGAAGAAAACGTGTCGGGATTGTTAGAAAAATGGCAAAGGTCTTTGATGAAAAAGAAAACAATGATCTTAAAAGGTTAAATGATTGGTATCGAGGATATTTCAGTAGTTCTTATCAGAAATTACCCAAAGAGGTTTGGAGTAACCTGTTCGAATGTTTTCTGTGTAAGAAAGATGAAAAATTGGATGATTTGGAGAAGCGTTTTGATCGTTTGATTGACTATTTGAAGGAAAATCAAATAGTAATAACAGAAGCTGATATGGTATCAAAGTTTGCTAATGGATTACCAGCTGAATGGGATAATTGTTTGAAAAATTTGAGAGAAAATTCTAGTTTTTCAAAATTATCTCTGAATAAATTCATTAGTAAACTTAAAAATCACAATTATGAAATTTATCAAAAGAAGAAAGATGTGATGGATAACATAAAAATGAATTTAGATGAGTTGAATTTAGACGTGATAAATGAAATAAACAAAAGAATCAATGTTTGTTGGGCAGCAAAAAGAAATTTGATATATGATATGAAAAGGGGTTGTTATATTGATGATAATGGAATCCTCTTGATTTTGTTACAATCTTTGGTGCAGGTACTTATAAGATAGAGAAAGATCAAGTTCTAAAGAATGAAGAATCTGTGAAGAATGAATTTTCAAATTCTGAATCAGTGTGCTCCAAATGTGACAACTTTAAGACTGACAATGACAAACTCTTGAAGGATGCGGAAAGTTTGAAATTGGAAGTCGAGAAGTTGAAAGATGAGAAGCAAACTGATGTAAAACAGATTCTGGATTTACAGGGAATTTGTGAAAAGCTGAAAGCTGAAAATGTTAAACTGTTAAATGACTTGAACAGTTTGACATCAGAAAACAAAATTTTTGAAGAAAAAATTAAAAGTTTTGAAAATGAAAAATCAAAGATTGAAAAAGTTTTTCAAAGTCAAATAAAAATTTTAGAAGATGAGAGAGATATGTTTGGTAAAAACAATCTTGAAAAACAAATTGCAATCAATTCTCATCTTGAAAAGATTATTCGACTTGAAAAAGAGGCAGAGTGTGCTCAAAAGAAAATCAATGAATGGGAAGAAAAGTTGAAGGTGTTTGTGAATACTTCAACTATTCCTTGCCCAAAACCTTTAAATTCAGTTCCAATAAGTGACGATGTCACAAACTTTAACAATGTCAAAGTTGAAGATTGTGATGAGAAATCTGATGATGAAAATGAAAAAATTGAAAAACAAAAATTGTTTTTGAAATTAAAAGAAAAATTTCAAAATACTGTTCTGCAATCAACTGAAAAGGGAGAATGCTCTAAGCAAAAACCTTTGAAGAAGAAAGTGGAACAGAAACAAAAAATTAAAAATGAGAAAAATGAGAAAAAAGATAATAAAAGCTCATCAGATCGATCATCCAATCGCAATGAAAAATTACAAAAATCGAAAAATGAAAACTCTAAAATTGTTGGCAATAAGTGGTGCAAGTCGGACCACAGTGCTCAAAAGTCAAATTCAGCAAACAAGAGGAGGAAAGATTATCACCAAGCCAAACAGTGCTTTGATCTGAATGTTTGGACTGAAAATGGTGATTGGTACGATAACAGAGTGTGTTACCGATGCGGTTATCAAGGACACATTGCTGTTAACTGCCAAAGTTGGAATTATGAGATGAGAAGATGCTTTAACTGCAACATCAGAGGTCACATTGCCAGAGATTATCCAAGGAGATCGAATGACAGATTGAGGGCTAAGTCTCAAAAATTGGCAAAGATTCCAGTCAATGTCAAGCCCCATGAACAGAAGGTTCTAAAACCTAAAGTTCAAGAACAGACAATTCAAGAAAAGAAAGTTAAACTTTCACAGGGGCAGAAAGACAGACTGAGAAAGAAGAGGAAGAAGGCGAGAGAGTATCTCGAGAAGATTTTGTCCTCGGGTTCATCTGTTGGTAAAAATAAGAGTTCTGATGAATCGACTTCCTCGATTGCAAAGTCAAGCAAGACAAATTCACCGGATACAAATCTGAGGACAAAAGATGAAAAGAAGAAGAAGAAAATGGTCGGCGATGAATCTGACATGTTAAAGTCAGACAAGCCACCTTCAGGCGATGAATCTGACGTGTCAAAGTCAGACAAGCCATGTGCAGGCAATGATTCTGGTTCGTCAAAGCCAGATGAGCCTTTGGTTGAGGTAAAAATTGAGAATTCTGGTTTAACAATGGATGATGAAAATTTTCCACCATTGTTGAACAAGAATTCAAAATCACCCAAGGACCGTCAGGCTTGGGTGAATCTGCTTAAATGAAAAACCTGACTTGCCGGAACTCCCAGGTTGGTAAGCGAGGAGTAGGAATCTGCACTTTGAGAATTCAACCAACAAGATGATGATTGGTTGAAAATGTTTGATTGGATTGATCTTACAAGTGGTAAATCAGGGACATTAAGTTGTATCTGATTTCCTACAAGTGGTTGAAAAACAATGTGATGAACCAAACCCCTATCCTACTAATGGTTTTACACAATCAACAAAACTAATTTTTCGGAAAAACCATTTGATTAAAACAAACTTAAGTGTTTTGAAATCAATGGGAAAATAGTTTGTTGTGAGGGGGAGTTCTGATTGTTTATCTCAAGTGGATGGCGAATTAAGGCAATTCGATATCAGTTGTCAAGTTACTTGTACAGTTTGTTTTCAAATTTCCTAAAATGTGTTTGCATTTTAGGGGGAGTATTTTTTTCAGAAAATCCAAAAACATTTAAAAATTTGAAAATGCCAAAAACATGATAAAATGAAAAATGAGTTGTTGTTGCATAAAAGAAGAAATGATAGTACATCAGTAGACTGTCACAACAAGCTAAAGAAATGGAAAGACAAATGTGATAAACGGTCTTACTAAAGATGTGACGGTAGGCTCAGCTAGACTAGTAGATTTGCGATAACGATACAAACTTAAATGAAAAAACCTAGTTCCAGTGGAAAACATGGTCAAAAGCGTAGTACTTAGTTTTGTCCTTCTTGATTGTGTGCCTACTCAGTAATCGCTGATTGTCGAAAGACATAAAACTGGTTAAGTTTGTGAACTTTCACAACTTTGCTAAAAAGTCACTGTGATTGTGCATTTCATTTTGCAAAGATTTAAACTTGTTTTATTTCTTTATTTTGTTTAAGCATCGGACATCCTCTGCGTATACGTGAGTATCGACCTGGATGTTGTTGCCTAAACGTTCTGCTTTATTTTCTTTGGTGTTTAGTTTAAGCTTTGGATCACCTCTGCGTATACGGGAGTATCGACCTGGTGGTTAAAGCCTAAACAACTTCAACTTGTTTTATTTTTCTTATTTTGTTTAAACATTGGACTTTCTCTGCGTATACGGAAGTATCGACCTGATTGTTAATTTTTAAACATTCTGCTTTGTTTTCGCACAAATCACAGTTGATAAAGTTTAAAGGCATTACTTGAGTCAGTGTATTGCATGATGAGGGGATATGCTGAGATCGTGGGGTCCATAAGAATTTAGTGCTATCTTAATATACCTTAAAGTATCGGTAAGCAGATTGAAAGTTTTTAGATTGAGTTTAAGTGGACAAACATATCGTCAATCTAGGTGAATCGTTTAGAGCTGAAAATGTTTAAAGCTTAACGGTGTTGGTGATTGGTCTCATAAACTGATATGATCCTCTTACACAAACTCACAAAAATAGTGTCTGTATATATTTCTTTATTGCATTTCTGTTATTGCATTTATGTTTCATTTTTTGAAAAATCCAAAAAAAAATTTCGACAACTGATGATTGAAAAGCTGATATTCAAAATCTCAAAGGCTAAACAAGATGAACAATTGGGTTGGATAATTGGTTTGAAAAGTTGAATCAGAATTTGGAATGTTTCAAATTTTTTTAAATCAATTTTAAATGAAAATGATTCTCAAAGGTTTAGTTGATTCATTAAATTGAATCACAATATTGTTTGTTATAATTGTGTGTTTGAGTTGTGTAGGTTTCTGATCCTGTTGCTACGAAAGCCAGGAGATGCATTAGAATCTGAGGAGAGCTTAAACTGAAAAAGCCAGGATTTGATTTCAATGGTGATAACAAATTCCAGACAGCGATCCCAGCTTGATGATAGGGGGAGTCTGATGAGAGTTAGAGCCAGAGAAAGATCCGGGTACATGATTCCAGGAAGAGTTCCTGAAGAAGACCAATAGAGAGAGAAAAGCCCAAAGACTGATCAAGATTGAAGAAGTGAAGACATAGCATTGTCGTGACTCGATAGTCGACTCCGTCAACATCTAAGGGGGAGTATGTTGGTGCACTACATCTGTAGACTTCGTCTTGTATCGAGTCTGAGTCTTAGAATGTTGAATTAGGGCACGTTTTATGAGAAAACTTGAAATTGTATGTATTCTAGGTCAGGGTTTCGCTTATAGGGTCATAGGTAGTGGTTCCGCTTATTTGTCAGTTGGAGGTTCCGCTTATTTGTCAGTTGGAGGTTCCACTTATTTGTCAGTTGGAGGTTCCGCTTATTTGTCAGTTGGAGGTTCCGCTCATACGGCATGTCTCTTGGAGCGAAACCTCATGCCCTATATATAGGTCACATAAGCGAAACCATGTAGAATAGGTGTGAAGGTCTTATATGTAACGCCGAAACTCTGCAGAATCGTCTCCAGAGCTTGTAAACTGTTAGCAGATCAATAAAAGAGACATTTAATAGTGAAATCAAGCTAAACAAAGACTGAATCAATGAATTCTGCCTCTGATTCAGTCTGAGCACTCTTCTGATCGACTCGTTAGGTCGTTTCTCGATCCTACACCTTAGAACCTTAATTGGACTAGGTTACATGCTAGTATAACCCTCTGTGATTATACACCTTGGTTCATTAGTTATCCAATTAATATGCATGATTCCGTTAAATGCCTATATGTTGACTATTATGCCCTTTTCACCATAAAATGTGATTTTTAAAAATGTAAAAGAGTAGAAACCTTAGTTACTGATTTATAAACTTGTAACCAAAATTTGACATCAGTTTGAGGTGTAGATTGAGAGTTATGCTCATTAGCGTAAATTAGAAAGCTTTTTAGCGATTAAACGGCATAATTAGCATATAGCCTATTTAAACCCACTTTTTGATATCAAACTTGCTACCCACTGATGTAATATATTATTTTGGGATTTTTGAAGATTTTTAATCAATTTTAGGCTGAGCATAACTTAGAGTCATAAGCTTAATTCGGTAATTGTCGGTTTTGCCCTTTCGGGCTATAAAATAAGTTTTACATATCTTTTCGACCCCAAACCTTTTGCTACTGATTTTATATGATAAATACATTATTTTAAACCTTCTGGAATAATAAAAATATCAGCTTTCTATATAGAACCCGGAAACGGCTTCTAATCGCCTTTTTAAGCGTTTTTAACGCATAGTATGTACTAAAACTATTTTAAACATACAAGGGTTGATACCTATTGATATTTTAGGTAAATTATAATATTTTAACAGTAAGCAAAAGTTGTTTAACTCAGACTTCAGTTTTGAGCTTTCCGGCTTATGTGAAATTACCAAAATGCCACTACGGTGCATAGTTTGGTTATAATTGATAAATTTCACATATATGCAATACCCTACTGATATAACTTAGTAAATTGACTATTTTTGCTGATTACATCAGACCTGTAACTCAGGTTAATACTTAAACTCTTTTATAACCTTGTAAATGACCAAAATACCCCTACGGGGCATAGTTTGAGTTTAAATTCGTTTCGGGAATAATAAAAGATGTCTTACTGATGTCACAACATATTTGAGGCATGTTAACTTAGGAAACCTGTAAATGACTCTCATGGTCACCCGTTACGCCTCTTGCGCGTTCGGTTCGGTTTATGTAACTAGTTTGCATAAATTAGCCGAAACGGGTCAAACCTTATCGGTTTTATCTCAAAATCCAGAATGTGTTTAGATTACCCATATTAAACAAGTCCTCAAACTTGTTGGGTCTAAATCACATTCTATTCCGGTCTACGCTTAATCGTGCCTTTGAACCGTATCTATCTTTAAAACTAACCGGTCTAAGCTTAAGCTTAACTAAAGGCCGTTAGGATTCTAATAGGTTATTATAAACCTTTGTTCCAGAATAGGAGACCCGGTAAAAGCTACCCGCATTTGCTAATTGTGAATTATACTTGCAAAGGTAAATACTTTTAACTTATTTTCCCTTATACGGGCTTGGGGTACGGTATATAAAATACCGCTTGGTCGGGCATTCGACCTTAATCGATTGGTGGTTAAGTATTATCGAGATGACCCGTTTAAATATGTTTTGTTTGCTTAACGCCTTTGGGGGGTTAATGACCATGTCCCGGATATCCTTGGCATCATTTTATGAAATGGCCACGACCTAAGCGCGGAGTGTAGGCGTACACTCGTCAGTGCATAAATAAATAATGTGGTGTGTCTATTGATCTTTAACCCGGTACGAACCGGGCTACTGAACGCATAAGGAACATGTAATCCTTTTACAAGTTTATATATTTAAATAATTATCCCAAGTTATAAAAGATATTTGTGCCACGTGCATTCCAATCAATTTTATTAAACCATTTCAAAATGAGTCAGTTGATTGTATTTACCAGTGTAAACTGACGTATTTTCCCAAAAAGGTTAAGTGCAGGTACTATGCGAACTAGGCTGGCTACTCCTAGCATCAATAAAGAGCCTCGCAAGCTTAAGATGCCTAAAGTCTGTTTATCGAAGGCATCAATAAAGAGCCCATACGAGTTATCTTATATTATATTAACATGACACAATTGCACATTCCTAAATTTTCGAGGCTGGCTACTTTTTGTTATCTTAGATTTTTCAGACGAAGAGGACGAGGCAAGGGGCCAATCACCGCCCCCAATGATCACGAAGTCGGGCCTTCGCATCGGCGAACTCCTTCTAATACTGCGAGCGCAGAACCACAAGGAAACTGGAGGGCACATGCGGAGCCCGCTAGACAGTCTGTTTCGCACAGTTCAACGCCTCCCTATCATAACTCGTATGGGCCACAGTCGGAAAACGAGCCCAATAACCCACAACCTTCTTACATACCTCTACAGCGATCCCTATCGCACCATTCCTTTGGAGACCCCACTCCCGTCTTTCAGGGCCGGTTTAACCCGGAAAACTACATACAAGAACCAGTGGGTTTTAACCCATTGGGGCCAGAGGATCATTTCTCCGGCGATCATGTAGAGGACATGGACGAGGACACGGATCCCGTCGAGCCTTCAACCGGGACCCCTAACCATCCTATCGAGGTCTCTGATGGTTCGTCTTTTCATGGATCACCCTACTGTGGTCCAGACAGTTACCAGGCACGGTTTAACCAGTTCGAGTGGTATTTTACACCCTCGCTTCATTCATCGCCTCACCAGCAGCAGCAGCAGCAGGATCCCTCTGGGGATTCACGTTTCGTGGCTGTCACGCCACCGCCTCCACCGCCGCTAGTTCATCAAGCACCTCCAGAACCGCCAAGGCGTAGGAGAACCGGCGCACGTATGTCTGCGCGAGCAGGGGATTTCCACTTTAGCACCCCTCGACACTCAAGTGGCAGTCATTATCCGCCACTACATGAAGACCCGCAAAAGGGTGGGCCTTCAAACCCAGTTGCACCGCAGCCACCACCGATGGGTTTTGATAACCCGATTCCTGCATACACTGGTTCAATGGCGTACAACCCGTTTGAGCAGCCGGCTCACACCAACTATAATTACGCTGAAACCGACCCATACTTGGTAGCGGCCAACTACAACGCCCTTCATCCTGAAGGACCGTATGGAGCTCCTTGGGGAGTAGGGTACCCAACTCATGGGTACCAAATACCTGCTAGACCTCTGATTCGGCAACAATCACAGCCGCCACGGTTTTCCCCACCAGAGCATGAAGAAATCCTTCAAAGATTGGACCAAGTTGAGCGGGAAGTTCACAGGGACCGCAGGGAGCGACAAAGTTTCTTCCAGGGATTGACAAGTTTAATAAAAGGGAAGAGCAAGAAGGACCATTGAATCCTTCAATTATTGATTGTATTTTCCTTGTTCAGTTGAGCCCCTGCGTGGGCCTGTCTTACTGTTATGACCCCTGCGTGGGTATGGTTGTCTTTTGAGCCCCTGCGTGGGCCTATCTTTCTGTTAACCCCTACGAGGGTATGTTGTTTGTTTAAGTCCCTGCGTGGACTAGTATTTCAGTTTGACCCATGCGTGGGTAAGTTGTTCTGTTAAAAAGTCTCGTTTAGGGCGATGTGTAATCTTTTTAATAATTAATGGAATGTTAAGTTTATAAATTTCATTTTTGCCATTATATGCATAAATAAATTATATATGAAATAAATGAATCAAAATAATTCCTTTTAAAAATATATCTGCCTATTTAAATATTAATTAAGAATCTTAACGGTATAACCTAGCCTCCGTGTCATTATAAGACCTGGCCAAGATGGTAAGGCCTGTTTAAAAGATTCAAATTCCTGTTAACATTTGAAAACATGTTAACGCTCCTGGCAGAAGTGATTCGTTAAAATCACACACGTCATTCTTAATAGGATTCTTCAAAAGATTCCTAACTTAAACTAATGATATATAAATCATGGGTTTAAATCATCAATTAAGATGAACATATGTTAACCATCCATTGGTATTATAGTGCCTACGGGCCCTGCTCATTTTCATATGAGACAACAGACAGTAGTAGTCTGCGACCCTGTCTGAAAAAGGTAAAGAACTATGTTCAAACCTTAATGCCTTGATTCTCTGAAATCATGGCTTATAATTTAAAATGTCCCTGTGACTAGGCCTTGTGTGCTAATAATGCTGTTATTGTTTATAATTAGGATAAATTATAATAGAAATCCTAAATAAATGTGAGTAACAAATTAACCAAATATGGTCTATGTTTACCATGGTTAATGAATTACCCTAAGGGGCAATTCCATAATAAACTCCCGAATAAACTATTGCCAATCTTTTATGTAACAGCTCAAACTGCAATGGCTGACTCGGATGAAATTAATAGTCACCCAAGGGAGAATAATGATAATGCCCGAATTAATATAACGGGTGCTGAACTACAAGCGTTAATAGATAACGCTGTTACAAAGGCCATAGAGCGGCAGTATGATGAATATAGTGGGACTCGAAGTAGGACCCTATCTACACCGCATTCAAAGCCCAAGACTCATTCTGAGGCTCACAGCAAGCCTCCCTCCAAGAAGGAAGAACCCAAGAAAGTTGATGACGATCGTCAGTCCACAAATCAGCAAAGTGTTCCATCTCAAAGAATCATGCTGAATCAAGGACCCCGTGATAATGGTAGCTCCTACAAATACTTTGTTTCATGCAAACCCAGGGATTTCACTGGGGAAAAGGGGGCTATAGACTGCATGACGTGGTTGGATGAAATGGACACAGTTGTTGATATCAGCGGATGCGCTGAGAAGGATGTGGTAAAGTTTCTGTCGCAATCGTTTAAAGGCGAGGCCTTGGCCTGGTGGAGATCGTTAATTCAAGCTACTGGGAAGATCCCACTGTACAACATGACATGGGAACAATTTGTTGCCCTCATCAGGGAAAACTACTGCCCTCAACACGAGGTCGAAAAGATTGAGTCAGATTTTCTATCATTGGTAATGACAAATCTGGATTGCCAAGCTTACCTTACAAGCTTTAATACCATGTCAAGATTGGTTCCGTATCTAGTGACCCCGGAACCCAAAAGAATAGCTCGTTTCATTGGGGGTTTAGCCCCAGAAATTAAGGCAAGCGTGAAGGCCTCTCGGCCAGCTACTTTCATATCTGTAGCTGATATATCTTTGTCCCTCACACTGGACGCGGTCAGACAAAGATCGCTGAGGAACAAGGATGCCGAGAAAAGGAAACGTGAAGATGACAATTCACGAAGGTCAAACAAGAAGCACCGAGGAAACAGTGACCACAAGAAGGGGTCTGAATCTAAGAAGGATGGGCATCAATTTGGTGATAAGCCCAAGTGCAAGATCTGCAAGAAACAGCACTTCGGGAAGTGCAGGTTTGAATCGAACTCGCAGACACAGTCGAGAACTTTTGCATGTGGGATATGCAAGTCCAAGGAACACAAGACCTTGGATTGCAAAAAGTTGAAGGACGCAACGTGCTACAGTTGCAACGAAAAAGGGCATATCAAGTCCAACTGCCCAAAACTCACAAAGAAAGCAGAGGAAGGAAAGAAAACCAATGCTAGGGTCTTTAGGATGGATGCGAAGGAAGCTGTGCAGGACGATAACGTGATCACAGGTACCTTTCTCATAAATGATGTCTATGCAAGAGTACTTTTTGATTCAGGCGCTGATAAATCATTTGTAGATAACAAGTTTTGCAAATTGCTGAATTTACCTGTTAAAACTTTAAGTGTGAAATATGAGGTGGAGTTAGCAGATGGCACCTTAGAAACCGCCTCAACCATATTAGATGGATGTTCCATATCCATTAAGAACCACTCTTTTCCTTTGTCCCTACTTCCTTTGAAGTTAGCCGGTTTTGACATCGTATTAGGCATGGACTGGTTATCTCATAACCAGGCCCAGATTGTCTGCAATAAGAATCAAGTGGTGATCAAGACTCCGTCTGGTGAATCACTTACCATTCAAGGAGATACCCAGTATGGACTGCCTGAGCAAGTGACTATGCTCAAGGCCTCTAAGTGTTTGAAGAAGGGTTGTGTCATCTACATGGTACAAGTGATTATTGATGAGCCGAAACCTAAGATGGAAGACATCCCCGTCTTTTCTGAATACCCTGAAGTTTTTCCTGAAGAACTACCTGGCTTACCACCAGATAGGCAAGTGGAATTCAGAATTGACATCCCCTGGAGCAGCACCTGTTGCTAGAGCGCCTTACAGGTTAGCACCAACAGAGATGAAGGAATTGAGAGCACAACTAGATGAATTGCTAGCTAAAGGTTTCATTAGACCTAGTTCGTCTCCATGGGGAGTGCCAGTCCTGTTTGTCAAAAAGAAGGATGGATCGATGCGTCTGTGCATCGATTACCGTGAGCTTAATAAGGTCACTATAAAGAATAGGTATCCTTTGCCCAGGATCAACGATCTGTTTGATCAAATGCAAGGGGCAAGTTACTTCTCTAAGATTGACTTAAGGTCAGGCTATCACCAACTGAAGGTTAGAGATGAAGACGTACACAAAACTGCATTTAGGACTCGTTATGGTCATTACGAGTTCCTAGTGATGCCTTTTGGGCTCACTAATGCACCTGCCGCGTTCATGGATCTCATGAATCGTGTTTGTAAGCCGTACTTAGATAAATTCGTCATCGTTTTCATCGACGACATTCTCATTTACTCGAACAACCAAGCTGACCATGAGAAACACCTTCGCTGTATTCTTAAACTTCTACATCATGAGAAACTCTACGCCAAATTTTCAAAGTGTGAATTTTGGCTTCGAGAAGTCCAATTCCTTGGACATGTGGTTAGTGAGCGTGGAATCCAAGTGGATCCCGCTAAGGTAGAAGCAGTTATGAACTGGCAGGAGCCGAAGACGCCCACAGAAATTCGCAGTTTCTTGGGATTGGCAGGATACTACAGACGCTTTATCGAAAATTTTTCAAGGATTGCTGCACCCCTAACTTCTTTGACTAGGAAGAAGATTAAGTTCGACTGGGGACTCAAGCAACAAGAATCCTTTGATATCCTTAAGCAGAAGTTGAGCAACGCGCCTGTACTAACATTGCCTGAAGGTACCGAAGAATTCGTAGTTTACTGCGATGCATCACACACTGGCATGGGGTGTGTGCTTATGCAGAAAGGCAAGGTTATTGCCTATGCTTCACGTCAGTTAAAGGTGCATGAAAAGAATTACACCACCCATGACTTGGAGTTGGGTGCCGTTGTATTTGCACTGAAGCTATGGAGGCACTATTTATATGGTATCAAGTGTGTGATCTATTCTGATCACAAGAGCCTCCAGCACCTGTTTAATCAGAAGGATTTAAACATGAGGCAGCGCCGATGGATGGAGACTTTGAATGATTATGACTGTGAGATCAGATACCATCCTGGCAAGGCGAATGTAGTCGCCGATGCCTTGAGTCGAAAAGAAAGGGTGAAACCCATCCGAATCAATGCCAAGAGCATTGAAATAAAGAATAGTTTGAATGAAAGGTTGCTAGCTGCACAGAAGGAAGCTGTGTTGGAAGCTAACTATCCTAATGAGAAGCTAGGAGTAACCGAAGAACAATTATCTCAGGGCAAGGACGGAATCCTAAGATTAAATGGACGAATATGGGTTCCAATTTATGGGGGACTTCGAGATGTTATCCTCCAGGAAGCCCATAGTTCTAAATACTCCGTCCATCCTGGAGCTGACAAGATGTACCAGGTTTTGAAAGCAAACTTTTGGTGGATAGGCTTGAAGAAGTCTATAGCTACCTATGTAGCTAAATGTTTGACGTATGCACAACTCAAAGCTGAACATCAAAAGCCGTCAGGTTTGCTGCAACAGCCTGAACTTCCCACGTGGAAGTGGGAAATGGTGACAATGGATTTCATCACCAAGTTGCCAAAGACAAGGAAATGATACGATATGGGTAATAGTGGATAGACTGACTAAGTCAGCACATTTCCTACCCATCAAGGAGACCTATAGCTCCGACATGTTAGCCCAACTGTACGTAGATAAGATTGTAGCTCTACATGGCGTACATGTGTCTATTATCTCTAACAGGGATACTAGATACACGTCACATTTGTGGAAAAGTTTCCAACAATCTTTGGGCACGCGCTTAAATTTCAGTACGGCTTACCATCCTCAGACGGACGGACAGAGGGAGCGTACCATCCAAACTTTGGAAGACATGCTTCGAGCATGTGTGATTGACTTGGGTGGTAGTTGGGATAACCACCTACCATTAATCGAGTTTTCATATAACAATAGCTACCATACGAGCATTAAGGCTGCGCCTTTCGAGGCCTTATATGGTAGAAAGTGTAGAACGCCCGTTTGTTGGGCGGAAGTTGGAGATGCCCAATTGTCAGGACCGGAAATAGTCTTTGAAACGACGGACAAGATTGTCCAGATTCGTGACCGACTCAAAGCTGCCCGAGATAGGCAGAAAAGCTACGCAGATTTAAAGCGTAAATCTTTTAACTTCGAGGTAGGCGACAAGGTGTTGCTTAAAGTATCACCCTGGAAGGGAGTGATGCGATTTGGTAAGAAAAGCAAGTTAAGCCCAAGATACATAGGACCGTTCGAAGTCATCGAACGTGTCGGATCAGTTGCCTATAAGTTAAACTTACCTGAAGAGCTCAGTGGTATTCACAATGTATTCCACATCTGCAATCTGAAGAAGTGTTTCGCTGATGAATCACTAGTCATACCACATACAGATGTGCACATAGAAGAGAGCTTGAAGTTTGTTGAAAAACCTGTGCCGATCGAGGATCGACAGGTTAAGAAGCTTCAAAGGAAGCATGTGCCTATTGTAAAGGTAAAATGGGATGCCCGTAGAGGTCCCGAGTATACGTGGGAGGTGGAGTCCACAATGAAAGAAAAGTACCCTCATTTGTTTCAGTAAATCTTGAGGTCGAGATTTCTTTTAAGGGGGTGAGGATGTAACACCTCAAAAATTCGCGTCATATAATGTATTGACACGTGTCATAGGTTTGAACGTGTGAACGAATGTTCTAGAAGGACTAAAGTTGACAAACCTGGAAAGTATGTGAATATAAGGGTAAAATTTGTCAACAAGGGATAAATATACTTTACAATAACCCTACATGATGCTCATATCTTCAAACGAATAAATCGTGGATCATACGAAGCTAAATATGAAAGAAAGTGAGAGATTACAAACTACAGGGGTTAAATGTGTCAACATGTTTAAAGTATAACTCTGAGTGACCTTTTAGAAAACCCGAAGCTTTGTAATGGTTAATTATGCTCACTAGAATGCACGATATAAATTTCATAAAGTTTCGTTATCGTATGAGAAAGTTATGATCAAATTCGTATACAAGGGGTTAAAGCGTCAACGTTGAAAATTATGACTTTTCGGGTAAACATGAAGTGACCAAGGACTTAACAAAGTGGGTATAAGTCTTAAAGCCCTTATAGGTAAATTTGGAAGGCTCAAATTGCAAGAAATAAAGTTAGGTTGACCTTTCGAAAGGCCAAGGGACAAGATGCAACAACTAGGAAATGTTTAAACCTGAACACAAGGCCCAAGCGGGCCGCGTAAGCCCTAACAATACCTTACGCGGGCCGCGTTCGATGCCCAGTATCAGAAAGTTTAGACAGCAGCCTATTTTCACGCTATAACCAACTTTAATCAGATATTTCACTCCATGGGCGACCCCTAAATAACCCCTAGGCCCTTAGGGACATCTGTGGATGATCCATGGCCATTGCTAGGCTTGTGTGTCAATGATCTAGTGAATTTTGAACACTATATAAAGGCCTCATGTTGCAACCATTGATCACACCTCACTTCTGCATTTCTGGAGCTTCCTGGAGCTTAAGAGCAGACCCTAAGCCTTCCTAATCGTGCATAGGACTTCTGTAAGTATGCTTAACCTTTCTTAGTTGAGTTTTTACTTAGTTTTAGCTTAAAAGTCAAACCGTCGTAATTACCATTTGACTTAGCGATTAATAATTAATGGTCCAGTGATTAGTCGAATTGAAGGTAGTTATAAGTTGGTAATTATGTGGCCATTAAACCCTTAAACGGGCACCCTCTGATTTCCACTCTATCTAGACCATTTGTCGGGTCAAAGTTGATTAGAAAAAGTCAACAGAATGCTAATATTCTAATTAACGCATAATTAACAATGCAGAAGGCTTGTAACCTATTTTATCACTCATATAACTTAGTAATAAGTATAATAACTGTTCTAAGCTTGTTCGATCCGACAACTTTCTGTTTAGACCCGGTTCGGAATCGAAAGTCGCAAAGCTTTGACTTTTGCTTTGACTTCAGTTCTGACCCGTTATGGTATGTTTTAGAAATGCCTTAGAACCTTAATTGGACTAGGTTACATGCTAGTATAACCCTCTGTGATTATACACCTTGGTTCATTAGTTATCCAATTAATATGCATGATTCCGTTAAATGCCTATATGTTGACTATTATGCCCTTTTCACCATAAAATGTGATTTTTAAAAATGTAAAAGAGTAGAAACCTTAGTTACTAATTTATAAACTGGTAACCAAAATTTGACATCAGTTTGAGGTGTAGATTGAGAGTTATGCTCATTAGCGTAAATTAGAAAGCTTTTTAGCGATTAAACGGCATAATTAGCATATAGCCTATTTAAACCCACTTTTTGATATAAAACTTGCTACCCACTGATGTAATATATTATTTTGGGATTTTTGAAGATTTTTAATCAATTTTAGGCTGAGCATAACTTAGAGTCATAAGCTTAATTCAGTAATTGTCGGTTTTGCCCTTTCGGGCTATAAAATAAGTTTTACATATCTTTTCGACCCAAACCTTTTGCTACTGATTTTATATGATAAATACATTATTTTAAACCTTCTGGAATAATAAAAATATCAGCTTTCTATATAGAACCCGGAAACGGCTTCTAATCGCCTTTTAAGCGTTTTTAACGCATAGTATGTACTAGAACTATTTTAAACATACAAGGGTTGATACCTACTGATATTTTAGGTAAATTATAATATTTTAACAGTAAGCAAAAGTTGTTTAACTCAGACTTCAGTTTTGAGCTTTCCGGCTTATGTGAAATTACCAAAATGCCTCTACGGTGCATAGTTTGGTTATAATTGATAAATTTCACATATATGCAATACCCTACTGATATAACTTAGTAAATTGAGTATTTTTGCTGATTACATCAGACCTGTAACTCAGGTTAATACTTAAACTCTTTTATAACCTTGTAAATGACCAAAATACCCCTACGGGGCATAGTTTGAGTTTAAATTCGTTTCGGTCATAATAAAAGATATCTTACTGATGTCACAACATATTTGAGGCATGTTAACTTAGGAAACCTGTAAATGACTCTCATGGTCACCCGTTACGCCTCTTGCACGTTCGGTTTATGTAACTAGTTTGCATAAATTAGCCGAAACGGGTCAAACCTTATTGGTTTTATCTCAAAATCCAGAATGTGTTTAGATTACCCATATTAAACAAGTCTTCAAACTTGTCGGGTCTAAATCACATTCTATTCCGGTCTTCGCTTAATCGTGCGTTTGAACCGTATCTATCTTTAAAACTAACCGGTCTAAGCTTAAGCTTAACTAAAGGCCGTTAGGATTCTAATAGGTTATTATAAACCTTTGTTCCAGAATAGGAGACCCGGTAAAAGCTACCCGCATTTGCTAATTGTGAATTATACTTGCAAAGGTAAATACTTTTAACTTATTTTCCCTTATACGGGCTTGGGGTACGGTATATAAAATACCGCTTGGTCGGGCATTCGAGCTTAATCGATTGGTGGTTAAGTATTATCGAGATGACCCGTTTAAATATGTTTTGTTTTCTTAATGCCTTTGGGGGGTTAATGACCATGTCCCGGATATCCTTGGCATCATTTTACGAAATGGCCACGACCTAAGCGCGGAGTGTAGGCGTACACTCGTCAGTGCATAAATAAATAATGTGGTGTGTCTATTGATCTTTAACCCGGCACGAACCGGGCTACTGAACGCATAAGGAACATGTAATCCTTTTACAAGTTTATATATTTAAATAATTATCCCAAGTTATAAAAGATATTTGTGCCACGTGCATTCCAATCAATTTTATTAAACCATTTCAAAATGAGTCAGTTGATTGTATTTACCAGTGTAAACTGACGTATTTTCCCAAAAAGGTTAAGTGCAGGTACTATGCGAACTAGGCTGGCTACTCCTAGCATCAATAAAGAGCCTCGCAAGCTTAAGATGCCTAAAGTCTGTTGAACTATTGTTTCCATTTTTGATCCATCTGTGGATAAACTTTCGACTGTTGTGATACTTGATATTACAAGTTATTAAAGTTGAAACATATCTATCTTTTGCTTCCGCTGTGCATTTGAATATTGTGTTGTTTGACTAATATGTTACCAACCACGTCACCATACTCCCCACCGGTAATACGTGGAAAGTCGGGGTGTGACAATTGTGCAAGTGACGGGCTATTTATAGCTGAATTTAGGACCTTACGCGGCCCGCGTAACCCATCACCTATATCTTACGCGGCCCGCGTGACCGCCCAGTCTACTTATAGGTTTGCATGGTCATGGGCTTAGGCTTGACAGGTGGTTAATACGTGGCCTGGATACTTATCCGGTCAAACTCAAGGTTGACGCGGCCCGCGTAAGACAAGCTTGTCTCTTACGCGGCCCGCCTGAAACCTATAAGTTTTGTTTTTTGTTTTTTTTTTTTTTTTGATTTTTGATATAGGGTAAGGTTTCAGGGGTTCGGGTTTTTATTTATGGGTATTTTTAAGGAAATTTTGAGAGTCCTTACATCCTCCCCACCTTAATTAAAATCTCGTCCTCGAGATTCATTGGAATAAGTGAGGATACTTTCGCTTCATCTCTGATTCCAGCTCCCAAGTGTATTCAGGTCCTCTCTTTGAATCCCACTTGACTTTAACTAGCACTAAACGTTTGTGCTTGAGAAATTTCACCTTTCTGTCTTCTATCTGAAGAGGTTTCTCAACAAATTTTAATTTTTCGTTTACCTCTATATCTTGAAGAGGTACTACCAAAGATTCGTCTGATAGGCATTTCTTGAGGTTGGATACATGAAATACGTCATGTACTCCAGCTAATTTCTTCTGGTAGTTGTAAACGATAAGCAACTGGTCCTATACATTGGATCACTGGGAATGGTCCTACGTATCTTGGACTTAACTTTCCTTTTTTACCAAATCGGACTACCCCTTTCCAAGGAGAAACTTTTAATAATACTTTGTCTCCAACTTGGAATTCTAGTGGTTTACGTCTATTATCTGCATAACTCTTTTGACGATCTCGAGCAGTCTTTAATCTTTCCTTGATCTGTGTGATCTTGTCGGTTGTTTCTTGCACTATTTCAAGACCTGACAATTGACTTTCTCCTATTTCTGCCCAACAAACTGGAGTTCTGCACTTTCTTCCATACAGTGCCTCGAATGGGGCAGTTTCAATACTTGAATGATAACTATTGTTATAGGAGAATTCAATTAAAGGTAAATGATCGTCCCAGTTTCCACCAAAATCTATTACACATGCTCTGAGCATGTCTTCTAGAGTTTGGATTGTCCTTTCACTTTGTCCGTCTGTTTGAGGATGATATGCAGTGCTTAAATTTAATCGAGTTCCCATCGCTTCTTGGAAACTAGTCCAAAAATGGGAAGTGAAATGACTATCCCTATCCGAAATAATGGAGAGTGGAACTCCATGTAAGGATTCTACTTCATCTACATACAACTTTGCTAATCTTTCCATGCTAAAGGTTTCTTTCATAGGTAGAAAGTGAGCTGATTTGGTTAATCGATCTACAATTACCCAAATCACATCATTACCTTTTCTGGTTTTGGGTAACTTAGTAACAAAATCCATTGTTATGAGTTCCCATTTCCATACAGGCATTTCTAGTTGTTGTAGTAGACCTGAAGGTTTTTTATGTTCTGCCTTAACTTGTGAACAAGTAAGACACTTAGAAACATATCGAGCTATATCCTTTTTCATTCCTATCCACCAAAAGTTATTTCTTAAATCTTGGTACATTTTATTGTTTCCAGGGTGCATGGTATACCTAGATTTATGGGCTTCCTCTAAAATCTTATTTCTTATTTCTCCCTGCTTAGGTACCCAAACTCTTCTTTTGTGGAATCTCCAAATTCCATCAGCTCCTTATTCTAATTCTTTTATTCGTCCCTTCATTCCTTCAGCATCATCCTTGATTGCTGTTTCTTGAAAATACTTCAATTGTTCCATTAAATCTAATTGTAGATTTAATCTAAGAGCACGAACTCGTCGTTGTTTCTCATGGTATTTACGACTTAAGGCATCTGCTACTACATTTGCCTTTCCTTCATGATACTGAATATCACAGTCGTAGTCACTTAAAATTTCCATCCATCTTCTTTGCCTCATGTATAACTCCTTTTGCCCAAATATATACCTTAAGCTTTTATGATCCGTATAAACAGTAAATTTACTTCCGTACAGATAATGTCTCCAAATTTTAAGAGCAAAAATTATGGCGCCTAACTCTAAGTCATGAGTTGTATAGTTTTCCTCATGCTTTTTCAATTGCCTTGAAGCATACGCAATTACCTTCTTGCGTTGCATTAGCACACATCTTAATCCTAGTTTTGAAGCATCACAGTAAACTTCAAAATCTTCAGTTCCTTCTGGTAAAGCTAGGATTGGGGCATTTGTTAACTTTTGCTTTAGAATCCTAAAGGCTTCTTCTTGCTTAGGTCCCTATTCAAACTTAACTGCTTTACAGGTTAGCTTAGTTAATGGTACAGCTATTTTGGAAAAATCCTTAATAAACCGTCTATAATATCCGGCTAAACCTATAAAACTTCTAATTTCCATTGCGGATTGTGGAACCTTCCATTTGGTAATTGCTTCTATCTTAGCAGGATCTACATGAATACCTTCTTGATTCACCATGTGTCCTAAGAATTGCACTTCTTGCAACCAAAATTCACACTTCGAGAATTTGGCGTAAAGCTTTTCTTTTCTTAACAAAGTTAAGAGTGCATGCAAGTGCTGACAATGTTCGTCCTGATTTTTGGAATAAATAAGTATATCGTCGATGAAAACAATTACAAATTTATCCAAGTACGGTTTACAGATTCTATTCATCATGTCCATGAATGCGGCAGGTGCATTTGTTAACCCGAAGGGCATGACTGTAAACTCGTAATGACCATACCTAGTTCTGAAAGCAGTTTTAGGTATGTCTTCTTCTTGTACCTTCAATTGATGGTATCCGGAGCGTAAATCGATCTTAGAAAAGTATCTAGCTCCTTGAAGTTGGTCAAAAAGATCATCTATCCTAGGTAATGGGTATCGATTCTTAATTGTAACCTTATTCAATTCTCTATAATCAATACACATTCTCATCAAACCATCCTTTTTCTTTATAAACAACACTGGTGCTCCCCATGGGGATGAACTAGGTTGTATGAAACCTTTACTTAGTAATTCATCTAATTGATTTTTCAGTTCTAACATTTCTGTGGGTGCTAACCGATAAGGTGCCTTGGCTATCGGTGTAGTTCCTGGAATTAGACGAATTCTAAATTCTACCTCCCTATCTGGTGGTAATCCTGGTAAATCTTCTGGGAATACATCTGGGTATTTTGAAACTACAGGAATCTCCTTAAGTTCTTTACCTTTAGTACTAATGATTACTTAAATCATATATACTATTCCTTGTTTTCGTTCATAACTAGCAACTTTCATTACTGATATGAACTTCATGGGTTTACGTGGTTTATCTCCTTTAATCATGATTATTTCCCCAGTAGGTGCCTGAATTTCTATAGAATTCTTATCACAAAGGATTCGAGCATGGTTGGCTACTAACCAATCCATTCCTAACACCACATCGAACCCAGCTAGATTCATTGGCAAGAGGTTTGCATAAAATTTATGACCTAAAAGTTCTATATTCTCTTTTTGCAAAACCTTATCTATTTTAACAGAATTTCCATCTGCCGTTTCGACTGTAAAAATCTGCCTAAGTTGGGTTAAGGGTAAATTAAGAGCTTGGCAGAATGAAGTATTTATAAAACTTTGGTTTGCACCAGAGTCAAATAATACTTTTGCGTAAATGTTGTGAACTAAGAACGTACTAGCTATCACATCTGGAATGAGTTCTGCCTCCTGAGTAGTTAATTGGAATGCACGAACATTCTTCTTAGTAGTTCTGTCGGCTGGTTTAACTTTATTGTCTGCTGGTTTAACCAACTTAGGGCATTCTGTCTTAAATGTCCTGTTTCTCCACAGTTATAGCAGACTCTTGTTTTCTTTCTGCAGTCTTCTTCGTGATGTCCTACGGCTTTGCAAAAGTTGCAGGTTATATTACATCTTCCGTAATGTTTCTTTCTGCAATTCTTGCAAAACAGCGGAGTTGAAGATTGCCCTGTTCCTCTTCTCCTGAAACTGCTATTATTACCCGCACGAAATCCTTGGGTAATTTTCTGAGCCAGTTCCTTTTTCCTGTTTTCATCTCTTGTGCATACCAGTTCATCAGTTAGGGTGTTAGCTAATTCCACAGTATCATCAATAGTGTGAGGTCTCGCGGCTTTGACGATATTACGGATTTCGCTAATCAGTCCCCAAACATAGCGAGAAATGAGTACCGGTTCTGGCGAAGCCAGTGTTGGTACCACTCTAGCATATTCAAAGAATGTCGAAGTATAACCGCGACAATCTACACCCATCATTCGATGATTTAAAAACTTATTCGCCATTTGATCTTTTTCATATTCGGGACAGAATTTTCTTTCTACAAGACTTTTAAATTCTTCCCAGTTCATGGCATAGGCCATATTTCTTCCTTTAGCTTGAAGTATTGTATTCCACCATTCTAGCGCCCCTTCTTTGAAAAGATTTGACGCGTACATAACCTTGTCAACCTTGTCACATTTACTTATTGTAATCACTGCCTCGGTTTTCTCTAACCAATGCAGTACTGCAGTCGCTCCCTCATTGCCTGCAAATTCAGCGGGTTTACAAGCAAGAAATTCCTTGTAAGTGCAACCAGGCGTTGCAGCTTTCATTTTCTTAGGGAGCGGAGCCTGTCGTGGTTCATTATTGTGATTAGTATGATTACCGCCTCCGTTGATGCTATTACTGAAGTTATCTTCAGAAATACGTTTGCTAGGAATGATTTGTTGAGGTTCAGCAGGTTTCTGGGCAGCAGCAAGTATTGCTGGAATAGCATTGGCTATCCCTTGAGCAACGATATTTTCTATATCTTGCCTAGTCATAAATTGATCCTCTGGGTATTGCTCAGATTGATTAACCTCGTTTACTGGTTCATTATTAGCGTTTTCCATCTGATAATTAATATATATTATTTATTAGTATCGAATAAATAACAATTATATAAAACAATCATACAAATTTCACAACACATATATAACCAAAACTATCGATTTCTCGATTCCATTTTATATATTCTATAATATGCGTCACTACACACCATTATCTTACAAAGTTTTATTTTAGGTTATTTTACAAGATTATAGTTTACTTTTATTATTATACAACCACAGTTTCATAACTCTACTACCCCTCATCAGTTGGTTTTTCAGTAACGACGTTCCCTCTCGTCGTATTTCCAGGAGATCTGTTCTCCTACTTCCCTGATCCTATTTCCGGCATCCACCAACTCTTCGCCAAAGTGGCGGAGTTCAGCTAAGTTTTCAGTGCTCATTGGTGGGTTTGGTATAGGCTCTGGGTCGAACTGAGGGAGAAAGGAATAAGGACTGTTGAGCAGGTTTTGGAACTGCCAATCATTGGTCCACCACTCGTCCATTCCTAGAGGTTGGGTGTGGATTATAGGTTCTGGGATTGCTGGTTCCAAGTTTATTGGAAGTTGATTTTCAGCAGGATAAGGGTAAAGATTATTATTAATAGGCCTGACAACATCACAACTCGCCAGTGCACGATCTAATTCCTCCTGAAATGGTAACTCCTCAATTTGTCTAGAACTTTCCCCAATTTCCCTCTGGGTTTGCCTAGAACCTTCCCCAAACTCCATTTCCATTTGCCTAGAACCTTCTCCCAATTCCATTTCCAGTGGCCTAGAATCTTCCCTGTCTTCAATCCCCTTACCTTTGTCTAAGGGATTTTCTATTTTAGGAATCTTTCTAGCGGCAGGTTTCCTTTTACGCACACACCTCCATCCCACAAATCTCCTCCTTTTCTTAGGCTTAGGTTTTTCCGGAGGTGGAGCATTGAATTCCATAGGTTCTTCTATGTCGGGTATATACCTATTGAAATCTCTGTAAACCTCTATTTTTACAGGATAGAGATTTAGATTTTGAAGGGCTTCAGACAAGTCGTTCATGCTGTTTAGCACATATGCAAAATACAAAAATTACTAAGTTAAAATTTTATAACAAATTTCATAAATAACATTTAAATATTATTGCATACCGTGTGATTAATAAAGAACAACTGATAATTAAAACATATTAGAGTTTTCAGTAAACTTATTTATTTACTGGATAAAGTTTCTGGCTTGTAGGTGATAAGGGTGCTAAAACTTGAGTAAAGATATTTAAAGATTTGCATTTACTGCTACAGTGGCTAGCATATAAAGAACTGCCCATTTTTCATCTAACTTGTCTTCCCATGGTGGGTTACTGCCTAGTTCTTGGGTTTTCTGATTAACTTTCCCTCCTTTGGATTTCTTTAGTTTCTCTTGACTTTTTCTAATAATCAAACTTCTTTTATTAGGAGAAAGTGGTTCCTCATATTGTGCCTTACGGACAAATATTCCTTCTTCAGGATTTACATAGGGTTTTGAGGAATTTGTTTGGGATGAACTTCCCTTTTCGTTTGATGACCTATCTAATTTAAGATAGATGTTTGAAAACTTTTGCTTACCCATACTGTACACAAATATTCAAATAATAAAACACATAAGCACAGAATAGCCATTAATAATATTAAGTATTTTCTAAATACTTAATTGGCTTAAATCAGTGGCTCTGATACCACATTTTTCTGTCACGGCCCCCGACCCGGTTTGACCCGTTTCAGGAGTCGCGGGACAGAAAATCCCGTGGTATTTATTTGACAGCGGAAATTTTCTTCAGGATCTTTTTAAAACTGAAATTTCCCGATTTTTTTTTTCACAACTTGGGATAAAACCCTGATAATTTACAATCATATGATTTCACGGAGAAATCTTTATTTTACAAAACATGTTTCTTTATTTTATATTAAGCCACTTCCTTAAGCTTGTAGTGCTTCACGCCACTTTTCCTAGATCACAACAGATTACCTGAAACATGTTTGAAAAAGGTTTTGTCAGCGGGAAATACTGGTGAATCATTCTTTTTAATAAAACGACACGTTTGTTATAATTTACAGTATTAAGAGTTTTTATATTTGCTCCTTCAAGATTGGCAAAGACTTAATCACTGCATTCACAGCATTAAGAGTTTTTACATTTGCCCCTTATCTTATAATTAGCTGGTTCAGTTGTCACTCGACCGGATCTATGACTGTGGTCATATCACTATTGGGTCCTGTCACCCAATAGTGACGTATATCACTAATTAGGCTCGCCCACCTAAAGTGATAAAAACAGCAGTAATGTGCACAATACCCCACTTACTGCCAGTAACTTAAGATTAGCAAAGACTTAATCAATGCAAAATATAACTGGAAAACATTTAAGGTTTTGTAAGCAATTTGATAAAAAGAGAATGACTCACATTGCAGATTTAATATGAACAGAGCTTAGCCTACTGATTAGCCTTGATAACCTAATTTAATAACATGCACACGAACTCGGTTAATAACTAATACAGCATTTACGATAACTCACGAGATTAAACCTTCACTATGAATGACAAAGTGCGATACTTAAACATCCATCGAATTAACGACGAATGACAAAGCATAAACCCTAATGTGGGCAGCACTTAAACATCCATTGGATAGTTTAATCGATCGGACATTGAATCGTAGCAGTGATCGAGTTAATACCCGGTATCGGAGCAGTACCTCACTAATTATAATTGAATTTTCGACTTCAGAGTACTATCAATTCGTTTTTACGAAAAGATTTCGACACCAGTGGATTGTGCAAGTGGCGGGCTATTTATAGCTGAATTTAGGACCTTACGCGGCCCGCGTAACCCATCACCTATATCTTACGCGGCCCGCATGGCCGCCCAGTCTACGTATAGGTTTGCATGGTCATGGGCTTAGGCTTGACAGGTGATTAATACGTGGCCTGGATACTTATCCGGTCAAACTCAAGGTTGACGCGGCTAATTCTTTGCAATGGACTGCATGCTCCCCAAAAGAATCCAAGCAAGCCTTCCGACATACGGGACACGGGTCATCAACCGGGAAAAGCGGTACCATCAGCCGGTACTTGAGGATAGCCCGGTATTCCACAGCCGACATAGATTTCCCTAAACCTTCGATAGGAACAACAGACAGGAAATCCTGAGCATGGGGGGCTAGCAAACACTCAAACATGGCTCGCTGCCACAGGGACAAGGCAAACTTCTCTTCAACTGTCTTGACGATTTCACCATATAAGGCATTCGCTAGAATTTTATGGGCTTTAAGGGGGCGATGTCTTTAATGTAGAAACCGACCAGACCCCCTAAACGGGTTAGGAGGGAAGCTAACCTCCATTGGAGGTCCCCGAAAAAGCACCCCCACAAACAACAATGTCCTCGATCGCATTCCGAAACCCCTTGTTAAAAACAGAGACGGCTCCCCCAACATAAGAAGGCTGACACGTACTGAGTCCAAACAGCAGTTTAGCAACCCCCAAGCACGAATGAAGCAGGAGGAGTTTGCTCTAAGGATCCCGAAGACGTTTAAGGCATCCCATCAGCTCAACCGCACATTTGGCTCTTTTGAGGGCCAAACCACTAATAAACTCTCCATCTCTACTGACAGCACCACTCAACACTTTCACACCATGCACCGGCCTACCAATCTCCTGCAACAATAAACCCTCTTGATTCTGATCCAAATACTTTTATGGAGCAATTCTTGACTCTACAACCACATTTAATTGTTAACTCCACAACTTTTATACTTGTCATCAAAAGAAGAACAAAATATATATTTTTAACTTTTGGATGTACATTAGCCACCAGCCGCTGGTCCTAAGTAGGGGTGTTCAAAACCGATATCCAAAATTTTCGGATACCAAATGTCGCTATCCAATTCTGTATCTGCAATTTCGAATATCCGATCGGATAGTGAATCAGACATCCGAATATCCAATTTTTTATTTAATTTTTTTTAATATTCGGAACCGGATATTTCGGATAGTTTCGGATATCCAGTTATAAGTTTTAGGATATTTTTCGGATATTTCGGATATTTTCGGATACTTCGGATATTCGGATATCCGATATTTCGGATTCGGATATCAGATATTTCAGATTGGTTTTTTCGGATACGGATAGTTTTGAACATCCGTAGTCCTAAGAATCGGCCTCAGGTATTAATATATAGTAATATCACAACCTCCAGAAAAGGGACAAAAAAATACCAAATAAGTTATAATAAACATAATAAAATAAAGACCTATCACCCATATCAACAAACTCGTCAACAAAGTCACAATCGTTAACACATTTGTTGTTAAGTTAACAAAATGTGGCAAGCTTGAGGATTGTAGGAGGGAATCAGCAAATGAACTTGGGCTTGAGGATTGTAGGAGGGAATCAGCAAATGAACTTGGGATATTTTTATTTAATTTTGAGTTAATTACACAGATGGATCATGTGGTTTATAGCTAGTTTCGCCTTTGGTTACTAACTTTTTTTTAACATGCTCAGGTTTCATGGTTGCAATTTTGTAACATCTTCGGGTACTAACACCAAACTTAGTTAATTTTTATGTTAAATTTCAATAAAATGACTATAGTACCCTTTCATTTTAAAAGAATCATTTATGTCACTGCTCTATTTTTAATTCCAAGTACCATTCTTGTAATTACTCTACTTAATTCCAAGAAGCACCCAGATCCAAACTGCCGGTGAGGCGGCCGCCGGAAGTCCATCGCCTGGCGGATGTGTTTTTTATTGGTAACTAGGTAGTTCCACCCGCGCGTTGCGGCGGGGAACCAACCAGTTTTGCATAGCAAAGTTCATTAAAGATTTCCGGTTGTGAGTTGCAAAAGGGAAAAACTATCATTTTGCACTAAGTTGTTAGATATTTTAACAAAGTTGAAGTTATACTTTAAACATGTTAATGACAACCACATCTAATCAACCCTGCTGCTACTTTGTGAATCAACTATTCAATTCAACAAAATAATTATACGTGTAACAATATAACATTACAACCACTCTAGTATCCATTTGCCCAATCCATATTATTCTAACCCAGCCCACTCAAAGCAAAAAAAAAAAAAAAAAGCACTTGTGCCCTATTCTCACATACCCTTAAGGCTAACGGTAGGTTCATATTTTTCGGTAACACAGGAGTTGTTATCCTATAGTTTCTCAAGCCGCTAAAATCCACCATTGTTGCACCAGGGCGAACAACATCCACCATTTTCATTAGTTTCTCCACATTCATCTGCCATAAACACATACATAACATCAACACAACAATTACCAACATGAAGAGACATCAAAAAAATATCAGGTTGAACCCATCTGATGTCATTGTAGATTTGAAGTTTAGTATTTATTTATAAATTTCAAAAAAGTCAAATTCTTCTAGTTTGACTAATTTTGTATATGCAAATTTCAAAGTAAACATGAGGGTTTTGAACCCTTTATATGGATACAAAGATTAATGCTTTAGAAGCTGAAATCTGTGGCAAAGTTTGAACAATCCACAGCATCATAATGCATATGTAACGACAAACTCTTACAAAACATGATTAGTTTTTTTTATTTATTAATTTTACTTTTATGTTAGTATTGAACTATTTTATTTTTATTATTTTACTTCAAATTTAGATTCAGTCATTCTTTTAAACAATCTTAAACTACGATTTACTTTTAAAACCGATCATATAACACAAATTTTGGCCAACAATAAGACAAAGATTATAAACAGTAAAGACGGACCAACATAGATTGGAGACATAAGTGAAATTGGTTAATAGGAAAAAGAGGTGAGGTGTGGGTTCTTACCATCTTTGCCGGAAACAGGACCTTGAGCCACCACCGTCTTTACCCGCCTCATCATAAGAACACCACCATTTGTAGCAAAATAGTCTGCAAGGTATAGGACAAAATCGTTAGTGACTTCAACCATACACTTTGGAGATTAGTTGAAAATTGCATCAGAAAGGAATTTCTAATCCATACAACCCTACATATTCAACACTACTCACATTTTGTTAAACGGTATATTTGATCTTGGTTATGTGATTCTCAAAATATATTTACATTTTACGCAAGTAAGTTCCTTTCTGAGTGGGATATTATTGGGCATCTTTATTTCTTTGTTTATGTTAATTTCCTTGCCATTCCTTAGGTGACATCCATTCATGTATAGGATGTTTGATCGAGATGATTCCAAAAAAGACACCAGTTATAACGTAAAAAAACTTTGTTTAAGCATAACCAGAGTTGAAAAAAAAATGGCGAAAGTAGCAAACCTCCAAATTTTGTTGACTGTTCTGGTTGCTCATGTGCATATGTAAGGTTGTAAATTCACTTGTCTGGTAATTAAGAAGGTAGCTTGCATCAAATCTCAAATAAACGACAATGATTATACCAATTCATGTAACATAACACATCGACCCATACCAAAAACTATACACTTATGCCTTGACCTCGAGAATTCAGCAAACTGTTCATGAAGATAATATTATATCCTACAAGCCTATTGATCAAAAGTTGTTGCCACCTGGAGATTGTAGGATAAGAAACAACAATTATAAATGCGCAGTGTAAAATACCTGAAACCTTTGATAACTTCGAAGAGTAATATCAGTATAACCAACCAGATTTTCTAACTAACGACTTTATCAAAGATGGAAGCAAAAACTTGAAAAAAGGGGGATAGTAAGTACCTTAAGTGCCAGAAACTACCATCGTCGCGCCCCCATGCTGTGATGATATCCGTTCGTCAACAGAACCATGATCGGAATTGCCGGTAGTCGGTTCATTTACCCTAACCCGTATAAGTTAAGCTTTCAAAATTGTAGGACAACAAAGTTAATAAACATGAACTAAACATTTGTGTACAAAACTCATATCACCAAATCCAAATCCAGCAGTTACATTACGAATCAATCGCACAATTTGAAACTCTAGAAATCGGAAAACATAAACATCAACCTCAGTAGCACCTAAATTCTCTATAAGAGTAATCTTGTTCCCTGTAAATCAAACAAAATACACACATAGATAAGTGAAAACAGAAACATGATTTGAATTGTAAATCAGGTCAAATTGAAAACTCAAAGGATGAGGAGAGTAACCTCGAAGATCTAATTCACGGTTGATGGAACCCTTAACGCTACCACCGTGTCACTGTCGCCAACGTCTCTCCGCCCGCTCTCCTCTCTCTCTCTCTACCGTATGAGATTTAAAGAAACCGGCCACCGTCGTGGCTCTGCCATCTCTCTCTCTATCGTATGAGATTTAAAGAAACCGGTCGCAGCCACCGTCGTGGCTCCGCCACCAGGGGCGGCCCTGCTTCTGCCAGCCCTCACTCTCTCTGCCAGCCATGGTGACGAAGCTTCTCCCATCTCTCTCTAGATTCTGCCGCTGCCCCCTCTCTTCCCGTTCTCTCTCTTTTTAGGCTGATTAGAGAAGACACGTGTCCGAATGGGGGATGACCGCCCAAATAGATCAATGAGAAGAAACCAGGCACACAAAACACTATTCATTTCCCTTCATCTATAATACAGTCACATTTTATAAATAACAATAAGATTCTATCTGAAAGCATCTGTTTACCAGTTATTTTAGTGTTCATAAAGGAATACATTATCCACACAGTTTTACAATATAACCCGAACAATTATCTAAAAAGATTCTTTATGAGGCAATAAAATTTGGATAACAAAAAACTTACAAAGATGAGAAACACTGCATTATGCCAATCGGAGCAACCTCTCAAATACAACAACATTAATACTTCAAAAGCAACAAACAAACATCAAAAAATAACTTAAAATTAACACGGAATTACGTAAAAATAAACGCTTACAAGTGTCCAATCCGCAGTGACCCTCTGGGATGGTCCGGTCCGCGATGGTGGATTGACGGTGGTGAACCTACCGTCATTACCCCTCTCGTTCACGCTCAGCCACTCTCACGCGGATGGCTTCGTGGTATACCCTAACTACGCCATGAGTCGATCGACATAAAAATGGAGAGACGCAGACGAAAAGAGCTTACCTGAATTCTCGTCGGAACACCGATTCAAATCTGAAACCTAGAATCCATAGCGATCACGGTTGCCGTCAACTACCATGGTTGTTTGCTGCGTCAAAACCACCAGACCATCACCACCGGTTTAACCCGAGGGTGGCCGGCTGGAGACCACGGTCGGATCCTCCATCACCGCTCTCTCAAATCTATCTCTCTCTTACCCCTTTCTCTCTCTCTCTTTATCTCCTAATATTTGATCACCGTAAGAAATAATGGGATGGGAAGCGGTGTAGGTTGGAGAGACACCCACGTGTTTATGTGAAATCCCTGAAATGCCCTTCAATTACTGTTCATTTACTTTCTCTATTATCATATTTAGATTGTATGGATCTAAAGAGAAGTAAGCATTCACCAGGGAACCTGGAAGTAGCAACGAATTAAGTTCCGCCACACTGGAAACAAGCTGTTGTGTGCATGGAATTGATGATGAATTCTTGTAGTAAATCTCAGTATTCCATCTGGTAGTATCTTCTGCTAGAGGGGGTATGCTGTAGAAATCACATATTAGAAAGAAAGTAAGTGTACTTTGACCAACAATTTTCAAGAATAACAAAATCTAACTTACTGTAATCTAATGGTTGGCGAGTTGTAAAAGCCAGTTTTTCTGGTTACAACAGGTCTCCACTGCGAGTTTCCAACGAAATCAACGAATCTTTTAGCAACAACATCACATGCCTCAAGTATGTACAGAGACTTGAAGAACTTGCATCGACTACAAAGTTGTTGGATATTATGTCCGGTTCGATAAGTCAACGCTACCAACCGGGTCTTGACCCGTAAGAGTTACACCTTGTGCAACGAACTAAAATCCACTTAACTAATTTAACTGGTAATTACAAACGATACGCGGGTATTGAACTGAGAGACGGGTACGTGGACCGGGTGAGACAAGAACACTCTTGTATTGCCACTTGTCGCGCACCTAAATCTCGGCCAATGGCATTGCATGCAAAGGATCTTCTTGCCACTTGTCGCACACCAACATCTTGGTCAATTGCAACACATGCACTATGCTTGTGTGCCACTTGGCAAGCATGCATAAGGTTCCATGGCTTTAAGAGTTTGGGTCTTGCATTGTTGAACATGAGATGATAAATAAAAAGGATGCAAGAACTTAAAAAACTCTCTAACACCCATAACCGGCCACAACCGCCGCCACCGTTGGCTAGGCCGCCGCCGCCGACCCACCCCGCTGCCGCCGCTCACCGCCGGCCGCCGCTACCTCACCGTCGCTCGCCGCCGGTCACCGCCGCCGCTATACGGGTTCGCACTCGCATTCGTTGGTTCGTATCACTAGCACATGTTCGTTGAACCTAGGTGTCTCGACCGGTTAGTCATTAACCGAGGTATATCTTTCTCATCGGTAGTTAAATATTTTACTGTGCTCGTATTTGCATGTAACCGGGTCCTGTCGGGTTTCGTTTTGTTGATCATTTGTTTACTTTTCCGCTGCGTTTTTATTAATTAACTCGCTTAATTAATTAACTATTATTTATTGAACCGTTTCCTTTTGATAAATAAAGTTTTGACCGATCACCACGGAAACCCAACAGTGGTATCAGAGCCTTGGTTACAACATACGAGTCGGTACCGGTTCTTTTAACTGGAATTAGAACACAAACTTTATTTATTTAAAGTTTCTTATCTAAATTTTTTTTAAGGGCACTTTATTTTTGGTCAATATTTTATTTGTTTTGCTTAACCAAAACATTGCCCGGTTTATATTGTGATTGTTGTGCGATGTGTAAATCCGGCCCGACCTTATTTTTTAGTTGTATATTTTATTCGGTTTTGTAATTATTATTTTTGGCCACCGAGATGGTTCAAAGTTGTAATACATTAGTTTATGGTTTTGGCCCGTCTTGTGGTTCAAAGTTGTAATAGATAGGCTTTTTGTCTTTGTTGTATTTACTTGTTAAATATTGTTGATACGAAGACCCGAAGCAAACCCGAAGCAAAACCGAATGCCAAGAGGAGTCTTGGAGTTAGTGGGAGTTGCTCAAGACAACAAGATGCACTCAAGTCCATCCTTGTGGTTGTTTGTGTGTTGTGACCCCGTGACCCGTTTGATCTTGCTATTAGGCTCTAGCAAGATCGAACAATTTTTGGCCATATAGATTTACATATTTTTCTTGCTATTGTGGTTGCTTTTATTTTATAAATTGTTATAACGTAACCAACCCAAATACCAACATGATTTTAAAAAGAGTTTTAAAATATTAAAAACAATCACATTAAAACAAGTTCTAAATTGTTTTTATAACTTGTTAAAGTTTTCGTTATAAAACAAAGGTTGTATTTTAAACAAATAATAACCAATTAAGTTTTGCAAATTAAACTAGTTTTTATTTTCCAAAACTATCAACTTAATAGTTTTCTATAAACTTAAAATTGGTTATTCCAAGTCGCGACAAACTTAGTTTTATAGGTTATCTAAAACTAATTGTCCCGAGAGGTGAAAGAGTCCTTTTGGTTATGTCGCAAATTTAATATCTAAATTAAAACCGACTATAACGACCCTATTTGGTAAAAATTAAAATCAATAGTATATGCCATCCTACTACTAGTAACACTTGGGGCATAATGCGAACCATCAGTGTTGGAGCCACAGCACAACACTTGGTGTCTAGTTTATCCTTCCAAGGTGCAAGGGCTTTGTCGACACATCCGACCCTTCCACATGTGACCGTTTTAGGACGACTATTACTTTTCTTCTCGTGTTTACGTGCCCCAGCTGTCTCGAGAACAAAAGTGGCATAGATGAGGCCAAACGTATCAATGCAAGGACAATAGGTTATCCTCACAGCCTCATAAACCTCGGAAGTTGTGCCTTTCTCACAATTGACAATCGTTGTCAGTCCGCTTGAACCCCTTGCAAATGTTGCGTGCCCCAGCCGCCATTAGAAAGAGCTTCTAACTGGATTCTCGTTCCTTATCGTCTCACCTCACGAATTAAGGAGATATACATCGAAAATACTAATTAATATCACCTTGCTTATATATAACAGATGTCTAATGAAAACAACTCCTTCATTTTCAAGTCTATACTTGAAAAGGAAAAGAAATAAAAATTTGAATAACACCAACCTTCTCGAATGGCACTGCAATCTGAGAATAGTTCTCAAGATGGAGGAAAAGCTGTATATCTTAGCTGGCCCAGTCCCTAGCGAGCCTGAAAGTAATTCTACTACTGCTCGCAAGGCACTGGAGTAACATAACGAGGATGCCGTTGAGGTAGCCTGCCTTATCAAAGCCACCATATCTCCTGAACTTCAGAAAAACATGGAAGATAAGGATGCTTATGACATGATCCAGCAACTGAAAGGCATGTTCCAGAAACAAGCCCGACAGGAGCGATATAACACCATGAAACAGCTCATAAGCTGTAAAAAGCTGGAAGGATCATGTATCAATACTCGTGTGCAAAAGATGAAAGGATACATTGACCAGATGAACAAACTTGGTTATTCCACAAAACCAACCAAGTTCTAATGGTCGAGTCTGGTGGTGTTAAGAAGCCCAATAACAAGAAAAGGAAACATAAGAGCAAAGGCAAGAGAAAAGTTGTTGTTGCCAGAAATGCCACCAACAACAAGCATGTTGCAAAACCACACCCTCCTAGGAGCGACAGTGCTTTGAATGCAACCAAATGGGCACTGGAAGGGAAACTGCCCACAATATCTAGCCTAGCTGAATATGAACAAGGCCAATAACATTGGCACTTCTTCTGATATTCTCATTTATGTTATCGAACTTTTCACTGTTTCTAGCAACACACGGGTATTTGATACCGGATGTGGTTACCACATCGTTAGTGTCCTGCAAGAGCATGAAAAGTGGAAGAAACTGAAACAAGGCCACATCGAACTCATAGTTGGTAATGAGAGTTCCAGTTCTGACAACTAGAACATTTTGTTTTTCATGTTCCCCTGGCCTTGTAGTTGTAAGTCCCAAAACAACACAATCGGATATCAAACACTAATCAAAGTGCGGAATACTGAGAAAAGTGTAGAAGAACAAGAACAAACAATCGATTATAACAACCAAGGTGCACACGGTTTCTAGAGAACCGTCTGGTACACCAACACAGAAATCGAAAATACTGAAGAACCTCTCTAAAATGTCTAACCTCATAATGAACTAGGTTCACCCTATTTATAGTTACATAGGGTGACCTAGTTACAGACTGGGCCAGACCCACATACACAAATAATAACCAAACAGGCCCAAAACATCTAATTAGCCCACATGGCTTATTCTAATATTATCTAACCCACTACGAGGCTAAGCCCAATAGCCTATAATTGTGTTTGATAAAGATAGGCGTAAACCTACACCATTATTGGGCCTTACAATATCCCCCTAGGTTTATGCTGTCTTTATCAAACTGCAGTCTTCATCATGTGGGAAGATGCTTCATGTCTTCATTCTAAAAATTTGGGCTCTTTGTTCTTCTCTTTCACGATCAGCTTTGCTTGAAAAACTTGTTGAAAAGAATGCAAGCGGAGGATTCTCAGCAACTATCTTCTTTATCAATGTCTTCTCTTTCAAGCAGGTTCACAGGTACTTCTTCAAATGTACTATCACTGTCAGATGATGACTTGTATCTGGTTCTTCTGACTCAGGCACATATTGTTGTTGTGATGCTTCATGCTTTATCAGCAGCCAACAGCATCTCAATCTTCAACAACCCCTGTTTCTTGACTTGAATTTTAAATTCTGCACATACTCAGAAATTCATAAACAAACATTTATGTGCAACAGAGGGAAATACCACATGAACACTTGGTACATCCAAGTATTTGTACTCGGATTTTACAATTCAAATTTCTTTCAAATTATGATGATCAATCAAATCTTCAAGAACGGTTAAAAAATTTTAATAAAACAAAGAAGCACTCTATTTTTGGATTTTTGATTTTATAAAAACTAACAATTTAAACTAAAACACAAATAAACAAAGAAACTAATATACAATTACAATTTGCAATGGGATCAAATCATAGTGTTTCAGGCCAAACTACACTTATCAACACTAATTTACTTTGGGTGATCCGAGCGATTGCCAGTATATTTGTCCACTTAAACTTATCTCCCTAGGCCTTTTTCAAATGACGGTCTGCAACTGATTTATCATGTTTTCATTTTAATTGATATGAACACTCAATTCAATCACGATCAAATCCCGGAATTTTTAATCAGAACACGCTATCATGCATGCAGTTTCCCTACCACATATTTCACAACCCTATTCTAGGATTCTGAAATCTTGACTGGGACTGGATTGAGAAGAGAAAAGAATAGATCATTTGCAGAGATGGATATAATATACAGATCAAATGAGTTTTCTCAGTTTGATATAGGTTTTTTTTTCGGGTTTCTTTTGGGCACTAGAGGGCCTCTTTCGGGTGTATTTGATCTATAGCGCGACAACGTACAGCTAGGTCAGCATGTATCTGGATGCAGCAGAAGCTGACGTTGCCTAGCACCTCCAGGTCTTTGGTCACGCAAAACAGAGGAGATACACGAGTTGGACAGAAAAGATTTCAGAACTAGAACGAAATTGTGTGTATCGGGACGTCACACACGCATTCAAATAGACATGTCCTAATTCCAAGTGACCGATCTTTCCTGAGGTCATAGAATAAATTTAGTGTTCTAAGCAATACCAGTCAAAGAGTCTAGCCATCAGGATAAAGCCTACCAACATATCACTCTAGAGTCAGACCATTTCAATATTTGTCTTACATGAGTCAGCCTTAATCCACATAATGAAATTATTTCATTTCCCATATATGCAACAAAATATTTGATTTTTCTAATTTTTTCGAATGTTTTTGTATTTTCTCATTTTCTCTATTTATAGATATCTCTGAATATCCCCCTAAATTTGTGCATAAATTTTATGAGCAAATTTACCTAACAACGAAAACATATATACAAAGAGAAACACAAAAGAAAAGCTAAAATATTTTTGTTGTTTTTGCCTAACCGTTCCATCATAAGATTTAAGATTAATCAATATCAAAGTTAGAATGCGAAATTTAAATTTGTACATTTTCGCTGATCTTGTCTTACCTCTCTTATCTCCTTTAAAAGAAACATGTCAACTGTAAAGAAATATACCTTTTGCAACAGTGAAATGTTACCCGTTTTGTCTCTGGAACAACCGCTATCAACATCCAAGGATTTTCAACAGCTCCTCCTTGGTTGTCCCTGAAAAGTAAGGAGATTAGCAATACATTGGTACCCAGGCCATCGTGGTCCTGGGTATTCTAGAAGCATCAACGTAAGACACTTCTCAAAAGCACATGCCCCCTTTAGATTCAAGGACTGGTGATGTCGCTGCTTTGTGTTTTGCCCTCCAAACTTGTTTAGGCTTCTCTAATTTCTTAGGAGCCTTGGGCAAAACATTCTGCTTTTCAACCTTTTTGTTTTTCAAAACTTGTTTTGGTTTCAAAGCTTGTTTTCGTTTTGTTTTAGCAGCATTCCAGTCCCCATCAGATGGTTTAACCTGGGGATGCTTATTCATCATTGCCTTTGGTTTTTCAACCTTCATTGGCTTAGAATAAGATATGTCCCACGGTGTAACCTTCTGATGTTGTGTATAATACGGCACGTAGGGACGATGTGTGCAGTTTCTTGCAATGTGACCGGGTATGCCGCAGTTGTAGCAAGTCTGCTTCTTTACATAAGGGGCATATCCCGATCCATTCCATCCAACTGATGCTGGATTTGCGTTATAAGGCTTGTTGGATGATTTGTTTGCAGACTTTTCAACCTTTCTACCCTGCTTCTTATGTCCCTGTCTGCAACAGTTAGCACATTCACTTTTAGGGTTAGCATTTTCATTTCTAACTGTTTGCTTTGGAGGCACATATTTGTTTGAAGGGCCTCTCAAAGCTGGCTCAGAAACAGCCTTTCTCACATATGGAGGGGCATCAGCAGACAAATTTGATGTTTTTGAACAAACATCGTTACCCTTTTGGCAAACAACATCATCATCCTCAACCCAATCCTCTACTATTACCTCATCTGCACATGAAGTAGAGGCATCAGTAACATTCACACATTTAAAATCAAGGACTGGCCTTGTTATTTCAATTTCAGATGTTTTGGGCTCAGTCACTGTTTCACTGGTTGATTCAGCTGAACCACCTGAGTTACATTCCTTTTGTAGTGGCTCTACTGAATCCTCTGCTGCTGAGTCAGCTGCTTCAGAAGACTCACAGCTGGATTCACTAGATTCAACTGATTCCAATTTATCAGAATCAGTTGCTTCAGGTGATTCACATTTGGAGTCAGATGGAGCAGGTGGCTCAGATGCTACTATTGTTTGTTCTGATTCAACTATTTCAGGTGATTCGTTACTAGACTCGGCTGAATCAGCTAACTTTGACTTTTCACAGTTAGCTGTCTCCGAGGAGTCACATGATGAATCAGATGAAACAGTTGACTTAGTTTGTTTGCGAGACCATTCAACAAACTCATTCAACATAGCAAACTCAAAATTGAAAAATTTTGGTTTAGACTCTTTCTCTTGTTGTTGTACTTCAGGTGAATTTTGAGAAAAACTTGACACAGTATTATCTAATACTTGAAAATGTTTGTAAATGTTCGCATTATTCTCAAAATTTAGAGTCTCAGTTTGCTTTAAAACATCAGCAGGTTTGACGAAAGTTTTATCAAATGCCTGTTTTTCTAGAACAATTTTAGTTTTATCTGGCCTTGTGATTTTGACTTTCTTCGGCTTAACAGGCTCAACCTTCCTATCCCCGGGCTTCCCATATTCCATTTCAGGCAAGTCGGCTATCTCCTCCTCAGTCATAGGAATAGAGGTGTAATTGTGATTGTATGGTGGAGATATGCATACAAATCCCAATCCTTTATTCCTCACTTCTTTTTTGCTATACTTTAACTGTTGATTTATCATCTTTTCGACCTTTTCGCTTGAAACATCAAATTTTTTGAAATTAAATTCTGTATTTTCGAAAGTCGATTTTAAGTCGTTTAATTCAACAGTTAATTTTTCAGATAGCTCCTTGAAGTGGAGATATTGACATTTTGCTTCGCTTAGATCACTATGCAACTGTCGAATGTCACGTTTTTTAGCCTCTACCACTTCCTTATACCCATCCAGTTTCTTTTTAACTTCGTAGCTACTGGATTTGGTACATTGAAGTTGCATAGAAAGCGATTGAGCCTGTTCTTTAAAACCTTTTACTTTCTCTCTACATTTTACAGTACAACAAACATCATCTACACATATCTCTTGGATTGTGGGAGTGAAGTCGTGGATTTGAATACCTTGAGTGGACTGCTTGTCAGTGTTGTCATATGATTTGATGAGTGAGATCAGCTCATCCGGCTTCATTTTGTAACAGTAGCAGTCGGTTGTCACAATTATCTGATTAACATTTCTAAACCAACTACAGTTTGCCTGATCTGGAATCCTTTTTATAAAATCTAGAAGCTTTGTGTTGCTCGTGCGATTAGACACCTCAATCTCAGCCTTCTCAATTTCAGAGAGTAGTTCAGCAAACCGGCCTGTAAGTGCTTCTATAGATTCACCATACGAGTATTTGAATCCTTGAAATTCCTGCTCAAGCACCTCTCTCTTAGAAGACATTTTTAAGATTTGATCCCCCGAAAATGTGATCCCCCAAAAATGTGCGCCTTTAACTGTTTCCACAACACAAGCCCAAAGCGAGAACCCGTGTACTTGCTAACTCAGACCCGTTGCCACACACACAAATCAACAATCTGTACCGCACCTTCAAATCTGTCAAAACTTATCACCAAAAATAACCAAGATTTTTTTTTATTTTAATAAAACCCCCTTTTATATATATATATATATATATATATATATAGGGAGAAGATCATGCGAGAACCACCTCTTATTGCGAGAACCGCGAGAACCAATGTGAACACAACCAAAAATGCCTAAAAATAGCTAAAAATCACACAAAAATTTTTTTTTTTAATTTTTCAATATTTTTTATAAAAAAATCGCTACTTTTCAAAGCCAAAAAAAAAAAAAAAAAATTTAAATATTTTTTTTTGCTTCTAAAAGTAGCGATTTTAACATAAAAAATATTAAAAAATTCAAAAAAAAAATTTAGATTTTTTTTTTTTGATTTTTTTAGATTTTTTTAGGTTTTTTGGGGTTTAGTTTTTAGCATTTTAGCTTGGGGTGGGGGGAGGGGGGTTTAGGTTTTTGGGGGGTGGGGGAGGGGGGTTTAGGTTTTTTTGGGGGGGGGGGGGGGGGGGTGGTTAGGTTTTTTTTAGGTTTTAGTTTTTAGCATTTAGCTTGGGGGGGGGGGTGGGAGTTAGGTTTTTTTAGGTTTTTTTTAGGGTTTTTTAGCTATTTTAGGTTGTGTTCACATTGGTTATCGCAGTTCTCACAATAAAGGTGGTTCTCGCATGAGCTCCTCCCTATATATATATATATATATATATTAATTACTAAACTTTTTTTTATATATTAAAAGAAAATCTAATAATTAATTTAACTATTATTAATAAAAATATATTATTTCTAAAAATGATTAGGTAATGATTATATAATGATTATTATTATTATAATTATTTATATGATTATTATTAATATTAAAACAAAACCTAAATTAACGATCAAAACAAATACAGATCGTCTTCTTCTTCGAATCAACTGAACCAAACCCAAATATTCAATTTCAAAAACGGCCGACTTCCTCTTATTTGTTTCAAACTACCGTGGAGACAAATGGAGAAGATATTTGTTTCGGATGATGATCGATGATGAATGATACGAAACAGTGAAGAGGTAGTCGGAGGGTTGATGAAAACGGTTGTCAAGGTTGTCGGAGATGGTGAATGGGTGCGAGTTTACGACGGTGGTAGACGATGATGATGATTGATGATAATGAACGAAGATGAAGGTTCGTCAGAGATGGTGCTTGCGATCGGAGTACGGTGTCGGTGTGTAACAGAGATGGTGAACGTAGGAGGTTTCAACGTGATGGAGATGATGATCGATGTAGTTGGTGTTATGATGAAAACGGTGACCGGAGAATGAGATGAACTCGAAACCGACAACTCGAAAACTGAGAATTTTTCGAATGGAATTCGACTGATGGTGTCTGAGATGATTACAATGATCGATGATGATGGACTGTATGATAGTCGTGGTGTGATGATGATAATGAATCTGTGATGGTTTTCAGATGCAGAAGATGATGAACTTCTGATCGCACAAGCCAAAGATAATCGCACAAGATACGTAGTCGCACAATTTTTGTTGAAGATGATGATGAATGTTTGCAGTCGCACAAGAGTTAGTTCAGTCGCACAAGAAGAAATGAGAAGATGTTGACTTTGGAAATCGCACAAGTTGTTTCAGTCGCACAAGATGATTGGTAATGACTGTTGGTTTTGGTCGCACAAGTTGTAGTCGCACAAGAAGTTGTTGAATCGCACAAGATTTGACTTGAAAATGACGATGATGACGTACTGATCCCACAATTTGAAACAATATCACTTTTTTGATATAGTGGTAGTCGCACAATATATATTCGTTGACTTTGGAAACAATAAACCAAATTAATCCCGAAAATCAAGGACCAATTCGAAATTCAATCTTCAATTGATAGTTTCCACCAATAACTTCCAAAATAGTAGCAAACACAATCTCTCTCTTCCCCAAACGAATCAAACCACCAATTTTTTACTGTTCTTTATATCTTCAAGTGTGTTCTTCGCGTTCTTCGAATCTACAAAAAAATTTCTTGTTCTTCGAATGATATCCAACACAACCGAGCCTTCGTGAGACTACTTAGGCTCTGATACCAATTGTAAGTCCCAAAACAACACAATCGGATATCAAACACTAATCAAAGCACGGAATACTGAGAAAAGTGTAGAAGAACAAGAACAAACAATCGATTATAACAACCAAGGTGCACACGGTTTCTAGAGAACCGTCTGGTACACCAACACAGAAATCGAAAATACTGAAGAACCTCTCTAAAATGTCTAACCTCATAATGAACTAGGTTCACCCTATTTATAGTTACATAGGGTGACCTAGTTACAGACTGGGCCAGGCCCACATACACAAATAATAACCAAACAGGCCCAAAACATCTAATTAGCCCACATGGCTTATTCTAATATTATCTAACCCACTACGAGGCTAAGCCCAATAGCCTATAATTGTGTTTGATAAAGATAGGCGTAAACCTACACCATTATAGGGCCTTACAGTAGTTACTTTAAATAACTGTTTATATGCACCTGGTTTGGCCAGAAACACTATTTCAGTTTCTTCACCGTTTGAACAAGGATTCAATTCAAGTACGTTTTAAATGGTTCTTCTATTATAGCCTACTTGAATGATATCTTTTATTTTGAGGCTGAACCTCGAAATGGTATTTATGAGATTGATGTTCAAACAACTAATAACATATATCATCTTTCTAAACGTAACAAAGCTGGCATAAATGAAATATATTTATGGCATTGCAGACTTGGCCACATAAGTAATGCACGCATAAAATGGCTCCAGTCCAAGGGGATTCTTGAATCCACTAGACAGGACTCCTTTGATGATTGGGAATCTTGCTTAGCTGGCAAACTCACAAAGCACCCCTTCACTGATGTTGGTGAATGGATCAATGGTCTTCTAGAACTCATTCACATGATGCATATGGCCCTTTCAGAACCATGACTAAAACCAGCTTGATAGAAAGATAAAAGTACTTCGATCAGATCGAGGTGGTGAATATCTCAGTTTTGGATTTCTCAATCATCTAAAAGAGTGTGGAATAGTTTCACAACCCTCTCCACCTAGCACACCCCAACATTATGGCGTGAGTGAAAGGTGAAATCGAACTCTACTTGATATGGTTCAATCGATGATGTGTAGAACTAACTTTCCTCGCTCCTTTTGGGACAAGCTCTTATGATCGCTTCCCGCATTGTCAGTTTAGCTCCGACTAAAAGGTAAACAAAACTGCCATATGAGATATGGCATGGGCATAAACCCGATTTGGAATACCTTAGAGTATGGGGATGTGATGATACATCACAAGTGATTCTGATGATAAGCTCGATCCTCGATGCGAAAAGGTTGTTTTCGTCAAATACTATAAAAGAAGCGGATATTATTTCTACCATCCTGATGCAAATGTGATTTCCATCAAACGGAAGGGACACTTTCTCGAGGAAGAACTTCTTAATCGAGAAACTGGAAATAATGTGGTTGATCTTGAAGAAATTCGAGAACCACAAACAACCACTAATGTAGTTGGACTGTCTGATCAACAAGTAGTTGTTGCCAATGAATCAGACATAAAGCATAAGCGTTTGCAGAAGTAGTAGAATTCACAAGAATCTGATAGATGTCTATGGCATCTAAAAGGTCCCGAAGTCTTATTAGTAGCTGAGTCTAATGACGAACCTGCTAACTACAAATCTGCAATCTTAGATTCAGAATCTGAGAAATGGCAAGAAGCCATGAACGTCGAGATGCAATCTATGCATGACAATCAAGTATGGGACTTGGTTGAGCTGCCCCCCGAATCTCGGGCAATAGGGAGCAAATGGATTTTCAAGAGAAAAACCGATGTGCATGGAAATGTACACGCCTATAAAGCACGGCTAGTTGCGAAGGGTTTCGTTCGAACTCAAAGTATTGACTATAATGAGACCTTCTTGCCCGTTGCTATGATTAAATCAATCAGGATACTGCCTGCCATAGTTGCGTAGCATAATTACGAAATATGGCAAATGGATGTCAAAACTGCCTTTCTTAATAGACGTCTCTCTGAAGATGTCTATATGGTTCGGCCTAAAGGTTTCGTCGATCCTAAATATCCAACTAAGGTGTGCAAACCCAATAAGTCCATTTATGGACTCAAGCAAGCATCTCGTAGCTGGAATCTTCATTTTGCAGAAAAATCAAAGAGTTTGGTTTTGTCAAGAATGAAGATGAGACTTGTGTTTACAGAAAGGTTAGTGGGAGCACCATATCATTCCTCATCCTGTATGTGGATGATATACTAATCATTAGAAATAAACATCCCTATGCTTAACGAAATTAAACACTATTTGGGATCTTGTTTCGCAATGAAAGATCTTGGAGAAGCTACTTACATTCTGGGAATGAAGATCTATAGGGATAGATCTAAGCGTCTTCTAGGGCTAAGTCAAAGAACGTACATAGACAAAATGATGACACGCTTCAGGATGGAAAACTCCAAGAAAGGAGGTGTTCCTATGACTAAAAAGGAACCGTGTTGAACAAATCGCAATCTCCTTCAATGGACATTGAAACTAAGCAAATGGAAGCAGTTCCATATGCTTTAGCGATTGGTTCAATCATGTATGCTATGTACTAGACTTAACATCTCGTATTCTTTAAGCATGACCAGTCGTTTTCAGCACAATCCTGACATTGCCCAATGGACTGCAGTAAAGAACATTCTGAGGTACTTGAGAAGAACCAAAGATATGTTCTTGGTGTTTGGAGGAGTGGAAGAGGAGCTCACTGTAAGGTGTTACCCTGATGCTGGCTTCCAAAGTGACCGAGATGATTCTCACTCACAATTAGGATTCGTATTCACTCTCAATGGAGGAGCTGTCTATTGGAAAAGCTCCAAACAGAGTATAGTGGCGGATTCAGCCACCGAATACGAATGTATAGTTGCATCAGATGCTGCAGAAGAATCTGCTTGGATGAAGTAGTTCATCAATGACCTCGATGTGGTTTCAAGTATTCAGAAACCGATCTAGGTATTCTGTGATAACACAGGAATCATTGCTCAAACCAAGGAGCCCGGATCACAGGGTTAAACACATTCTAAGAAAGTTCCACTATATACGGGAAATACTGGAACGAGGAGACATCTTAAAAAGCAAAATAGACACAGATCAAAACTTAGCAGACCCGTTCACTAGACCGATGTCTCATGACAAGCATGGGAATGCTATTGGTCTTAGATTGGATAACCATTTGTTTTAATTTAGTATTTGGATGTACGAACATTCAAACAGTTGTACCTTTTGAATTCACCTTTGATTTACTTGCTAAATGCAAAGTTTGAATCTTACAACTGTGTTCGATTTTGATACGTTTAATCCATGAATCTTGTATTCTAAATTATCCGTAGTCGGTCAGACTCGTGGGAACGACTCTGAATTATGACTATTCTGACTTTGGACTCAAGGGGTTGACTTCCGAACTCACAAACCTCATTGTGAATGACGTTGGATGTAACTCGCATCAAATCATCTTCATGGATCATAGTCATAAGATGTATTTGATTCAGGTATACTCATTTAGTATCCTCTGACCTGAGATACATACTAGAACTTTCGTTTACTAAAGACTATTCTTTGATCAGTGTCCAACGCTGTCGCGTAACAGCCAGTCATAAAGGCATTGGTTGGGAGTGGTTCTGAAGTTCAGTGGGAGTTGTATGTAGTCAAGATGGGATCCTGTACTCTTACATTATAATGTAACAGTTAGACATCTGGGCGCCCTCGTTGATTCAAACTGGTGAAGTGTAAGGCCTTACCCAAACTTACTGTGGGTTTGATTGGACCACTTTGATTCTATGAACTAGAACGATAATGATTGAACGCCATGTGAGATTAAATCCGATCCATGTCTCATTGTTCAATTGATGTCTTTTACAGAAAGGATAGATGACGAGAATTGCCATAAGTCTAATGTCTTCATGAAGCAAGTCATTGCTAAAAGAAGATACCTTGGTTAATGACTTTAAAGTGTCATGACCTGTTAGGGGTAGCTATGTGTAGCTAGAACACCGCTGGCTGTCTGCATTGAAATCTTATCAGAGACTGTCCAAGTGGGAGCTGTTGGATATTATGTCCGGTTCGATAAGTCAACGCTACCAACCGGGTCTTGACCCGTAAGAGTTACACCTTGGGCAACGAACTAAAATCCCCTTATCTAATTTAACTGGTAATTACGAATGATACGTGGGTATTGAACTGAGAGACGGGTACGTGGACCGGGTGAGACAAGAACACTCTTGTATTGCCACTTGCCGCGCACCTAAATCTCGGCCAATGGCATTGCATGCAAAGGATCTTCTTGCCACTTGTCGCGCACCAACATCTTGGCCAATTGCAACACATGCACTATGCATGTGTGCCACTTGGCAAGAATGCATAAGGTTCCATGGCTTTAAGAGTTTGGGTCTTGCATTGTTGAACATGGGATGATAAATAAAAAGGATGCAAGAACTTAAAAAACTCTCTAACAACCATAACCGGCCACAACCGCCGCCACCATCGGCTAGGCCACCGCCGCCGACCCACCCCGCCGCCGCTCACCGCCGGCCGCCGCTACCTCACCGTTGCTCGCCGTCGATCACCGCCGCCGCTATACGGGTTCGCACTCGCATTCGTTGGTTCGTATCACTAGCACTTGTTCGTTGAACCTTGGTGTCTCAACCGGTTAGTCATTAACCGAGGTATATCTTTCTCATCGGTAGTTAAATATTTTACTGTGCTCGTATTTGTATGTAACCGGATCCTGTCGGTTTCGTTTTGTTGATCATTTGTTTACTTTTCTGCTGCGTTTTTATTAATTAACTCGCTTAATTAATTAACTATTATTTATTGAACCGTTTCCTTTTGATAAATAAAGTTTTGACCGATCACCACGGAAACCCAACAAAAGTTTAGGCGTGGATTTCCATCATGATCGACAAACTGTGGGCTTAATCGAAACCGTATTCTCATGGCATCACAATGAATCTGCATAGGGATATTTCTGTGAAGTATTTCTATCCTGCAATTGGCGATCAAATTCAGTATCGGGTCGGTCATGTTGTTCCCATACGTGTTAAAGCTCAAAGAAGAAAAAAAGGGCACAAAAAACACATTTGCCGGGGGATGGACTTCCGGCGGCCGCCTCACCGGTAGGGTTGTTCACGAGCCGAACCGAACCTATAGGACCTTTGCTCGTGCTCAGTTCGTTTACAAACCGAACCGAATCGAACCGATCGTTTTTCAACCAACCCAAAGTCGAACGAGCGCCTTTCGATCCGAGTATTTTTCGAACGAACGTCAAGCGAGTATCAAGCGTCGCATAACAAATGGAAAAGTGACGATGGGGTTGTTAGTTTTTTTGAGTAATATGCAATTTTCGCCTCTAAGGTTTCGTCCAATTAGAACACAAGTATATATTTACGAAATAACAAGGAATAGAAAAAACACTCAACCGGTTCCTCAGAGATCATCTGAGTGGAAAGATGAACCGTCGATCAATTGAAGCAGACTTTTGATCTATGAGAAGTTTAAAATCGAATGAACCAATTGAAGCAAAACCTTAGGGAGTTGGCGTATTGGCGACGGAGAATTCGAATAATGATGGTTGATGCCGGGTTTTAATTAGGATTATGTACTTCTGAATTGAATGGCGGGTTAACACTTGAGTATCGATCGACGCTTCACATTTCGGTATTTTGACATTGTGACTCTAACAACTTTGGATTATTGGACAATGGACTATTGGTATCGGCTTTCAATTCTCTAATTTAATGGACTCTAGTTGGATCTTGGACCAAATATTGTTAATATGCATCTCTAGTTATTTTATTAATATATACATATATATGAAAAAATAATTCGAGCCAATCATCGAACCGAACCGAGCGGACCTTTGCTCATGCTCGGTTCGTTTCAAACTGAACCGATCCGAACCGAGTGTCTTTTTCAATAGAGCAGAATCGAATGAGCAATTTCCGAATATTTTTCGATCGAGCGTCGAGCAATTTGAACAGCCCTACTCACCGGCAGTTTGGATCTGGGTGCTTCTTGGAATTAAATAGAGTAATTACAAGAATGGTCCTTGGAATTAAAAATAGAGTAGTGACATAAATGATCCTTTTAAAATGGAAGGGTATTTTAGTCATTTTAGCACATGGCTTTATAGCCTAGTGGCATCTTGGGGTGGGATAGGGCTTTGGGACCAATAGGTCCTGGGTTCGATTCCCACAAGGGGGGTTTTCCCATATTTATTAGGTTTACTCCTGAATTGGTGTATAGGCTTTATGCCTAGTGGAGATGGATATGATCGGGTGGTTCCGCTGGTGGCACGATGATACTCCAGTGGTCCGTCAGTGATCCAAATTTGCCGTTCAAAAAAAAAGGTTTTAGTCATTTTATTGAAATTTAACATAAAAATTAACTAAGTTTGGTGTTGGTATCCAAAGGTGTTACAAAATTGCAACCATGAAACCTGAACATGTTAAAAAAAAAATTAGTACCCAAGGAAGAACTAGCTATAAACTACAGGGTCCATCTGTGTAATTAACTCTTTAATTTTTACCAGTTAACAAATTACGTTATAAAATCAAATATATAACTTTGATTTGCTCACATTTATTAATAAATTAACCACTTCACATAAGGTGAAGAAGGTCTTGATAAAAATTGACATTATAACCAACACACTTAAAATAAGAAGATAATTATATTATACTATATATTCTTCATCTCGGAGAATAGTGTCAGGCGGCTATGTAGCACTTTTTCATTGATCTAGTTAAATTACGATTTTGTCCCGTTTAAATTCACAAGTTTTGTCATTGGTTTTGTTTATTTTTTTTCCTATTAGCCAAATTACAATTTTGCTCTCAGTTCAAATTTACAGTTTTGTCATCGTTTTTGTTTTTTTCCTTGTCAAATAACGATTTTTCCCTTAGTGTAAAATTATAGTCATGTTATCATTTAATTTTTTTTGTTGACAAAACTATGGTCGTGTTTTGTTTTAGTTTGTTGACTCTGTGTAATTTTTATTCGTGTTAGCCGGCTGCTTGGAACACGCTCATTTGTCCTAAAAAATTAACAATTTTGCTCCAAGTTTAAAATTATAGTATTTTAATCGTTTTAGTTTTATTTTATCAAAAGTATGGTAGCGTTTTGTTTTGATTAGTTGACTCGATGTAATTTTTTTTTAAGATTGTATTATGAGTAGTATGTACAAGTAACCAAACACAATGACGTGCATGTTATGAGAGAGAAATATTAAGCTTAGTGCCCTGCAACACGGACGGGGAAAAACTAGTTTTACCATATAAACCAAGCCATTAAAAGCCACAAACTCTTCCCAAAACTTCTAACCTTAAGACATAGTTTGCAAGTGACGCATATGGAGCATCTTGAAAAAGGTCACGAAGTGGAAATGGATGAACAAAAATGGGTTTATGATTCTTCACTTGATCATACAGGTAGTACACCTCGCCGTGCTTCCACCGGGGCGTGGAAAGCGTCGTTGTTTATTATCGGTAATGATCCTAATTGTGTTCTTCATTCTCTCTAGCTAGTTACATACAAAAGATCTTATCATTTGAGGTTTAATGTTTATTTGATGAGTTATTATATGTATCTTAATAAAATTTTACATGTGAAGTCGTTTTGGAACATTCACTTGTATTTTAACGTTTTATTTAACATTTTTGTTAGTGAAATGTTGTTAGCCTTAAAATGATCTCTACTTTTTACATTAAACCGGTTAAACATAATAGTTATAAAACGAGTCGAGTTGTTGCCAAACTAATTGAGATCGGCTCGTGAAAAGCTCGAGTTGAGTCAAGCTTGAACCTTGATTGGAGTCTTTTTAATAATGAGCTCGACTCCAAATTTCACACATCAAATTATATTAGGTTTACTAGCTTATTGTTATACTATATGTATAATTTATATAATAACTATTGCTATATATAATTATGGTACAGAACTAAATGAAGTATAGTATTATATAATTATAAATTGTGATGATGTAAAGACTATGAGAAAATGATAATTTTCATCGGGTTTAGGGTATAAAATTATAACTAGTTATAGTATTGCATCTAATGTTAACCTTTTGCAGTAAGAGAATTTGCGGAGAGGTTAAGTAACTACGGAATAGCATCAAGTTTAATCATATATCTTACTAAAGTTCTCCATCAAAGAGTGAAGACATCGGCTAAGAACGCTAATCAATGGATCGGTGTAACAACTCTAATGCCCCTTTTTGGAGGCGTTCTAGCCGATGCTTGCTTGGGACGTTTCTACACTGTTCTTTTATCGTCAGTTATCTATCTAATGTCCAACATGTAAGTTGTAACATGGCATACTACAACTATATAATATGATATCTTTTATTCCTGTTTTTTTATAAAGGGTAATAATAAGTATGTATTGTTTGCCATAGTAACATAAACAAACATCACAAATCTTATCAAACTATATCTGATCCACTATATTCAATGATTGACTACAGGGTTTGATTCTCCTAATGAAGTCTAGCATGATTCTGAGCTTAAAACCGTGTGCGAGTAATGAACTTTGTCTAGAACCAAGGAAGATCCACGACATCATGTTCTTTCTAGCAATATATTTGGTATCCGTGGGCACGGGTGGCCACAAACCGTCTTTATAAAGTTTTGGAGCCAATCAGTTTGATGATGATCATTCAGAAGAACACACAAAGAAGATGCTGTTCTTCAATTACTGGAATGCAGCCGTTTGTGCTGGAGTATTGCTCGGTGTAACTGTTATCACCTACGTGCAAGATCACATAGGTTGGGGTCAAGCAGATATGATTCTCGCCATTGTCATGGCTTGTTCAATTGTGATATTTGTCATAGGTAGGCCATTTTATCAATATCGAAAGTCGGGAAGCCCATTAAGGCCAATGTTCCAAGTATGTGTTGCAGCCTTTGCTAAGAGAAATCTACCTTACCCTTCTAACCCAGATGAGTCGCATGAGGTATCCAAATCAGAAAGGGTTCAAGAAAGGCTACTCTACCACACAAATATTATGTTGAATACAATGTAAGAGGTACAATATATATACAAAGCAAAGGAGTATTCACAGGAGCAGATCATGCTCTTTTACAACTGTTATCTTGACTAATAATGAAGGAGATAAAGCTATGATTTGGAAGGAGAAGATTGTGGGATCTATATTAATTGGAGGAGATATCTTCGTTATCCTTGATACGCCCCCGCAAGATGGAGGCTCCATTGGAGACTCCAATCTTGGAGCGAAATTTCACAAATAGACGTCGAGTTAGAGGCTTTGTGAGAGTATCAGCCGGTTGGTCTTCAGAGTTAATGTGAAACACTTTTAGTTGGTCGGCCGCAATTTTTTCCCGAATGAAGTGATAATCAAGGGAAACATGTTTCATTCTTGAGTGATACACCGGATTGGAACATAGATATGTTGCCCCCATGTTATCGCAATAGAGACTTGGTGAGGTTGAGGGCGAGATATGTAGTTCTTTGAGAAGGTGTTGAACCCATGTGACTTCAGCCGCGGCATTCGCTAAGGCTTTATATCCGGCTTCTGTGGAGGATCTCGAGACTGTTTTCTGGCGCGTAGATTTCCAAGACACGATGTTTGATCCAAGATAGATAAGGTATGCGGTTGTTGACCGGCCGCCATCACGAATGCCACCCTAATCAGAGTCAGCAAAGGCGCTAATGGTTACGGGTTCGCCTTTCTTTAAGAACAACCCATGATGAATAGTGCCCTTTAGATAGCGCATGACACGTTTTAGAGCTTGCATATGGTTTGTTGTGGGAGCATGCATGTGTTGAGACAATTTGTTGACTGCAAAACTAACATCGGGCTGAGTGAAGGAAAGTTATTGAAGCGAACCAATAATTTTCCGATAGATTGTTGGATCGATACGGGATGAGCCATCATCTAGAGAAAGGGCTTCCGAGGAGATTAGTGGGGTTGTGACATCCTTTGCACCATCCATGTGAAAATTAGTAAGGAGATCGCTGATGTGCCGGCCGAAATTGTGGATTGGTAAACCCGGGTGGTTGAACCATGTAAACATCTTCATGTAGAGTGCCTTGTAAAAATGCATTGTTGACATCTAGTTGCCTTAAGCTCCAATTGTTAAAAAGTGCAAGAGAGAGGACAGGGTGAATGGTTACGGGTTTGGTAACGGGGCTGAAAGTCTCAAAGAAATCTTTCCCTGGTTGTTGATAAAAACCTTTCTCTACTAAGCGTGCTTAATACTTGTCAATTGACCCATCCGGTTTTTGTTTGACACGAAAAACCCATTTGCAACCGATGGGTGTATGGGTGGAGGGTGGAACAAGTTCCCATGTTTGGTTATGAAGGAGAGCATTATATTCGTCATCCATTGCTTTCCTCCACAATGGGTCTTTGATGGCTTGGGAGACACATCATGGTTCGATGGTAGGAGGAAGCGGATGGACTGTGGTGTGATAAACAAAGATGGAACCATAGTATTTGGGGTTTGATTTTCAGTTTCGTGGAGCTAGAGGAGTGGGTGAGGGTGTTGTGTTAATGGAAGAAGTAGTGTTGGTAGATGGTGTTGAGATTTGAGCAGATGGTGAGTAGGTGGTAGAGGTGATGTCGGTTGAGGAAGAGTGTGTGGGTGCGGAAGTTGGTGTAGGAGCGGGTATGGTGGATAATTGGGTGGAAGGTGTAGTAGCGGTTATTGGTGTAGGAGAGGTTGGAGTTTGGTTCGTAGAGGTAGGAGGTAAGGGTGGCTCAAGAGGTATTGGGTTTGTTGATGGTCGAGTTGGTAGGTGATCAGTGGGTGGGAAATGTGTTGGTATATGAGGAGATGAGGGAGTAGTCGATTGAGGTGTGCCATTTGAGTTTGGAGTATGGATATTTCGGAAAGATGTGTAGGTGTGGGCAGTAGGTGTCGAGGATGGTGAATGTAGAGGGAAGAGGTGTTGAATAAACTCAACATGTCTAGAGTGGTATAATTTATTTGTGTTAGGATCAAAGCATTTATAAGCAGATTTTGAGGACGAGTAACCAAGAAAAATGCAAGACACAGATCGTGGTTGTAATTTTAAGGTGGTGTAAGGGTGAAGCCATGGGTAGCAAAGACATCCAAATGGTTTAAGTTTGGAGTAGGTGGGAGAAACGTTGAATAACACTTCATAAGGTGATTTGTTATTCAATATTGTTGTGGGTAGGTGATTTATGAGATACGTAGCGGCTTGGAACGCATGAGACCAAAATGAGGATGGTAGATGGGCATGGTGGAGAAGGGTAAGTCCCGTTTCGACAACATGTCGATGGCGACGTTCAGCCACACCATTTTGTTTTGGGTGTATGAGGAAGTGTAGTGTAGTGAGATATACCATGAGTGGTGAGAAAGGATTTGAGACCAATGTATTCGCCACCAATATCCGAGAAAAGAGAAATAATGGACGTTTGAAAGTATTTTTCTACAAGTGACTTGAATTGTGGGAAAATAGTTGCGACGTCTGATTTCTTTTTTATTGGAAATAACCAAATATATTTTGAAAAATAATCAACGAATATTACATAATATTTAAAACCATCAATGGATGTTTGGATGGGTCCCCATACATCCGAATATAGAAGTTGCAATGGTTTGTTGGCGACAAACGAGTTTTTACCGAAAGGTATTTTGTGAATTTTATTTGATGAACACCACATCCTATCACCTATACCCACCACCTACGCAAAAGCCCTTGGTGATCCAAATTGGTCAAATGCTATGTGTAAGACCCTATCACGCATTTGACAAAAAGTCACAGCGGAAGTTCATGCCATAAAATTTCTTTCCTTATAATACTTTGACTTTCTTTACAATTTCATTTTAACATAACTCTTTCATATAAATTCATCAATCGACTCATTTACTAAGTAAAAACATAGCTCATGTTTACTATATTACATATATCGACGCTCCCGTACAATCTATCTCGTGACTCGGTCCCCGATCTCTATTCCTTGATGATCCTCCGTGACTCGTACAACTTGCGCTCACCACAAAATTCATAACGAGATCTTCTTCAGGGATGGGACTTTGAGTGAGAGCAAGTTCATCAAATATAGACTTCATGTCATTGATAAATTCGGTGATAGTGCGAGAACCACGTAGGTTTTTAGCGAGGCGAGACTTGAGCGATATTATGCGGGACCGTGAGCCACTAGCATAACTCGAGTTGAGAAGATCCCAAGCTTGCCGAGCAGTGTCAGCTGAGGATACAATGGGTTGAATTTGATCTGAACAACTTTCGAGGATGGCGGAGATTATCATTTGGTCTTGGCGAAACCATTTGAGGTATTCCAGATTTGGCTTGGTTGTAGCACCTTCGGAAAGGGTTTGGGAGGGTGGTTGTTGAGTTTCGACAATATGATGTTCAAGTTCAAAGCCAATGAGGGTTGAGTGAACTTATTTTCGCCATGAGGGAAAGTTTTGCGGAGTGAGTTTGATCGGGAAATGTGTAGCTGCGGTAATGTGGACTAGGGTAGAGGCCATGAAGGGCTGTGAGGATTGAGAAGGGTAGGACAGGATCGAAATGTCACACCCCGATATTTGCACGTATTACCGGTGGGCCCGGTGGGGAGTAACGTGACGTAGTTGATATCATCATAGTCAAACAACACAAATTATAAATGCACAGCGGAAGCAAAAGATAAATATATTACAATCCGATAATAAGCAATATCAAAGTATTACAAGGGAAAGTAAAGGATCCACAGGCGGATCAAATAAAGAGAAAACTATTCAATAGACTTTGACATCTAGAGCTTGCAAGACTTGATTATTGATGTCTGGAGTAGCCAGCCTATTTCGTATAGTACCTGCACTTAACCTTTTTGAAAATACGTCAGTTTACACTGGTAAATACAATTAACTGACTCATTTTGAAAATGGTTTAGAAAATTGATTTGCATGCACATGGCACAAGATATCTTTTTAACTTGGGATAATTATGTAGAAATAAACTTGTATACAGTTTTACATGTTTGTCGTCCATTTAGGACCCGGTTAGAAGAGCCGGTTTAACAAGATTAATAGACACACCACGCGGTATGATTCCACAAGAAGATACCCTTCTTGTGAACTACCCTTTTTACATACGCAGCTGTCAGGTGTATGCCTACACCCCGTGCTTAAGTCGTGGCCATCCCTAATGAATGATCCGAGGATATCCAGGACACGGTCATTAACCCCCCCCCCCCAAAGGCATTGCATCAAACAAGATAGAATAAAACGGGTTATGCATCTTTTTAATCAACATATGATTGTACGACTTCATACCCGACCAAGCGGTATTGTAATACCGTACCCCAAGCCCGTATAGGGAAAATAAGTTAAAAGTATTTACATGAGCAAAGTATAAATCAAATACAGCAAGTGCGCGTAGCTTTTACTGGGCTCCTAATCTGGAACGACGGTTTTTAATAACCTATTAGAATCCTAACGGGTCTTTAATTAAGCTTAGACTTAGACCGGTTAGTTTTCAAAAGGAAGACACGGATCAAACGCATGATAAAGCGAAGACCGGTTTAGAATGTGGTTTTTGACCCGACAAGCTTGTATGCTTGTTTAATATGGGTAACTTGAACACATTCTGGATTTTGAGACAAAAAGGATATGGTTTGACCCGTTTCGGCTAATATATGCAAACTAGTCACATAAGCCGATCCGAACGCGACAAGTGCGTAAGGAGTAACCAAAAGAGTCATATACAGGTTTCCTAAGTTAATATGCCTTAAATATGTTGTGATATCAGCAGGATACCTTCCATTATGCCCTAAACGAGTTTAATCTTAATTTAAGCCCCGTAGGGGTATTTTGGTCATTTTAAAGATTATAAAAGAGATTATATAAAGTTCTGAGATTCGGGTCCGAATACATCAGTAAAATAATTTATTTTAATAGGTCATATCAGTTGGTAATAAGTCTTATATGGCAAAAATGGTTTTTAAACCCAATCTAGGCGTTTAATACGCGTAAAAAGCCATTTTAAGCGATTTCCGGGTTATACCAGAAATCTGAGTTTTTTGATCAGGTTATAAAGTTCAAAATACTTTATTTATTATATAAAATCAGTAGCAATTGGATTGGTGTCAAAATATTATGTAGAACTCATTTTATGACCGAAAAGGGTATAATCGGCATTTACCGAATCAAGGCCATAACCTTCGGTTATGGGCAGGTTAAAAATAATTAAAAAATTTTAAAAGTCTCAAAATATTATATTACATCAGTGGGTAAAAGGTTTGGTGTCAAAAATTGGGTTTAGATAGGCTTTATGCTAATTGCGTCGTTTAATTACTAAAAGGCGTTATAATTACGCTAATGAGCATAACTCCTAATCTAGACCTCCAACTGATGTGAAATTTTAGGGACATGTTTATAAATCAGTAGTAAAGATTATTGTCCTTTCACATATCCAAAATTCTCGTTTTATGGTCAAAAGGGCATATTAGTCAACATTAGGCAATTAACGGAAATGTGTAAACGAAAGGGGCAAACAATGAACCAAGCACAGAGGGTTATACCAACATGTAACCTGGTCCTAAGGAAGCCCTAAGGCATTTCTAAACCTATCTAATTCGGGTCAGAACTGAAGTCAAAGCAAAAGTCAAAGTTTTGCGACTTTCGGTTCCGAACCGGGTCTAAACGGAAAATTGTCAGATCAAACAAGCTTAGATCAGTTCTTATACTTATTACCAAGTTATATGAGTGATAAAATAGGTTACATGCCTTCTACATTGCAAATCACATGTTAATTCGCAAATTATAGTTCTGTTGACTTTTTCTAATCAACTTTGACCCGACAAATGGTCTAGTTTGACCCTATCTCTGGCGGCCTTCAAGCGATCGCGAATCTGGACAATCTTGTCCGTTGTTTCAAAGACCAAATCAGGTCCTGATAATTGAACTTCCCCTACTTCCGCCCAACAAACAGGCGTTCTGCATTTTCTACCATATAATGCCTCAAAAGGCGCAGCCTTAATGCTCGTATGGTAGCTATTGTTATAGGAGAACTCAACCAATGGCAGGTGGTTGTCCCAACTACCACCTAAATCAATTACACATGCACGAAGCATGTCTTCCAATGTTTGTATGGTACGCTCACTCTGTCCGTCCGTCTGAGGATGGTAAGCTGTACTAAAATTTAAGCGCGTGCCCAAAGATTGTTGGAAACTTTTCCAAAAATGTGACGTATATCTGGTATCTCTGTCAGAGATGATAGACACAGGTATGCCATGTAGAGATACAATCTTATCTACATACAATTGGGCTAACATGTCGGAGCTATAAGTCTCCTTTATGGGTAGGAAATGTGCTGACTTAGTCAGTCTGTCTACTATCACCCATGTTGTGTCATTTCCTTTCCTTGTCTTTGGCAACTTGGTAATGAAATCCATTGTTACCATCTCCCATTTCCATGTGGGAAGTTCAGGTTGTTGTAGTAAACCTGACGGCTTTTGATGTTCAGCTTTGACTTGCGCGCACGTCAAACATTTAGCTACATAAGCAGCTATAGACTTCTTCAAGCCTATCCACCAAAAATTTGCCTTTAGGTCCTGGTACATTTTATCAGCTCCAGGATGAACAGAATATTTAGAACTGTGGGCTTCCTGGAGAATAACATCTCGAAGTCCTCCATAAACTGGAACCCATATTCGTCCATTCAATCTCAGGATTCCGTCCTTGCCATAGGATAACTGCTCCTCAGTTACCCCTAGCTTTTCATTAGGATAGTTAGCTTCCAACACAGCTTCCTTCTGTGCAGCTAACAACCTTTCATTCAGACTGTTCTTTATCTCAATGCTCTTGGCATTGATTCTTATAGGCTTCACTCTTTCTTTTCGACTTAAGGCGTCGGCGACCACATTCGCCTTGCCAGGATGGTATCTTATCTCACAATCATAATCATTTAAGGTTTCCATCCAACGTCGTTGCCTCATGTTCAAATCTTTCTGGTTAAACAGGTGCTGGAGGCTCTTGTGATCAAAATAGATCACACACTTAGTTCCATATAAATAATGTCTCCAGAGTTTTAGTGCAAATACAACGGCACCCAACTCCAATTCATGGGTGGTGTAATTCTTCTCGTGCACCTTTAACTGGCGTGAAGCATAGGCAATGACTTTGCCTTTCAGCATAAGCACACATCCCATCCCGGTGTGTGATGCATCACAATATACCACGAACTCATCAATTCCATCAGGCAATGTCAGTACTGGAGCATTGCTCAATTTCTGTTTTAGAATATCGAAGGATTCCTGCTGCTTAGGACCCCAGTCAAATTTAATCTTCTTACGCGTCAGCGAAGTCAGGGGTGCAGCAATCCTTGAGAAGTTTTCAATAAATCGCCTATAATATCCTGCCAAACCTAGAAAGCTACGAATCTCTGTAGGCGTCTTTGGCTCTTGCCAATTCATGACAGCTTCAACTTTAGCGGGATCCATTTGGATACCACGCTCACTAACAACGTGTCCAAGAAATTGGACTTCTCGAAGCCAGAATTCACACTTCGAGAACTTGGCATAGAGCTTCTCTTAATGAAGTAGCTTCAGAATGCAACGGAGATGCTTTTCGTGATCAGCTTGGCTCTTTGAGTAAATGAGAATGTCATCGATGAAGACGATGACGAATTTATCCAAGTAGGGCTTGCAGACGCGATTCATGAGATCCAGGAATGCGGCAGGTGCATTAGTGAGCCCAAAAGGCATCACTAGAAACTCGTAATGACCATAACGAGTCCTAAATGCAGTCTTGTGTACATCTTCATCTTTAACTTTCAATTGATGATAGCCTGACCTCAAATCGATCTTGGAGAAGTAACTTGCCCCTTGCAGTTGATCGAACAGATCGGCGATCCTGGGCAATGGATACCTATTCTTGATAGTGACTTTGTTAAGTTCGCGGTAATCGATGCATAGACGCATCGATCCATCCTTCTTCTTTACAAACAGGATTGGCACTCCCCAAGGAGACGAACTAGGTCTAATGAAACCCTTGGCTAGCAAATCATCTAGCTGCGTCCTTAATTCCTTCATCTCTGTTGGTGCCAACCTATAAGGCGCCCTTGCTACTGGTGCTGCTCCAGGGATGATGTCAATTCTGAATTCCACTTGCCTATCTGATGGTAAACCAGGTAGTTCTTCAGGAAAAACTTCAGGGTATTCAGAAATGACGGGGATATCTTCAATCTTAGGTTTCGGTTCATCAATAGTCACTTGTGCCATGTAGATGACACAACCCTTCTTCAAACACCTAGAGGCCTTGAGCATAGACACTTGCTCAGGCAGTCCATACTGGGTATCTCCCTGAATGGTAAGTGATTCACCAGATGGAGTCTTGATCACCACTTGCTTCTTATTGCAGACAATCTGGGCCTGGTTATGAGATAACCAGTCCATGCCTAAAACTATGTCGAAACCGGCTAACTTCAAAGGAAGTAAGGTTAATGGAAAAGAGTGGTTCTTAATGGATATAACACATCCATCTAACATGGTTGACGCGGTTTCTAAGGTACCATCAGCTAATTCCACCTCATATTTCACACTTAATGTTTTAACAGGCAATTTCAACAATTCACAAAACTTATTATCTACGAACGACTTATCAGCACCTGAATCGAAAAGTACTCTTGCATAAACATCATTTATGAGGAAGGTACCTGTGATCACGTTATCATCTTGCACTGCCTCCTTAGCATCCATTCTGAAGACCCTAGCGTTGGTCTTTTTACCTTCTTCTGGTTTCTTGGCATATTTTGGGCAGTTCGACTTAATGTGCCCTTTCTCGTTGCAGTGATAGCAGGTTGCATCCTTCAACTTTTTGCAATCCAAGGTCTTGTGTTCCTTGGAATTGTAGATCCCACATGCAAAAGTCCTGGACTGTATCTGCGGGTTCGATTCAAGCCTACACTTTCCAAAGTGATGTTTTCGGCAAGTCTTGCACTTTGGCTTTTCCTCTGTTCGCTGACTATTCCTTCCAGACCCAAACTTCTTAGAATCAGTGTTTCCCTTGTGCTTCTTCTCTGACCCTCATGAGTTATCATCCTCACGCTTCCTCTTACTTTCTTCAGAATTCTTTAGCGATCTCAACCTGACCGCATCTAAAGTAAGGGACAAAGATAGATCAGCTGCCGACCTAAAAGTGGCAGGTCTTGAAGCCTTAACACTGGCTTTGATTTCTGGGGCTAAACCCCCAATGAAACGAGCAATTCGCTTGGGTTTCAGTGTTACTAGGTAAGGAACCAGCCTAGACAGTGTATTGAAACTGGTGAGGTAAGCTTGACAATCTAAGTTTGTCATAACCAATGATAAGAAATCTGACTCAGTCCTCTCAACCTCGTGTTGAGGGCAGTAGTTCTCCATAATGAGAGTAACAAACTGTTCCCATGACATGTTGTAGAGTGGGATCTTCCCAGCAGCTTGAATGAGAGACTTCCACCATGCCAGTGCCTCTCCTTTGAACGATTGTGATACATACTTCACCACATCCTTTTCAGCACAACCGCTGATATCGACAACTGTGTCCATTTCATCCAACCAGGTTATACAATCAATTGCCCCTTTCTCCCCAGTGAAATCCCAGGGTTTGCAGGAAACAAAGTATTTATAGGTACAGAACTTGGTACGTGGTTCATTATCAAACTCTATCCTCTTGGATGGAACACTGTGTTGAATAGATGAATGTCGATCATCATCCTTCTTTGACTCATCTTTCTTTGGGGGTGGCTTGCTATGAGCCTCAGAATGAGTCTTAGGGACAGACTTAGAGTGGGGTACAGATGAGGCTTTACTATGAGTCCCACTATACTCCCTGAACTGCTCCTCTACAGCTTTAGATACAGCTGTATCAATTAGTGTACGAAGTTCTCCTCTGGTTATATTAATCCTATCATTCTCATTATTCTCCAGGGGATGACTGTTGATTTCGTCAGAGTCAGCCATGTAGTCTTAATTACTACAAAAAGAAAATAAGGGCAAGGTTTATTTAGAAGCCCATACAGTACTATCGTTCTTGACGATTTATTAACCATGTTTTTAATACACATTTTAGTTAATTTGTTAAATATATAATTGTTCAGGATCATTATCATAAACCTAAATTATAAGTTAATAATAGCACAAAAGGCCTAGTCACGTAGACAAGTTTAATTTATAGGCCTTGATTTTACGGAATCGAGGCATTAAGGTTTGAATCAAAGTTCATTACCTTTTCTTGACAGGGAGTTGTAGGCTACCACTGTCTTTAGTCCAAAGGACGTTAATTATAGCCCGTGAGCACTTCATCCTTAAGGGATGATTACATAAATAAGGGAATTTAAAAATAACCCATTTAAGAATGACTTATGTGATTTTATCGTATCACATTTTGTCAAGCATGTTAATATGCTTTCAGATGTTTAACAAAGATTTGAATCTCTTGAATAAGTTTTACCATCTTGGCCATGTCTATAATGACATTTAGGCTCGGTTTTACCCTTTAGATTCTTTTTAATAATTAACGCAGAACAATTTCTAAATTGAAATGTTAACAAGGATCTGAATCTAATTGTGGAACTACCATCTTGGCCTTGTCTTAACGTGACACATGGGCTAGGTCTTGTTCTTTTTAGATTTTGCCATTTTATTATAATGGTAGATCTTATAATATAGGAATGATATTTTAAACATAATCATTCCATTAAAATTTAAACAAGTATATGGTTGCCCTAAACGGGACTTCTTAATAGAAAATGACTTGCCCATGCAAGGGCTAATCAGAAAATAACAAAAGAAGCAATCAAAAGACAATGAAACGAATTAGGATTAGTCCTATGTTCTTGTCTAGACTCAAGAATGTGCATCTGTGTAACTGAGATTAAACACAAAAGGCTAGTGTTTAATTCACTCAGTGTTGGCTCTGATACCAACCTGTCTGACCCCGATATTTCCACGTATTACCGGTGGGGAGTAACGTGACGTAGTTGATATCATCATAGTCAAACAACACAAATTATAAATGCACAGCGGAAGCAAAAGATAAATATATTACAATCCGATAATAAGCAATATCAAAGTATTACAACGGAAAGTAAAGGATCCACAGGCGGATCAAATAAAGAGAAAACTGTTCAACAGACTTTGACATCTAGAGCTTGCAAGACTTGATTATTGATGTCTGGAGTAGCCAGCCTATTTCGTATAGTACCTGCACTTAACCTTTTTGAAAATACGTTAGTTTACACTGGTAAATACAATTAACTGACTCATTTTGAAAATGGTTTAGAAAATTGATTTGCATGCACATGGCACAAGATATCTTTTTAACTTGGGATAATTATGTAGAAATAAACTTGTATACAGTTTTACCTGTTTGTCGTCCATTTAGGACCCGGTTAGAAGAGCCGGTTTAACAAGATTAATAGACACACCACGCGGTATGATTCCACAAGAAGATACCCTTCTTGTGAACTACCCTTTTTACATACGCAGCTGTCAGGTGTATGCCTACACCTCGTGCTTAAGTCGTGGCCATCCCTAATGAATGAGCCGAGGATATCCAGGACACGGTCATTAACCCCCCCCCCAAAGGCATTGCATCAAACAAGACAGAATAAAACGGGTTATGCATCTTTTTAATCAACATATGATGGTACGACTTCATACCCGACCAAGCGGTATTATAATACCGTACCCCAAGCCCGTATAGGGAAAATAAGTTAAAAGTATTTACCTGAGCAAAGTATAAATCAAATACAGCAAGTGCGCGTAGCTTTTACTGGGCTCCTAATCTGGAACGAAGGTTTTTAAAAACCTATTAGAATCCTAACGGGTCTTTAATTAAGCTTAGACTTAGACCGGTTAGTTTTCAAAAGGAAGACACGGATCAAACGCATGATAAAGCGAAGACCGGTTTAGAATGTGGTTTTTGACCCGACAAGCTTGTATGCTTGTTTAATATGGGTAACTTGAACACATTCTGGATTTTGAGACAAAAAGGATATGGTTTGACCCGTTTCGGCTAATATATGCAAACTAGTCACATAAGCCGATCCGAACGCGACAAGTGCGTAACGAGTAACCAAAAGAGTCATATACAGGTTTCCTAAGTTAATATGCCTTAAATATGTTGTGATATCAGTAGGATACCTTCCATTATGCCCTAAACGAGTTTAATCTTAATTTAAGCCCCGTAGGGGTATTTTGGTCATTTTAAAGATTATAAAAGAGATTATATAAAGTTCTGAGATTCGGGTCCGAATACATCAGTAAAATAATTTATTTTAATAGGTCAAATCAGTTGGTAATAAGTCTTATATGGCAAAAATGGTTTTTAAACCCAATCTAGGCGTTTAATACGCGTAAAAAGCCATTTTAAGCGATTTCCGGGTTATACCGGAAATCTGAGCTTTCTGATCAGGTTATAAAGTTCAAAATACTTTATTTATTATATAAAATCAGTAGCAATTGGATTGGTGTCAAAATATTATGTAGAACTCATTTTATGACCGAAAAGGGTATAATCGGTATTTACCGAATCAATGCCATAACCTTCGGTTATGGACAGGTTAAAAATAATTAAAAAAATTTAAAAGTCTCAAAATATTATATTACATCAGTGGGTAAAAGGTTTGGTGTCAAAAATTGGGTTTAGATAGGCTTTATGCTAATTGCGTCGTTTAATTACTAAAAGGCGTTATAATTACGCTAATGAGCATAACTCCTAATCTAGACCTCCAACTGATGTGAAATTTTAGGGACATGTTTATAAATCAGTAGTAAAGATTATTGTCATTTCACATATCCAAAATTCTCGTTTTATGGTCAAAAGGGCATATTAGTCAACATTAGGCAATTAACGGAAATGTGTAAACGAAAGGGGCAAACAATGAACCAAGCACAGAGGGTTATACCAACATGTAACCTGGTCCTAAGGAAGCCCTAAGGAATTTCTAAACCTATCTAATTCGGGTCAGAACTGAAGTCAAAGCAAAAGTCAAAGTTTTGCGACTTTCGGTTCCGAACCGGGTCTAAATGGAAAATTGTCGGATCAAACAAGCTTAGATCAGTTCTTATACTTATTACCAAGTTATATGAGTGATAAAATAGGTTACATGCCTTCTACATTGCAAATCACATGTTAATTCGCAAATTATAGTTCTGTTGACTTTTTCTAATCAACTTTGACCCGACAAATGGTCTAGTTAGAGTGGGAATCAGAGGGTGCCCTTTTAAGGGTTTATTGCCCACATAATTACCAACTTATAACTACTTTCAATTCGACTAATCACTGGACCATTAATGATTAATCGCTAAGTCAAACGGTAATTACAACGGTTTGACTTTTAAGCTAAAACTAAGTAAAAACTCAAGTAGGAAAGGTCAAGGGTACTTACCAAAGTCTAATGCACTATTAGAGATGACTTGGTTCTGCTTTTATGCTCCAGGAAGCTCCACAATTGCAGATGGAAGGTGTGATCACAAAGTTGCAACATGAAGGCCTTTTATAGTGATTTTAATTGCTTGTGATCTTGACACACAAGCCTAGCATTGTTCCCAGATCATTTACAAGTGTTCCTAGGGTCTCAAAGCATGTAGGGGTCGCCCATGTAGTGAAAAATATCTAACTAAGTCGGTTACCATGCTCAAAACAGGCTGCTGTCCGATTTTCTGCATCTGTGCATGCCTTACGGACCGTAAGGCTTGGGGCTTACGGTCCGTAAGCCTCTTCCAGGGGACAAAAATTGGTTGACTTTTGGCACTTGGCTCTTGGTCCTTCGAAAGGTCATCCAACCTTATTTTCTTGCATTTTGAGCCCCTCAATTTTACTTATAAGGGCTTCAAGACTTGTTTAAACATTGGCAAGTCCTTGGTTAACTTTGTGCTTACCAGAGAAGTCATAATTTCCAACGTTGACGCTTTTAACCCCTCGTATACGAATTTGATCATAACTTTCTCATATGATAACGAAACTTTATGAAATTTTTATCACACATTCTAGTGAGCATAATTTACCGTTACAAAGCTTCGGGTTTGCTAAAAGGTCACTCAGAGATATACTTTAAACATGTTGACACATTTAACCCCCTGTAGTTTGTAATCTCTCACTTTCTTTCACAATTTGCTTCGTATGATCCATGATTCATTCGTTTAAGGGTATGAGCATCATGTAGGGTTACTGTAAAGTATATTTATCCCTTGTTGACATTTTGAACCCTTACATTCACATACTTTCCATGTTTGTCAACTTTAGTCCCTCTAGAGTATACTTTCACACGTTCAAACTTATGACACGTGTCAATACATTATAGGACGTGAATTTTCAAGGTGTTACATCCTCACCCCCTTAAAATAAATCTCGACCTCGAGATTTACTGAAACAAATGAGGGTACTTTTCTTTCATTGTGGACTCAACCTCCCACGTATACTCGAGACCTCTGCGGGCATCCCATTTGACCTTTACAATAGGTACATGCTTCCTACGAAGCTTCTTAACCCGTCGATCCTCAATCGACAAAGGATTTTCAACAAACTTTAAGCTCTCGTCAATGTGCACATCCGTATGCGGTATGACTAGCGATTCATCAGCTAGACATTTCTTTAAGTTGCAGATATGGAAAACATTATGAATACCGCTGAGCTCTTCAGGTAAGTTTAGCTTATAAGCCACTGAACCTACACATTCGATGATCTCGAATGCTCCTATATACCTTGGACTTAACTTACCTTTCTTACCGAATCGCATCACCCCCTTCCAGGGTGATACCTTAAGCAAAACTTTATCACCAACCTCGAATTTCCGAGGTTTACGCTTTAAATCTGCGTAGCTTTTCTGCCTATCTCTGGCGGCCTTCAAGCGATCGCGAATCTGGACAATCTTGTCCGTTGTTTCAAAGACCAAATCAGGTCCTGATAATTGAACTTCCCCTACTTCCGCCCAACAAACAGGCATTTTGCATTTTCTACTATATAATGCCTCAAAAGGCGCAGCCTTAATGCTCGTATGGTAGCTATTGTTATAGGAGAACTCAACCAATGGCAGGTGGTTGTCCCAACTACCACCTAAATCAATTACACATGCACGAAGCATGTCTTCCAATGTTTGTATGGTACGCTCACTCTGTCCGTCCGTCTGAGGATGGTAAGCTGTACTAAAATTTAAGCGTGCCCAAAGATTGTTGGAAACTTTTCCAAAAATGTGACGTATATCTGGTATCTCTGTCAGAGATGATAGACACAGGTACGCCATGTAGAGATACAATCTTATCTACATACAATTGGGCTAACATGTCGGAGCTATAAGTCTCCTTTATGGGTAGGAAATGTGCTGACTTAGTCAGTCTGTCTACTATCACCCATATTGTGTCATTTCCTTTCCTTGTCTTTGGCAACTTGGTAATGAAATCCATTGTTACCATCTCCCATTTCCATGTGGGAAGTTCAGGTTGTTGTAGTAAACCTGACGGCTTTTGATGTTCAGCTTTGACTTGCGCGCACGTCAAACATTTAGCTACATAAGCAGCTATAGACTTCTTCAAGCCTATCCACCAAAAATTTGCCTTTAGGTCCTGGTACATTTTATCAGCTCCAAGATGAACAGAATATTTAGAACTGTGGGCTTCCTGGAGAATAACATCTCGATAGATTTAGAATTTTTGACCCATGTTGGTGCATGTTTTATTATAACAAATTCTTATTACACTACAAAACTTTTTTAATCGATGATGGAACTATAACTTTTCAATAAGGATCACAATATTATTTCTTCATTCGCTTCAACTACCCTATATAAGATTATTTAGGATGTGCAGTCAAACTATAAGAAAGCAATGACGTTGAGTCCCTCTATTTAGATTACTCGATTCCTACTAATGCTTTACCCATTTAAAGGTTTCTTGATAAAGCCGTGATAATAGAACAAGATTACGTCGTCGAGAAACAACACAATCCATGGAGACTATCAACCGTAACAAGGGTAGAGGAAATGAAGCTACTTTTGAACATGGTCCCAATTTGGCTAACTTCACTACCATTCGGCATATGTATAGCACAATCCACAACATTCTTCATCAAACAAGGCGCATTACTAAATCGCGAGATCACCCATCAGTTCATCCTCCCAACAGCCTCAATCTTTAGACTAGTTCCATGCGGAATGGTCCTTTCGGTAACACTTTATGATAGAATCCCAGTCCCCTTATCAAGAAGGATAACCCGAACCGAGAGAGGGATCACTATCCTTCAAATAATAGGAATTGGAATTGTGTTCTCTGTCATAGCAATGATCATTTCCGCCACAGTTCATAATTATTAGAATTGCAGACGGGTTCGCTTTGGTTGGACTTCCAGAATACTTCTACGATCAAGTCCCCGATTCATTGAGAAATTTTGCAATTGCATTGTACCGAAGCGTGGTTGGGGCTGCAAACTTCTTGAGTAGTTTCTTGATCATGATTGTTGATCATGTGACTACAAAATTGTCGGAAAAGAGTTGGTTTGGAAAAAAAAATTAGATAGTAGCCGTCTTCACCACTTATATTTACTACTCCTGGCTGCGATCACTAAGTCGAATTTGTGTGTGTATGTGCTTGTAATCAGCCAATACTCGTATAAGAATGCAAAAAAAAGACTCACGTGACCATGGCGGATTGCCACCAAGCTAAAGGCCACGGCACAAGAGCTTGATAAAAATAAAGTTGCAGTCCTAACAGTATAATTCTATATGATTGGGTAACGGATCCATCATATTTAAAAAGATTGTTATCATAGAATGGAGTGTAAGACAAGCTTTACTGTTATGCGTCTTGATTTGTGACTAAAGTTGACCCGGCCAGGAGTAGATAGAAGTGGTCAAGATGGCTACTATATAAATTTTACTGCAAGACAAACTTTATTGATGCAAAAGTTTAGGGAGAAGAAGCGGGATCTACATATGGTGTTCATTGACCTCGAAAAGGATTACGATAGTGTTCCGCGTAAACTGATTTGGGATAGTTTGGAAGGTAGGGATTGCCTAAGAAGTATATCTTAGCCGATTATATTTATTATGAGATTATTATTATTGTATTTTTTATGTATATCTCTAATTTAGTCATGTATATCGGTTCCTTTATTTACGTTGTACCAGTCCCTATATAAAGGGCTTTTCATTATCAATAATATTCAGAGATTATATATCATAAACATCTTTTATGGTATCAGAGCTACGGTTCTGTTTTCTTTCTTCTCAAATCCTAAAACCCTAGCCGGCATATATCTTTCTCTTCTCTTCTCCTCTCTTTTGTTCCGATCGTAACCATGACCAAACCCACAGAAACTAAATCTTCAACCAAACCTACTGCCCTACACCATGCCTATTCGGTCATTCGATCACTAATATCCAGACCAAAATATGAACCCTAGATGGGACACAAGTCACCTATTCCTCCTGGGTTAAGCTGTTTCGTCTCCATGTAGTTGCATACAAGGTCTCCAGCCACATCGACACCTTCTCCGGCATCAACATCCGCATACCACGAATTATGGAAGGAACTTGACGCTTTCGTTTTACAATGGATATACAGTATTGTGTCAGACGAACTTTTGATTCGCATTCTGGACACTAATACTACGGCACATACGGCCTGGTCAAAACTGGAAAAGATTTTCCTCAGCAATAAGAAGGCACGAACACCAGCACTGGAAACTAAGTCTTGTAACCTGACACTCATGGCCTGTTCTTCGGTTGCAGATTACTTTCAACGACGGACTGACTTGGTAAACCAATTAGCCAATGTAGATCAGTCGTTAATCGAGTCTCGGTTGGTTCTTCAACTGGTTCGCGGACTACTAGTTGAATATAACACCACAGCTTTGTTAATTAATCAGAATGGTGTCAACTGGGATCAGACTATCACCATGCTTAACGACGAAGTCCTACGAATCAAAGCCCACAATAGTTCGCACTCTGTTGTTCTCGCTGCACCAGTCGCACAGCCACGGCAGCCTAACAGCAACAATAACAACAGTCAACAGCAGCACAGCAGCAGTCAACAGCAGTACAGCAGCGGCTTGGACCCTAACTCCTACTCATCGCGTGGCCGAGGACGGAGACGGGGTTCCTGGAATCGCCGAGGCGGCAAAGGTCGAGGCATTGGTCGTCAACAATACTCTTCATGGGCTGGTCAAAACCAGCAGTATTCGAACTGGGCCTGGTGGGCTCCCCATCCATGCCCATATACGACCCAAAACATGTGGCGACCCACACCTCAGATGGGCCAGCAGAGTGTCTCACCACAGCAGGCCCAGTTCGTTGGGTTTCATCAGGCCCAGTTAGCGGGTTAAACTGATCCAACGGCCCAATAAACTCAGGTGCAACAAGGCGGGTACAATCCTTTAAACTCGGCTTATTTAGGTGCTGCTTTTGCTAATTTGCATGTCAATCAACCCCGTACTGCCTGGACATCCGACATCATGGACCCTGGAGCTGAGTCTCATCTCAGTCTCACTCATGATCCAGGTAAAACTATAATCCCTAATTCATATCTTGTTCGTAGTAATACTTTGGTGGGCAATGGCAATTTTTTACCAATTAACGGATCTGGCACGCGCTTTCACCCTTTACAAAACCAAACATACATATTACCGAATTTCCTTTATAGTCCTCAAATTATTTAAAACCTTATCTCTATCAGACGATTTACTCGTGATAATAATGTCTCAATCGAATTTGACCCTTTTGGTTTTTCATTAAAGGATCTCAAAGCTAAAAGGACACTGTCTCACCACAACAGCACCGGGAACCTATATCCATTCACTACACTGCAACTTTCGCCTCACGCTATGTTTATTGCATCACCCGATCTTCCATGGCATGATCGAATTGGTCACCCCCGGGGCACAAGTTTTATACATTTTAAGTCATAATTTCAGTTTTTTATGTAATAAAGAAAATGTGTCTCATGTTTACAATTCTTGTCAACTTTCAATAGTAAACGCTTGCCTTTTTATTCTTCAAATTCATTTAGGTTTGCTCCGTTTGACCTTATTCATTGCGACTTATGGACCTCACCTATCACGAGTAAATCTGGGTATAAATATTATATAGTGCTCATTAATAATTTCTCGCACTTTATGTGGGTATACCCACTTAAGTATAAGTCTTGACACAGTTTAATCGTAAAATTATAATGTTCCAATGTGATTTAGGGGGTGAATTTGACAACCTTGCATTCAAAAATTTTGCAACCCAACATGGCCTGTTATTTCGGTTCTCCTACCCTCAAACCTCATCCTAAAACGGTCAGGCCGAATGTATGATTCATCGTTTAAACGATATCATTCGTGCACTCCTTATTCATGCCCATCTTCCGCCCTCATTTTGGGTGGAAGCACTCCATACAGCTGTATACCTCCACAATATATTACCAACCAAATACCTAAACTTTTACACACCCACATTCTCACTTCTTACGCCACCCCGAATACGAACACTTAAGAGTCTCTGGTTATGCTTGGTACCCTAACACCTCTGCCACCTAACCACACAAATTACACCCATGGTCCGTGAGGTGTATATTTCTCGGGTATCCTCCAGATTTTCGGGGGTATTGGTGTTTCGATCCTACCACGGGAAAGGTTCACATCTCCTGTCATGTGACCTTCATTGAGCACACATATCCTTACACTATTCCCCAACATCCTACATCCTACACCTTTCTAGACGATTCTCTCCCGCTAGGCTTTAACTTTAACCAATCGACTGTACAGCCTTCGGTTATCGTCCCATACCCAATCACCTACTCACGTCGAGCCAGACCGCTATATGTCCCAACTGGGCCATCCAACCACCCCACTGGTCCGTCCACCACAACTACCCCACATCACTCCACTCCTATGCCATCATCCTCATCTACACGTGTTCATCCCAAGACTACCCATTCTAGGTCTCGTACAAGTTCCCACCCAGCCTTCAACACCACATCCCTATCACCTATGCCCACCACCAACGCAAAAGCCCTTGGTGATCCAAATTGGTCAAATGCTATGTGTAAGACCCTATCACGCATTTGACAAAAAGTCACAGCGGAAGTTCATGCCATAAAATTTCTTTCCTTATAATACCTTGACTTTCTTTACAATTTCATTTTAACATAATTCTTTCATATAAATTCATCAATCGACTCATTTACTAAGTAAAAACATAGCTCATGTTTACTATATTACATATATCGACGCTCCCATACAATCTATCTCGTGACTCGGTCCCCGATCTCTATTCCTTGATGATCCTCCGTGACTCGTACAACCTGTGCTCACCATATAAATTCATAACATTAGCACACACTATAAACATAACAAGATTCACCCTCGTTGACTTTTCACTCCATTATCTCTTTACATTCCAGCTTTCCATCTGATCATACGACCCGTGGTGAGACTTTTTTTACTGTTCCTGCGTTACCCTTCATCCACAAGGCACGCTATTATTATCGACAATACTCAATTGCGTTGAATACATGCGTACATACTTTCATACATACTTATACATATTCATACATTCACACATAACTACTTACATACATACGTACATGCTCACATATACGCACATCTACATCATTACATACGTGTCTACATACACACATACCTACATCATTACATACATTCATAACATTATACATATATACATACATACATCCCTACTTGCAACATACCTAACTCATACATGCCTACCCACATACATACCTTCATATATCCGCGTATACTTGCTTACATACATATAAACATGCATACTTACCTTCACACATACCTACGTTTACTAAATCATAAATTAAGTTGGTCATGCTTAGCTTACGAGTGATTAAAATGCATTTAAACGGGTCCGCAATTTAAAATAACTGAACAGAAGCATTTTTAACCAAATCTGGTGCCCTCGCGGGGCGCAACCGGTTAACCAAATCCCTCTCGCGGGGCGCAACCGGCTAACCAAATCCCTCTCGCGGGCCGTAAGAGGTGTTGCGTCACGCGACAACCTTTAACCCATCCCATCGCGTAGCGCGACCCCTTAATTTCAACAGCGAGTTCGTTAACAGCTGCTGCATATTTCCAGCCAAACCAATGTTTACGAAAACGAACATAACTTGCTCATTTTTTATCCTATTTTAGTCACGTTTCTTCCTACGTGATCGTAATTTGATTTTCCATCACATGAAGTTAAAATCCGATATTCGGACTACCAAACTTTAAGACTTTTTAAGCCTTCGGCTCATTACCCTTTTGCTAAATTTTGACCCGTTCATGCATTTATCAACATAACTTGTTTGTTTGACCTTAACTTCATATGAACTTAATAATTTCAATGACGGCTATCATAAAAGATTAAATTCTCGGATTTGCATCCTCTTAACCCATTTTCTCTCAAAAGCTTATTTTGACCCGTTATGGGTATTTACGCATTAAATGGTCTATGACTTACAAAAACCATACTCTTCACTTTCATACTTGACCAAAACATTACACTAATCGAATAGCTTGTTTCCAAACGAATTTTAAGGTCGTTTGCCCGATATACCTATCAATGGCGTTTTTGTCAACTTTGTTCCATCCTTTACAACAAAGGACTTCATTGCATATTTAACCAATCCTACTACTTAACTACAACTCTAATCGCACATACCTTGCTCGGATCAAAGCTATGACCCGTTTTAATACTTCATCAACCAAATTGCTAGATGATAGCAACGAAATCCTTTCGCTATTCATTCTGTAAATTCGTAATACTTGACAAACAATTCATTAGTCGATATTACCAAATGGTGATATCTTCACCATTTGACCCATTAAATCAAATTGTCCATTTTATCCTTGTGGGATTTTAATTAGTCATTATTCCCTCCATATAACTTATCCCTTCGTTAACTCGTAACCAAAATTACCATATTACCCTTTTTACCCTTTTTAACCATAAAACTTAGTCTCTTATCATGACTACATGTTCCGACCCGTATCAAAACCTGTCGGAACATCATACTTCGCATAGTCACTTACAATGTTCATAATCTATTCAACGAGTAGATATTCTATGAAAAAGGGGGGTAAGCTTTACTTACCTTGCATCCGAGTACGCTTCTCGTGCGCATAAGTTCCATTTGACCCGCTTCTTTCCCAAGCTTTCACGCCGCTTATCAAGCATCAAACTATCATATATCATTCTTGTCACACCCCCAAAAATCCACATGCGGAGTATCACCGCTTGGAGGCGTGACTGACCAGGATCAAGCCACCAATCATATTAAACATACATGTAAGTAAATATATAAAATCCCACACAATATAATTGGTGTCCAAATCAAAACTTAGTTTAAGTTGCAAGCAGAAGCAAAATGTTTAACACCAAAGCATAAGTTTAAATGTTTCAAATGTTAACATGGCACACAACTGTCGATGTCCCACAACGACCGCGCCTCCTCGTGTAAGCTCCATAAACATCTAACGACCTGCAAGGCATGTAACAACAAGTCAACAACAAAGTTGAGCGAGTTCACAGTTAGTTGTTTAGTTTTAGTGTTTGTCTCGAAAACCATACGTTGTTTCATAAACCACGGGTTAACCAATATCCTTGTTTCCCAAACCATATCCATAACCAGTGGGGGCTTCCCCATGTAAACCACTAGACCGTTACCATATCGACAACTGACGAACAATAAGTTGTGCCCTACGTCAATGTCTATCATCATTGACTAAGTGCCCAGATCCATTAGTACACGCCCGTCCGACCGGCACGGTGTGAGGCTTGTCAACCCTAATAGCGCTATTAACTAATGACCCGCTCGCCATTGGCCCGGCGATTAAGTCGATTTAAAAAATGAGGGACTTCATGATAGAGTTTTGTCTAGTAAGTTAATGTTGTCGTCCTTCCTATGGAGGAGCGGAGGTACGTAATCTACCCAAGGAGATTACACAGGTTCAATGTTGTCGTCCTTCCTATGGCGGAACGGAGGTACGTATTCTACCCAAGGAGAATATGCAGGTTCTATTTATTCTCTTTACCCATTCCCTGACCACCGGGAATCCCATGCCTTGTAGAAAGTGTGAACTCACCTTGGTTTGCTCAGCAGATAAACAAAAGGTCAATCGAGCTGGTTGAGGCTAACCACGTCCTAACATGGTTACCATACAAGTCAGGTCTAGGTTCAAGTAGTGCACATAGGTTTTACACATAAACTATCAGGTTACAATCACACAATGATCATGGCAAACACGTAAATCACCTAAACAGTCAAGTCCACATAGTTCCCAACTTGTGCGACTCAGATGGTTGGGCTCGCACAAGTTCATTAGCCCAATAGTCTTGTGCGATTCAATAAATGAAGCCCAATAGTTCCCGGCCCAAAACATGCAACCCAAAACTATACGGCCCCACTAATAAACGAACAAACAACTTGTGTGATCCTAATAATCTTGTGTGTTTGGTATGTCCTTGTACGATTACAATATGTATTGTGCGACTGAGATTTGGGCTTTAAGGCCCAATAACATAATAAGGTTTAAAACAGCTGTGTGTGGCTCAAGCCTTGTGCGATCGACACTGTCTTGTGCGATCCACAAGGTCTTGTGCGATCATGCATAACTAAACAGTACCCTGTGCTATATGTGTTCGTACCCAACTTGTGCGATCACACTTGTGCGATCAGCCCCTTGTACGATCAGGTCAGTTCTTGTGCGACCCGTCCTTGTGCGATTAAGGGTGGGTCTTGTGCGATTGGTTAACAAATCCCTAGAATCATGCAATCGGTTACACAGTCATCCTAACAGTTTCCTATTTCTCATCCTTTCAATCAATTCAACATTAACAATTTCCAAACATGTAATGATCGATCAAACAGGGGTTTTATCATCGGATCCCTATGAACCCTAATGAGATTCAAAACATAATCAACAATCATACTCATTTACATCCATTAACACGGCTCATGTTATTGATTTCTAGCATGCATCCTAACAGTCTATCACAATCGATCATCCGAATACGAACACATCACAGCCGATAATCATACCTTTGGTTCTTTAACATCATACGATTATCAATCCTACCATGATCTAAATTATACTACACACGTGAACCGATTGTTCATGAACACTAAACCTCATCGATTTACATTACAATCAAACACACATCATCCCTAGATTACCATGTATAACATATAGATCACAACACTATTTAACAAAACAATAATAACGAAACACTAACCGGTTAGGAGGTAAGGCAAGGATGATCCGAACAAGAAAGCTTCGAGAGAAAGAATGTTTGCCGTCGGCTTCGAGAGAAGAGAAAGGGAGCGAGTAGGGTTTTGTGTGTGTTGTGTGATTTGCAAATAATGACAAACAAACTCCCACAAGAGTGTTTGTATGCGTATAAGAGGAGTGGGCCAACCCCATACATGGGCTGCCCTTGGTTCGGATACAAAGAGTGTGGCCCGAATGGGCTTGTGCGATCGGCCAAATGTTGTGCGATCGGGCTCGTTTTGTGTGATCATATTACAAACATACATGCATTACACATAATCACATAACATACTATCATAACATTCAATTGATCATCAAAGTTCACATAATCACATAACGTTCACATTGGTTACATCAAAGTACAAAGAGGTTTGAAATACGAGTTGTCACATTATCCCCAAGTTGAAAGAAATTTCGTCCCGAAATTTAGCACGTACTCACTGAGGAAGCTAGTTAAGTTGCATGGTTTTCCTGGTTTTCCTGGGGTGTCACATCCTTCCCCCGTTGGTTTGGAATTTCGTCCCGAAATTCCGCGGTAGCTTCAGCCTCAGTAGTGGTTTCGCTGTTCTCGAACAACTGGGGATACTTGTGTTTCATCTGGTCTTCTCGTTCCCAGGTAAACTCTGGGCCACGACGGGAGTTCCAACGAACTCGAACAAGAGGGATTCTAGTACGCTTGAGAATCTTCACATCTCGGTCAGTTATCTCTACTGGTTCCTCAACGAATCGCAACTGATCGTCGATTGTGAGCTCCTTCAAAGGAACTATGAGGGTCTCATCTGACAGACACTTCTTCAGATTTGACACGTGAAAGACGTTGTGAACTCCACTGAGTTCTGTGGGTAGGTTTAGTTTGTAGGCCACCTTGCCTATTTTCTCAACGATGTCGAATGGTCCAACGTATCGCGGGTTAAGTTTGCCTCTTTTGCCAAAGCGAACCACACCTTTCCATGGTGATACTTTGAGTAGCACTCGGTCCCCAACCTGGAACTCGAGTGGTTTCCTGTGCTTGTCAGCATAGCTTTTCTGACGGTCACGAGCTGCCGCCATTCGTTGTCGTATCAAGGCAATCTTCTCAGTTGTGTCTACCACAAGTTCTGGGCCTGTGATTTGGCTGTCACCTACTTTTGCCCAACAAAGAGGTGATCGGAATTTACATCCGTACAATGCCTCAAACGGAGCAGCCTGGATGCTGGTGTAGTAGCTATTATTATACGAAAACTCCACTAACGGGAGATGTTTTTCCCAGCCGTAACCAAAGTCGATTACACATGCTCGAAGCATGTCTTCAAGGGTTTGGATGGTGCGTTCAGACTGCCCATCCGTTTATGGATGATAAGCGGTGCTCATGTCTAGACGTGAGCCAAAGGACTTGTGCATTGCTTGCCACAATTCAGAGGTAAAACGTGCGTCACGATCAGATATGATAGAGGTTGGCACCCCGTGCCTCGAAACCACTTCCTTCAAGTAAACGTCTGCTAAAGTAGAGAACTTATCTGTTTCTTTGATAGCCAAAAAATGTGCAGACTTGGTTAATTGATCCACTATCACCCAAATAGTGTTATTTCCGCGCTGAGATCTAGGCAGGCCAGTAACGAAATCCATGGAAATTTGCTCCCATTTCCATTTTGGAATCTCTGGTTGTTGAAGTAGACCTGATGGTTTCTAGTATTCGACTTTGACTCTCGCACAAGTCAAACATTTACTGACGTAGGTTGCTATATGGGCTTTCATGCTAGGCCACCAATACGTGGTCTTTAAATCATGGTACATCTTATCCGAACCAGGATGTACTGAGTAACGAGACTTATGTGCTTCATCCATCACAAGCTCATGTAAGTTTCCATAGAGTGGAACCCAGATGCGCCCTGTTATGTAGTATGCTCCGTCTTCCTTTTGTTCTAACCGCTTCCTTGATCCTCGCAGGGACTCCGCCCTGACGTTCTCTGCCTTCAATGCTTTAACCTGAGCGTCTCGTATCTGAGTAGGAAGACTAGATTGGATGGTAAGTTGTAACGCGCGCACCCGCTTAGGTGTAGTATCCTTTCAGCTGAGGGCCTCGGCCACAACATTGGCTTTTCCTGGATGGTACTTGATCGTGCATTCGTAATCATTCAAGAGTTCAACCCATCGACGCTGTCGCATGTTTAACTCCTTCTGCTTGAAGATATGCTTGAGACTCCTGTGATCGGTGTAAATGGTGCACCTGGTACCGTACAGGTAATGTCTCCATATCTTAAGAGCAAAAACCACTGCTCCTAATTCCAAGTCGTGCGTAGTGTAGTTCCTTTCGTGAACCTTAAGTTGTCGTGATGCGTAAGCGATGACCTTATCACGTTGCATCAACACACAACCAAGTCCTTGGATGGACGCGTCGCAATAAACCACAAAATCGTCTATGCCTTCAGGCAATGAGAGGATAGGTGCGCTACAAAGTCTATCCTTTAAGTGCTGAAATGCAGATTCCTGTGCATCACCCCAACGATAGGTGACACCCTTTTGAGTTAGCTAAGTGAGAGGTTGCGCAATCTTGGAGAAATCCTTGATAAACCTTCTGTAGTAGCCCGCCAAACCCAAGAATCGGCGGATCTCTGTTGGTGTACGAGGTGCAGGCCAGTTCTTAATTGAGTCTACCTTGGATGGATCAACGTGAATCCCATCCTTGTTTACCACGTGGCCTAGGAAATGGACTTCACGAAGCCAAAAGTCACATTTCGAAAACTTGGCATAAAGCTGCTCTGCTCGAAGAAGTCCTAAAATAAGTCGCAGATGTTGCTCATGCTCTTCCTGACACTTAGAGTAAATCAGGATGTCGTCGATGAAAACAATAACGAACTTGTCCAAGTAAGGTTTGCAATCTCGGTTCATAAGATCCATGAAGACCACAGGTGCGTTTGTCAGCCCGAATGGCATGACCAAAAACTCGTAGTGCCCATAACGTGTTCTAAATGCTGTTTTGGAGACGTCCTCATCTTGGACTCTCAGCTGGTGATATCCCGATCTCAGATCAATCTTTGAGTAATAGCTAGACCCTTGCAGCTGGTCGAACAGGTCATCAATGCGTCGAAGAGGATAGCGATTCTTCACAGTCACCTTGTTGAGTTCGCGATAGTCAATACACATACGGAAGGTACCATCCTTCTTCTTCACAAACAATACTGGAGCTCCCCAGGGCGAAGAGCTGGGACGAATAAAACCTTTATCCAAGAGCTCTTGTAGTTGCGTAGACAGCTCTTCTAGTTCTGATGGGGCTAAACGATAAGGTGCTCGAGCTATGGGCACTGCTCCAGGTGTTAGCTCAATTTGGAATTCAACCTGACGGTGGGGCGGTAGACCTGGTAATTCCTCTGGAAACACTTCAGGAAAGTCACGTACGATCGGAATATCTACTATCTTCTTCTCTTTCTTTGAGGTGTCCGTAACGAGGGCTAAAATAGCAGTGTGGCCCTTTCGCAAACACTTCTGGGCCTTAAGGAAAGAAATGATGCCCACCACAGCCACTCTTGTCGCCATGAATCACCAAAGGTTCTTCACCAGAACGAGGGATGCGGACGATCTTCTCCTTGCAAAGAATCTCTGCTCGATGTTGAGATAACCAATCCATACCAATGACAATGTCGAAACTACCAAGAACGATGGGGATAAGATCGATGGAGAAAGTCTGACCAGCTAAAACGAGATTACAACCCTTAACTATGTGTGCGGCCTCGAGACTTTTACCATTTGCTAACTCTACTATGTGCTTGGTGTTCATAAGTGTTGGTGTACGCTTAAGCATCTGACTAACTTTTAAAGACACATAACTGGTATCGGCACCCGAATCAAATAAAACAGAAACATAGAAATCATCCAGTAGGAACTTACCCGTAACAACGTTGGGATCGTTCCTCGCTTCACCCTGACCAATCACGAAAACACGTCCCCTAGCACCATTGCCTTCATTGTTACCCCCATTGTTTCCATTCCCTTGATTGTTGTTGTTCTGATTCTGGTTCAGTTGGGGGCAGTTCCTCTTGAAGTGGCCTTCAGCACCACACTGAAAGCATCCCCTATTACCCTGTTGTTGCTGCTGCTGCTAGTTCTATGGAGCCTGTTATTGCTGCTGACGATTTTGATTTGTAGGATATGGGCTCATACATTCCTTTGCTGCGTGACCAAGCTTGTTACATCGATGGCAGCGACCCTTGTTGCACTGCCCACTGTGGTGCAGGTTACATCTATTACACTTAGGGTGATTCCCCTTGTATCCACCCTGCCCTTGACTCCCAGAAGACTGCTGACTGGGGCTCCTATAGTCCTCAGTCCTTCGCTGCTGTGACTGAGACTGAACGGAAGTTGGACCCTTGCTTGAATTTCCATCCCACTTGCGCTTGTTGTCGCTAGGAGCCTCTGAAGTAGCTGTAGTACTGATACGCTTGGGCAGCTTATTTTGCTCAACTGCCTGATCCGTGAGACGATGAGCTAGTCGTATGACTTGCTGAATAGTACCAAGGTTAGCCGCGGTCACATGGCTTTGAATTTCTGGCACTAGACCCTTGAGATACAGTTCAATACGCTTGATGGGAGGATCCACCATAGTAGGACACAAGATGGCTAATTCGTTCGATCTCTTTGTGTATGCCTCGATTTCAGACCCCGTCATCTTCAAATTGAAAAATTCCACCTCTAGCTTGTGGATGTCATCCCAACTACAGTACTCCTCTTTGATCAGCTCCTTGAAGTCGTTCCATGGGGTGGCATTAGCAACCGCCAGCCCTAACAGCTGAACTTGCGCCTTCCACCAGGTTAGCGCAGCACCCTCGAGTGTTCCAGTAGCAAACTTTACCCTACGAGCCTCAGGGCATTCACACATCTCGAAGACATATTCGAGCTTCTCAAACCAGTGGAGGAGACCTACAGCTCCTTCTGTACCACTGAAGGTACTAGGTCTACAGTCCATAAAGGTCTTGAACGTACACGCGGGAGGCTGAGCATGCTGACCTGTTGCGTGAGAAAGAAAAGACAAGATTAAGCACGAGGGTTGGTTCGTGAGAGTAGGATCTAAACATCCTAGGATAGATCGAAATGGCAGGTTATACCTCCTGCAGGGACAGCTGCAAGTGCCTCAGCAACTCGTTCATTGATTAGAGCCGTCAGCTGGGCCTGAGTCAAATTCAGACGTCCACTCATGATCTTCACATCGAAGAAAACACAAGTAAGAAAAGTGTCGCGCATGTGTGTAAATGTGGAGTGACAAAAGAGAGTAAGCACCCAGAGTTCAAGCAACAGTTGTTATACTAACTAAGCATATCATGATCAATGCACTACTTAATCTATCAGGCAGGTAATACAATCACAAACCATATCACCTACTTCGTTGAGTCTTGCACGTGGAGCAAAGCGTCGCTGTGGATCGTTGAGCACTGTACAGGTTATAGTCTGGTTTTGTCAAAAAGCTTTCCCCCTTTTTAAAACAAATTCACTATAACCAATGGCTCTGATACCAATCTGTCACACCGCCAAAAATTCACATGCGGAGTATCACCGCTTGGAGGTGTGACTGACCAGGATCAAGCCACCAATCATATTGAACATACATGTAAGTAAATATATAAAATCCCACACAATATAATTGGTGTCCAAATCAAAACTTAGTTTAAGTTGCAAGCGGAAGCAAAATGTTTAAGACCAAAGCATAAGTTTAAATGTTTCAAATGTTAACATGGCACACAACTTTCCATGTCCCACAACGACTGCGCCTCCTCGTGTAAGCTCCATAAACATCTAACGACCTGCAAGGCATGTAATAACAAGTCAACAACAAAGTTGAGTGAGTTCACAGTTGGTTGTTTAGTTTTAGTGTTTGTCTCGAAAACCATACGTTGTTTCATAAACCACTGGTTAACCAATATCCTTGTTTCCCAAACCATATCCATAACCAGTGGGGGCTTCCCCATGTAAACCACTAGACCGTTACCATATCGACAACTGACGAACAATAAGTTGTGCCCTACGTCAATGTCTATCATCATTGACTAAGTGCCCAGATCCATTAGTACACGCCCGTCCGACCGGCACGGTGTGAGGCTTGTCAACCCTAATAGCGCTATTAACTATTGACCTGCTCGCCATTGGCCTGGCGATTAAGTCGATATAAAAAAATGAGGGACTTCATGATAGAGTTTTGTCTAGTAAGTTAATGTTGTCGTCCTTCCTATGGAGGAGCGGAGGAACGTAATCTACCCAAGGAGATTACGCAGGTTCAATTTTGTCGTCCTTCCTATGGAGGAGCGGAGGTACGTATTCTACCCAAGGAGAATATGCAGGTTCTATTTATTCTCTTTACTCATTCCCTGACCACCGGGAATCCCATGCCTTGTAGAAAGTGTGAACTCACCTTGGTTTGCTCGGTAGATAAACAAAAGGTCAATCGAGCTGGTTGAGGCTAACCACGTCCTAACATGGTTACCATACAAGTCAGGTCTAGGTTCAAGTAGTGCACATAGGTTTTACACATAAACTATCAGGTTACAATCACACAATGATCATGGCAAACACGTAAATCACCTAAACAGTCAAGTCCACATAGTGCCCAACTCAGATGGTTGGGCTCGCACAAGTTCAATAGCCCAATAGTCTTGTGCGATTCAATAAATGAAGCCCAATAGTTCCCGGCCCAAAACATGCAACCCAAAACTATACGGCCCAACTAATAAACGAACAAACAACTTGTGCGATCCTAATAATCTTGTGTGTTTGGTATGTCCTTGTACGATTACAATATGTCTTGTGCGACTGAGATTTGGGCTTTAAGGCCCAATAACATAATAAGGTTTAAAACAGCTGTGTGTGGCCCAAGCCTTGTGCGATCGACACTGTCTTGTGCGATCATGCATAACTAAACAGTACCCTGTGCTATATGTGTTCGTACCCAACTTGTACGATCACACTTGTGCGATCAGCCCCTTGTACGATCAGGTCAGTTCTTGTGCGACCCGTCCTTGTGCGATTAAGGGTGGGTCTTGTGCGATTGGTTATCAAATCCCTAGAATCATGCAATCGGTTACATAGTCATCCTAACAGTTTCCTATTTCTCATCCTTTCAATCAATTCAACATTAACAATTTCCAGAATGATCGATCAAACAGGGGTTTTATCATCAGATCCCTATGAACCCTAATGAGATTCAAAACATAATCAACAATCATACTCATTTACATCCATTAACACGGCTCATGTTATTGATTTCTAGCATGCATCCTAACAAGTCTATCACAATCGATCATTCGAATACGAACACATCACAGCCGATAATCATACCTTCGGTTCTTTAACATCATACGATTATCAATCCTACCATGATCTAAATTATACTACACACCTGAACCGATTGTTAATGAACACTAAACCTCATCGATTTACATTACAATCAAACACACATCATCCCTAGATTACCATGTATAACATATAGATCACAACACTATTTAACAAAACAATAATAACGAAACACTAACCGGTTAGGAGGTAAGGCAAGGATGATCCGAACAAGAAAGCTTCGAGAGAAAGAATGTTTGTCGTCGGCTTCGAGAGAAGAGAAAGGGAGCGAGTAGGGTTTTGTGTGTGTTGTGTGATTTGCAAATAATGACAAACAAACTCCCACAAGAGTGTTTGTATGCGTATAAGAGGAATGGGCCGACCCCATTCATGGGCTGCCCTTGGTTCAGATACAAAGAGTGTGGCCTGAATGGGCTTGTGCAATCGGCCAATTGTTGTGCGATCGGGCTCGTTTTGTGTGATCATATTACATACATACATACATACATGCATTACACATAATCACGTAACATACTATCATAACATTCAATTGATCATCAAAGTTCACATAATCACATAACGTTCACATTGGTTACATCAAAGTACAAAGAGGTTTGAAACACGAGTTGTCACAATTCTCAAAATATTTAGCTTATTCATCATTCATCACGACCCCTTTCATCACACGGATCTTATATTGAAATCATCATTCGACCTCATAACATGCTAATCTATCAAATCTTATCCGATTTCTTCAAACATTCAAACACATATATGATTTCAAACATTATTAACCTAAGCAACTCATCATTTTCATCATGTTATACAAAACCCACTTCATCGCTACTTTGCTAATCACTTACAAATGATCTAATCTTAATTACCTCATAATTTCATCATACATTTGGTGTGTATACTACCTCTAAAGCATAGTGTACAACTAATTCATGCATATTCTTCTAACCTCATACATAATTCATCAAATTCCTCCTTCTAATCAACATGAATCATTCATACATAAACATCAAACATACTTGTATCACATTTCTTTCAATTCCTCTAACAAGAATCTATCATACATATCAAAATACATCAATATTAAGCAAGAATTGGACATGGGTGATCATTCAAGTCGTCATCATCACCATAACCAACGGGTTTCACCTATAAACATCAAATTAACCAAAACCATGCAAAATCCATGTTCCAAATGATGATTCTAACACATACCCATACTCAATTTCATACAAATTCGCGATTTACAACATAACCCACTTCGTGCATAATCACCGATCTAACTTTTAAGACATACCTTGCGATCCCCTTGTGAAGGTGATCATTAATCCATGCTTGGTTATGAATTTAAGCTTCATTTAACCTTTCAATTTGATGATTTCTTGATTAGGGTTCTTGAGCTCTCATGGAGCTCCTGGCTCCTTCAAGAACACACGTACGTGTGTGTGTTTGGGTGTGTATTTCATAAATAAATTCAACTTTCATTTTACCCCACTTTAGCCCCTCAAGTTTGCCACTAAATTATACTTGGCACAACTTTCATCCTTTAATTGTTTCTACTATATTCTTAACTAGGTTAAATAGCCTAGTTATTTATTTATTGAAGTACCATATCAGAACATTTGCCGAATATAAACATTCGGGTTTTGGGGTGTTACACTATGCAAACCGAGTTTACTTCTTTACAGGCTAATGAAACATGGGAACTTATTCCTAGAGCCGCTGTCACGGCCCCCGACCCAGTTGCCCGGTTCGGAAGCAGCGGGACAGAAAACTCGTGCCCCCGTGGTATTGGTGTGTAATTTGGCAGCGGAAATGTTTAACAGGATAGTTTAAATTGAAAACATCCATTTATTTTATTTCAAGTTTCGGGACAAACCCCGTAATTTACAATAAAGGAATTTCACTGGGAAATCCCCTGATTACAAAAACATGTTTATTTATTTACTAAGCCACTTCATTCAAGCTGAAGTGCTGCGCGGCACTTTTCCTTGTTCACAGTAAATCACCTGAAACATGTTTAAAAAGATTTTATCAGCGGGGAAATACTAGCGAGTCATCCAAGTTATGCAAAACGACACATTGTTATAATTTACAGTATTAAGAGCGATTACAATTGCCCCTATCTTATAATTATCAGGTCCAGTTGTCACTCGACCGGATCTGTGACTGTGGTCATATTACTATTTGGGTCTGTTCACCCAAAAGTGACGTGTATCACTGTTTAGGTACGTTCACCTAAAAGTGATAAAACAGTAGTAATGTGCACAATACCCCACTTACTGCTAGTAATTTAAGATAACAAAGACTTAATCCCTGTAAAATATAACTGGAAAATAGTTGAGGTTTTTATAAAACAGTTTGATAAAACAAGAGAATGACTCACATTGCAGATTTAAACGATCACAGGTAGCCTACTGTTTAAGCCGGTAACCTAGTTAAATAATGCAAACGAAACTAGGTTAGTAACTTAATACAACATTTACGATAATTCACGAGATCAAAACCCTCACGATGAATGACAAAGTATAGCCCGAATTCAGGCAGCACTTAAACATCCATCGGATCGGTTTCAATCGATCGGACATTGTATCGTAGCAGTGATCGAGTTATTACCCCGTTATCGCAGCAGCGTTTCACTACTCTATCTTGCAATTTCGAACAGAAAGAAAGCACTTTTTATGAAAATTTTCGACAGTTTTGAACTGCCCATGCACGTCCCTTTTATAGCTGAAATTTAGGTCTCTCACGGCCCGCGTAACCCTGAAGGGGAGACCTTCGCGGCCCGCGAGGGCCACCCTAGCTACGGCTAGGGCTGCCGTGTCATACCATAGGCTCGCCACGTGTGTGACACGTGGCCCTAAAGCTTATCCGGAGATTTGCCAAGCTGTCGCGCCCCGCGAAGTCTTAGACCTAATCTTTCGCGGCCCGCGAGCAAACACTAAAATTTGATTTTCTTGATTTTTCATAAAATTAAGGTTTTAGGGGTTCAGGTTTTCACTTACGGAGCGTTTTACGACATTTAAAATCTCATCCTCAAGATTTACTAGAACAAGTGAGGATACTTTCGCTTCATTTCCTATTCCAGCTCCCATGTGTGCTCAAGTCCTCTTTTCGAATCCCACTTTACTTTGACCAGCACCAATCTCTTGTGTTTGAGGAACTTGACCTTTCTGTCCTCTATTCGAAGAGGTTTCTCCCCGAATTTTAACTTTTCATTTACCTCTATATCTTGAAGAGGTACTACCAGTGATTCATCAGATAGACACTTTTTAAGATTAGATACATGAAACACATCATGTACCCCGGCTACTTCTTCTGGTAGTTGTAATCGATATGCAACTGGTCCTATTCGTTGGGTAACGGAAAATGGTCCAATATATCTTGGACTTAGCTTTCCTTTCTTACCGAATCGAACTACCCCTTTCCAAGGAGAAACTTTCAATAGTACCTTGTCCCCAACTTGGAATTCTAACGGTTTACGTCGATTGTCTGCAAAACTCTTCTGATGATCTCGAGCCGTTTTTAATCTTTCCTTGATTTGAGTTATCTTGTCGGTGGTTTCTTGCACAATCTCGGGACCTGATAGTTGACTTTCTCCTATTTCTGCCCAACATTCTAGAGTTCGACACTTTCGTCCATAAAGTGCTTCGAACGGGGCAGCATTGATGCTCGTATGCTAACTGTTGTTATAGGAGAATTCTATTAATGGTAGGTGGTCATCCCAATTTCCACCGAAATCTATTACGCATGCCCTGAGCATGTCTTCTAGGGTTTGGATCGTCCTTTCACTTTGTCCATCCGTTTGGGGATGGTATGCAGTACTTAAATTTAGTTGGGTCCCCATTGCTTCTTGGAAACTTGTCCAGAAATGCGAAGTGAAATGACTATCCCTATCTGATACAATGGAGTGTGGGACTCCATGTAGGGATACTACCTCGTCTACGTATAACTTAGCCAATCTCTCCATGCTAAAGGTTTCCTTCATTGGTAGGAAATGAGATGATTTGGTTAATCGATCCACAATTACCCAGATTGCATCGTTACCTTTCCTGGTTTTGGGTAGCTTAGTAACAAAATCCATTGTTATTAGTTCCCATTTCCAGACAGGCATTTCTAATTGTTGAAGTAAACCTGAGGGTTTCTGGTGTTCTGCCTTAACTTGCGAACAAGTTAGACACTTAAAAACGTATCTAGCTATGTCCTTTTTCATTCCTATCCACCAGAAGTTATTCCTTAAATCTAGATACATCTTGTTATTACCAGGATGCATCGTATATCTGGATTTATGAGCTTCCTCTAATATCTTATCCCTTAAGTTTCCTTGTCTAGGTACCCAAATCCTTTTCTTATGGAATCTCCAAATTCCATCAGTCCCTTGCTCTAATCCTTTAGTCGTCCTTTCATTCCTTCAGCATCATCCTTGAGTGCTATTTCCTGAATCTTTTTCAATTGTTCCATTAAATCCAATTGTAGATTTAATCTGAGGGCACGAATTAGTCTTTGTTTTTCATGGTACTTTCGGCTTAAGGCATCTGCTACCACATTTGCCTTTCCTTCGTGATATGGGATATCATAGTCGTAATCACTTAAAATCTCCATCCATCTCCTTTGCCACATGTTTAATTCTTTTTGCCCAAATAGGTACCTTAAACTCTTATGATCGGTATAGATAGTAAACTTACTTCCGTACAGAAAATGTCTCCAAATATTAAGGGCAAAAATTATTGCTCCTAATTCTAGGTCATAAGTTGTATAATTTTCCTCGTGCTTTTTCAACTGTCTTGAGGCATACGCAATTACCTTTTTGCGTTGCATTAGTACACATCCTAATCCTAGCTTAGAAGCATCGCAATAGACCTCAAAATCTTCGGTTCCTTCAGATAAGGCAAGAATTGGGGCATTTGTTAACCTTTGCTTTAAAATTTTAAAGGCCTCTTCTTGCTTAGGTCCCCATTCAAACTTAACAGTTTTACAGGTTAGCTTAGTTAATGGAACAGCTATCTTAGAAAAGTCTTTGATGAAGCGCCTATAGTACCCAGCTAATCCTAGAAAACTTCTAACTTCAGTAGCTGATTGCGGGACCTTCCAATTTGTGATCGCTTCTATCTTGGAGGGATCTACGTGAATGCCTTCGTGATTCACCATGTGTCCTAAAAATTGCACCTCTTGTAGCCAAAATTCACATTTCAAAATTTTGGCATAAAGTTTTACCTTTCTTAACAGGGTTAAGAGTGCATGCAGGTGTTCACAATGTTCGTCCTAACTTTTGGAATAAATAAGTATATCGTCAATGAAGAAAATTACAAACTTATCTAGGTACGGCTTACAGATTCTATTCATCATGTCCATAAATGTTGCGGGAGCATTTGTTAAACCAAAGGGCATGACTGTAAACTCGTAGTGACCATACCTAGTCCTGAAAGCAGTTTTAGGTATGTCTTCTTCTTGTACCTTCAACTGATGATATCCGGAGCGCAAATCTATCTTGGAGAAATACCTGGCTCCTTGAAGTTGATCAAAAAGATCATCAATCCTAGGTAATGAATATCAATTCTTAATGGTAACCTTATTTAGTTCCTTATAATCAATACACATCCGCATCGAACCATCCTTCTTTTTCACAAACAACACAGGTGCTCCCCAAGGGGATGAACTAGGTTGTATGAATCCTTTGCTTAACAATTCATCTAACTGTTTTTTCAGTTCTAACATTTATGTGGGTACTAATCGATAAGGTGTCTTAGCTATTGGTACAGTTCCAGGAATTAGATGAATTCTAAACTCTACTTCTCGATTTGGTGGTAATCCAGATAGCTCTTCTGGGAATACATCAGAGTATTCTGATACTACTGGAATTTTCTTAAGTTCCTTGCCTTTAGTGTTAATGATTACTGAAATCATATACACTATTCCTTGTTTTCGTTCATAACTAGCAATTTTCATTACTGAAATGAACTTCGTTGGTTTACGCGGCTTATCTCCTGCAACCAAAATTACTTCTCCTGTGGGTGTACGGATTTCGATGGAATTTTGATCACATGGGATTCGAGCATGGTTGGCTGCTAACCAATCCATTCCTAACACGACATCGAATCCAGCTAAATTCATGGGTAGAAGGTTTGCAGAAAATATATGGCTCGAGAGTTCTATTTTTCCCTCTGAAGTACCTTATCTATATTAACAGAATTTCCTTCTGCCGTTTCTACCGTAAAAACTTGTCGAAGTTTGGTTAAAGGTTGCTTAAGAGCTTGGCAGAATGAAGTATTTATAAAACTTCGGTTTACACCAGAGTCAAATAATACTTTTGGGTAAACGTTATCACATCGGGAATTAGATTTGCTTCTTGCGTCGTCAGCTGAAAGGCTCTTGCATTCTTCTTATTAGTTCCTTCGGCAGGTTTGGCCTTGTTGTCAGCTGGCTTAATCAATTTTGGGCAATCGGGCTTGAAGTGCCATGTTTCTCCGCAATTGTAGCAGATCATGGATTTCTTCCTGCATTCCTCTTCTCAGTGCCCCGGGATTTTATAGAAATTACAATACCCCTTACATTTCCCAAAATGCTTTCTTTTACAGTTACTGCAAAATGGAGCGGTGGAGGGTTGTCCGGTTCCCTTTTTCTTGAAGTTACTACTATTATTACCCCCACGAAAACCTTGGGTAATCTTTTGAGCCAATTCCTTTTTCCTGTTTTCTTCTCTTGTGCACACCAGTCCGTCAGTCAAGGTGTTGGCCAATTCGACTGTATCGTCAATCGTTCGGGGTCTCGCAGCTTTGACTATATCATGAATCTCGCTAATTAGTCCCCAAATGTAGCGAGAGATGAGCACCGGTTCTGGCGAAGCCAGAGTTGGTACAATTCTAGCATACTCGAAAAATTTCGAAGTATACCCTCGACAGTCAACGTCCACCATCCGGTGGTTCAGGAACTTATTTGTCATTTGTTTCTTTTCGTAGGAGGGACAAAACTTTCTTTCTACCAATTTCTTAAATTCCTCCCAGCTCATGGCATAAGCCACGTCACTTCCCTTAGCTTGCAGCACCGTGTTCCACCATTCTAACACCTCTTCCTTGAAAAGGTGGGATGCATACATCACCCTGTCTTCCTCTGCGCATTTACTTATTTTGATTACCACTTCGGTCTTTTCTAACCAACGCAGTGCGGCAGTCGCCCCTTCATTGCCTGGAAATTCGACTAGCTTATAGGCAAGAAATTCTTTGTAAGTGCAACCAGTCGTTGCCACGTTCATTTTTTTAAGTAATGGGGCTTGAATCACATTATTATTATCGCCACCCCCATTCACACTGTTACTAAAATTATCGTCGCGGGTGCGTTTGCTATGGTTAGCTTGGAAGGCTCAACGGGATTTCTAGCAGCTGCGACGATTGCTGCAATAGCATTGGCTATTCCCTGAGCAATGATATTTTCAATATCTTGCCTATTGAGAAATTATTCTTCATTATTGGGTTCAGATTGGTTAACTTCATTTGCTGGTTGGTTTATTGCGTTTTCCATCTGAATAATTAACAATATATATAAATTATTGTCACAAAAATGGATAGCAACTAAACACAATAAGGCAATCACAACACAATTAAGTCAGCACATGTAACCAAAATCGTCGACCTTGCGACATTTATATTTTTATATATAAACTATTATGCGTCTGTACAAGCCAGATATTTTACAGATGTTTTACTTTAGTATTATTATATAATATTATATTATTATTATTATACATATATATATATATATATATTCCACATATTATTATTATACAAAATATCTAATATTAGTAAATCCGGTCTTCAAAAACGACGCTCCCGTTAGTCGTACTTCCAAGAGATCTTTTCTCCCACGTCTCGAATCCGATTTCCCGCATCCACCAGTTCCTCGCCGTAGCGGTGTAATTCGGCAACGTTCTCCGGGTTCATTGGTGGAAAGGGATTAGGTTCAAACTGGGGGAAGGGAACGTCTGGGTTGTTTATGAAATTCTGGAAATGCCAGTCGCTGGTCCACCATTCTTCCAATTCTCCTGGAAGAAGTTGGGGGTTAACTCTAGGTTCTGGGATGGCAGGTTCCAGATTTATGGGAAGTTCTGATTGAGCAGGAAAACTGAAGAGGGTTTCATCAGCAGGTCTGATGAGGTCACAGTTAGCCAGTTTTCTATCGAGTTCCTACCAAGGTGGCAATCCTCGGGCTTGACCAGATCTCTCCCCTATTTCTTTTCCTTTTCCCTTTGGATCCTCCGTCTTTTTTACCCTTTGGGCAGCGGGTTTCTTCTTTCGTCCACGTTTCCAGTCCAGCAGCCTTCTCCTCTTTTTAGGTTTGGGTTTCTCCTATGACTGGGCCTGAAACACTGGTGACTCCTCGGTGTCAGTTGATAACCGGACTGGGTTCCGGTTGTATCCATATCAGTAGTATGGATTGTAAAGTTTCGGAGGGCTTCTGATAGTTCATTCATGCTGTTAGTCACACATAAGGAAACACACAAAAATCCAAATTAAAATTTTATTTACTAAATTTTCACAAAATCACAAAATGGAAAATTGAAAAATTAAGTATTTTCTAAATACTTAATTGGCTTAAATCAGTGACTCTGATACCACCTTTTTCTGTCACGGCCCCCGACCCAGTTGCCCGGTTCGGAAGCAGCGGGACAGAAAACCCATGGTATTGGTATGTAATTTGGTAGCGAAAATTTTTAACAAGATCGTTTAAACTGAAAACACCCATTTATTTTATTTCAAGTTTCGGGACAAACCCCGTAATTTACAATAAAGGAATTTTACTGGGAAATCCCCTGATTACAAAAACATGTTTATTTATTTACCAAGCCACTTCATTCAAGCTGGAGTGCTACGCGGCACTTTTCCTTGTTCACAGTAAATCACCTGAAACATGTTTAAAAAGATTTTATCAACAGGGAAATACTGGCGAGTCATCCAAGTTGTACAAAACGACACATTGTTATAATTTACTGTATTAAGAGAGATTACAATTGCGCTTATCTTATAATTATCCGGTCCAGTTGTCACTCGACCGGATCTGTGACTGTGGTCATATTACTAATTAGGTCTGTTCACCCAAAAGTGACGTGTATCACTGTTTAGGTCCGTTCACCTAAAAGTGATAAAACAGCAGTAATGTGCACAATACCCCACTTACTGCCAGTAATTTAAGATAACAAAGACTTAATCCCTATAAAATATAACTGGAAAATAGTTGAGGTTTTTATAAAACAGTTTGATAAAAAAGAGAATGACTCACATTGCAGATTTAAACGATCACAGGTAGCCTACTGTTTAAGCCGGTAACCTAGTTAAATAATGCAACGAAACTAGGTTAGTAACTTAATACAACATTTACGATAATTCACGAGATCAAAACCCTCATGATGAATGACAAAGTATAGCCCGAATTCAGGCAGCACTTAAACATCCATCGGATCGGTTTCAATCGATCGGACATTGTATCGTAGCAGTGATCGAGTTATTACCCCGTTATCGCAGCAACGTTTCACTACTCTATCTTGCGATTTCGAACAGAAAGAAAGCACTTTTTATGAAAATTTTCGACAGTTTTGAATTGCCCATGCACGTCCCTTTCATAGCTGAAATTTAGGTCTCTCGCGGCACGCGTAACCCTGAAGGGGAGACCTTCGCGGCCCGCGAGGGCCACCCTAGCTACGGCTAGGGCTGCCGTGTCATACCCTAGGCTCGCCACGTGTGTGACACGTGGCCCTAAAGCTTATCCGGAGATTTGCCAAGCTGTCGCGCCCCGCGAAGACTTAAACCTAATCTTTCGCTGCCCGCGAGCAAACACTAAAATTTGATTTTCTTGATTTTTCATAAAATTAAGGTTTTAGGGGTTTAGGTTTTCACTTACAAAGCGTTTTACGACATTTTTGTGCAGGTCCTTACAGCCGCGGACCGTCCGTAATACGCTGCATGTGGCTCTTTCGCCATAAATTTAAGTCTGTTGGGTCTTTAGAACGATACAAGGCACGGTTGGTTGTTAATGATAATTCACAGACAGTGGGTGTTGATTGCGATGACACATTTAGCCTGGTTGTTAAGCCGGCTACTATTCAGACGGTCCTTACACTGGCTGTCTCGAGGTCCTGGCCCCTTCATCAATTGGATATAAAGAATGCATTTTTACTTGGGGATTTACATGAAACAGTGTTTATGCATCAGCCACCAGGTTTTGTTGATAGGCGTTTTCCTAATCATGTATGCCACTTGAAGAAGTCACTTTATGGCCTTAAACAGGCTCCCCGTGCTTGGTACACCCGATTCGCTATGTTTATAACATCTAAAGGTTTTAAGAGTAGTTTGTGTGATAATTCTTTGTTTATATATAACTGGGATGCTCGTAACGTGGCCTACTTACTTCTATACGTTGACGATATTGTGCTCACTGCATCTTCTGATAGTTTGTTAAGTGATATCATTACCACACTCTCACGAGAGTTTGCCATGACAGATCTAAGCTGTCTTCACCATTTTCTGAGAATTAAGGTCACACAACAGGCACAAGGTATTTTTCTGTCTCGGGTTCAGTATGCAAAAGATATCATTGCCCGTGCATCTATGTTGTCTTGCAAACCGTGTACGACACCTGTGGATTTATCTGCAAAAGTTAAGTGCTACTGATGGTCCTTTGTTCTCTGATCCTACATTATATTGAAGTCTAGCAGGAGCCCTACAATATCTCACATTTACGAGACCGGATATTTCATATGCAGTTCAACAGGTTTGTTTGTTTGTTTGTTTATGCACGAGCCGCGGGATTCGCATTTTGCTTTTATGAAACGTATTATCAGGTATACACAGGGTACTGTTGACTATGGCATTTGTATTCTTAAGTCGACCTCGCATTCCCTGGTAGCCTATTCGGATGCTGACTGGGTGGATGTCCTGATTCTAGGCGGTCTACATCTGGTTATTGTGTATTTCTAGGTGATAATCTTTTTTCTTGGTTTTCAAAGCGCCAACCAATAGTTTCTAGATCCAGTGCAGAGGCAGAGTATAGAGGGGTAGCAAATGTTGTGGCAGAAGCCACCTGGGTTCGGAACTTGTTACTTGAATTGCATACTCCCTTACATCAGGCTTCAGTTGTTTTCTGTGATAATGTGTCAGCCGTTTATTTATCCGACAATCCAGTACAACATCAGCGACCAAGCATATTGAAATCGACATACATTTTGTACGTAATAAAGTACGTATGGGTCATATCCCAGTTCTTCATGTACCCTCGTCTTTTCAGTATGCAGACATTTTCACGAAGGGGTTATAAATACAGTTGTTTCAATCGTTTCAATCCATCTTGAGTGTCTGTCCTCCGCCCGCTCAAACTGCGGGGATGTCTTAGCCGATTATATTTATTATGAGAATATTATTGTATTTATTATGTTTATCTCTAATTTAGTCATGTATATGGGTTCCTTTATTTACGTTGTACTAGTCCCAATATAAAGGACATTTCATTATCAATAATATTCAGAGATTATATACCATAAATATCTTTTAGTATATAGACATCATTAGAGATATGTATATTAGGACTAAAACTAGTGTGGGTGCGCCTGTAGGGGATACTAATCCTTTCCCTGTGGAGGTAGGACTCCACCAAGGGTCTGCGTTGAGTTCGTTTCTTTTTGCAGTTGTGTTGGATGAGTTTCCAAAGTTGATTCAGGAGGCAGTTCCCTTGTGCATGCATTTCGCAGATGATATTGTGTTAGTGGAGGAGAGTAAACAAAGCCTAAATGCGAAGTTAGAGCAATGGCGGGCAGCTTTAGGGGGTAAAGGTTTAAGGATTAGCCGCTCTAAGACTGAGTACCTTAATGTGATTTCAGTGGCACATACGAAGAATGAAGCCAGATCACCATTGAAGACCAAGTGGTCCCACGGGCAACAAAGTTTAAGTATTTAGGATCGTTTATACAAAAAGATGGAAAGATAGATAGTGATGTAGCCCACCGCATCCAGGTTGGCTGGTGTAAGTGGGGAGTAGCATATGGAATATTGTGTGACAGAAGGTCCCAACTAAATTAAAAGGAAATTTTATAGGGTTACAGTTAGACCGGCTATGTTATATGGAACAGATTGTTCCGCCATTAAGAATATACATGCACGTAAGTTAGAGGTAGCAGAGATGCGGATGTTGAGGTGGACGTTGACGTGCGTGAGGTGTACGTATAATTTTTAGATATATTTTAACCCCTTTTTACTCGTGAATCAAGTTTTAAATTTACAAAACACGATATAATACAATCACTCTACACACGTTAGGGCAAGTGCATCCATCGCGGACGTAGTATAGTGATGGCAAGATACCGAGTTCGTTCAAGGACACAAGAGCTTTTAGTACCGGCTTATCGTTAACGTCTAATCTAACTAAATTTTGATAAAAGGTTTTGAAAATTATAAAAAGATAAACTAAAAAGCAAAAATAAAATATAAGGAAAACAAATAGACAAGTATGAATCACTTGGTTCCAACTCCTCTTTTATGTATCCTTTAATGATTTCCGCACTTTGGGCATTTTAAGAGATTATCTTTAAGTTATAGTAGTAGGCCCTCTTTCAGGCAGCGTTACCCTCAACCTATTGGTCTGAGTCAGCAGGGATACAGTCCCGCAAGGTCGGATTATTGAAAGATAATTAAGTAAGTTATTAATGCGAAAAGTGGTAGGCCCCCTTCCAGGCAGCGTTACCCTCAACCCATTGGTCTGAATCAGCAAGGATACAGTCCTACAGGATCGGTTTAAAGTTTTAATAGTAGTTTATAGATAAGGGATTCAAGCGGTTTCTTACTTCTCCCGAGGCGAACAGTACCGCCAACTCGTGAAGTCTTACTAAGCTTGAACCAGGTTCTCGCAGGATCTATACACTGAACGAGATATAGAATTACCCAACCACCCTTCTAACCCCCTTCTAAGTAGTTAACGTGCTTTATATAGACCGTAAAGACACGAATGTGTGAATCAACAACACATGAAGAATGGTTAAATAAATTCGCCTTCAATATAAAAAACTAGTTATTAAAGTCATTAATACATACCCAAATAAAAAGGAGCCAAAGGTTGGAAATCAAAATGTAATACATAAAAGATTTGTCTTCACCAAGTGATGTAAGAGTTTAGCCAAGCATGGCCTTTGTTTGACAGGAACTCTTACGATCGATCTTGGATCCTGAGACTACTACACACTCTAAATGATGGAAGATGGATGATGGTGGTGGGTGTTAGTGTTGTGGTGGTGGTGGAGTGGTGGCAAGTCTGAGAGAAGTGGTTTGCCAAAGGATGGATTGGAATGGAACCAAGCACCCCTATTTATAGTTGAAGTCAGACGCTCAACACGGCATGTGCCCTCCTGGCACGGCCCCGTGGCCATCCTTCTCTCTCTTGCTCATTAACTGCAGTGTCAGGTCTTGTACTAACACGGCCCTGTGTATCAACGGCACGGCCCGTGGCCATTGTACTTGCTGTACTATCTCAGATTATGCGAATCTTAGAGTTGACCACGCCCCATGTTGCCTTAGCACAGCCCCATGTTGGTCTGTCTGGTTTGTCTTTTATTGTTGTATTTTCTTCTGCAGAGAATCTTGACTGGGCACGGCCCATGCCTGGTGGGCACGGCCCCGTGTCAGAGCTTCTGATCTTGTTATTTTGTTGATTTGGATGTAGACGGGGGCTTGGCGAGTCGTGTCAATCCTCCTTCTTTGTATTTATGTTGGTTTTTGTTGTTATTTTGCTCCTTTTGTGTGTTTAAGCTCTTTTGACCCTGTAAATTAAAAAGGAACAAAGAGACAACCTTTTTCCAACATTAGTACCGAAAAGGGGTTGATTTTACATCGTATTTGATATAATTTATATGTTGTATTTTACGTACATCAGATGTGTAGGCATACTAGGCCAGATAGGATAAGAAATGAGGTTTTTAAGAAAAGATTGGGAGTGGTTTGTATTTCGGATAAGATTGGGGAGGGGAGGTTGAGATAGTTTGGGCATGTCAAGAGGAGGAAGGGGACGGCTACGGTTAGGACAGTGGAAACTCTCTCTGTAGAGGTGAGGAGGGGTAGAGGCAGACCAAACTTACTTGAGATGAGCTATTAGGCGGGATTTGCTAGACTCGCATCTCTCTGAGGACATGGTCGAGGATAAGAGTTCAAGGAGACATAGGATTAGGGTAAGGACTCCTAGAAGGATGGTGTTACTTTGTCTTGGGGTGGAAGAGGTGCTCCCCAAATGGGGAGTGGTAAACACTTTCGCTACCTAATAATCTTATGCCATGTCAACCCCCCCCCCCCCCCCCCCTCCCATCTCCCCATTTTGCACTCAATCACTAGGGGTGCTCAAACATATGAAGAGTGTAAACATTTTTTTAAATTAAAAAAATGTGATTGGTTGAAAGGGATTGGGGTCCACCATTAACCCCCTCTCCCTCTCTCTCTCTCTCTCTCTCTCTCTCTCTCTCTCTCTTCTCTTCTCACATTCGGTGAATACTCACCCCATCCCCCACTCCCCACTCTCCGATTTGAGGGTGGCGGCCCCTCACCGTGCGGCAAATACGGGTCACCGAAGGTGCCCCTTCCACCCTTAGGATCTTGTTGTAGGAGCTTAGCTCTATAGTTTCTTTGTGGCATTAGCTTGTTATCGTTGTTTTACACGTCCACGTTGTGTGTTATTTGTCTCTATTATGCATTGTTACACACTAAGTTTTTTGGTTGTGCGGTTGCTGGATAGTTATGTATGTTTTATTGGTCTTTATGGATAGGTATGCTCAAGAACTAGGGGTCTTACTGGAAGCAGTCTCTCTATCATTTGGGGTAGAGGTAAGGTTTGCCTACATCTCACTCTCCTAAGACCCTGCCAACGACTATGAATGGGATTATACTAGTTATGATTAATTGATCTGTTTCTCATCTTGCTTATTATGCACTTGACCCACTCTTACTTACTCTTACTTTGTTGTTACGCGTCTTGATTTGTGACTAAGGTTGGTAGATAAACATTAAAAATTTAAAATGATAAAAACTAGTTATTTTAATATAATACATTCAATTAAAATGCATATTCAAAAATTAGAAAAGAGCAATAATAATAATAATGATGGTTAAACAGTTGATTTGATCTGTTTACAAGACTGGTTCCAAGTTCCAACCGTCAGCCGAACAAAACATACCTCTACACAGGAAAGAAAAAAAAACAACTTTGGGCAAGATAGCCTACCTGTATAATAAGTAACCTACAAAAACCATAAGAATTTCCCGAGCTCGTGTCATTATGAAAAACTAGTTCTTCTTCATGGGATGACCGAAGAGATTTGAAGGCTCGCAAATACAAAAAAATATCGGAAACAAACACCAAAGCTCTCACCTAGAAAGAAGGTGGTTTAGATAGAAGCTTCTTCAATGTCTCATATGTCATGAAAACGATTCCTACACCGGGGACAACTTTGTAATATTCTGGAAGAATCCCTCTATAGAGACCACGTAACCCTTCAGTTCGCATGATGTGCCCGAGTGTCCCAAGTAAGCCACTGTTGTAAACACGTGCACGGCCACCCACTCCTTCCAACTGTTTCCGCCGCCTCACAAGATCCAAAGGAAATGTGGCTGTTGAAAAAGAATTGTTTTAACATAAGCAGGTTAACCAAGATTTATCAAATTGAAGCGATGTTGTGATTACTATTACACAAGCTCACCTGTTGATGAAGCGATGCCAGAAAGACTGCCACAGGTGAGACTGACCATCACAGTGGAATCATTCGGCCTATGAGATTTCCAATATGACCGCAAGGTTTCATAAACAGAAAAGCTAATAGCTATACTTGGTCCAACACCCTGCATGAATTTCAAATGGAAGTGGGTGGGTGTAATGAATAACAGAAAACGAAAACTGCAAGGTGGCGGGTTGGGCAACGGGCCGGTTGATCCTCGAAACACTTTCTTAACCACTTTGTTAGAAAAAATTACAAATAATTAATGTCGTAATTAAGATAACAAAAACATTAATACAAGAAAAAAACTTAACATAACAATAATCTATAGTAAAAGGTTTGTTTTTCTGCAGGTTTGACCCTAAGGTTTGGCCAGTTTTGCAACTCCCGTCCAAAGGTTTGTTTTTCCACATTTGGATCCAAAAGGTTTGAAATCTTGCCATTTTCATCCGGCACGTTAACTCCATCCATTTTTCTCCGTTAAGTCAGGGGTATTTCCGTCTTTTTTGTCCTTTAAGTTGGCAAAAAAGACAGAAATACCTCTGACTTAGTGGAGAAAAATGGATGGAGTTAACGAGCCGGATGGAAATGGCAAGATTTCAAACCTTTTGGATCCACATGCAGAAAGACAAACCTTTAGATGAAACTAGCAAAACTGGCCAAACCTCAGGGGCAAAAATGGCATTTTACTCCGATAATCTAATTATTAAAACAAAAATGAAATAGGTTGTTGCACACATTAAATTAGGCTTTGAACGACTTTTAGCCTATTTGACCAGCTCCCCTTTTAGTTAAGTTTTTTAATCCATTTTAAAATAAAACACAACTGGAATCGATCCGATCATAAGTAAAGGACTCAAAAACAGTAGTGTAGTGAGACAAATTACCAATAAGGTTGCTCCAAGTCCCTTATACAAGCCAAAAACACCCTCATCTCTACAAATCGTACCCAACGCATGCCACATTCCATTGTAGTATATTGTGCTTCTCTGCGATATAATAAACAGATATAAGATTGTAGTTTGTACGAGAGTTAAGCAGATAAGATGCAAGAGAAAACATACTGACTTAATTAGATAAAATAACCAGTGTTCTAAAATTCAGAGTAAGCGGACGAGAGGAGGCAGAGTGCCCTAATTAATAATTATACGATCAAATTGGAAAAAATAAGTTGTTTAATTCAGGCAAGTTGAACTTACCTGCTGCAACCGGTTCCATTTTGCAAGTTCCAAGTTGTGATTTCAGCTTCTGAGTACCGGTCTCATCTTCCATGTTTCAATTTTGCCTTGTGCATTATGATTTCAAGTGGCCGTTGAAGAATCATTGGCCATTGTATAACTCAAATCATGTGACTGAGAGAGGACAAATATAAATCCAACATCGTGCTAGCATATAATATGAGTATATGACAACTTGTTAAACAAATTGTTTGTCTGTTCTGTTCAGGAGTCGGACTAAAAAATATTTGTTAACTCAATTTACATGCTTAAAATGATCCTTGCTTAACAAATTAACCGCTCAATTATCCAAATATTCTTTGCTTAACAAATTAAGTGCTGACCAATTGACCGACCGCCTAGATCTGCCAAATAAGCACTTTACATACGATCGACTGCCTAGATCCGCCAGTTAAGTGCTAGGCAATTGATCAACCACCTAAATCCGCCTAACGCTTTTTAGAACACTGATAACAAAAAAAACATCCAGCTGTGAATAACAGAATATATTCGAGCTGATAACAAATAATTTCAAATTGAAAGCAACAAAGAAAAAAATAGTAATAGGAAAAATTGAAGCATTTATTTTACACCTGTGCTGCAAGACGCGTCCTGATGAGATCTAAAGGGTACGTGGCAGTAGCCGCTGTTATTCCCGCCATTCCACCACCTACAAAGTGCACACAAGCATCTGCAGCTGCAGTTCCAGTGTTGTATTCTATACTTGGGATTGACTTTAGCAACTGGAACATGTTAAACGAAGTTGATAGCATCATCATATACAGCAGAGTTCATTATCGTGCTAAAAAAACCTAATAAACGAAGAAAAACACTCACTTTTTTGTACTGCTCATAGGCGTAGAAGTTAACTGCTGTATAAGGAAGGCGATGGACAATAGTAACCAGATTTCCTTTCCAAAAAGCTCTAAGACCCTCTTCGTTAACAATACGTGATGCCTCGTTCCATATACAAGGCCTGCTCAGTAGCGCCCCCTCAGAATGCATACCTTGCACCTGCAGAATGCAATACAAAATCAACCATCAATTTAAGTATTACTAGACCTCACAAAACAACCCCATTATGGGTGTTTATCATAACATTTTAGTTATTTTGGATCATAAGTAATTTTTAGTGGGTTTATGTGGGCTGAAGTAAAGAGAAAAAAAGGGGGGGCAAAATGGGCAAAACTATATGATTGAGCAGGTCAGAATGTGCGCCCTAAAAAACGATTCGCTACAGTGTCGATCGTCTTCTTTTTTCATCAACTCCACTTTAACAGAGTAAATCACTATCATAACGTTTTCTTCAGCCAGCAAATAGGTTTCTGACCTGTTACGCTCTCTTATTGCCCCACCTAGCTAACCCGGTCCCATTTCTTCAGAGTTCAAAGATGTTTATTAATTAAGAGAAGGAGCGTATGTTCATATGGATAGAAAGAAAAGAAAGTTAGAATGTTATTCTTGTTTCAATCGCAGCTATGGTTTTACTTTGACATAGGTTTGGCTGTCATTCTCCTTAAATCAGTCAAATTTTACTTCAATCTGTTTGCGTTTAGCACAATTTGATTATATCTGTTCATTAGCAACCCATTTTCCTCAAGTTAATTATAGTTCTTTCATTCATCTGTGGTTACACACCAAGATTTTAGCTCAATTTGCTTTCTGGCTCTGTAATTTTACCTCAAATTGTACTTGATTTATTTTCGTTGTTTGCTGTTTTATTTATTTGTTTTTTATTATATCTGAATTTAGATGGAGTCATGGAGTTTTGGCTAGTATGATCTTGTCGACATTTTGTACATTTTTAACCCAACTTACTTTCTTGTATTGCAGTGGTAATTCAATACTTCATGTTAATTGATTCTGAGCTCAATTCTGGCTCCTTATTAGTAATAGTCCATTTCATAAATCTTAGCTCAATTTCAGTTCTTGGTCTGTAATAATATTTTTTTATCCACTTGCTGCATCTTGATTAGCTTTGAGTTCAATTTCATTTCTGTATCTATATAACCTGCTGTATTTTGTACCCTTCTATCGCCATTCGTATCCTTTTCTTTTTTTAAACTATCAAATTCACCAAGTTTTTATTTACTTTTAGCACTAGGAATTTTATTTATTGCTGATGACATGGTAGCCTAGAAAGCGGCATATGAGGAGTTATGTACATATGCATTCTGTCACTTCCAAAATGAGTTCTTTTAAAACTGCCCATTTTCACCAAACCAAATTGAACCTTTTTACTCGGCCCATTCTAACGAGTACCAATATGGGATATTGGCATGTTACCCAACCCACTCGTTTTGCCAGGCATAAATATATACCACTCTCATACTCTTATAGTTTAGATAAAACTTCGATTTACAGGGAAATGTAGATCAGAAGCAAGCAATGAAGCTTTATACTTAATCACCAAGGTAAACATACCCTCTCCAAACCAGTACTAAGTGAGTTAAACACTTGAACAAACTTTTATTTTCTCCTAATCAACATCAGACAATCTTTACCTTTTTTAAGATGTTATGTGAATTGTGATTGCTGGGTTTGGAGTCTTGATCGGGCTCGTTTTATTAAGGACGAAAGAAAACCAGTTTTGGGCCTATATAGAGATCGACCAAAGGGTGGCCAGGATCCGTCTTTGATCATTTATTATTAGCCCGTTTTGTTTTCTCGTTGCCAAAGCATATTGTATCTCTATTTATATAATGCTTGTACTTGTAATTCCTCGTCCCGAGAGTTGAGAGGATAGCAATAATAGATTACTAGTTGCAGCTGTGGGATCGAAGCCTAACCTCGTAAATTCTTGTATCTCGTGTTCGTTTTACTTTTCTACAGCGTGAGTGTGTGTGTGTGTGTTGCAAAACCGAATCCCTAACAGTGATTACCGATTCATCAAAGATAAACTGACATTCCTCCTTACAATCCCCATACATCCTTTTAAACGGCATGACAGAACTGGCATCTTCATCAAATTTCATGCAAGATACTTCATATCTTATAACAAACTTACTTCCTATGAACCTCAGATACAGATTACTTTCACACAATGAATCCAAAACTTAAATAAAATGTTATATTTGCTGTTTTCATAATATGTAATAAAACAGTAGGTCTGTAAACTTATAATTCAGTGAAATTTACGTAGCAATCAAATTTCTATAACTTTAAACCCTAAAATCTCCGGTCTAATTTCAAATTAAATACATACAGTGATAGAATTACCTGAAAAAGAATAGTGAGACGTGCTAGAGGAGCCGTACATGTTTTACTAAAAGCTCCGGCAATACCTCCGGCGAGAAGCTGTGATACCGTACCTAACTCCGCAGACTGTGAATGACGTGGCGGAGAAGACGGCGATGCCGCCGCCGGTACCGGCTGCTGCTTTTGCAGAAACTTCACGGCGGTGCTGCCGTCAACGACTCCTGCATGACTAGACATGAGCGAATTGTGCGATCAAAATTGGTGAATGTTTGCAGAGGAAGAAAGAGAAACCCTTGAAAAACCCCTAATGTTGCGTGCGAATGAGGTTACTTGGTTCAATAGAGTCCGCTTATTAATTTTTTTTTGGCTTAGTGGCCTGTAATAATCCCACCTACACCTTTTTGTCCAATAATAATCCCACCTCAGAATATTCTCCACACCAGTCCCATTTTTCAGATTTTTGGCCCACACTGGTCCCCAGTTAAAAATCCCTAACTCAGTTAGTAAAATGGCTGATGTGGCAGATGATGTGTTAAAAACTGATTATGTGGCAGATATGTGGCAGATGATGTGTTAAAAACTGATTACCTGTAATAATCTCACCTACACTTTTTTGGCCAATAATAATCCCACCTACACCTTTTTGGCCAATAATAAATCCCACATCAGCCATTTTACTAACTGAGTTAGGGATTTTTAACTGGGGACCAGTGTGGGCCAAAAATCTGAAAAATGGGACTGGTGTGGGGAATATTCTGAGGTGGGATTATTATTGGCCAAAAAGGTGTAGGTGGATTATTACAGGCCAATTTGCCTTTTTTTTTTAATGGTCAACAAATGCTACAGATGGCCCGGTCGCTGAAGAAATTTATCACATGGGGATACATTCGTCTTCAAACCGGGAAAAACACTCACCTAGGGTTGAAGCTTGTAAACACTCGCACGAAAACCCCCACCCCGTTAAAACATGTTATATTCGATAAATAATCATGGGGTGTGTTATGGCCTCATGTTTCGTGTAGGCCTATAAATGAACCGAACTTTCATGAACTGTTTGTATGTGAATTTGTTCGGTCGGAAGTTGGTTTATGTTTGTTTAATGAACGAGCATGAACACAAGTTTTTGTTCATTTAATTAATGAACGAACATAAACACACGTTTTGTTCTTTCATTTATGTTCGTGAACATCTGTTTATATTCGTTCATTTGTGTTCATTTACATATGTTCATGTTTGTTCATTTATGTTCGTTTAAATTTAAATACATAACTAGTTATATTTATAGAAATATTAAACATAAAAGGAACTTTCTAACTGTCACACCCCAAATTTCCACGTGTTACCGGTGGGCCCGGTAGGGGAGTAACGTGACGTGGTTGGCAACATCATAGTCAAACAACACAATATATAAATGCACAGCGGAAGCAAAAGGATAAATATATTAAAATCCTTAATAGTGTAACATCAAAGTATTACAACGGAAGTAAAGGATCCACAGGCGGATCGCAAATAAAATAACATGGTTCAACAGACTTTAGGCATCTAAGCTTGCGAGACTCTTTATTGATGCTAGGAGTAGCCAGCCAATTCCAATTAGTACCTGCACTTAGCCTTTTTGGAAAATACGTCAGTTTACACTGGTAAATACAATCAACTGACTCATTTTAAAAAGGGTTTAAGAAAATGATTGTTTTGAATGCACATGGCACAAATAGTATTTTATAACTTGGGATAATTATTTAAATATATAATACTTGTATGGATTTACATGTTCCTTATGCGTTCAGTAGCCCGGATCGAGCCGGGTTAAAGATTAATCGACACACCACTATATTTATGAGACACCAACGGCGTACGCCTACGCCGGGTGCTGAGGTCGTGGCCATTCGTAGAATGATGCCAGGGATATCCGGGACAACGGTCATTAACCCCCCAAAGGCTTTAAGTAAACAAAACAATGTTAAACGAGACGTCTCAATACTTTCATTATCATTCATTCAATCAAAGATTCAACGCCCCGACCAAGCGGTATTTTATATACCGTACCCCAAGCCCGTATAGGGAAAATAAGTTAAAAGTATTTACCTGAGCTTAAATATAAATTCAATCCCAGCCGTATCAAATCAGCAAGTACAGATAGCTTTTACTGAGCTCCTAAATCTGGAACGAAGGTTTTTAATAACCTATTAAAATCCTAACGGGTCTTTAATTAAGCCTTGACTTAGACCGATTAGTTTTCAAGAGGGAGATACGGTTCGTACGCACGATTAAGCGAAGACCGGATAGAATGTGATTTAGACCCGACAAGTTTGAAGACTTGTTTAATATGGGTATATGATACACATTCTGGATTTTGAGATAAAACCGTTAAGGTTTGACCCGTTTCGGCTAATTTATGTAAACTAGTTACATAAACCGAACCGAACGAGCGTGAAGTGTAACGGGTATCCGTAAGAGTCCTAAACAGGTTTCCTAAGTTATCATGCCCTAAATATGTTGTGATATCAGTAGAATATCACCCATGATGCCCAAAACGAGTTTAATCTCTTTATAAGCCCCGCAGGGGCATTTTGGTCATTTTAAAGATTATAAAAGGGTTTATTAAGTTTCTGTGAACCGGGTCTGAATACATCAGTAAAATAGTTTATTTTAATAGGTTATAACATTTGGTTATAATTCTTATATGTCAAAATAGTTTTAAACCCAAACTATGCGTGTAATACGCGTATAAAGCCGTTTTAAGCGACGTACGGTTTAAAATACGATTCTGAGTTTTCTGATCAATTAAACAGGCTCAAAACACTCCATTTATTATTTAAAATCAGTAGCAATTGGATTGGCGTTAAAAGGATTTGTAAAACTCATTTTATGGCCTAAAAGGGCATATTCGGCATTTACCGAATTAAGGCGCTAATCCAAGCTTATGATCAGTTTAAAAATAATTAAAAATCTTTAAAAATCCTAAAATATTATTTAACCTCAGTGGGTAAAATATTTGGTGTCAAAACTGAGTTTAGATAGGTTTTACGCTAATGGCGCCGTTTAATTAATAAACATGTTTATAAATACGTCATTAAGCATAACTCCTAATCTAGACTTCCGATTGACGTGAAATTTTGCAGACATGTTCAATAATCAGTATTAAAGACTTTTGCACTTTTACATTTTCTAAAATCTCGTTCTGCGGTCATAAGGGCATTACGGTCAATATTTAGGCGTTTATCGGAAACATCGGACGATTAGGGATTCGAGTGGTATAAACGCAGAGGCTTATACACACATGCAACTAGGTCCTAATGGGACTTTTAAGGCATGTCTAAACCTATATAAATCGGGTCAGAACTGAGGTCAATGCAAAAGTCAAACTTTTGCGTCTCTCGGTTCCGAATCGGTTCAAAACATAAAGTTGTCGAATCAAACAAGCTTATACAAGTTATTATACTTATTTTCAAGTTGTATGACTATTAAAACAGGTTACATGCCTTCCGTATCGTTAAATATGCGATTAATGTTTCTGTTGACTTTTTCGGACAACCTTTGACTCGACAAACGACCTAGTTAGGATTCGAATCAGTGAGTGCCCTTTTAGGGGTTTATTAACCATATGAATACCAACTTATAACAACCTTTGATTCGACTAAACTCTGGACCGATTATTTATTATCGAAAAGTCAAACCGTAGTTACGACGGTTTGATTTCTAGGCCATAAACTAAGTATGAATGAATTGAAGAAGATCAAGGGTACTTACACAAGTCTTATGGATGATATGGAATGTTTGTGGCTTGCTTGAATGATCCAGAAATGCTCAGAGGGTGAAATGAATGATGAATGAACAATGTTGCACAATGTGGGTCATTTAAACAACTTCAAACAAGCTTAGATGATCGACAACTAAGTCTAGGAGGAAACAATAACATCCACAAGCATCCTACACACTATAAACCACCTTAGGGCAGCCCAAGGTATCAAGAAAATTGATCAAAGTCGGTTAAGAAACATGCAGGACACCTGCACACACATTCTGTCCAGATAAGGCAGTCGCGTAGCGCGACTGCCAAATGCTTTCAGGCTCGCGCTACGCGAGGGTGTTGGTAACCAGCTTAGCAAGTTTCCATTATTTGCATTTTCAGTCCCTGGTCCTTCTAAACGTCGCTTTCACCTTGTTTCTTGCATTATAAACCCTCTAACTTGATTTATAAGGGCTTCAAGACTTATACCATCTTTGTGAAGTCCTCGGGTAACTTTTTGATCACCCGAAAAGCCCTAAATTTCAACGTTTGACGATTCTAACCCTCACACACGAATTTTATCATAACTTTCTCATACGGTAACGAAACTTAGTGAAATTTTTATGGTACATTCTAGTGAGCATATTTAATCTTTACAAGGCTTCGGGTTTGCTTAAAAGGTCACTCAGAGGTACATCTTAACATGTTGACACATTTAACCCCTGTAGTTTGTAATCTCTCACTTTCTTTCACAATTCGCTTCGTATGATCCATGATCCATTCGTTTAAGGTTATAAACATCAGGTAGGGTTATTGTAAAGTCTAATTATTCATTGTTGACGTTTTGAACCCTTATATTTACACAGTTTCATTGTTTGTCAACTTTAGTCCTTCAAGAACATTCTCTCACACGTTCAAACCTATGACACGTGTCAACACATAATAGGACGCAAATTTTCGGGGTGTTACATCAACTACTTATATAAATATAACTAATTGGTAATTAATCACTAATTTATATAGAAAATGACTTTATGTTCGTTGTTGTTCTGTAAGTTAAGTTCATTTATGTTTATTCAATTATGTTCATTTGTGTTGTCTATTATTTGTTAAATTATGTTCATTTAAATTTGTTTGTCTATGTTCGTTTAGGTTTTAAACGACGAACATAAACGTATACAGAAACATGGTCATTTTCTTAATAAGCGAACATGAACAAAAAAATATGTTCGATTATATGCTCGTTGTCGTGTTCATTCGGTTCATTTACTGGCCTAGTTGCGTGTTACGACAGCTCGATTTTAAATAAAATTTATATCAAAATATAGAGAAAATAAGTGTATTGCAATTTGCAATAGTATATTTAAATTTATAAAATGTTATATTTGAAAAGAAACAAAATATGTTAGATCGATCGAAAACTATAAAAACAAATACTGATACTTGTACTAATGTTGTTTGCTTGGTCTCGGTTGCATTCGTCATCGGTAGTGGTACTCGATATCGTTAGTGATACCAAAAAATACTCAATTTCGAACAAAACTCCGTTTTAAACGAAAAAGTAAAGTATTGTTTTCGTCTCTGAGGTTTGCTCCAGAATTCAGGTCCCTCCATCATTAACAGTATTCGTCCCTACATGTCAAGTCTTAAAATGTTTCGTCCATGGTCCTAATGTCCGTTAACTTTTTACATTAATTAATCCCCCCCCCCCCCCCACACTGCGCCCCTCACATCAGGAGTAATTTCATCAGTTCAACTAAAACAGGGAGTGAACTGCATTTTTCGTCCTTGAGGTTTGCTCCAAATATTAGGTTCTATCCACCTTTAACAAGTATTAAGCCGTTTTGCCCATGGTCTCACGTGAGGGGTAATTTCGTCATTTCATTAAGATCGTGGAGGAAACTGTAGTCTTCAACCCTAAGGTTTGCTCCGAGCATCAGGTTCCGTCCACCTTTAACTCTCTCTGTCCTTAATGTCCATTAACTTATGTGTAAATTACCCCTCACAACATGAGGGGTGTTTTCGCAATTTCAGCTACATTAGGGACGAAATTTGCATTTTTTTTTAAATCAAACGTGTTTTGGCGTTGGGGGTTTCGAACTTGGGTTCTTTTATGCATAGAAAGTCTGCTAACCACGGTTGTTGTCATTGTTGCTGTTGCAACTCGATTATTCGGTTTGCTGTTTTAACCCTTGATAAGATTTTAATTATGAATCGGTTATTTAGCTTCCTATTTTAGCCCTCTTGTCTCGTAATCAACGTCTATCACTTCTCTATCTTTATTCATTGATTTCTCAAGTAGTTCAAGTTTTTTGTTATGACTTGATAATTTGACATTCTACTTTAACCTTAATCTCGTCTCGTAACCGACGTCCATCACTTCCCTATCTTTATTCATCATTTTATCAAGTTGTTCAAGTTTTTAGTTATGACTCGATTATTTACTTTCTACTTTAACCCTAGTCACGCCTCGTAATCAACGTCTATCAGTTCTCTATCTTTATTCCTCGATTTCTCAAGCGTTTTAAGTTTTAGTCATGACTCGGTTATTCCGCATAAAAAATAAAAAATAAATAAATAAAGAATGTTATTATCACCATCATACTACATCATTTCAAAACCCACAACACATCCAATTTTCATAAACCATGTACTACAAACTTGGCCTAAGATGACACCACCTTCTCACTCAATCAGCCAACATCATATGCTTCCATCTTCCCATTTCATTCTCTCTTCTCTCCATAATCACAAACAATTAGGCGATTTTGATCCATTTCATTCTAGTTCCACATCCATATTCTCCATACACAAACTTCAAGAAAACCAATTCATTCATTCATTCATATTCCTCCCAAGAAATGACCAAACTCGACTCTCTCCGTCGAGTACTCCTCCCATGCTTCACCACCACCACCACCAAGAACCACCTAACCACCTCCCCACCCCACCAAAACCACCACCCCTCCCCCTCCCCCTCTCACACCCCACCAAGACCCTCCAAAGCCATGGTCATCTGCACCCTCTTCGGCCACCGTCACGGCCACGTCTGGTTCGCCGTCCAAGACAACCATCTCAACCCCACCCCCACCATTCTCCTCCAACTCTCCATCCCAACCCACACATTACTCCAACAACTCAACTCCGGTCTAGTCCGGCTAGCCCTCGAGTGCCACACCCCACCGGACTCCGATCTCCGGTCATGTCCTCTCCGGTCAATACCCATGTGGACTTTATACTGCAACGGCCGGAAAGTGGGCTTTGCTGTTGGGAAAAAGGTGACAGAACCGGTTCGGGTTATGTTGAAGTCAGTTCAGTCGAGTACGGTGGGTGCAGGGGTAATTCCGTCATTTGGGTTTGGAGTTGACTCCGGCGTTGACCAGGGTGAGGGTGGTGAGTTGATATATATGAGGGGTTACTATGAGTGGATTGTGGGTGGGCCGGATTCGGAGTCTTTTCATTTGGTTAACCTGAATGGGTGTTTGGGTCAGGGTCAGGGTCAAGATTTGAGTATTTTCTTGATGAGGACACGTGGCCCCTTTTTTTGAGGTTTTTGGTTAATTATAGTTGTAGTTATTACATTTTTGGTAATAGTTTTGGTTAGAGATTATGAAGAATGGGTGAGTGATTTTGTTGTTAATGACTTTTAACATGAATTGATTTTGATATCACATGTGGGGTGAAAGGAATGAAGTTATTTTCGAGTCGAAAAATATTGGTGATAGGTAATATATTAGATGAAATATGTACATTTGGGTTTTTGTGGGTGAAAAATCGGTCCAAGTTAGACTCATTTGATTGGAAGCAATGGCGTAGATTTGATTTTTCTAGTTAAAATGTAATTTGAGATTGATTCGGGTTGTATGTGTTTGGTGTTTGCGTTCTACTAAGCTATTGTTAATAAAAGTTGCCTTTTAAGAAACGGAGCTATAGATGTTTTTGTTTGTATAAGTGGTTATGTATTGTTGTGTAAACCGTCGACGCACATAACATTCACATATGTTCAGTTGGTGTATGGAAGGCACAAGTTATTCTACCTTTATGAAACGATATAAGTATTTTACAGGATTACATATTGCAACTCAAATTAATACTCGGTATCAGATGTTAGAAACTGCCTGAATAATGAACATACCAATTTCAAACCAAGAATTGAGGCTCCCAATTTCTTTTTCTTTTTTTTTTTCTTTTTCGCTATCATCAGTCTAAATTACAGAACTGTTGAATATGAACAAATTCATGGAGAGTCCATAAACACCGTATTCAAATCAAACTCACACAAAGAATTGCTTACTGTACAAGAAAGAATTTTACAAACCACGGTGTAAACACGAACACTCAGTTCAGGTGATCATGACCACCACTGCCACCAGTCTTGAGGAGCGTTATCCTTTGAGATTTTGAATGGCTTTGTCGGTTGTTAAGAACGTCTATATATGTTCTAAGCCTATATCGATCCGAATTTGTGATCGAGAACGGAGGATTAAGAATCAGCGAAGGTGCTTCCACCAGAAGAAAGGTTAACAAACGCACCGCTTTTGAATAGAACCCTGCTGCGTTGTCAGTAAATCCCATGCACTCATCCACCTGCCAAATGCACACGACACCCGTATATCAAAGATTTAAGTGCCATTGCAAAGTTGAGCTCAAGGGCGTAGCTTTGTGCGGGCGGCCGACCCCCCGAACTTTTCACTCAATAGTGGAGAGTATGTAGTTTTCTTATAGAAATTTTTGGGTATATACGTTTTTGACCCCCCGGTTTTATAGAAATTTTTGGTATATACGTCTTCGACCCCCCGGTCGGAAATCTCAAGCTTCGGCCACTGGTCGAGCTCAACATAAAGTTTTATCTATGACAAAAATATCTGATAGAGTAAAATGCCATTTTCGTCCCTGAGGTTTAGCCAGTTTTGCGACTTTCGTCCAAAGGTTTGTTTTTTCGCATCAGGAACCAAAAGGTTTGAAATCTTGTCATTTTCATCCGGCTCGTTAACTCCATCCATTTTTCTCCGTTAAGTGTGGGTATTTTCCGTCTTTTTTGTTAACATAAAGGGCAATTTGTTTTCAGGGGTATTCGGTCTTTTTACATAAGGTGAAAAAGACTGAATTGCCTTTTAAGTTAGCAAAAAAGACGGAAATACCTCTAACTTAACGGAGAAAAATGGATGGAGTTAACGAGCCAGATGAAAATGGCAAGATTTCAAACCTTTTGGATCCAGATGTGGTAAAACAAACCTTTGGACGAAAGTCACAAAACTGGCCAAACCTCAGGGACGAAAATAGAATTTTACTCTATCTGATATCTTATAAAATAGTAAGCAATAACAGATGGAGACTTACAGCCCCGCGCCTGCCAAAATCAAGGGCAGCCTGAAATATTGTTTCCATTGCATCCGGCATCCCGACATTTCCTGAAGTAAATAAAAGAATCAACCTCATATCCTCAAAATGCTTAATATTTACTTATATCTTATTAAAACTATATTATATTGTAAAATTAACAGTGTTAAAAGGCGTACCAGACTCTATAACCTTGGCAAGTTGTTCAGCATTATCAACTTCACTAAGAAATATTTTCTCGATATGACAGCAAACATCCTGTGGTGACGTGGCAGCTTCCAGACATTCTTGGATATCAAGACTATCAAGTTCTTTCATGGTGGTTGCGTTAAAAGTTGTAGTTTCGGGGCTTGGACTTCCTTTAATCGCTGAAGCAGCCTGCGTGTGACATATATCCAGCGCTTGCTTCCATATTGCAAGGATCACAAGCTGAATTGAAAACGCTTCTAGTCGGTTTTCCGCCACAATCTGTTTATAATAACATATCAAAGAGATTAATAACCAGATGTAAAATATAGTTATATAACTCGAATATAACTAGTCGGTGAAACCCACACGTTGCAGCGGGATGTTAAAATTTGTAGAACTCAGTTTCGACGACTCAATAAAAGTTTATTCAAAGTGGTTTTATTACACAAAAGTTAATGATGGAACTCAAAATAAAAAGTCGGGTTTTAGTGTTTTACATTGATCGAAAACCACAAAAACAAATACCGATATCAGTACCGATGTCGTTCAGTGGGTACCGGCTCGGTTCGTCAGCGGAGCGCTATTTTGAATACAACTCTGACTTCAATAAAATTTGTATCAAATGTCAAAAAAAAGGTTAAAGGCAGCCATGTATTTAGTTTTTATAAAAGAACTAACGAACGAAAGCTACAAGAAAAAGAAAAAAAACTAAAACCATCGGGTTAAATAAGTATCTTATGTATAGCATAAGAAGTAAAATTGAAATAAAAAAAAGTCAAAGTCACTATTCACAAAACTTGCAAATGTATGTTAATTAAATAATAATTAATGTGCAGAACGGAAGTTTAAAACATACTTTGTCATTGACGAGCTCGGAAACAGCAGAGGCACAATCATGCAATGATTTAATTCTCGCCATGCTGTCGGTTGGCGGTTGTTCGATTATATCAATCGATCCATAGGAGGTCCCAGAGGGTGCGGAGCATTGACTTTCAAAGCTCCCGGTGGGGCAGATGATACTTGCACCACCGCCAATGATGGGCAGAGGTGCACTAGGTGTTGAATGGATGTCCCTAGAAGGTGATTTAGCTGCTGGTATTTGGCTCGCCTTAGATACACTTGCCAAAGAAGATGCATCCGCAAGGGGACCCGATACTAGAACATAATCTTGATCGATCAACTCTAACGAGTCCGTCACTGTTCAATTCAAGATAGTCAAGGGGGTGTGACCAAATAAAACATGTTTGGTCTAAAATCTTGAATTTTTTCATGAACTAGTGTAAAATACTAAAATATGATTACAAATTGTATATTTATTAGTGGTCTATTTTTTTAACAAAATAATTTGGGAGGTTTTATACATTAAATAAATAAAATTTGGGCAACATTTGACTAGTTCGACACCTCTTTTAATTTTCATTTTACTCTTTTGACTAGAGCTAGAGATAAAATATAAGCCAAACTGGGCTAAAATTGAAACAAGCTAAACGGATCGTACAAAGAAAGTCGTCCAAAGTATATATATATAAAACCTAAAGCCTATTAATTCATTTTACTCAAGTTGGTATACTGTTATTGAAATAATATTGTCTTTGTAAGCATACTTCGCCCACTGAATATTTATAAAAAGAGTAAAGTACACGGATGGTCCCTGTGGTTTACCAAAATTTTGAATTGGTCCCTAGCTTCCAAAAGTACACGAGTGGCCCATGTGGTTTGCACTTTGTAACACATTTAGTCCCCAGCCAACAAATCTAAAGGTTTTAGCATGTCCAAGTTAGGGACTAAATGCATAACAAAGTGCAAACCACGGGAACCATCCATGTACTTTTGGAAAAAGCCAGGGACTAAATGCGTTACAAAGTGTAAACCACAAGGACCATCTAGGTACTTTTAGAAAGCTAGGGACCAAATCCAAAAATTTTGGTAAACCACAGGGACCATCCATGTACTTTACTCTTATAAAAACATTTGGACAGAAAGTGTTTCTGGCCAACCGGTACCAACATTACATGTTTGAAAACATACCTTTGGAGTGTGTAGTCAAAGGGTCAACTGATCTCAAAGAATCTTTCAGATTTCCTTCTGACAATCTACGATTGCCACGTGGAAAACCATTATTATCTGGTTTTTGCTTGATACCGCTGTACCTAGAAGAAACTTTCGTTTCTTTCGACAAGTCTCCTTTATCAGCTTCCTTATCCAGCGAAAACCCGTACGTAGTCGGAGGTGACCGCTTAATAAATTGCGGACTTCCATCGGGACCACTTGAATCATAATCAAGACTAAACGGTAGATTGTCTTCTTGGCTATTATCTTCGGTGTTCTTGAAAGACGGGCCTTTAGGATATGAAAATCTATCGGTTGTTCGTTGTGGCCTCCTATCTCTGCGTACATGCCACAAAATATTTGATTATGTAGCACGCATAAGTGATCGAGTAAAAATTTAAAATAATGCCTTTATAAATGAAGAAAGTTCCTTCGGCTTATAAAATAAAATACCTTGATAGTTCATCAGGTCTTGTTTGGATGAAAAAAGGGTGTGTAAAGAACTCCTCAAACGTCAACCTTTCAACTGTGAATCAAAGTAAGAAAGATCAGAAACAGTAGGGATTAAGCGTGTATGAATTAACTGTAACTATTAACTAAAATCTATGCAGTTATACCGCTCGAAAATCAAATATCGATCAAGGGCCGATATTTGAGATATACGTTATCGCGGTGGGTACCGGTAATTTTATATTATGCAGAATTTGTATATATACACATATATATATATATAACGTCAACATATATAATATTAATAGTAATGTTAAAAGTCAAAACTCAAAAGTGCCAATATTTAAAACATGATCTAATTGTATGGCATGAAATCTGCTTCCGAGTCTACATCAACCAACGCATCCAAAATAACAGTCGATATCGGTCAAATATCGCTCAATAGCGCCGACTGTAATTTGTGCATACAAACAGATTTGCGCATACAACCCCCTAAAGCATTCTATTTGAAGATTTGTAATAATATTGTTTTGGTAACTTTGTAATCTTAATTAACACAAATGATTTGTTTAGTTTTTTTAAAAAAAGGAAAAACAAGTGTCAAAAGAGAAATAAATATAAATTTCCGTAATATTCCAAAATATAAGTTACAAGTACCCGGATTTTGTCGTAGTAACTTTCTACACAGGTCAACGCACTCGGGACTTAAGTCCTTCGCATCTGACGGAAACTGCAATTCTGTTGATTTCATTATGTTTTGAAGCAACTGTGTGACACGTAAATAAAAACAAGACATAAAAATACCAGGTTAGAATTTTAATAAAAATCCCAATGGGAAACATATAGTCTCCGATACAAGATTTACAAACCTGAATTTGATTGTTTCCTGTGAACGGTGTTCTACCAGTTACAAGTTGAAAAAGAATTGCACCGACACTCCATAAATCTGCCTGTGTGTTCCATTTCTATGTCAATATAAGAGAAACTAAAATAAATGCGCTTCTAAAGAGAAAATATCACCTTGGCATCATACTTATGAAGTTGCATAATTTCTGGTGCCATATAAAGAGGCGAGCCACATAACGTTTCTGCAAGGTTTCTAGGTTGCAAAGACCTGCAAATGTAATTACATTTTTTTTCATGTATATGCTACAAGGCATGACTCATGATGATATAATATATATATAACACTGAATTGCTGAAATGATATTACCTTGCAAAGCCAAAATCTGCAATCTTTAATGTTGAGTTGTCGTCATTTTTAGACAGTAGGAGATTCTGTTCAACAGATAAGATATGTAAAAAATAAACATATATAATGAAGTCAGAAATAACGTAAACATGATGTAAATGATAAAGGATACCAACCTGTGGTTTTAGGTCTCTATGGATAATCTGATTATCACGAAGGACTTTCAAACCAGCCGCTGCAAGAGACACAGTCATACACAACTTAATCACTCACCAATATAAGTATTGTGAATGTGAATAGAGAAAAGATTTAAAAAAAAAGTGTTGACGGATACCTAACTGCTGCATGAAGTGCGCTGATGTTGATTTAGAAATTCTACCTTGACGTCTTTGAATGAACATAGATAAATCACCTCCTTTGCAGTATTCCAGCACAAGATGTATCTTTCCAGGCTCCTAATTTCACACAAGTGAGACGTCATGAACAATTTCAAAAATAGATTAAAAACAAAAAAAGTTCCAATATTTTGGCCCATCAAATGCTACAACTTAAGAGCAATGCATACAGCGCATTATATCATATTCATAAACTAGATACAACTCTATATCCATCAAATATCCATATGAAATAGAGCAAGTTAAAACACCATTATTATGAATTGTATCCCTTATTTGGATTTGGTCCTTATTAGGTTCAACCTGAATATTTGTATTCCGTTTCCATATATAATATCGCTTTACATAAGAACCAAATCCCAAATCGAGCGGTATACTTCCTCGGTTCCTCGAGCAAACAATATAATCGTATCAGCATTTCTTATGCACCGAATTCATCTTATACAGTCTCCCAAACCCAACAAACAAACCAGAATACACACTTATTACATAAACTTTAAACTTTAATTACAATATTAAATGCAGTTATCATAAATTCATAATATATATATATCAAAAACACAGTACTCATCCTCAAAATCCAAACAAAATTCAAACAATAAAAAATTCAAATTTCATAACTACCTTGATCATCTCATGCAAACGAATAATATTCGGATGATTGATGTTCCGCAATATATCAATCTCAGACATCAAACTATCTTCCAACTTTTTGTTCAATTTTCCAGTGTTGATCTCCTTAATTGCAACTTCGGTACCGTGGATCTTATGCCTCGCGTGCCAAACAACCGAGAACGAACCCGACCCGATCTGTTTGCCCACAACGTAATCCCCAACCGATCGAACTCTGTACGGAGATTGAGCCATGTGTGAATTGAGAAAAAGTCAAACACAAACCCTAATTTTGACTATTGGAGTTGAAGTCAACAGGATCAGCTAGTGGTTTGTTTGTGTGTGTAAGTATTTACAGAGGATTTTGTATGTATAGTGATTGATTGGAGAAATTTGTCTGGTGTGATTAGCGTTTTGGGGTGAAATTGATTATTAGATGATTGATTGTGTGTGTGTGTGTTTTGTGTTGTGTTTGTTGGAAGGTTTTTCAGGTGGTGTAAGCTAATGTGCGCCGTGGGCGTTATGCGCACAGTGGTGTTCTTGTACATGGTATTAAAGTTATGAACCAGATTTGCTGCAAGTTATTGAATTTTGAAATTTGAAATTTAAAATATGAAATGAAACTTGTGGTTTATCTTTTTTTTTATGTTTCTTTTAGGTGTTTATTGTTTTTATTCAGAGTGTGATAGTAAAGTAGTCAATGATTACCGGTTTAATTTGGCAATAGTCAGAAGGATTACTCAGTTACGGGGAGTTTCAGTCTAAGAGATCCTATAATTCCAGACATAGAGGGCAACTTATGTGGCCCGGGTTATCGGGTGTTGTAACTCGTGAAGAGAGGCATCCTGGTATTCAAGGCATGTTTGGCTTAACTTATTTGCTCCTTTTGCAAAAGGACTTTTGGCAAAAAAAAAGTCAGGAAATCCTGACTTTTGCCCTAAAAAAGGAAAGGCAAACACTTTTCAAAAGTCCTGTTGGCCTAAAAAAGGACTTCTACCTTCAAAAAAAGGAAAGCCAAACACCCTCTCAAACCGGGTTTTGGGTGATATAAGTCTACAAATTTATCCAGGTGAACTACGTCATCCAAAAAGAAAAGAAAAGGTAAAGTAGAGTAGAGTAGTCGAGACAACCAACAAGGTCAATTTAGTATGTTGTTTCTAGAAATCATCATAGTTGACAATTTGATGCAAAAACAAGACGGAAGGGTGTGGGGAACGTCCCCCCGTCTTTGGGTCGTCGGCGTCGTCCCACACAGCCCCCTTCGGGTCGTCGCGGCGCAAACGGCAGTCTTCGGATGTTAGGGACGAGCTTGGTGATTGGCTGCTTATATTTTGGTGGGCCCCTCAAGTTTGTTTTCTCTCTCTCCTTACAGGGTACAATTGAATCAGCACAAGGTACAACTCTTGGGTAGTCATTGCTTCCTCTCCACACCCTTGAATAGTCCCCAAGGGGATGGTCCTCCACCCATGGTGAGGTGGCGCCTACATGGTGTCACACCCTGGCTTTGCGGAAGCGTGGTAAATTTTGGTGTGACTTCTTAATACCATAGCTTAACCATAACAAAGCTATATGAAATAAAATCATGCAAGATCATCCATTTGATTAAGTTTTAAAACCAGAGTAACATACCATTGTCTTAAGGACTTACAACCTCATAACGTAAAACATTGTCTTTAAAAACATAAACATCAACATGAAATAAACGCAGTTTAAGATTTGTGACTTGTCCAGGAAAGAGTCACATTTCCTAAACTGGGATAACCTTGGAACCCTTATGCAACGGGAAAACATAACATACCGCGCCAGATCTTTAGTTTCCTGAAATACATGTAAGTTGAAAAATCAACAATAATGTTGAGCGAGTTCATGTGTAAGTGAGTAAGTAAACCTTTGTGAGTATAAAAATAGTCTTGGTATGTAGCAAATAAGGGAATTGAGATCACCAATGGTTTGCAAGGCCACTGATATATGTGAAGTGCAAATAGGGAGACCCAAACCTAGCAGATTTCGCCACGGCATTAGTATGTGGACAAAGTCACCCCAAGGTCCGTTTCTAGTTTGGCCTGGGGCTGGGCTCGCTACACCCAGATAGATCTACCGCTCCTGTCCCTCGGTCCCGACATGAGGACTAATGGCCTCATATTGCTCCTACCCACTCACATGATCTGAGTAATAAACCTCCTTACGCTAACCATACCGTGTATAAAGTACTCGTAATCATAGTAACATGTATTTCACCCCCGCAGTTAAGAAAACTGAAAACAGTTAGAGAAAAGGGGGACATGAACTCACAGTGAAGCGTCTCTACCAAGTATCTCCTGCTCACGCAGCTGTGCGACGACCTACAGGTGCTAATTTCTATTAGACGGACGGCCGTGCCTTAGCTTTATAGTTTAAGTCTTTGGGAAATAGTTAGACAACTATTTCGTGTTTACATTCTGTATATACTTGGTAGTTAATCTCCTTCCCAAGGATGGGGGATTCAATACATGTGCGTTCATAAATATTTTCGTAAGTTACGTTTAACAATCGAGTGGTAATATAATCACCGGTGTAACTTATATATTTATGGTGAAAGCGTTCGTATTATTTTGGGATCGTTAACGTTCGTAAATATTATTTTTACTCTAAAAATAATGTCTATGTATGTTCACAAAATAATCATAAACAGTGTGTGAAAATATATATTTATCACGTTAAATTTTGTGAAAATCCCACCTCCGAATATTTAGTAAATAAAGTCATGGCGAAATTTATATTTCGAAAACATGTCAAAAATAATTCTAACACTTGTAGTGTAAATAGTTCTAAGTGTTAGGTTTTTAGAAAAATTTCGCCAGAGTTTCCTCTGTAACTGGAGGTGACCACGCTTTCAAGCGTATCATTTTCTTTAACAAATCAACTCAACAATTTTCTTTATTTGATCAGAACAACTTTCATCACAACAACTAATCGACATATGTGTAAATTGCCAAAAATTACATGAACTTGTAGTTTTCCCAAAACTGTGGTATAAATCCCCTTAAATTTAGTAGATCTTCATATAAGGTAATTTGATCTTGTAAAAACCTCGTTTTTAGAGAAAATCCATCTTTACAACTTCCAGTCATCTTTTACAAAAACTGTTATTTTGTCGGATCTTTTCATTTCACAAGTGTTTACACACTTGTGGTTTATAAAAATCATGCGTGTTAGTGTAAAATCCATCTTTTAAAATACATGATTTCTTTGACGCTTGGTCCTTTGAAAATACCACTTGCAGATACGTAGATCTGCTAGTTTTAAACACAATTTCACAAGTAAAACTCTTTTACACAAGTTCATGATTCGCGTGTGGTAGAGTTTCACCTTTTAACCCTTGTATTATTCAAAACGAGCTTATGTTAAGATCCATGATCTTACCAAACCGGGTTAAACGATGAACCGAGCTACCACATCATAGATCGGGCCTAAATAATCATACATTTCTAATACTACATCATTTACACAACATATGAGTTATTAACCACCATTTTTAGTGTTTTAAGTAGACTTTAATGCATCAACTTGTAAGATTTCGAGTTTTAATCATCATACATCTTATTAACCACCTTAGATTAGTTCAAGAACGAGTTTTAAGCATTATACCTCTAGCTCGAGGCTAGGGAAGAATCTATGCGCAAAAGAGGTGGATAAAAGCTAAGTAGAGAGGTCCTTCGCGTTCCGCTTGCTCCAAGACTCCTTGTATACGTCCCTCGACACTTGTATGTGATTAGAACTTGCAAGATGGAACTCGAAAATGGATGGATGCTTGTAGGGGGGTTCGGCCGAGAGTGGTAGAGAGGGAGAGAGAGCTTTTGAGTGGTGTTGTGATAATGTAAGTTATGTTGTGTTAAACCAAGATCTTATAGGCAAATTAAGTGTGCATTATCCAAAGGTCCCAATGTCTAATTGATATTAGACAAGAAGATTTAAATAATCAAGCAAGTACCAAGGGTGTCCCCCAAGGGGACGATTCGGTTAGGGGGGGGGTCCCTTGGTTCGAAATCAACTAGTTATTTAGGTATTAGTTAGGTTAAACCAAGTTAGTTAAGTGTTTAACTTGGTTACTTGTGTATAGTGTGTTATGACAGGTGTTAGGGTATACGGGGACCCTAACTGGCTTAGAAAAGACAAATAATGAAAATAACAATATTTTCATGTTTCGGGTATAGTCCGGTTGTTCGGTTGGATAGTAATCCGTTAAAGCGTTACTAAAGCTTTAAAGTGTCGTTATTACTCTCTTTAGTGACACAGCTTATTCCTGACACTTTGGAAAGTGTCTAGTGTTATTTTTCTCATATTTTGGCACTTTATTAGTTAGCTAAAAGCTGAATTATTTTGTAAAGTGCTGAGTTTTGTACTTAGAGTACGTTTTAGGCACATCCAGTCATAGTGACTTATCCCTAGAGACGCAGTTCCACAACCCTTATATCCCTACACTCACTACTAGTGTAGCAAAACATTTCAGGCTCTTACAGGCCTTAGAGGCAGTGTTTGCCTGATGCTGGCTTTATCAGCATGTTCAATGGGTTATCCGTTATAGTGCTACTGTGCTTTTTGTGCATCACGGTTGTCACTAGGGTTCAGCATGTAAATAATGTAGTGACGATAAGTAAAGTATGATGCAAGTAAGTACATGTATCAGTATTCAAGTAGCAGTTTATTCACAAGTTCAAGTAAGCACAGTAATTCAGCAGTAATTAATCATTAGTTAAGTCGTACGGATACCTGGTTTAGTGCGGGTTGTCACATTCTCCCCCCGTTAAATAAATTTCGTCCCGAAATTTAAGTTCTGCTTGTAGATGCAGGGTTTTTAGGAAAAAGGTGGGGGTATTTCTCTTTCATCCGGTCCTCACGTTCCCAGGTGTATTCAGGACCATGTCTGGCATTCCAACGAACTTTGACGAGCTTGACACTGCTCCGGCGGGTCTTGTTAACTTTCCAATCCGTGACCTCAACAGGTTCTTCAACGAAGTGGAGCGTGTCGTCAACATGAATCTCGTCGGCGGGAATGGCAACGGTGACTTGAGTTGGACTTTTCTTTAGATTGGATACATGAAAGGTGTCGTGAACACCATTCAGTTCAGCAGGTAGGTCCAACTTGTATGCTACTAGTCCTATTCTTTCCAGAATTCTGAAGGGACCAATGTAGCGCGGATTTAACTTCCCACGCTTTCCGAAGCGTGCCACACCCTTCCAGGGTGAAACTTTCAATAACACCATTTCTCCAACTTGGAAATCCACATGTTTCCGGTTTGGATCCGCATAGGCCTTCTGTCTGTGGCGAGCTGCTTCGATGCGTTTAAGAATCTGCGCGATCTTGTCTGTCGTCTCTTGGACGATTTCGGGACCAGCAAGCTGCCTATAACCTGCGTCAGCCCAACATAAGGGTGATCGGCACTTGCGTCCGTAAAGGGCTTCAAATGGCGCGACACCAATACTGGTGTGGTAGCTGTTGTTGTATGAAAATTCGACCAAAGGCAAATGTTTATCCCAGCTACCGCCCAAATCCATAACACACGCTCTCAGCATGTCTTCCAAAGTCTGTATCGTTCGCTCGCTCTGGCCGTCAGTTTGCGGATGAAACGCAGTGCTCAGATTCAATTGTGAGCCAAAGGCTTCTTGGAAGGATTGCCATATCCTTGACACAAACCTTCCGTCTCTATCAGAAATGATTGAGAGAGGCACTCCATGGCGCGCGACGATCTCTCTCATGTAAATTTCAGCCAATTTGCTCGTATTATCCTTCTCTCTGATAGGTAAGAAGTGTGCTGACTTCGTTAATCGATCCACTATCACCCAGATAGTGTCATGGCCTCTTGGCGTTCTTGGCAATTTTGTAACAAAATCCATTGAGATTTGTTCCCATTTCCACTTGGGAATCTCAGGTTGTTGCAGAAGTCCTGAAGGCTTCTGGTATTCCGCTTTAACCTTAGCGCACGTTAAACATTTGCTCACATAAACAGCAACATCGCCTTTCATCCTAGGCCACCAATAGTAATCTTTGAGATCCTGGTACATCTTATCCGCTCCAGGATGGATAGAGTACCGTGATTTGTGAGCTTCATCAAAAATAACTTTCCTTAACCCACCAAACAGAGGAACCCAAATCCTTTTCTCGAAGCATAACGTTCCTTCCTCGTTTGGTACCAGTAGCTTCTCCATCCCACGGAGATATTCTTCTTCAAGGTTTCCTTCTTTGAGGGCTTCTTTCTGCGCGGCACGAATGCGCAAGGAAAGATCGGTTCGGATAATCATTTCTAAAGCTCTAACCCTTATGGGCTTGATTCTCTCTTTACGACTTAGGGCATCGGCGACCACGTTCGCCTTCCCTGGATGATACTTTATCTCGCAGTCGTAGTCGTTCAGCAACTCAACCCATCGTCTTTGCCTCATATTCAACTCCTTCTGGTTGAATATATGCTGTAGGCTCTTGTGATCTGTAAAGATTGTACACTTCGTGCCATAAAGGTAGTGTCTCCAGATCTTTAAAGCAAAAACCACTGCGCCGAGCTCCAAATCGTGTGTGGTATAGTTCTTTTCATGCACTTTCAACTGACGCGATGCGTAAGCAATAACCTTTTGGCGTTGCATCAACACACAACCCAATCCTTGACGCGATGCGTCGCAGTATACCACAAAATCATCAGTACCTTCCGGTAGTGCTAAGATTGGCGCATTGCAGAGCTTATCCTTCAGTATCTGGAACGCTTCTTCCTGTTTGATTCCCCAATCAAACTTCTTATCTTTCTGGGTGAGGAGCGTCAAAGGTTGAGCGATTTTTGAAAAATCCTCAATGAACCTTCGATAGTAGCCAGCCAAACCCAAGAATTGTCGAATCTCGGTTGGCGTCTTTGGCGTTTCCCAATTCTTGATCGCCTCGATCTTTGTTGGATCCACGTGGATTCCATCTCCATTTACCACGTGCCCAAGGAATTGGACTTCACGTAGCCAAAATTCGCACTTGGAGAATTTGGCATACAGCTGTTCCTTCTTTAGCAGCTCCAAAATAGCTCTTAGATGCTGTTCGTGCTCGGCCTTTGTTCTTGAATAGATCAAGATGTCGTCGATAAACACAATCACGAACTTGTCCAAGTACGGCTTGCAAACTCTATTCATCAAATCCATAAAGACTGCAGGTGCGTTTGTCAAACCAAACGGCATAACAAGGAACTCGTAGTGTCCATAACGAGTTCTGAAGGCTGTCTTTGGGATACTCTCCTCTTGTATCCTTAACTGATGGTATCCAGATCGAAGATCGATCTTTGAATAAAAGCTTGAGCCTTGCAGTTGATCAAACAGATCATCGATTCTTGGCAGAGGATACCTATTCTTGATCGTCAGCTTGTTCAATTCCCGGTAGTCAATACACATACGGAAACTACCGTCCTTCTTTTTGACAAACAGGACCGGAGCTCCCCAAGGCGAGAAGCTTGGTCGGATAAAACCCTTGTCTAACAACTCTTGAAGCTGTGTCGACAGTTCCTGCATCTCAGACGGAGCAAGTCTGTACGGTGCCTTAGCCACAGGCGCGGCGCCTGGAACTAAGTCGATGTGGAACTCTACTTGCCTCTGAGGTGGCAGTCCAGGTAAGTCCTCTGGGAAGACTTCTGGATATTCCCTCACGACAGGGATGTCTTCGATTCTTGGCTCAGCAGCCTTCTTATCCACAATGTGTGCCAGGAAGGCAACACATCCTTTCTGCAAACGCTTTCACGCTTTCAGGCAGCTGATAATTCTTAACGGCGCATCACGCTTCTCTCCGTGAACCACAATTGTCTCGCCATCTTCGGTTGGGATACGAACAATCTTTTCGTGACAAACTATCTCAGCCTTGTTGCCTGATAGCCAATCCATTCCTACTACCACGTCGAAGCTTCCCAAATGGACTGGTAGTAGATCTAAAGCAAACTCACGCTCTCCTAATTCGATCACACAACCTCTGATAACTTCATTGGCTTCTACTAACTTCCCATTGGCCAATTCGATTGAGTAGGGAATATCTAACTTATTAGCGGCTAACCCAAGCATATTCTTAAATTCTAACGACACGAAGCTATAATCGGCACCAGTATCAAATAAAACGGATGCATAGCGTTGATTTACAGGGAACGTACCAGTAACAACATTGGGGTCCTGGCGCGCTTCCCTAGCTTCGATTTGGAACACTCTTCCACGGGCTTGGTTTAACTCTGGGCAGTTCTTCTTGAAATGCCCGATATCACCGCAGTTATAGCATCCAAGTCTTTGCCCGTTTCCACCTCCATTTCCAGCTTGGTTGTTGTTTTGGTTTGCATTGCCAGCTTGGTTCGCAAAGTTGCCTCGATTCCCGTTTCCTCCATAGTTTCCTTGTGAGCGATTACCACCACGATTATTATTCCTATTCTCAAATCCTCCCTGGCCTCCCCGGTCAGCACTAGCCCAACAAGAATCCTTCAAGTGGCCCGGCTTTCCACATGCTTCGCATACTTTCACACTACAATGGCCAGTATGATGGCGTTGACAGGTATTACACTTGGGCTGGGTGCCCTGATATCCTTTTCCTTTCTTTCCACTACCAGCTGTAACCTGAGCTGGTGTGCCTGATCCTCCTTTCTTAACCGCCACACTGGCGCCCTGCTTGAAGTTTGAGAACTTCCGCTTGTTACCTCCTGACGACTCGACATGACAGCATCATCAAACTTGTTCAGGCGAATGGCCTCCTCTGTGAGAGCCACGCTCAAATCAATCGCCTCAGTAATGGTCGCAGGCTTGGATGAGGTTACCATGCTTATGATTTGAGGAGCTAGTCCCCAAATGAAGCGTTCAATTCTCTTGAACTCAGGAGTGACCATGTAGGGTACCACATGCGATAAGTCATGGAACCTTTGAACGTATTCTGCGATCTTTGGACCGTCCATTTTCAAGTGCCAGAACTCGGTTTCCAATCTCTGGATTTCCGCGCGAGAGCAGTACTTTTTGCGCATAAGTTCCTTCAGTTCGGTCCAGGTCAGCGCGTAGGCAGCAGCTTCGCCTAGTGTCTGTACTTGTAGATTCCACCAGGATAGGGCTCTATCTAGAAACAGCCCTGAGATATAGGTGACTTGCTGATCCAGCGCGCACTTGCTCATGCGAAGAACAGATTCGGTTTTCTCAGCCCAACGAACAAAGGCGACAGCACCTCCTGTGCCATCAAAGTTTACGGGCTTGCAGTCTAAGAACTGCTTGTAGGTGCATCCTGCACATACGTTATAACATACGTTTGGCATTAGCATCATTGCTAAAGATATCCAATTAGGTCATGGTATGTCTAAATGACTTAGTATTACCATGAGGTGGATTATTGTTGCCAGTGTTGCCAGAGTTACTTCCACTAGTCCCTCCTTGAGAGGCGGCGTATTGTGCAATGGCAGCAGCGATAATTTGCTGGAGTTCTGCCTCATTAGTAGGCATGTGTCTCTCACGTCTCGGCGGCATCTTCTAAAAGATGGTTTACGTTGGTCAGGCCATAGTAAAATGTACGTATATAGTAATAGTAATAGCACATAACATCTCATGTTATCAACACATCACAAATACCAATCACACAACATCCCATATCATAAGAATATAAATAAGCAATCAAGCGAATCAAATATGGTGAGAATACTGCGATTGCCATATATCGAGACCACATAGTAAGTGTATCAGTACATCCCTGTGTCATACAATCATCAATCAACTAGGGGCTACATCACCCCTGTCCAAAAACTATATCATGTCAGTGTCAAATACGTCAAATACATGTCAACAAAAGTCAGGATCATAAAGTAGTCTCCAAAAATGCTGTGCAGTCCAACAATCGCCGTCTTCTCACCCTCGTCTACCCAAACAGCACTGATGAGCTCTATACAGATGGTGGTGGAGGAGGGGGAAAGTGGGTGTAAAACAAACGATGTAACTGGAGCCAGTCCTCCTCCATGGCTCGCTGGGTACGAATGATAGAAGCAACCTGCTGCTCTAGTGTAAAGAGACGGGCAGCATAATCTGGAGGTAAGGGTCGAAATGGCTGCAGAGGAGAGTGTGTTTGACCATGGCACTGGCATGGTGGCAGCTGAGCTCTCTCAAGCTCCTGGATGCGCTGCGTGTGTGACGACATCAAAACGTCCTCGATAGTATACCCCATGTGGAAAGAATGGTAGGGGTCAGTAGGTGGCATAGCAGAGTCTGGTGCCCAAAGGAATGGCTCACTGGTGGGATCAAAAGGTGCCACATGAAATGGAGAAACAGAGGGTGGAACAGATGACATCTGGGGCATGAAGGGGATAGACATCGGTACATGCCCAAAAGGATGGGCTGAAGAACCCTCTCCAGTCCTCGCTGGAGGTACAAACTGAGGAACCTGAAAAGAAAAATCAACATGTCGTGTATCAGGGATCTGAGGGGGAAAGGTGGAACATCCTCATCAGCAGGTATCCAACCGTGCTGTGCATGCTCATCTGGTGGATCCGTGCGTGCCGCGAACAGTGCATGCTCGGGCTCTAGTGGGATGGGATCGGGTGCAACAAAAGGGTGAACAGGTGCAATGTGCTCAACAGGATGGTCAACAGGTATATCATCAACAGGTAGAGGAACAACAGGATCGACAACAACATGATCGCCCTCTAACAAAGGAACATCCACGGGGAGATCATCAACAGGTGGGTCTGCTATAACAGGCTCAATAGGGATGTCAGCATGTACGGGATCATGCTCAAGTATGGGGTCTAGAGCGGCTGCCTGCTCAGGAGCGACGACAGGCTCGGGATCATCAAAAGCCATCTCGAAGTCAAACTCGGGGTCGATAGGATCTACTGGGTCAGCTGGATCCTCCATGGGCTGATCCATAGGTATAAACTCGATATCACGATCCGGGTCGTATCCCGGGGGAAAGATAGGATCAGAATCCTCTATGTCATCATGGTCAAACGCAAAACTGGGAATAGGTGCAACAGAGGATGCCTGGTCAGGATCAGAATCATGCGCAAAGTGCTGTGCGCTCAATGTGTGAGAAGGTGCGGATGCCACAGACTCGAAAGAGTCTGGGACAGGAGAATGTGCAGGCGAATCCTCAGCGGGAACGTCAGCGATCATCAGAAGATCGTCCGCAGGAAGAAGGGCCTCGCCCTGGATCTCATCCTCAAAGGGCTCATCCTCAAACAGGTCAATATCGCCCTCAGCCTCGGCGTCAAGAAGAAAATCATATGCTAGATAAACGGCTAAGGGTATAGGGGCCGGAATCTCTACTAGGGGTAGGTACTCAGCGGGAGGGTCATCTGCAGGCTCATCAGCACCATCGGGTAGTGCGAATGGCTGGAAATCATCCTCGTCAGTACTGGTATAGTCAGATGTGTACACCTCGTGCTCGGAGGATGTGAGGTCATCAGATACGATAGGTATGGGTCCAGTGGTGTCCGAATCGCCAGTACCGGCTGAATCCATGAGTCTGTATCATGAACACAAATATGCTCAAATAATCAGTCACACAATCAGATAATCACATAAGTCACCAAGTAAGGTATCACATAATTCCCCTGGCCAAATTCCTCCCAGTCTCTAAGACTGCTCTATCCTCCACCTCGACCACTTAGATCGAGCCTCGGTCCCCTTGACCGAGCCTCAGCCTTCATGACTGAGCCTACTCTTCCTAGCCTCACTAGCCAACTACCTCGGTCACCTAGACCGAGCCTCGATCCTCCAGACCGAGCCTCAGCCCTCCAGGCTGAGCCTATAATAAATCAACGTGCTCAACTACCTCGGTCACCTAGACCGAGCCTCGATCCTCCAGACCGAGCCTCAGCCCTCCAGGCTGAGCCTATAAATAATAAAATGTGCTCAACATTTGTTTGTAAAAAGTTTTGGATCTGGACTTAAGTGGTATGCAGTAAAATGTTTTCGTGAGAGCCCTAGTGATCATAGTCTAGACTCGAGAAAGAATCCTAGTTCGCTATGATCAGAGCTCTGATACCAAGCTGTCACACCCTGGCTTTGCGGAAGCGTGGTAAATTTTGGTGTGACTTCTTAATACCATAGCTTAACCATAACAAAGCTATATGAAATAAAATCATGCAAGATCATCCATTTGATTAAGTTTTAAAACCAGAGTAACATACCATTGTCTTAAGGACTTACAACCTCATAACGTAAAACATTGTCTTTAAAAACATAAACATCAACATGAAATAAACGCAGTTTAAGATTTGTGACTTGTCCAGGAAAGAGTCACATTTCCTAAAATGGGATGACCTTGGAACCCTTATGCAGCGGGAAAACATAACATACCGCGCCAGATCTTTAGTTTCCTGAAATACATGAAAGTTGAAAAATCAACAATAATGTTGAGCGAGTTCATGTGTAAGTGAGTAAGTAAACCTTTGTGAGTATAAAAATAGTCTTGGTATGTAGCAAATAAGGGAATTGAGATCACCAATGGTTTGCAAGACCACTGATATATGTGAAGTGCAAATAGGGAGACCCAAACCTAGCAGATTTCGCCACGGCATTAGTATGTGGACAAAGTCACCCCAAGGTCCGTTTCTAGTTTGGCCTGGGGCTGGGCTCGCTACACCCAGATAGATCTACCGCTCCTGTCCCTCGGTCCCGACATGAGGACTAATGGCCTCATATTGCTCCTACCCACTCACATGATCTGAGTAATAAACCTCCTTACGCTAACCATACCGTGTATAAAGTACTCGTAATCATAGTAACATGTATTTCACCCCCGCAGTTAAGAAAACTGAAAACAGTTAGAGAAAAGGGGGACATGAACTCACAGTGAAGCGTCTCTACCAAGTATCTCCTGCTCACGCAGCTGTGCGACGACCTACAGGTGCTAATTTCTATTAGACGGACGGCCGTGCCTTAGCTTTATAGTTTAAGTCTTTGGGAAATAGTTAGACAACTATTTCGTGTTTACATTCTGTATATACTTGGTAGTTAATCTCCTTCCCAAGGATGGGGGATTCAATACATGTGCGTTCATAAATATTTTCGTAAGTTACGTTTAACAATCGAGTGGTAATATAATCACCGGTGTAACTTATATATTTATGGTGAAAGCGTTCGTATTATTTTGGGATCGTTAACGTTCGTAAATATTATTTTTACTCTAAAAATAATGTCTATGTATGTTCACAAAATAATCATAAACAGTGTGTGAAAATATATATTTATCACGTTAAATTTTGTGAAAATCCCACCTCCGAATATTTAGTAAATAAAGTCATGGCGAAATTTATATTTCGAAAACATGTCAAAAATAATTCTAACACTTGTAGTGTAAATAGTTCTAAGTGTTAGGTTTTTAGAAAAATTTCGCCAGAGTTTCCTCTGTAACTGGAGGTGACCACGCTTTCAAGCGTATCATTTTCTTTAACAAATCAACTCAACAATTTTCTTTATTTGATCAGAACAACTTTCATCACAACAACTAATCGACATATGTGTAAATTGCCAAAAATTACATGAACTTGTAGTTTTCCCAAAACTGTGGTATAAATCCCCTTAAATTTAGTAGATCTTCATATAAGGTAATTTGATCTTGTAAAAACCTCGTTTTTAGAGAAAATCCATCTTTACAACTTCCAGTCATCTTTTACAAAAACTGTTATTTTGTCGGATCTTTTCATTTCACAAGTGTTTACACACTTGTGGTTTATAAAAATCATGCGTGTTAGTGTAAAATCCATCTTTTAAAATACATGATTTCTTTGACGCTTGGTCCTTTGAAAATACCACTTGCAGATACGTAGATCTGCTAGTTTTAAACACAATTTCACAAGTAAAACTCTTTTACACAAGTTCATGATTCGCGTGTGGTAGAGTTTCACCTTTTAACCCTTGTATTATTCAAAACGAGCTTATGTTAAGATCCATGATCTTACCAAACCGGGTTAAACGATGAACCGAGCTACCACATCATAGATCGGGCCTAAATAATCATACATTTCTAATACTACATCATTTACACAACATATGAGTTATTAACCACCATTTTTAGTGTTTTAAGTAGACTTTAATGCATCAACTTGTAAGATTTCGAGTTTTAATCATCATACATCTTATTAACCACCTTAGATTAGTTCAAGAACGAGTTTTAAGCATTATACCTCTAGCTCGAGGCTAGGGAAGAATCTATGCGCAAAAGAGGTGGATAAAAGCTAAGTAGAGAGGTCCTTCGCGTTCCGCTTGCTCCAAGACTCCTTGTATACGTCCCTCGACACTTGTATGTGATTAGAACTTGCAAGATGGAACTCGAAAATGGATGGATGCTTGTAGGGGGGTTCGGCCGAGAGTGGTAGAGAGGGAGAGAGAGCTTTTGAGTGGTGTTGTGATAATGTAAGTTATGTTGTGTTAAACCAAGATCTTATAGGCAAATTAAGTGTGCATTATCCAAAGGTCCCAATGTCTAATTGATATTAGACAAGAAGATTTAAATAATCAAGCAAGTACCAAGGGTGTCCCCCAAGGGGACGATTCGGTTAGGGGGGGGGTCCCTTGGTTCGAAATCAACTAGTTATTTAGGTATTAGTTAGGTTAAACCAAGTTAGTTAAGTGTTTAACTTGGTTACTTGTGTATAGTGTGTTATGACAGGTGTTAGGGTATACGGGGACCCTAACTGGCTCAGAAAAGACAAATAATGAAAATAACAATATTTTCATGTTTCGGGTATAGTCCGGTTGTTCGGTTGGATAGTAATCCGTTAAAGCGTTACTAAAGCTTTAAAGTGTCGTTATTACTCTCTTTAGTGACACAGCTTATTCCTGACACTTTGGAAAGTGTCTAGTGTTATTTTTCTCATATTTTGGCACTTTATTAGTTAGCTAAAAGCTGAATTATTTTGTAAAGTGCTGAGTTTTGTACTTAGAGTACGTTTTAGGCACATCCAGTCATAGTGACTTATCCCTAGAGACGCAGTTCCACAACCCTTATATCCCTACACTCACTACTAGTGTAGCAAAACATTTCAGGCTCTTACAGGCCTTAGAGGCAGTGTTTGCCTGATGCTGGCTTTATCAGCATGTTCAATAGGTTATCCGTTATAGTGCTACTGTGCTTTTTGTGCATCACGGTTGTCACTAGGGTTCAGCATGTAAATAATGTAGTGACGATAAGTAAAGTATGATGCAAGTAAGTACATGTATCAGTATTCAAGTAGCAGTTTATTCACAAGTTCAAGTAAGCACAGTAATTCAGCAGTAATTAATCATTAGTTAAGTCGTACGGATACCTGGTTTAGTGCGGGTTGTCACACATGGTGGATAGTCCCTAAAAGGACTAAGCAAACCACACCCCATAGCCTAACAGTTAGAAAAGAATAAAAGGTAGTTAGTATGGATAAAATTGACTTTGATAAGATATTCTATTTATGTGTATGATTAACTTTTTTTAAAGTACAACTTTCATTAAAACGAGCCCACTAGCAAGACGCTAGGAGGCATCAAACGTACACCATTTATCTCATTCTAGCTTAATACATTTTGACCTACTAAAAATCCATAGAAAGCTTAACGTTTTAACCTCACCCACAATCTTCGAAATCTTCACCGACTCGTCTTTAAATAGGCATTTGGTATGAGCTTTCTAGATACTCCAACATGTAATTATTACCTGCATTATTTTCCTGTGGTGACCATGAACCGGAATTCTGGCACTCCAAAACATCTTGGATCATGAAAAAAGGTCCTTATTCCATGAGCTCATAACCTGTACACAGAACTTGTGAAAAAACATGAAATAAAGATATGATTCGCATTATCTTTAGCATCGTCACATATAATGCATTAATAAAGATTGCAGAAAATCTATTTGTTAATAATACTTTTGATTTTGCCATAAGTTTATAAACGTTATATTATTGAAACTCACGTTTATGAATACATTTTGCATATTTTCTTTTAACTAATTTCGCTTAATTACTAGTTAAGTTCTTTTAACTAATTTCTCTTATTCCTAGTCAACTTAAAAACAAACAGAACTAAAAAAAATTAATTGCTAAAATTGTTTTCTTTAACAAACATTAATAGACAGAACTAAAAAAAAAAAAAACTCATTGTTAAAATTGTTTACTTTAAAAACATTAAAATGTTTAGAGTCTATAAATATAATAGATTGTTATCCTTATCTTTTTGTAAAGTATAAAAGGATCATAATATACGAATCTCATAAAATCGACTAGGTGGAGATTAGGGATGAGGTCGGTACCGATCGGTATCGGTACCGAATATACCCGGTACGGTACCGGTATTTGAGGGTAAAAACCGGTACCGAACCGGTACCGTACCAGACCAGACCGGTACTGAACCGGTACCGAAAATGTCAAAAGTTTGTACCGAATCGGTGCCGAAAATGTACCCGGTTCTGTAAATTCGATACCGATACCGGTTCAGTACCGATACCGGATATCACTTGCTCATCCTAATGGAGATTATTATTGTTCGTTTGACCAACATGTTAAGACTATTAATTTCGTTTACGTTGTACGATTTTATTGTATTTTTTTATTAACACAAGCTGGATACGTGTACGCTTAAAATATTATATCCTCACCCAAATCAAACATATGGATCATCATTTCCTCAAAACTTTCAAACTGAACATAATATTGAATTTTTTTGATGTTTCATTACATAACAAAATTATAGTAATAAAACATGTAACATTCCCAACGACGCAGTGGTGTAGTGGTTGGGAAAAAACTTGATATTTCTTGCGACTTAGATTCGACTCTCACTCTTCACATTATTTTCTGCGGCATCCAGGTGAAGGGCGAATAAGGGTGGCGTCAGTTCGTCTTGGATGGGAGGCAAGGTTTTACCGATTATTCCATAGCCGTGCCTTCGGGCGGGTAGATGTCGGGTTTCCTCGCATCTGGGAGAGCCAAGGGGTCGGCGGCGGTCGAGTAGTCGACCTTGGCCACAACGCTCGGTGTCACGATGGTTGGTACGTCGTTTCTTGTCGTTCAAAAAAAACATGTAACACTATTCTATCTAACCTTTTGTATCTTATTCATCCATATCAACTATTTACAAACAAATATAACTATCGTTAGGATCTAGTTAAAAATCATGAATGCGAACTAATAAACGAACACAACGATTTACGTGGTTCGGGCTAAACTGACCTACGTCCATGAATGCCAATTAGGATATTTTTTATTGATGTGTGAAACATTACAAATGCAGGAGATTGATTTTATATACTACACAATTAGGGTTAAAACCCATAATTAAAGAAAGAAGCTCATGGCCCGCGACTAGGGCCGACTCCCTTATTGTCACGCCACACCTTCTGGAGTCGAGAAGTCTATAATCTAACAATCTCCCACTTGGAGGCTTCAAAGACACGATCAATTGCGCTCCAATTTACTTCTGTAATCTGTCAACGGAAACTCTAAGGTTCACCTCTAGTTGCCACCAGCCTTCGCATCAATTAACCCAAAGGCTTGTTGAAGCTCCCACTGAGCTTCGACTCATCAGTCACCACCCGTGACTCGTTTTTTGTCCCTTCTGGCTCCCCCTTAAACAAAATGTCGGACCTTGAGAACTAACTCTCCATCATAAGCAAGTAATCCACTGGATAGACTTTTCTCGTCGAATTAATTGTTTTCTTCATCCACTGTCGCACTGGAACTGTAACTGAAACACAACCCGTGCTCCCACTGTCACGAAGTCCTCTGACTAGTTTAACCTTCTGAACTCGTTCATCCTAAATCTTCACTTTAGCTCTGGGTGCCTTTCCTGCAAAAGTAACCCTCTTCTGCCTATAAGATTATGTGAATCATATTTTTTTTACCATAATTGGGCTAACTACCTCTGGTGGTATCTCGACCATATAAAATTATCCCCTCTTCTTGCCACGTGCAACTACTATATTTCCTTTGATTGCCTTCTATTGTCCACTATCAAACTTAACCCCGTGCCCCTAATCATCCAGCTACCCGACCGTAATAAGCATTTTCTTCAAGCCTGGAATAACTTATACGTCTCTCATAGTCCAAGCAGATTCAGCTGAAGTAACTAGGTTAATATCACCCATGCCTGTGACATCTAGGACTTCATCATTTTCCAGTGGTACCTTATCAAAATCCTTAATTTTCGAATTCCAAAGTGCTTCATTGTTGTGGGTAGCGTGAAATGAAGCACCTGAATCCATAACCCATGAATCCACACTTGTTGGACCTACAAAAGAACAGATGATATCCGAAAGCCAACACATGACAAAGAGATTAAGAAATAAGCAGTTGATGAACAATTCTCTCCCTAAAGATAGTGAATCTTAAACACCTAAATTAGAGCATCTGTTGAAGACAAGCAAACATCTGATCAAAGCCTTGGGACCGTTGTTCAAAAAGAAACAAGGTCTGTTGAAGCCTAAAGTCTGTTGAGAGCAAAGGTCTGATGAAGAATACCAAACATCTGTCTGAATTGCTTGGTTGAGTGGCATCCATAATGTTGGCTACTTTGAGGGTTATACTCTGAATTGCTTCCTAGTTTACTGTACTTTTGTGCTACCCTGTGTCCAGACATGTTGGAATGAACTTTTAGTTCTAGTTCCCTTGTTTCTATTATTAACGTGTTTGGTTTTCACACGTAGTATTTTTATCGATATCTTATATAGGTTAGTACATAGGTTACTTTTATTCTATAAGGTATCATAATGTATGTCACATTTTTATATTGTATGACCTCTCTATACACAATGACATATGTTCTCATTTTAGTTATTATGGTTCAAGGACACCGTCACATCGCATACCGCAATATGTTCTCTTACTTTGGCCATCATGGTTTAGCCACATCATACCTATAGCCACCATGTTTCAAATACACGATCACGTCATACTTAATAGTATGCTCTTAGTTTAGCCACAACTTTAATGCACGTGGTCGTCATATACCACAATACATGTTCTTAGTTTAGTCGTTATTTTGTACATACATGTATCGGTGTTTCTGATATTAGGACATAACACATGTTTACATTGGTTTCATATCAAAGATTTAACTATCATTCTACTTAGTGGAGTACAACATAGTTACTATGCTTCACAATAATATTCTTAGTAACTCCTCTATTAAGTCCCACTATTACTTAGTAGTCGTAATCCTAGTCGTCAAGTATAAAAGTTCCATTATTCAAACTTAAGTATTATTAGGAAAACTAAAGTAGTCAAGTCCTAATGTAAAAGTCTTAGTCATTCTAGCACTTAGGGTTTTATGCCGATACTTTTCTATAATTTCAAGAAAATACGACTTCAACATTTTATTCATTAACAAGTGGCCACAATAACAAGTTCACATAATACACATAGTACACACGTTGTCAAATATAACCCGCAAAATTAGAAATTTACTACCCTCTCGGGGCTTGAGCCAAATCTAGTGCCTGCTGAACTATCCTGTTTTGAGCTTCTACATTTGTTAACATCCGGTTCATGCCCTCTAACTCGACTATTCTAACTCGCATGGCTCTTATTTTTTTTCGGGTTTCTTCTACCCTACCGTTTTACAAGGCGATGTATAGTGGTTGGGGTTTTAAATAAATTGGTTGGGAGTTAGGAGGAGGGAAATTTCATTTTTGGTCCTTGATGGTTGATGGGTTTGTCATCTTACGCAATAACTTCAATATTTAGCATCTTTTTAGGGTTTTAAGGTGTATGTAAGCATGTGTAATGTATGAACACGTATGGATATCATTTCAAGAAAATAAAATCTCAACGCATGGCTCGAGTTTTATATAAAACATGTATTTGTGATTGTTTACGTATTGTGCAAGTATGATTAAACAAAAAAAAATACAACATATAATTTCCATTATGATCAAGTCTCAGAATTACAGGGATTAAAATGAAAATATGAATTACAAATAAATGAAAAAGAATCGGAAAATACGGAACGTTACACTAAGATATTCAAAAACTATTCCTGGACAAGGAATCCTGTTGCCAAAGGAAGGTGGTTCTGAATTCATGGCATGGCATGTAGCGATTCAGACTGGCTTGGATGTTCCGATTCAAGAAGATCAAGAACAGGTTACATCTTTCTCTTTGGTGGAGCACCCGTCTCCTGGAAATCCAAAAAGCTATCCATTGTTTCTCGCTCCTCGGCAGAAGCAGAATACTGTGCTATGGTAATAATGGCAAGTGAAGTCTTGTAGATGTGCTGGTTAATAAGTGAGCTAAACGTACACCAAAACCACCCAACACCTCTCTTTTGTGACAATCAATCCGCTAGACACATTGCTAATACTCCGGTCTATCATGAACGCACGAAACATGTAGAGATGGACTGTTTCTTTGTTAGAGAACGGGTGAAATCAAAACAGATTCGGCCGAGAGGCATTGACACTAAAATGCAAATCGCTGACTTATTCACCAAAGCTTTGGGCTCGCAAAGCTTTGGGCTCGCAACAACTGATGTTCTTTATTGGCAAGTTAGGCGTTCGTGACCTACACCCTCCAACTTTAGGGGGGGGGGGTGTAAATTGGCGCCTATATCTACTCCTATTTCTATTGTTTATCTCTTACCTTGTATAAGGCATTAATTTAGGAGTAATTGGTGGTAGGCTCTTGGTATTTATACCTCTTTAGTTTTCATAGTAAAAACATTCAAACAAATACACGACCCTTTGATACTGAAATTGATAGTAAAAATATTTAGTTTTGTGGTATACAAAAAAAATAATAATTGAGAAAAGAGTGAAATCAAGCATAATAAGCACTATGAATAATGGACGATAACATTCTCAAGCTATGACAAGTTATAATCTATCAATGGTTGATTCACCAAAACTCACTTGTAATCTTTAGAGCACCTCCAAAGTGCATATTCGAACACTTTAGGATGCTTCAATGGACGGACGGATGTCACATGTTTATGGTTGTCCGAAAATCCAAACACAAACAAATGGATGTATGGTGGACCCCTATCACACGTAGCCACTAATTATGAAGGGTCGCTTATCTATAAGTGTTTTTTTTTCAAATTTTAGATGATTTATAATCTCTCTTTTATTTATTGTTTTTGTTATCTAACTACGCGACGGTTAGGTTTATTACCGTTTCAGTATAATACTAACATTGAAACAAAAATAGATACGTCTAAGAGGATGTTAACACGTCATGGTAAAGAAAAAAATCAATTAGATTTAACTCGTGAAAAAAACTTTTATCAAATAGTAGATTAAAAAATGTGCATACCGCAACGGTATATTCCAAATTCTATAGAACGTTATAATATATTATTAAAATAACAAAAGAGAAGACGTCGTCATTTTATATAAACAAAAAACTAAATCACGAGTCAATCTTGATGACATGTACTTTTGGGATTCAATAACTTTTACATTATTATTCACAATTTGGTTTTGAGTAATGTATACCGATACGTAGATAAAAATAAGCATGATGCAGTTGCATACTCGCCCAGAATTCTATAGATAAAAGTAAGCATGTCACAATGATATATTCGTAATTAGAATAACTAAAAGGCTAAATAGTGTTAATTTGTAGATAATAATATAAAACTAAATGTAAGATAGCTTTGATAACATGTACGTTTATACTTCAATTAATTATACATTACTACTCATAACTTGGTTTCGAGAAAACAATATATCAAGATGTAGATAAATAAACGCATGTCGCAACAATATAATTAAATTTTATTAAATATTGTATCTTAAAATTAAGTTATTTAAGAAAAACAAAATATGCTTAGTATTTATTTTTTCTATGCATTTAAGGTAATTGCTATATAAGTAATTTTTGTTAAGTTAATTGTTTTTATTTATAATTAAAATTTGTTTTCTACTGTTTAATTTTGTTTATGAATTATAAAGGTGACTTAAATTTATGACACGATATGAACTTAATATAAAATTCGCAAGTCTGAGCTTAGTCTAAACAATTTGGGTTGAACACTTGAACCCATAAACATATTTAGCAAAACGAGTTGTGCTTGTGTCAACTCAATAATTCATGCCTGGGTTATCACGTATAACCCCTTTATTTTTTTATTGTAAACGTATTTTATGTAATAACTTAAGTTTTTTGAGTATAGCTTATGCCTAATTACAAATTAAAATTGACATAGTATGAGCATAATTGCTTCAAAAATAGGAATAATGTGCAAATTTAACATTTTGTACTAATACTATGCATATAAATGGATTTTCGGATTAAATGAGTTGAATTCATGTGAATGTGTGTATATGATAATGGGTTTGGTTGGGGACAAATTCAGATAATCTCAACCCAGTACCTGATAATAAAAGTTTGTCTCATACCCGACTATGTAAAAGTAAGTCTCATACTTGACCCAAAACACGTCAGGTATCTATTGGTCAATTACCTTCGGTTATCGGGTATATCCGAGTGTGTTGGATATACCTATCAGTTTTTTACATATACCTGTTACTTGCTTATACTCAATCCAAAAGCAGTCATGGCAGCCATCGGATAACTATTAACCTAATGTTTCTTGAAAAACAAATTGTTCAATGGTATAAACTATTTATAAACATTTATAAATAACCACTGTTGCAGAAATCGGCCTAGGCGGCCGATTAATCGCCGCCTAGGCGCTAGTCGGCTAGTAATCGCCTAAATTTGAGCAAATCGGTCAATTAATCGGTCCAGGTCAAAATCGGTCCTAGTCGGTCAAAAGTCGGTCTAGTCGGAGTGTCGGACTAATCGGACCATGGTTTTTTTGCTCAAAATCGGTCCTGGTCGGGATTAATCGGTCCTGGTCGGGATTAATCGGTCCTAGTCGGTCAAAAGTTGGTTAATTTTTGAATTTTTATGTGAATTTTGAAGTATTATTTTTATATCATTGGGTATATATATATAATTTTGAAAAAATACATATAAAAATCCCATTCCGATTAATCCCGATTAATCCCAATTAATCCCGATTAATCCCTAGGCTGTACCTCACCGCCCGACTAGCGCCTAGCGCCTTCTACAACATTGTAAATAACCATTATACAAATGTTTCAATTTTTCCCGAGTCAAATATTGATACAAATGTTTCAAGTTTGGGGAGTAGTATGAGAATTAAGATGGTGGGAACAGCAAGAATTGAGAATATAAATATAAAGTTAAATATAAACACTAATGATGGTCAATTGATAAAGGCAAAATCTTTAAACACATTGGGAGAGGGGGGTCTTCGGTTCAAGTCCCATAGACGACATAGAACAAAAGAAGTTTGCCGTTAAAAAAAACATAAATATAAATAAATTAAAAAAGAAAGAAAATCATCTCAGACATATAATCAGATGAGCATATGTTATCGGGTAACCGGTTCAGATATATGGGTGTATCACCAAATCTAATAGCCGTTCCATGCTCATAACAAATATCAAAAGTAATCACATGCCTGGTTCTATACACGATTACCAATAGGGGCGTAGCTTAGTGTGAAGTGAGGGGTGCACCCGCCCCCTCCCAATGTTTCGGTTAGAAGTGTAAAATTTCATATTTTTCATCCGAAAATTTTAAAAGAGTTAATTGCCAAAATCGTCCCTGAGGTTTGGGCAGTTTGCCATTTTCATCCAAAATGATATTTTTGTACCAAATTGCCCCAAACGTTTGTAACTTTTTGCCATTTTCATCCAAACCAGTAACTTAATTTATTTTTTCTGTTAAGTTGAGGAGAGTAAACTGTCATTTTGGTCCCTGAGGTTTGGCCAGTTTTGCCACTTTTGTCCAAATTTCAAACCTTTTGCCATTTTGGTCCCTGTGGTTTCGTTTTTTTTTTTTTTTTGCCATTTTGGTCCAAGTTTCAAATTTGGCCAGATTCCCCAATTTAAAACCTGATATTTTGCCTTTTACCCAGAAGGGGCTGTTGATTTGTGGTGTATTTGGGTTTAATTATTTTTAATCAATTTTTAGTTATAATAAATCTAAAATGACCAAAATACCCTTGAGGATAAAGACAAAATATCAGGGTTTTAATTGGGGAATCTTACCAAATTTGAAATTTGGACCAAAATGGCAAAAAAAACGAAACCACAGGGACCAAAAATGGCAAAAGGTTTGAAATTTGGACTAAAGTGACAAAAATGGCCAAACCACAGGGACGATGTTGGCAATTTACTCAAACTCTTTTAAATTTCTTTTATTTAATTAATTTTATTACATATATAAGAAAAAAGAATATACATGAAATTTTTATATGAAAAAGTAATAGCTTTGTCACATAATATTTATAAAGAGTTAAATGTCATTTTAGTCCCTGTGGTTTGGGCCATTTTGCCAGTTTAGTCCAAAGGTTTCATTTTTAACCTGTGGGTCCAAAAAGGTTTCACAGTTGCCATTTTAGTCCACTTGGTTAACTTCATCCATTTTTTCTGTTAACGAGAAGGCCAATTCGGTCATTTTGAATGTAATTCTGTTAACTAAAAGGGCAATTCAGTCATATAAAATGACCGAATTGGCCTTCTCGTTAATAGAAAAAATGGATAAAGTTAACCCAGTAGACTAAAATGGCAACTGTGAAACCTTTTTGGACCCACAGGTTAAAAATGAAACCTTTGGACTAAACTGGCAAAATGGCCCAAACCACAGGGACTAAAATGGCATTTAACTCATTTATAAATTTTCATCCAACCACTAACTAAGTTAATTTTTCTTTTAAGGCGAAGGATGTTTATAAACTAAGACAGAAATTAATTTCTAATTTTTTATATAGATCGGTTTTATAAAAATAAAATCTACTTAAACCTTTAAATTTTATAAAACTAAAATGCTGGTGACCTTATTGAAAAATGTCAAATAAAAAAAATCTTATCATATGTACCAAGTTTGTAATTCATCTTCTACTCTTTTAAATTCGCTTCTAAGGAAAAACAGAAGCCAGTGCCCCCCCCCCCCCCCCCTTATCAAACAACGTATCGTTACCAAACCTTAAAATTACCCACCGAATTGTAATTATAATGCTATGAACAAAAAGTTTCTTTACTCAAGCCACTCAGAATAAGTATTAGTTAGTTACCCTCATAATCTTAATTAAATAAATATTTTATTTCTACCAACATATTTCCTAGGTGCTCAACACATTTAAAAAATATGTAACGTTTTACAATTTTTTTTTCTATATCTATAACTGATAAATACTAAAAGTTGTAATCGATTGTTATGTGTTGCACACCAATGACGTTTTCTCTTTATAAAACTGATTTATATAAAGAAGCTGTAAATTAATTTCTGTCTTAATTTATAAAATTTAAAACATCATTCACCTTAACAGAAAAATAAACTGAGTTAGTGATTTGAATGAAAATTTATAAAAATTATGTGACAAAACTATTATTTTTTTTTTCTAAAAACTCTACGTATATTCTTTTTTATTATATATATAACAAAAATAATTAAATAAAAGGAAGTTAAAAAGGGTTTGAGTAAATTGCCAAAATCGTCCCTGTGATTTTATATTTGCCAGTTTCATCTAAATATGCTAAACTTAACAGAAAAATAAACTAAGTTAGTGGTTTGGATGAAAATGGCAAAAAGTTACAAACGTTTGGGACAATTTGGTACAAAAGTGTCATTTTGGACGAAAATGACAAATGTGCCCAAACCTCAGGGACGATTTTGGCAATTAACTCATTTTAAAATTATATAGAACTGTCCCCCAATTATTTTGCCTAAATATTTATACAATATATAAACTGGATCCCATGACTTTCTGTCCCCTCAAAACTTTTGATTAAGTTACGCCACTGATTACCAACCTATACCCATTCCAAATGTTTTAGATTTAGATGTAATCTAATCGAGTTTGGGTTCGAGTTCATTCTCATCCGTGACGGGAGCCTCTAGTCTAAGGGTATGTGTAGTGGGGCTTTATATGGCGCCATTTTCTCTTATAGCGCCCTCATAACGCCTGGCACACCACTACGGGCGGCGTTATGAGGCAAAAAAAGGGGGGAGCGCGATCTACATAGCGCTGGTATGGGGGAAGTTATCAAAATTTGGACCAATCAAATTTAAGCAAGGTTTTTTATAATTAATTAATAAAATTAAAAATTAATAATTAGGTAATGATGGGTATGGGCTTTATGACTACGGGCTCTAGTGATATAACGCCCCATAAAGCCCCCGTGTGACGTGGCACGACACGTGTCGCATAACGCCCCATAAGGGGCTTTATGACTACGGATGGCCTAAGCATATCATGTTCCAGTGTTGGCAAGTAGCCAAGCTTGCATCAATCATCAAGTCAATCACATCATGAGACCACTCAATGTGTACCAACCATCTCCATCACAACTCACATTATAGTTGCCATCAAGTTGCATCAATCATCAAGTCAATCACATCATTATTGCTTCACGCAACTAGGGTAATCGTGGACATCCCTACATATTCTCTCATCAACCAAACTCTATTTTACACGTGTTTTGTTAATATGTCAATTTTTTTTTCACAATATTGTCTCATGGATAATGGATATCATAGTGATCATACAAATACCACTTATGTTTTATTGTTAACATGCTTTTAGTTTAGAGAATATATAATACTCAAATTAGCTAGCATCGTATCAAGGACAAGTCCATTAAGCTAGCATGTCAATACACAAATTCTTGAAACTTCACAGTTGCTAATACTTAGAATGAGGACATGTTACCGAACTTCTTGCGACTCTGTTGGTACCTAACTTCAGTAACTTAGTTGATATAGTAACTTTGCTACTAGTTTCCGGTCACTTTGAAAATTATTTTCTCAGCCAACCATGCAGATCTCGTGTGTTATGAAGACAAAGGCACAAAGCACCTTAAAGGGGCCAACCCCCAACTTTAAGCATGGCGCCGCTACTGATAATTTTTTGGTACATGTACCGAATTGCTCATCCCTAATTTTGTGTTGTTTTTGTTCTACCTAAATTCGTAATCTTGTTATTCATATAAAGAGATTCGACTTTTTTTACCCATAATTTTACATATATGTAGGGTGAAAGTTGTGATGTCAAAAGATAGAAAATGATGTTTTTCTTTTTGCACAGCAGGAATTGATGTTAGAAAAAAGAAAATTATATAATTTGTCATTAACTACGGTCTAGATCATTTGATAGATTTACTAGTCAAACAAAATATAAAGGGAATTAATAATCGTATATGGTAAAATCTTATTCTCACATGGTGTGTACGGACCGTATAAGGTTATATGGCTGAATAGCACTTCTAATTAACAGAACTACATATAAAATGACCGAATTTTCCTTCTCGTCAATAGAAAAAATGGATGAAGTTGGCATTCACATCCAGCTCCCTAAAAATATACATACATTCTACTAAAAAACAACTCCTATATCAATATATTTTCACTAAAAAAAATACTTTTTCTCTCTCCTTTTCAATTAAATAATATTTTTATACCTTTATCATTACATTTTTCTCTCTCCTTCACTCCCAGCCACTTTCAGTATATATTAAAAATTATAATGGGTGAACAGTGTCCCCCTAAATATACACAGATGAACAGTAACATTTTCTCTCTCCTCCACTCACAATCACTTTGTATACTCTTTATATTTTAAAAACCCCACACATTAGTGTATTTTTCATATATAAGTCTAGAGACTTTAATAAAGCAAAAATGTGTTGATTAACTTTTCGTGTTCTTCACTTCTTTATCAGGTGCTTCAGCTGTTGAAACTGCAAGTATCTTTTAAGTTACAAGTATTTTTTAATGAAGTTCAACATACTATGGGGTTGTTTGGTGAATCAGAGCCTCTAACCGAATAAGAGCTTGAAATCCTCTGAATGGTTCAGCAATTCCACAAATCTGAATGGTTAAGAGCTAGAAATCCCCATTCAGATGTCGAACCAAACACCAAAACCTCTGGCCGAATCAGAGGTTGGCTCTGATTGACTCCATTCAGATACCATTCAAATGCAAACAAACAGGGCCTCAATCAAGTTACTAGTATTTTTTATGAGAAAAATAAGAAAATAAATTGTTTTCTATGATACTAGGTTAGAACCCCGTGTATTACACGGGTTGAATAAATATAATTTTATATATTAAATAATAAAAAGTTATATCTTTATTAAACTCGTATATTGTATGGGTTAAATAAATGTAATTTTATATATCAAATAATAAAAAAAGTTATATCTTTAAAACCATATGTATTACACAGATTAAATAAATGTAATTTTGTATACTAAATACTAAAAACGTCGTATCTTTAAAAATCCCGTGTATAATCGGGTTGAACAAATCTACCAAATGATAAAAAAAATTACATCCTTAAAAACCCCGTATATTACACGTGTTGAATGAATATAAAAAAGAGTTATATCTTTTAAAACCATGAGTATTATACAGATTAAATAAATGTAATTTTTTATATTAAATACTAAAAACGTCGTATCTTTAAAAAAAGCTCGTCTATAGTCGGGTTGAAGAATCTACCAAATAATAATAAAAAATTATATCCTTAAAAACCACGTGTATTACACGTGTTGAATAAATCTACATGTTCGTTTGAAAATATTAGTTTTACAATTTAGTTTGATTTGTCATAAGAAAGTTACTTGCAAAAATAAAGTTTCATGTTAATTATTTTTCTTTGTAGATAAAGAAATTGTATATCTTATGATTTATTCTTATTTGTAAGATAAATAAGGTGCTCTTTAAATAGAATAAGTCAGCTTATTCCCATGTGGTTTGGGTTGGGCCGGCTTCCTCTTCGGAGGTCGCCGGTTCGACTCCCGGGAGGTGCAAACGGGGGGTGGGACGTCCCAATGATGGATCGTATCCTACCGAGGCATGGTGCGGTCTTGAGGGCAACCCGGTTTTACCCAGCTGTTACCCCAGCGAGTCTCTCGTGTGGGGGCAGTATGGTTTCCGGGCGGAAGTCAGCTTGCGCGGCGGCCGGGGCCCGATCGAACATCGCGTCCGAGAGTGCGGGGCTGACGGGGGATTGTCTTCGACATGAACCCGGTGACCACTGGTCCAGTACATAGAAAGTCACCTTCCAAAAAAAAGTCAGCTTATACCCAAAGGGTCACATCACATGTATCATCTAACCAGAAGTTGTAAATGTTTGATTTTGGTTCAATAAGGTGATCGTTGAATGTTATTTATTACATTATTGAGTTTAGTGACAAATCATTATCGAATTCGGTATAAGATCTATGTTTTGGATTATCTGTTTTGTTTGGATTATAATATATGCAGGACTGGATTATGTGTTTTGTTTGGATTATAATATATGTAGGACAGCAAATAGTACTACTAATAGAACAAGGAAAACTCTTGCTTTTGGCATTCCCGTCATGTATAAGATCATTCAGTGGGAAACATGGGTAAATAGTACTATTATGCTTTTTGTATTCCTGTAAGACCACACGGTGTGGGCATGGAAATCCGGTGTGGAAGACAGTCCATGCCAAGCTAACCACCCCATGTCTGACGTGGGGCACGACGTCGTGGTTGGGGCTTGAGAATCTCCACTGGCGTGGGGGCAAATGTGTGGGTGAGGTGGCGACGTTTCATTGGTGAGTGGATTTTGGGTTGGTTCTGACTGGTTAATGTTCTTTTTATATAAAAACTCCATTTTCCAGGCCCCGTTCCACTCCTCCCTTTTTTGCACCATGCCACTTTTCTGATACGTACTGACGTGGCTGCCACATGTCGCATAACACCCCATTTTCATACCCCCTCCATGCCGAATGGTTTAAGATCAATTAATAAGTCAGCTTGTGTGTTTATTATGTAACTGAATCAAGTGTACTTTGTTGTTCAAATGGTACCGAAGAAAGGATCATTGACTACATATACGTTTGGGATATCGTCATCTTCGGCCCATTTGAATCTGGCTGCTTTGAGTAAGAACATATCGAGAAAAGATGCAACTATTTCCTAGATCAACATTGTTCCTTCTGTTCAAACTAAAATGTCCACTTGTGACAGTTTGAACAGCCCTGATGTAGAGTCTATAGATAGTAATGATATTGCATCGATCGAGTCGATCGAGGGGGAAACGAGTAGCAAACTCAACATTTCAGATCATGTAGAACCAACCGGTATTGATTTACTTGATTCTTGAATTTAGATTCTAAGATTGTATATATTTTGGGATTTTTTGTTTTAATATTTTTAAAATTATAATGTTAACAGCAAATCTCTGCAAGAGGGAGATACTTGTGGATATCGGGTCAAATGACAAGATTGTTGATCTTGATGTCGATTTCATGGACCCGCAGTTGTGTGCGACTATGGCTTGTGACATTTATCAGCATCTTCGAGCATCCGAGGTGAAGAAAAGGCCACAAATTGTGAGATTAAATATATTATTAATATAATATTTAATCTTTTAGCCATTATAATCATTTATATTATATTAGATCAAAATATATTAATAACCTATTAATAATTAGTTGGTAATTGTTGATGGACCATATTACCCTTATTAACTAATTAGGTTTCCTCTTGGGTGTATATATAAGGGGATTATTAGAGAGTTTAAGGGTTACACAATTTAGTGAATCAACCAACCCTCATAACATCTATTCGGCTCTCTCTCCCTAATCGAAACTCTCCCTAGTTTCGGTTCATCACCATCATAACCTTACACCCTAAGGAGGAACCAGATCATCCTGACAAGTATGTCGAACTCAATGGCTGCATCTCTGACTGGATTCTCTACTGGCCTGTCTGTTGTAACAGGTATGTTATTCATGTTTTCCATTTAGTTTAAACAGAACTGATCAACACAAATAACTTCAGTGTCTCCGATAAGATTGGAGAAGGTGGCTTTGGTTATGTTTATAAGGTAATTAGTGGATTCTTCTTTAATAGAATGCTAAGCAAATGGATAATCTTACAGAAATATACAAGTTATACTTAATTTTACAGGGTGTGTTAGAAGATGGCTGAGAACTGGCTCTTAAACACGTCTCAACAAGGGATTGAAAAAAGATATCTGATTTTGGCCTTGCTAGATCTTTTTTATTATATAAATAGTACATACTGACTAGATCTTTTTTTGAATCTGTATATTATAAACATGATTTAGTTTGTTGATCTAGAGATGCCATTTTGTGAACTTTTTATCCCACGTGTAGGTTCAGCTAATGTCAACTACATATCAGTATTATGCATACTCTTTAGTAAAACAATACGACTCATGTTTACTTTATTAGTTTCTGAATTGTTATGCTTCATCCTAAATGGTTGGATGTCTCTCATTACTTCAATAGTGACACTAATCAAAATGTTTAAAAAATTATTTGTATGTTGATTACTTTAAAGCTAGGCTTTTTAATTTGTGATGATTTTTTAGGTTCTATTTTTTTTTTTTTTGAAATTTGATGAAGGATTAGCTTTTGTTTGTTCTGAATGTGTTTCAAAGTTGTGTTAATCAGATTGTGTTTTTGTTCTATGTAGCACCGTTTACAAAGACCCCCGAGCACAAAGGCGACACACTTTGGTAGATCCCGTTATTTATTGTGATAATCTTCGGTGTAAGTTATGCTTTGGATTCGTTTTTATTTTATTTTTGGATTTAGAAAATTTCACTTTCACCATTGTGTTCATCAATTAGGATTTTCCAAACCTCTTTTTACAATTGCCTCTGGTCCTTTGCCCTTTGAGTCGAAAGAGTTTGCTTTTAAAACCACCAAGCATGATAGGTATAATCTAATATCATATATATTTTGTTGTAAAACGTGGCAGTGGGTAGCCAAGATGGAGCCGCAGTGGTCGCTAAATATTGACATCCGATGATTGAAATACGGAGCAATGTTTCAGGTGGTTTATGGACCTTATCGAGCTGTTAAAAGCTATGGTGTTATCAAGTGGTCAGCGGCTATGATTCGTGTTCAATAGATAGGTGTTTAGGGGTTTTGTGAATGGTTAAACACTCCCGAAAGGACAACAGTTTCAACTGTTTTTACCAAAAGCATGGGTGATCCAGTTTATGTTTATCTTTAGTGGATCAAGTGGGTAAACATTTAAATATTGTATAAAGATGGAACAAATCAAATGGGTCAAAAGGGATTTGAAACAAGACCGTTTATCACTATAATCCAAAGGAGTTCCATTACGGTAAAAAAGAAAGCATTTCCATTCCAGGATCAGGTACACCAACTTATATATACGTGCGGAAAGTCAACCTTGTTTTTGACTTTAGTTATCAATATAAAAATTGTTCGAACCTAATCATTCATTGGCAAGTTCTAAAATTTGAAACACGATAATCAATTTGCAAACACCATCGAAGACACGGGACACCCCTATACAATTTCGCAACATCATAATCCGGGGCTTATAAACGGGTCAATTCAAGTTTGACCAACCAATCCTATAAGGTTTGGTGGCAGTTTCGACCCATTTACTTTTCTATGAGTTACTTTGATTCATTTTAATCTCAAACTAATCAAACACGGCAAATAAAAAAAATTAACTAAAAAGAGTTGAGCGAGTCAAAAGTAACCCAAAGTGTTTTTAATGCATACTAACTCATTTTTTTAAACTAGGATTTCCCAATGATTGGCGTCATGGGAGGCGTGATTCCGACGGGAACTTTTTGTTATGGAAGATCATGTACTGTATGAATTTCTAGGGCTTGCACGAGATGAAGATGAAGAACATGGGAGGCTATTTTTAGAGCGATTTAATATTTTTTTTTTTCACTAAACAATGTATTAATTTTTTTAAATCGTCTTATTTTAAGTAATTTGATGTAACTGAAATTTACAGTCTCTTTTATTGCCTAATGCACTTTTATATAAGATAACTTATTTTTATCTTTCAAATATATGAACACATAGTTCAAACAAAGTATAGCTTGCAGTCATTCAAAAATTGTAACAAGTTAACAATATGGGTTTGTAAAAGCCTAACTACAATTTGGGTCATTCAAATATGTGATACATTGATTAAAAGGCTTTTGCAAACCCACAATTTGTTGACCACAAATCACAACTGCCAAGTGACAGCGTGTACGACAACATACGTCATTACGTTGGACAAACACTTAGAGGTAGCTGATTGTGTTACTGTTATTTTTTGCTTATCATTACCAAAACTAAATAAAACAAAATTTCTCATTGTTTTTCTTGGTTGTACACGAATCCAATGTATCTTTATTTTGCTTAGAAAAATATCGTGTATTAAGAACCTTAGAATAATTTTTATATGTACACGAATCAGTTGAGAAATTCATGATTGGGAGCTACATTTTTCAGTTTAATGTAATTTAATATCTACATAAGTAACGGAACGTTTCTTTTATTTCAAGGTTCATGTTTAAATGTATTTTTTTCAAAAAATAAAAAAAAAACATATCATTTCTCAACACACATATTCATAAAAAGATTTAAGGGTGTGTTGATGACTATTGAACCCGTATATTATTGTTGCTTTTGATTGTAATTTAAATTTTCCTACCCGGGTATCTACCCGGGGAATAACCTAGTATACAGATGAACAGTAACATTTTATCTCTCCTCCACTCACAACCACTTTTTATACTCTTTATATTTTAAAAACCCCACACATTAGTGTATTTTTCATATAAAAGTCTAGAGACTTTAATATAGCAAAAATGTGTTGATTAACTTTTCGTGTTCTTCACTTCTTTATCAGGTGCTTCAGCTGTTGAAACTGCAAGTATCTTTTAAGTTACAAGTATTTTTTAATGAAGTTCAACATACTATGGGGTTGTTTGGTGAATCAGAGCCTCTAACCGAATAAGAGCTTGAAATCCTCTGAATGGTTCAGCAATTCCACAAATCTGAATGGTTAAGACCTTGAAATCCCCATTCAGATGTCGAACCAAACACCAAAACCTCTGGCCGAATCAGAGGTTGGCTCTGATTGACTCCATTCAGATGCAAACAAACAGGGCCTCAATCAAGTTACTAGTATTTTTTATGAGAAAAATAAGAAAATAAATTGTTTTCTATGATCCTAGGTTAGAACCCCGTGTATTACACGAGTTGAATAAATATAATTTTATATATTAAATAATAAAAAGTTATATCTTTATTAAACTCGTATATTGTACGGGTTAAATAAATGTAATTTTATATATCAAATAATAAAAAAAGTTATATCTTTAAAACCATATGTATTACACAGATTAAATAAATGTAATTTTGTATACTAAATACTAAAAACGTCGTATCTTTAAAAATCCCGTGTATAATCGGGTTGAACAAATCTACCAAATGATAAAAAAAATTACATCCTTAAAAACCCCGTATATTACACGTGTTGAATGGATATAAAAAAGAGTTATATCTTTTAAAACCATGAGTATTATACAGATTAAATAAATGTAATTTTTTATATTAAATACTAAAAACGTCGTATCTTTAAAAAAACTCGTCTATAGTCGGGTTGAAGAATATACCAAATAATAAAAAAAAATTATATCCTTAAAAACCACGTGTATTACACGTGTTGAATAAATCTACATGTTCGTTTGAAAATATTAGTTTTACAATTAATTTTAATTTATAATTATAAATTTAAGGATACCTTCAATAAATGACATGTGTCTAAAAGTTGGTTTATTTTATTATAGTAGATAGATTACACACAAACGAAAAAAAAAAAACAAATATTTTTTTGAAATTGCAAGATCGTTAACAACAACCCACATTCCAAATCATATCTGACGGTGATCCAAATGGATTGGGGAACGGTTTCAACAGAAGATCTAATCGACGCACTGAAAGAAGTCGACTGGTCATCACCTCCTCGTCCTCTCCACGAATTCTTTTCCAAATTCACCGTCCCTCGTTCATCTAACAAATGGAACTGTCGCTTCAAGTGTAATCTCTACTAGTATGTTCTTATTCATTTTCTTTCATCATGAATCCTTACATATATCGGTATAATAATAATAAACACTTCGGTTTTGCATTATTTTTTTCATTTCTAGGGCTGCAAACCAAGGAAATAACTGTTTATGAACACAAATGTATATTAGTTTGAATTTTGAAGTATTTAAATAAAATATATAAAAATTTAAAACCCTAATGAACTATAGTATACAAAGGAACTTAAATGAACACGTTACCGAACGTTCACGAACATAAATGAACGCACTTGGTCTCTGTTCATGTTCATTTATTTAACTAAACAAACGGATTATTTTGTTCGTGTTTGTTCATTTATTAAATGAATGAACACAAATTAACTTCCTGCCAAACGGTTTACAAATTGACAAACTGTTCACTGAACGTTCGGTTCGTTTGCAGCCCTAATATAGGTATTGTTTGTTAGAAGAATTGGACCTTATATTTATGTTATTTTGAGTAACTTTTGTTTTATGATTTGTACGATTATGTGTGTGTGTTTTTTTGGCAGTTACCGGACGAATTACTTTCTGATGATTCTGTTTATACTTGGTAAGGGAACTGATATGAAAAGATATAATTGGTTGATGTGTTTTGGAAGGTGTTCATAAATGGTATAATGATGATGAATTTGTTATGTGTAGGATTGGGATTTCTAAGGAGACCACTGGCCATTGTTGCAGCTGTGTCCAGTGGCGAAGCTTGAAAAAAATGTTCGGGGGGGGGGGGGGGGGAGGTACCGGACCTAAAAAAAATTCTATGTTTGGGTCGGATGTCGGTGATTCGATTCGGGTCAAATATTAATATCAAATAAAATACGTTCTCAAACATTAAAACGTAAACATTGTTTAACAAACAATTGAACAAAGACACGAAAACATTAAAAAGAAGAGGAAGGTGGGTACCCGGTGGCCGGTTCTCCTGGATGAAGAATTATAGTTCTGCTCGTCTTCCTTTAAAATTTTTGAATTCGTCAATTATGGACTCCGAATCAAAGCTCTCAGCAATCTCCTTTTCTATGTAAATCACCATACTGTTTGCTAGATACTGATTGACATCTTATTGCGAAGTCGAGTCTTAAATATTTTCATCGCTGAAAATCCTCTTTCCGTTGTTGCAGTCGAAACTGGAAGCGTCAAGATTAGCCGACACACTTTTTCAACCAATTTGTACGTGTTATTTTTCTGACATTGCACAAGAGTTTTACAAAGATCAGAAAGAGTTGATACCTCACTTAGCTTGGGATTATTTTTTCTTTCAACTTGAAAATTATCCAATTGACCACGTAATAGATTCCTTTCTTTCTCTGTAAAATCGTTAGGATAATACATCTCAACAAGAAGAACAATCTGATCAATATTAATCTTTTTTTAACATAAAGACGCACTAAGAGATAACAACTCTGTCGCTTGCTCATTGAATCTACTATTCAGCTCATGTAGTTGTTTGTCCAATGTCTCTGTAAACAAATCTACCCGGTAATAATGTTCAAATGTAACATGAAGATCTTTTTTACGAGGCCGATACCGAGTAGAAGTATATGGAGAACTCATATCAGGCATATCTATGTCATGCCTTTCACAAAAAAACCGAACCTTTTCAAGTAAAGAATCCCATCCAGTGTTTCTAAAATTAGTTAGACTAACCTTTGTTGCAGAAACTAACTCCATTGCATTAAGGATGTCTTGGGATTTCTTTTGTAATGCTTGACTAAGTGTTTCCGTTTTACTCATTACTTCTTTCATCAAGTGAAGAACAAGCACAAATTCAAATGATTGCAAGTAACTGTAAGCTATATTAGCATCTCCACGTTGAGAACCAGTAGCATGAGACGTGTCTTCAATTATTCCCTTGAGAACAGCACGGGTGACATCAAACATGTTAACCAAACTACAAATAGATTTAAAATGAGAACCCCAACGTGTATCACCAGCCCTTCGTAATGTCCCAACCTGATTTTGTCCTTTTCCCGATTTGATTTCACCCAATTCTAATAACTTTTTAATCTCATCTGCCTTCGCCATTTGTAACTCATCATGACGCTTACTTGAAGCACACACCACATTAATTATGAAAACTAAGTTTGAGAAGAATTGGTGTACTGGAGTCACATCCCTTGAGACATAAACCAAGGCAAGTTGTAACCTGTGAGCAAAAAAGAAAAATATAATTTAATAACCATAAGAGTATTTTAGTAAACCCGAAGAAAGAAAGTTAAAAAAGAACAAGTAATTAACCTGTGAGCAAAGCAGTGAACATAATATGCGTAAGGACAATATTCCCGAACAAGTGCTTGCAACCCGTTCCATTCTCCTCTCATATTACTAGCACCATCATAGCCTTGACCACGGATTTTACTAACATCAAATTTGTAATGCAATAGTGTATTCCACAAATTTACACTATTTGGAAGATTCATCATGTCCTCGTAAGGCACAAGCTTGGTATGTCAACCAACGAACTACATCAATTGTGGTTTTTAATCTTAACCGGTTCTTCCTAATTGTCTCTTCACTTTCGTTTCTATGAAAGTTTCAAGGTGTGCTTTCTTATTCAACAAGTTCGTATATAATAGAAAAGCTTTTTTATGAGTTGAAGATTGAATGTGCTTCAACAATGGACATTTATCCCCATCATTAACTTTTTTCCAATTGTCAAATCCTTCAGTAGTAAACGCACTATGACCGTGGCTCTCATTCGGTTTATCGCTATATAAATAACAAAGGAAACAATAAGCCTTGTGTTTCGTTGGAGAATACTCTAACCAATTAGGGAAGATGTCAAACCAAGCATATCTAAATCTACGAAGATTGTTCTTTGGACCTCTCGGCTTATACCATTCAAGCTTTATTTGATACACTCCTAATGACATATAAGCTAGTCTTACTTGCTCCCTTATATTAACCGGATATTTCCACATTTCAAGTCGCTTAGCGGGATCTCTTTCTAGACTACTAACATCCACTTCATTAATGTTAATCGGATTTTGAGGAATGTTTTGATTCGCTTCATTAACCGGTTCATTATTCGGTTCATTATTCGCTTCATTAACCGGTTCAATATTCGCTTCATTAGCCGGTTTGCTTGTTGAAGCTTTTTGCCGTTTAATCTCATTGTTTCCATCAACTTGTTCTTCATTCTTTCTTTTAAAAAAAGAAGTTATGATTTTGTTTTTCCCCATAGCGTAATCTAACAAGAAACAAGTCAACAACACAAAGTTAAATCCCTAATTTATTTCAACAAGTTACAGCCTGTTAGTCTGTTACAGCCTAATTAACCATCAACAAGGCATTTTCTTTTTCTAATATCTAGCATGGTTACAGCCTAATTTCACCCCTAAATCCCTAATTTCAACAAGTTTATGGCAAAAAATCGGTCCAATTTCATCCCTAATTTAAACATAAATCACATAAATTAAGCCCTAATTTAAACCTAAAGATAAAAAAAAAAAAAACACATACCTCGTCTCCTCGAAGTCGATTAGTCGAACGAAGAAGACAACCCACAGCCGCACCTGCGTTTTTTTCTTCTGTTCTCCTCGAGTCCTCGTCTCCACTCTCCAGTTAGCAGCAAGCAAAAGCAGATTTTTTTTTTTTGTGACCGGTTAGCAGCAGCAACAGGTTTAAGTGTTTAACTAATGGGCTATTCAAGTTATAATGGGTTTTCTTTGGGCTTTTAATTAATGGGCTAAGTTATAATGGTTTTTTTTGACCGGTTAGCAGCAAGTCAGCAACAGGTTTAACTAATGCCTAATGGGCTATATAAATTTTTTTTTATAAAACAGGAGGGGTCGAAAACGTATATACCAAAAAAAAATTAAACCGGGGGGTCCAAAAAAATATATACCTAATTTTTTTTTTTAAACCGGGGGGGGGGGGGGGGGGTGAATACATATAAACCTAAAAATTTCTATACGAAAAATAGATACGTAACACTACTTCGCAAAAAGTTCGGGGGGTCGGGCGCCCCCCCCGGCCCCTCATATCCTGCGCCACTGCCGGTAGGCGACTGTTCCCAGTGCCACTTGCACTGTGGTGTCAGACCCACTTGCCTCGTAGGCAGGATGCGGTGCCAGGCCGCATCACTGCTTGCGGTCATTGATGTTGTTTCCGCATTGGTTGTTCCATCCATGATTTTATGCGGGATGCGGTGCCATGCCGCATCTCCGCTTAGTGACTGTTACTGTTGTCCAGATCCCTTGTCGTGACGAAAATGTTCATAGGATGCGGTGCGGGGCCGCATCGCTATGCGTAACATTGGTTTCCGTCCTTAAGGTAAGTCTTCTCATCATTGGACAGATTGGACCGCTGTGTTCGCGTGTGACCACGCGGACACAGGTGAGTTTATTGCTGGTGGAGGTTTTTGATAAGGGTAATGGTCATTCGCGATCATGCTGACGCGAGATCTGGGACCATACCCCTTCAATACCTTAGAATGCTACCAACAGTTATTTAGCTGAATCCACTATAGTAGTTTATTTTCTTATTTAGGTTGTATGTGGTAAACTGGTAATTTCGTATATGAATTTCTAAGACATTTTTTCAGTGAGTAGAGCTGCCAATTTTGGTGAAACACATAATAATTTCCAGGATGTCTCGTTCAATCAGCAAAAAACACTAGTTACATCCTTGTTCTTCCAGATTTTTCTTCGTTGGCATCATCTCTGATTATAAGTAATTTTAAAATAGCGCATAAATAATACCAATTATAAGAATAAAAAAGCGGGTTATAAGTGTTGAAGATTTGTAAGATACTAAGACACCAAGTTGATATGTTGACAGACCAAAGATTATAGAGTTTTTTAGAATAAACCACAAGTTATATGAAAGACCCCTGAAAATGTGAACAATTTAAAGGAGTGGTTGTTGAGTGCAAATATTAGCTCCTACATTTTGTCTCTCTTAATATTATTTGTTTTTTTGTTACTTTGTTTTGTTTTTAATAATCATGGAAATGTTTATTGAACAAATGTGTAGCGCTCAAGTATTTTCAGGCTTCACTTATTTTGTAACAATCCATTTACTCTTAAGCTACTTTTAAATTTTTCTCTAAGCCCCATAATAGTGCACCCCCGAAAATTAAACCCCTAAATATTGGACTTTTCTGTAATGTGAAGTGGTGATTATTCTGTAATATGTGAAGTGGTCTTTGTCGTAACTTTTTTGAATTTTGCTGACATCAAAATTTTATGTATTGTCATTGTTTCTGATGTTTTGTATGTTCTTTTAGTTGTTGAAGTTTCAATATTGCAAATTATGCAAGTTTGTACATGTAAAACCATGATTTAAGACAGTGGCGGAACTAAACCTTCAACTCAGGGGTATCCCAAAATTTTTTAGGGGTGTCCTCGTACTTGTTCAGGGGTGTCCTGTGTATAAATATCGGGAAATTTTTTTTTTTACACTACTCGTAAAAACTTGAGCCGTAGCCCGGGCTACGCCCGTTTACACTACAGGTCCGCCCCTGATTTAAGATGGTTCTGTGAGGTTTTACTGTAACTAGTTAAACGTCCTCTAATTTGGCAACTGGACGGTTTACAGTTTTGCAGGCACATTTAGTGAAAAAGTAACAAGATTCGTTAGGCAAATATCTCCACATTTAGCTGCAAAAATGAGACCTCCACCAATGTAAGCTTCTTTGCTTAAACGTTTAGAACATATAACGGTAGCAATTCTTACATGACCATCTGCAACTTGCAGGCCTGTTCTTCGAGGGCGCCCTTCTTCCAAAAGAGCAATTTATATATGTGGACGCCCTCGTTGGCAATTTGTTATCATGTCCTCTGCTGGTATGGAAAAGCTTTTTCTCATTTATAATCGAGTAAAATGCCATTTCCGTCCATAAGGCTTGGCCAGTTTTGCGACTTTCATCCAAAGGTTTGTTTTTCCGCATCTGGATCCAAAAGGTTTGAAATCTTGTCATTTTCATCCGGCTCGTTAACCTCGTCCATTTTTCTCTATTAAGTCAGGGGTATTTTCGTCTTGTTTATTTAGTAAGGGTATTTTGAATACTTGTACTTTATGCTAAATGCTTGTACATATAATGAAAAAGACCAAATTACCTTTTAAGTTAACAAAAAAGACGAAAAATATCATTGACTTAACGGAGAAAAATAGATGGAGTTAACGAGCCGGATGAAAATGGCAAAATTTCAAACCTTTTGGATCCAGATGCAGAAAAACAAACATTTGGACGAAAGTCGCAAAACTGGTCAAACCTCAAGGATGAAAATGCCATTTTACTCTTTATAATCCTTTTTTTTTGGTAATTTAGTATTTACCCTTTTGTCCTTTTGCAGTGAGTTTCACTCTTTGGTTTGTTGCGTGCGGCCTCTTGATTTTGTTATGGGCATTAGCCGTTGGGCTTCTTGGTATATTCTATTTTATTGTTATTCGTCGGGTAATATCAAGTACTGTTTGGTTGCTGACTATTGTCTGTTTCTCAGCTACTATCATGCATGCAAGCTTTCAGACACCTAACCTGAAAGCTCGATTGAATACATTTCGTGAGGAGTTTCGTGCGGTTTGGCGAAATTACAGTGAACTCTAGTCAACGTTCATGTGAGCACATCAATAAAAGATATCCAAAAAGTATTACCTCATCAGCAACCTCAACAGCATTACCATTACCAGCAACCAACTCAGCAAGTATGTCCGGATCATCACATACTTTTTGGATAGTGTAAACATGATAGTCATTGTTAAGGTTGTAATCAGAAACTTCAATTTTAAAATCCAAGTTCTTTTCAACCAACCGAGATATTTCATGTGGAAAACTTTTAGTATCATTGGCGTTCCCTTATATCACTCGCAGTTGAACCAATGAACTTCGTTACATCTTTATCAAACATCACGAAAGACACACTACCGGTTTCATCTTGAACTCTCAAATGTACCTTGAACCTGTAATAAATAGTAGTTAAATTACATTCATATTGTAGGAAGCAATAAACCTAAAAAGTAACATTAACTTACTTAATGGTTATCGATGTACATTCTTTATCGCATTTCGGACAAACCAATGAAGTAGGTGACAGATTCATGACCTCATCATAAATGATTTTAGCATATTGTAAGTATTCAGTTTTAGTCAACACCTTCTTGTTACAGTTTCGACATGCCGGATAAAACCACCCATAGTTTTCTTGAACAATTTTGATCGTTGCAACTACCACAAATGACATTACCTATAATATGAAAGACAAAGCTTTATTAACATACTAATATTATAAAACATAGAAAACAGTAAAGGAAATTAAATGATTTTGTATGTATATAGAAATATTCATACGCTTTCAATCTCAATTATTTCATCAACATGTTTCTTAGGAGTCTCAATTAGAAATTCTTGACGGACTGGAAATACACTCTGAGATGAAAGAATGGTTTGAGAAGAAGAAGCACCACCTTCAAATTGTTTCACTAAAAGCCTATAAAAACAACATTCGTGTTAATACTCACACTCGTGTTAAGAAAAATATGAAAAATAAGAAATATAATTCAGTGATAGTACCTCCTACGAAGTTCATTAACCTCATCAATTTCTTCGTTGAGAAACAGTCGTGTTCCAAACTTATCATTCTGAACGGTATATTGTCCTGCACGTAACAATATACACATCCAACAAATTCATTACAAGTGACCACATAAATAAAAAAATATTATTAAAAAATGTAACAAATAACACATTGGAAACACTAAAGTAAGTGAATCAGTCAAATGTAAATTACCCTGCCACAGCTTAATCTTCGCATGCTGAATGACAACCATGACATTCTCAATCGAATTGTTTTGCGCCAAGAAATCATTAAATTGTTGTGCATATCCATTCCACAAAGTACAACGAACTACTTCTCCCCTACAACAAACAGATAAAAAAAACAGCATTAAAAGTTCCACTAAAATCTATACTATCTATTAAAAGAACAATAATCAGTCACAATAAATAATGGCATTGATTTAATCTGTCTTTGTATTAAATGCAATGAATCTCCAGACCACATTAATTAAAGACAATACTAAAACAACAATTTAATAACATTTTCTAGTAAGACCTAATAACACCAAAATCATTGATCTAGTTTATACATACTCAGCAGAAAACATTGACCTAATAATATAAATAAGACAAATCATTTAATGAATCCTCAATACATTAATTAAATACAATAATAACACACAAACAAATTTATATAAGTGGGATAGAAAAATTTACTGTACACCTTGAAGATCAAAGTTCATCCTTTTTCTATCATTCGGAAAGATTTCCATATCTCCACACCACACAACAGTTCCAGCAACATCTATAATGGCAAACATAGCAACAATAATCAGATTAAAAAATGTAAGCAAAATATATATCAGGCTATCAGAAACAGTCCTACCAACAGTGAGCAGATTCTTTCCCTCTCCTGTAAGAATTTCTGAATGTGCCATGAAGTTAAATCCATAATCAACCCCTTCCCAACCATTGGCACGTGTAACAACCGTACAACGGTAAAAGTTAATCTTGTAACCATGATTAACAACTTTGTAGGCATCAGTGTTTTCTCCAACACCAAATCTGGATAGAATAACAACCTCATCCTCATGAAGTTGAGAGATAAACACATGTATCAATGGAGCCTTAATACCTGCTTGAATTTTACGACCCTGACCATTGCAGTAAAATATCATAGTTTAGAAATAAACAACCAAACGGTACCTCAAAAAAATATAAAACATACTCAGCAGGATATATATAGATAAGCCTAAATAACACAAAACCAAGAAACAATTAGTAAGATACCATAGCATCAAATTTAATAAGACTAAAACAAAGACCAAATAATATTCGACTCAGTTTCATGTCATCTAACACTAAAACAAAACACAAAATATACACAATTAGTAAGATACCATTCCAGTCAAATTTAATAACACTAAAACAAACAAAGACCAAATAATAATCCACTTTGTTTCATGTCATCTAACACTAAAATAAACAGAAAATATACACAAAAGTAAATTACACAAAACACAAGAAAACTTTCAAAAACCAAACAATCTTCGAATTTGTCTCATGTCACCAAGAGTAAAACTTTCAAAAACTTTTCATCTTTGTTTCTTTATAACTAACCCTAAAGTCATCTAACGCTAAAACAAACAAACTTTATGCTTCACAGAACAAACATCTATCAATGATCAATAACCAACTAAACAATATTCATGTTCAGTCCTTTATATCTAACCCTAAAACATGTAAGAGTATCAGAAAAAAAACACAAACCTAAAGTCATCTAACGCTAAAACAAACAAACTTTATGCTTCACAGAACAAACATCTATCAATGATCAATAACCAACTAAACAATATTCATGTTCAGTCCTTTATATCTAACCCTAAAACATGTAAGAGTATAAAAAAAACACAAACCTAAAGTACAAAGAACACAAAACACAAACATCTATTACACAACCAAGTCTCAGAAAGAAAAAACAAACCCAAAATCATGCGGATTAGAGAACCATCTCTGTATAAACCCTAAAACAGTAAAATAAGAGAATCATCACTTCACAAATACTAATACCTTCTCATCGATCAAGACGAGGTCCATCTGAAAGGACTGAACCCATTTCCGGATGATTCGACACTTGATAGTCCACATATCTTTCGATGGATTCAAATCGTCTATGAAACTGAGTGACAAAGACGGTGATTTACCGACGGATTTCTTCTCCGCTGACATTCTTGGGGAGGAAGCTTTGTAACAGAAACCCTAGATTTTCAATAGAAATCGCATGTGATGAAGAAAGAGAGAAATAGAGAAATGTTGATGAAGAAAGAGAGAAATGCTGCTATATGTTTGAATCGAGAAGAAAAAGAGACATTGATATGATGTGCATTAAATGGCAAAACAACTCCTCATGCATTTTCAAATTTGCCTCCTAAAAAAACATAACCTTTTAATTTAAAAAACCGATTGTATATACATTCAGATTAAAAAAAATTCGGATTTATGACATCAGCGGAATCTATGTGGCATAGCTAATATCGTGACACGTAGGTAAAATGAAGTCATCATCTAAGCTCCTTTAATAGATAGTATAGATAAATAGATAGATTACACACACAAACGAAAAAAAAACAAATATTTTTTTTGAAATTGCAAGATCGTTAACAACAACCCACATTCCAAATCATATCTGATAATAACCAAACAAACAATCTTTACATTTTCTTGAATTCCCATTTGACGGTGATCCAAATGGATTGGGGAACGGTTTCAACAGAAGATCTAATCGACGCACTGAAAGAAGTCGACTGGTCATCACCTCCTCGTCCTCTCCACGAATTCTTTTCCAAATTCACCCTTCCTCGTTCATCTAACAAATGGAACAGTCGCCTCAAGTGTAATCTCTACTAGTATGTTCTTATTCATTTTCTTTCGTCATCAATCCTCATATTGGTATATTAGTTTGAATTTTGAAGTATTTAAATAAATATATAAAAATTTAAAACCCTAATGAACTATCGTTTACAAACGAACACGTTACCGAACGTTCACGAATATAAATAAACGAACTCGGTCTCTGTTCATGTTCAATTATTTAACTAAACAGACGGATTATTTTGTTCATGTTTGTTCATTTATTAAATGAATGAAGTAACACAAATTAACTTCCTGCCAAACGGTTTACAAATAGACAAACTGTTCATTGAACGTTCGGTTCGTTTGCAGCCCTGATATAGGTATTGTTTGGTTACTACTGGTTAAGTTAGGGCTATAGGAGGAATTTGTTTTGTAGAAGAATGGGACCTAATATTTATGTTATTTTGAGTAATTTTTGTTTTATGATTTGTATGGTTTTGTGTTTTTTTTTTGGCAGTTACCGGACGAATTACTTTCTGATGATTCTGTTTATACTTGGTAAGGGAACTGATATGAAGAGATACAATT